>CM061750.1:250562861-251762861 GCA_030979885.1 Lolium multiflorum | reverse complement strand
TTTTTTTTGAGTCACACGGACCTCATCAGGTACTTGGGCAGAAGAACCTGGTGCCACACTGTTTCTCCTCTGCATGAAGGAGAGGCCAATTGTAAACAGAAACAGGATCCAAGATATAGAAGTTTGCATTAAGCAATATACAAAAAACAGCAGGTACTTACATGATTATAGGCGAGCTTTACTCTACGTTTCTGAGTGTAAGATGTGCCTGCTGCACGTGTAATAACAACAAACAGTTACGAGTCAAGGATTTGCTATAATTAAATTGACACCAAACAGTAGTAGAAACATTATGACGTGCATAAACATGTAATACAGGATCGCAGAAAGATATCAAACATGATGTAACTAGAGCAGTAGCCTACGGCCAAATAGTGAGAAATTGTAATCGTGTCAATGGTGGACTTGTATAGCCTACCCCAACTTGTTTGGGAATAAAGCTTTGTTGTTGGTGGTGTTGTTGTTGTTGTCAATCGTGGACATGTAGAGCATTCAACGGCTCATGATTGGTGGCTCATATTTTGTAGAGTTTCAGCGAATGGGTGGGTTAGGTCACTCAGACCACGACACTCTGTATTTATATCATCTGAGTTAGGGTTACAATACCACTGGACATGGGCCTCTATGGGCCTCACACTGGATACAATATTACTACAGCGCTACTACTAAACTCACTCATGGTCCAACACACCCCCTCAAGATGATCATGGGTAAACAACCATGGCCATCTTGCAACAACATGACACATATGACAACTACGAGTAATGAACTTTCAGCATAACTCCTAGGATACATGACAACATTGCACTTTCCATCATCTTGTCATCTCGATTCATCTCTTCATCAGCAGCGAAGACATCCAGCTTCAACCATCTGGGATACGCACAACTCCTAACCATACACATCCTCAACAACCCCGGCTGCCTCACCACACAAGTTCCGCAGAACCATCCACACTCGCCTCAATGTCCTCAGCCTCTCTTCTCCACTCTGCCCGGCCACTGACCTCTTCCGTCTCTCCCACAAACCCCCAGCCAACTCCTGCCTCAACCATCCACTCCTCAAGCACCCATGCCTATCCCCCGGTCAGGCCTCAACCAGTCTCACCTCAGGCACGCATGCCTTTCCCCTGGACATATCCACAACCATCACCATCACCACTAAACCGCAGCCTCATCAACTCCATCACGACTCAATCGCAGCCTCATCAACTCCATCACAACATATCCTCACAACCCCAAGAGGAAGGTATGATGCGCACTCAAGTTTTCCCTCAGAAAGAAACCAAGGTTTAATCGAACCAGTAGGAGCCAAGAAGCACGTTGAAGGTTGATGGTCGCGAAATGTGATGCGGCGCAACACCAGGGATTCCGGCGCCAACGCGGAACCTGCACAACACAACCCAAGTACTTTGTCCCAACGAAACAGTGAGGTTGTCAATCTCACCGGCTTTCTATAACAAAGGATTAAACGTATCGAGTGGAAGATGTTTGCAAAGAAAACAGTAAACACAAGTATTGCAGTAGATTGTATGCTATGTAAAGAATAGGACCGGGGTCCACAGTTCACTAGAGGTGTCTCTCCCATAAGATAAAAGCATGTTGGGTGAACAAATTACAGTCGGGCAATTGACAAATAGAGAAAGGCATAACAATGCATATACATGATATGATAAATATAGTGAGATTTAATCGGGCATTACGACAAAGTACATAGACCGCCATCCAACTGCATCTATGCCTAAAAAGTCCACCTTCAGGTTATCATCCGAACCCCTTCCAGTATTAAGTTGCTAAGCAACAGACAATTGCATTAAGTATGGTGCGTAATGTAATCGACAACTACATCCTTAGACATAGAATCAATGTTTTATCCCTAGTGGCAACAGCACATCACAACCTTAGAACTTTCTGTCACTGTCCCAGGTGTCAATGAAGGCATGAACCCACTATCGAGCATAAATACTCCCTCTTGGAGTTAAGAGTAAAAACTTGGCCAGAGCCTCTACTAATAACGGAGAGCATGCAAGATCATAAACAACACATAAACAATAGATTGATAATCACCATAATCATAGTATTCTCTATCCATCGGATCCCGACAAACACAACATATAGAATTACATATAGATGATCTTGATCATGTTAGGCAGCTCACAAGATCCAACAATGAAGCACAACAAGGAGAAGACGACCATCTAGCTACTGCTATGGACCCATGGTCCAGGGGTGAACTACTCACTCATCACTCCGGAGGCGATCATGGCGATGAAGAGTCCTCCGGGAGATGAATCCCCTCTCCGGCGGGTGCCGGAGGCGATCTCCTGAATCCCCGAGATGGGATTCGCGACGGCGGCGTCTGTAAGGTTTTCCGTATCGTGGCTCTCCGGGGGTTTCGCGACGGAGGCTTTAAGTAGGCGGAAGGGTAGGTCGGGGGCCACACGAGGTGCCCAGGGGGTAGGCCGGCGCGGCCAGGGCCTGGGCCGCGCCGCCCTGTCCCCTGGCTGCCTCGTGGCCCCACTTCGTTATCTCTTCGGTCTTCTGGAAGCTTCGTGCAAAAATAGGACCCTGGGCGAAAGTTTCGTCCAATTCCGAGAATATTTCTTTACTAGGATTTCTGAAACCAAAAACAGCAGAAAACAGCAACTGGCTCTTCGGCATCTTGTTAATAGGTTAGTTCCAGAAAATGCATAAATATGACATATAATGTGCATAAAACATGTAGGTATCATCAATAATGTAGCATGGAACATAAGAAATTATCGATACGTTGGAGACGTATCAGCATCCCCAAGCTTAGTTCTGCTCGTCCCGAGCAGGTAAAACGATAACAAAGATAATTTCTGAAGTGACATGCCATCATAATCTTGATCATACTATTTGTAAACATATGTAATGAATGCAGCGATCAAAACAAAGGTAATGACATGAGTAAACAACTGAATCATAAAGCAAAGACTTTTCATGAATAGTACTTCAAGACAAGCATCAATAAGTCTTGCATAAGAGTTAACTCATAAAGCAATAAATCGAAGTAAAGGTGTTGAAGCAACACAAAGGAAGATTAAGTTTCAGCGGTTGCTTTCAACTTATAACATGTATATCTCATGGATATTGTCAACATAAAGTAATATAACAAGTGCAATATGCAAGTATGTAGGAATCAATGCACAGTTCACACAAGTGTTTGCTTCTTAAGGTGGAAGGAGATAGGTAAACTGACTCAAAAAGTAAAAGAATGGTCCTTCAAAGAGGAAAGCATCGATTGCTGTATTTGTGCTAGAGCTTTTATTTTGAAAACATGAAACAATTTTGTCAACGGTAGTAATAAAGCATATGAGTTATGTAAATTATATCTTACAAGTTGCAAGCCTCATGCATAGTATGCTAATAGTGCCCGCACCTCGTCCTACTTAGCTTGGACTACCGGATCTTTGCATGCCATGTTTCAACCAAGTGTCACAAAGGGGTACCTCCATGCCGCCTGTACAAAGGTCCAAGGAGAATGCTCGCATTTCGGATTTCTCGCTTTTGATTATTCTCAACTTAGACATCCATACCGGGACAACATGGACAACAGATAATGGACTCCTCTTTAATGCATAAGCATGTAGCAAAGTTATTATTCTCATATGAGATTGAGGATATATGTCCAAAACTGAAACTTCCACCATGATTCATGGCTTTAGTTAGCGGCCCAATGTTCTTCTCTAACAATTTTGCATGCTCCAACCACTAAAATGATAGATCCTTCAGACAAGACGGACATGCATAGCAACTCACATGATATTCAACAATAGTTGATGGCGTTCCCCAGAAGCATGGTTATCGCACAACAAGCAACTTAATAAAAGATAAAGTGCATAAGTACATATTCAATACTACGATAGTTTTTAAGGCTATTTTGTCCCATGAGCTATATATTGCAAAGGTGAATGATGGAATTTTAAAGGTAGCACTCAAGCAATTTACTTTGGAATGGCGGAGAAATACCATGTAGTAGGTAGGTATGGTGGACACAAATGGCATAGTAGTTGGCTCAAGGATTTTGGATGCATGAGAAGTATTCCCTCTCGATACAAGGTTTAGGCTAGCAAGGTTATTTGAAGCAAACTCAAGGATGAACAGGTGCAGCAAAACTCACATAAAAGACACATTGTAAACATTATAAGACTCTACACCGTCTTCCTTGTTGTTCAAAACTCAATACTAGATATTATCTAGACCTTAGAGAGACCAAATATGCAAATCAAATTTTAGCAAGCTCTATGTATTTCTTCATTAATGGGTGCAAAGCATATGATGCAAGAGCTTAAACATGAGCACAACAATTGCCAAGTATCACATTATCCAAGACATTTTTAGAATTACTACATGTAGCATTTTCCAATTCCAACCATATAACAATTTAACGAAGAAGAAACTTCGCCTTGAATATTATGAGTAAAGCCTAAGGACACATGTGTCCATACGCAACAGCGGAGCGTGTCTCTCTCCCACAAAGTGAATGCTAGGATCCATTTTATTCAAACAAAAACAAAAACAAACCGACGCTCCAAGTAAAGAACACAAGATGTGACTGAATAAAAATATAGTTTCAGGGGAGGAACCTGATGATGTTGTCGATGAAGAAGGGGATGCCTTGGGCATCCCCAAGCTTAGATGCTTGAGTCTTCTTAAAATATGCAGGGATGAACCACGGGGCATCCCCAAGCTTAGAGCTTTCACTCCTCTTGATCATAGTATATCATACTCATCTCTTGACCCTTGAAAACTTCCTTCACACCAAACTTCAAGCAAACTCATTAGAGGATTAGTGCACAATTAATAATTCACATGTTCAGAGGTGGCACAATCATTCTTTACACTTCTGGACATTGCATAAAGCTACTGGACATTAATGGATCAAAGAAATGAATCCAACATAGCAAAAGAGGCAATGCGAAATAAAAGGCAGAATCTGTCAAAAACAGAACAGTCCGTAAAGACGAATTTAAAGCTGGCACCAGACTTGCTCAAATGGAAAAACTCAAAACTAATGAAAGTTGCGTACATATCTGAGGATCACGCTCGTAAATTGGCAGATTTTTTCGAATTTTCTACAGAGAACTGTGCCCAGATTCGTGACAGACAGCAATGCTGTTTCTGCGCAGCGATCCCAAATATAACATCAACTTTGACATAGAAACTTTACTTGGCACAAAAACATGATAAGGAGAGGTTGCTGCAGTAGTAAACAACTTCCAAGACTCAACAAAACAAAAAATTGCTGTAGGTAAAAAAACATGGGTTGTCTCCCATAAGCGCTTTTCTTTAACGCCTTTCAGCTAGGCGCAGAAAGTGCAAATCAAGTAACATCGAGAGATGAAGCATCAACATCATAGCTTGTTCTAATAATAGAATCAAAAGGCAACTTCATTCTCTTTCTAGGGAAGTGTTCCATACCTTTCTTGAGAGGAAATTGATATTTAATATTACGTTCCCTCATATCTACCATAAGTATTACCATAGTTGTTCCTATAAGCATTGTTGTTGAAATTATTATTTTTAATGAAATTCACATCAACATTTTCTTCTTGAGCAACCAATGAAGCTAAAGGAACATTATTTGGATCAACATTAGATCTACCATTCACAAGCATAGACATAATCACATCAATCTTATCATTCAAGGAAGAGGTTTCCTCAACAGAATTTACCTTCTTACCTTGTGGAGCTCTTTCCGTGTGCCATTCAGAGTAATTTACCATCATATCATCAAGAAGTTTTGTAGCCGCCCCCAAAGTGATGGACATAAAGGTACCTCCAGCAGCTGAATCCAATAAATTCCGCGAAGAAAAATTTAGTCCTGCATAGAAGGTTTGGATGATCATCCAAGTAGTCAGTCCATGGGTTGGGCAATTCTTTACCAAAGTTTTCATTCTCTCCCATGCTTGAGCAACATGTTCAGTATCTAATTGCTTAAAATTCATTATGCTACTTCTCAAAGAAATAATTTTAGCGGGAGGATAATATCTACCAATAAAAGCATCCTTGCATTTAGTCCAGGAATCAATACTATTCTTAGGCAAAGATAGCAACCAGTCTTTAGCTCTTCCTCTTAATGAGAAAGGAAACACTTTCAATTTAATAATATCACCATCTACATCTTTATACTTTTGCATTTCACAAAGTTCAACAAAATTATTGAGATGGGCAGCAGCATCATCAGAACTAACACCAGAAAATTGATCTCTCATGACAAGATTTAGTAAAGCAGGTTTAATTTCAAAGAATTCTGCTGTAGTAGCAGGTGGAGCAATAGGTGTGCATAGGAAATCATTATTATTTGCATTTGTGAAGTCACACAACTTAGTATTTTCAGGGGTATTCATTTTAGCAACAGTAAATAAAACAAACTAGATAAAGTAAATGCGAGTAACTAATTTTTTTGTGTTTTTGATATAGAGAGCAAGACAGTAAATAAAGTAAAACTAGCAACTAATTTTTTGTGTTTTGATTTAGTGCAGCAAACAAAGTAGTAAATAAAATAAAGCAAGACAAAAACAAAGTAAAGAGATTGAGAAGTGGAGACTCCCCTTGCAGCGTGTCTTGATCTCCCGGCAACGGCGCCAGAAAAAGTGCTTGATGCGCGTAGATGTACACGTCCGTTGGGAACCCCAACAGGAAGGTATGATGCGCACAGCGGCAAGTTTTGCCTCAGAAAGAAACCAAGGTTTAATCGAACCAGTAGGAGCCAAGAAGCACGTTGAAGGTTGATGGTCGCGAAATGTGATGCGGCGCAACACCAGGGATTCCGGCGCCAACCTGCACAACACAACCCAAGTACTTTGTCCCAACGAAACAGTGAGGTTGTCAATCTCACCGGCTTGCTATAACAAAGGATTAAACGTATCGAGTGGAAGATGTTTGCAAAGAAAACAGTAAACACAAGTATTGCAGTAGATTGTATGCTATGTAAAGAATAGGACCGGGGTCCACAGTTCACTAGAGGTGTCTCTCCCATAAGATAAAAGCATGTTGGGTGAACAAATTACAGTCGGGCAATTGACAAATAGAGAAAGGCATAACAATGCATATACATGATATGATAAATATAGTGAGATTTAATCCGGGCATTACGACAAAGTACATAGACCGCCATCCAACTGCATCTATGCCTAAAAAGTCCACCTTCAGGTTATCATCCGAACCCCTTCCAGTATTAAGTTGCTAAGCAACAGACAATTGCATTAAGTATGGTGCGTAATGTAATCGACAACTACATCCTTAGACATAGAATCAATGTTTTATCCCTAGTGGCAACAGCACATCACAACCTTAGAACTTTCTGTCACTGTCCCAGGTGTCAATGAAGGCATGAACCCACTATCGAGCATAAATACTCCCTCTTGGAGTTAAGAGTAAAAACTTGGCCAGATCCTCTACTAATAACGGAGAGCATGCAAGATCATAAACAACACATAAACAATAGATTGATAATCACCATAATCATAGTATTCTCTATCCATCGGATCCCGACAAACACAACATATAGAATTACATATAGATGATCTTGATCATGTTAGGCAGCTCACAAGATCCAACAATGAAGCACAACAAGGAGAAGACGACCATCTAGCTACTGCTATGGACCCATGGTCCAGGGGTGAACTACTCACTCATCACTCCGGAGGCGATCATGGCGATGAAGAGTCCTCCGGGAGATGAATCCCCTCTCCGGGGTGCCGGAGGCGATCTCTTGAATCCCCCGAGATGGGATTCGCGGCGGCGCGTCTCTGTAAGGTTTTCCGTATCGTGGCTCTCGGTACTGGGGTTTCGCGACGGAGGCTTTAAGTAGGCGGAAGGGTAGGTCAGGGGGCCACACGAGGTGCCCAGGGGGTAGGGCCGCGCGGCCAGGGCCTGGGCCGCGCCGCCCTATTCCCTGGCTGCCTCGTGGCCCCACTTCGTTATCTCTTCGGTCTTCTGGAAGCTTCGTGCAAAAATAGGACCCTGGGCGAAAGTTTCGTCCAATTCCGAGAATATTTCTTTACTAGGATTTCTGAAACCAAAAACAGCAGAAAACAGCAACTGGCTCTTCGGCATCTTGTTAATAGGTTAGTTCCAGAAAATGCATAAATATGACATATAATGTGCATAAAACATGTAGGTATCATCAATAAAGTAGCATGGAACATAAGAAATTATCGATACGTTGGAGACGTATCACAACTCCATCACAACATAGCCTCACATCTCCATTTTCTCCTCACTTCCACTCGGATGGCGCCTCGTCTGCGCGCCCTGGCCAACCTGGCGGACCGCACCTGGCCACATCGACCGGCTCGCGCTGGTCAACGTCCAGCACCAACCTCCGGCTCCGCCCTGCGCTCAAAGGCTCGGCCCACTCCGCACGCCTCCAACATCTCCCCCTCGCACGGATCCAGATCTCTCTGCCACGGATTCACTTCCTCTTCTCTCCTTTCTAAACCAAAACGATCTTGACCCTCTTCTTTGTCCCCGCGCGAGCAGCCGCCGATCTCACACAACTCGCATCGCTGTGTGTGATAGCCGCAACCCACGCAGAGCACCTGATGCGGCCTCCCGCCGCCTGGATTTCTACATCTCAACGGTGGTTTTTGTGGTCAAAGGAAGAACTTGTATGGTACTGTTTGGGGCGGCTAGCACTAGCAGGAAGGAAACCTAGGCTCTGATACCATGTAGAGTTTCAGCAAATGGGTGGGTTAGGTCACGGAAAAAAATACTTATGCGTCGTGTTTAAATCTAAAGGATGAGGTGGTTACAAACGAAAGCACTTGTAAGTTAAAAATATACTAGCACGAATTCAGAAATACAGTCAGCTGCAATACTCCTAACAGAACAAAACGCGCAGGGATGTCTGGTTACCTATTTCTGGGCGGCGTTTAGACGTGTTCCGCGTTCTTACGGGTGACGTGGAGGTCGGCGAGGGGACTGCTGTTGCGGTGGGTGCCGGGGAAGCAGATCTTGGGGGGTCGGAGAAGGACATGCTGGGCGGTCGATGAAGTGTTCAGCGCGCCGGCCGAAGTAGAAGGTCGGTGAAGCAGATGATGTGCAGTGCACGGGGACGTCGGTGTCGGCGAAGCTGGTCAGGTGCGGTGGTCGATAGAGTCGGCGAACGAGATACGGTGCGGTGGACGCCGGAGTAGGTGCGGATCAAGCGGATAGGGCAGCCTCGAGGTTTGAAGCCGTGGCAGCTTGAACGGCGAAGTGCGGCGGTGATTTTCCGGTGCGGCGGCCGTGAAGGTGGGAGGTAGGTAAGAGGAGCGGTTTCTCTGAGGGCTTGCGGGCGAAACTAGGGCGAAGCTGGGCGATAGAGGAGAAAAAGGGAATTTCGCAGTCCTTCTTTTGAGGGAAAAAAATATTCGCAGATCTGAAACTTTGCGGCGCGAGATATTTGGGCGTTGGCGGGGAATTTTACCGCTCGATGAGATTAAATTTTGCCTGCAGTAGGTAATAATAATAATAAATAGTAGGCCCTACTAGTAGTACTGTAAGTCTGTTCAGGAATCCAAGGGGGTCGAGGTAGAGGAATCCATTATGTGAATCCACATTTCAAAGTTTAGGGTTAGGGGTAGATACATGCATGATTTTTCTTGTTTGAATATGTCTAGACCTTGTTTATCAACTTAATTGAATGCCTACTATATAACATAAGAAGACCTTTTTTGTTTTTTTTTGAATTTTTATACCCATTTGAATCTTGGTCAAATCCTAGGTTTCACCAAGATTTGAATAAGTTTAAAACATGACTATGAAAAAGTAACCATGCATGTATGCTTCTTAATTAATCACTTCGAAATGAAGCTCTTGGGAGGGTTTTTGAAATTTCCATGTTTGAAACCAAAAACCACATATCTTCATGCATGCGCTTGACTTCATGAGACAAAGTTTAGGGTTAGGGGGTAGATACATGATTTCTCTCGTTTGAATATGTCTAGACCTTGTTTATCAACTTAATTGAATGCTTACTATATGACATAAGAAGACTATGTGCCTTGATTTTTTTTTAAATTTTGCCCATTTGAATCTTGGCCAAATCCTAGGTTTGACCATGATTTAAACAAGTTTAAAACATGAATATGAAAAATTAAGCATGTATCCTTCGTAGTCACTCCAAAATGAAGCTCTTGAGAGGGTTTTTGAAATTTCCATGTTTGAAACCAAAAAACCGCGTACTTCTCTTCATGCTTGACTTCATAAGACAGAGTTTGGGGTTAGGGGTAGCTTGATACATGAATTTTTTGGTTTGAATATGTCTAGACCTTGTTTATCAACTTAATTGAATGCTTACTAGATGACATAAGATGACTATGTGCATTGGTTTTTCATTTTATTGATTTTTTTGAATTTTTATGCCCATTTGAATCTTGGTCAAATCCTAGGTTTGACCATGATTTAAACAAGTTTAAAGCATGAATATGAGAAATTAAGCATGTATCCTTCGTAGTCACTCCAAAATGAAGCTCGATCTTGAGAGGGTTTTTGAAATTTCCATGTTTGAAACCAAAAAACCATGTACTTCTCTTCATGCTTGACTTCATAAGACAGAGTTTGGGGTTAGGGGTAGCTTGATACATAAATATTCTAGTTTGAATATGTCTAGACATTGTTTATCAACTTAATTGAATGCTTACTATATGACATAAGAGTTTTTGAAATTTCCATGCTTGAAAACCAAAAACCACTTCTCTTCATGCATGCTTGACTTCATAAGGTAGAGTTTAGGGTTAGGGGGTAGATACATGATTTTCCTGCTAGTTTGAATATGTCTAGACCTTGTTTATCAATTTAATTGAATGCTCACTATATGACATGAGCAGACCTTGGTTTTAATTTTTTTATACCCATTTGATTCTTCGTCAAATCCTAGGTTTGTTGACCAAGATTTGAACAAGTTTAAAACATTAATATGAAAAGGTAAGCATGTATGCTTCTTAATTAGTCACTCCAAAATGAAGCTCTTGGGAGGGTTTTTGAAATTTCCATGATTGAAACCAAAAACCACTTCTCTTCATGCTTGACTTCATAAGTCAGGGTTTAGGGATATATAGGGGGTAGATACATGATTTTTCTGGTTTGAATATGTCTAGAGCTTGTTTTTCAACTTGAATGCTTACTATATGACATACGAAGACTATTTGCTAACGGAGGGAGTAAGCACTCTAGCTATGAAAAGTACCAAACGATGCATACCAAAATGATTTTTTAGAGGAATACTAGTTCGGATTATATAATTTTATATTAGCAGGCCAAAATCGAACCCCGTAGTTGGATTTTCAGAAATTGATCCGTAGTACTGGGCAAAACCCTAGTTTAGCTTATTTAATAATAGATTCGTAGGTCGATTTTTTTACGTTATTATTATTATTACTAGGCAGCACATGTGTTTGCCCGTCCAGTGAAACTCTTTCATTTCATTTTTCTTTTCCGCAAGGTCGGGAGTCGGAGGAAGAGGGATCACACGGGAGGAGACGAAGGGAGAGCAGTCACGGGGCCCCACTTATTTATGGTGTCTATCCTTTTTCTGGTGATGTTGACTGTTGTGCAGGGTTGTCAGTGCGCAGGGGGGTGCGAGCGAGCGAGAAAGGCCGAGAATGAGAGAGATGTTTTTTTAGAGGGACAACCGAACGATCCTGAAGGACCCAGATTTCCAATACGCATCAGAGCGCAGTTTACAGCAGGACACAAAATAAACAGGAAATTACGTCTAAATCCCTAAGATTTACATGGTAGACCCCATGCTGAAAGCAAGAAATGCGATCGGGTCCTTAATAGGCACCGTCCGGATTGATCCTCGTCGCAGCCGGGGACGAACCACTTGGCGCGACCAAATCGCCATGGCTACAGAGCCTGCACACCATGGCCTACGAGCTGAGCTAGAAACGACCTGCCAAAACCGGCAGCCAACGGAGGTGGATAATTGAGAGAGAGAGAGAGTGTGTGTGTGTGTTGATGCCTCTCTCTTGACAAAGAAGATGGCTGGGAGTTTGCCTACCTAGCGTACGTGACTTGTGCTCACTGAAGTGTGGGACCTCACGCATGGGAACCACACGTAAGTGACAGACTTGTTGCTCTAATAACTCGGGTGATCATTATACTGTATTAGTACATAGTTTCCTATGGATCCTTCTTAGTCACTCCAAAATGAAGCTCTTTGGGAGGGTTTTTGAAATTTCCATGTTTGAAACCAAAAATAAGAAGACTATGTGCCTTGATTTTTCATTTTTTAAAATTTTTCCCATTTGAATCTTGGTCAAATCCTAGGTTTGACCATGATTTAAACAAGTTTAAAACATGAATATGAAAAATTAAGCATGTATCCTTCATAGTCACTCCAAAATGAAGCTCTTGAGAGGGTTTTTGAAATTTCCATGTTTGAAACCAAAAAACCGCGTACTTCTCTTCATGCTTGACTTCATAAGAGAGAGTTTGGGGATAGGGGTAGCTTGATACATGAATTTTCTGGTTTGAATATGTCTAGACCTTGTTTATCAACTTAATTGAATGCTTACTAGATGACATAAGATGACTATGTGCATTGGTTTTTCATTTTATTGTTTTTTTTGAATTTTTATGCCCATTTGAATCTTGGTCAAATCCTAGGTTTGACCATGATTTAAACAAGTTTAAAACATGAATATGAAAAATTAAGCATCTATCCTTCTTAGTCACTCCAATATGTAGCTCTTGGGAGGGTTTTTGAAATTTCCATGCTTGAAACCAAAAACCACTTCTCTTCATGCATGCTTGACTTCATAAGACAGAGTTTAGGGTTAGGGGGTAGATACATGATTTTCCTGGTTTGAATATGTGTAGACCTTGTTTATCAAATTAATTGAATGCTTACTATATAACATAAGAAGACCTTGTTTTTTTGAATTTTTATACCCATTTGAATCTTGGTCAAATCCTTGGTTCCACCAAGATTTGAATAAGTTAAAAACATGAATATGAAAAAGTAAGCATGTATGCTTCTTAGTCACTTCAAAATGAAGCTCTTGGGAGGGTTTTTGAATTTCCATGTTCGAAACCAAAAACCACATATCTTCATGCTTGACTTCATGAAACAGAGTTTAGGGTTAGGGGTAGATACATGCATGATTTTTCTTGTTTGAATATGTCTAGACCTTGTTTATCAACTTAATTGAATGCCTACTATATAACATAAGAAGACCTTTTTTGTTTTTTTTTAATTTTTATACCCATTTGAATCTTGGTCAAATCCTAGGTTTCACCAAGATTTGAATAAGTTTAAAACATGAATATGAAAAAGTAAGCATGCATGTATGCTTCTTAATTAATCACTTCGAAATGAAGCTCTTGGGAGGGTTTTTGAAATTTCCATGTTTGAAACCAAAAACCACATATCTTCATGCATGCGCTTGACTTCATGAGACAGAGTTTAGTGTTAGGGGGTAGATACATGATTTCTCTCGTTTGAGTATGTCTAGACCTTGTTTATCAACTTAATTGAATGCTTACTATATGACATAAGAAGACTATGTGCCTTGATTTTTCATTTTTTTAAAATTTTGCCCATTTGAATCTTGGCCAAATCCTAGGTTTGACCATGATTTAAACAAGTTTAAAACATGAATATGAAAAATTAAGCATGTATCCTTCGTAGTCACTCCAAAATGAAGCTCTTGAGAGGGGTTTTGAAATTTCCATGTTTGAAACCAAAAAACCGCGTACTTCTCTTCATGCTTGACTTCATATATAAGACAGAGTTTGGGGATAGGGGTAGCTTGATACATGAATTTTCTTGTTTGAATATGTCTAGACCTTGTTTATCAACTTAATTGAATGCTTACTAGATGACATAAGATGACTATGTGCATTGGTTTTTCATTTTTTTGAATTTTTATGCCCATTTGAATCTTGGTCAAATCCTAGGTTTGACCATGATTTAATCAAGTTTAAAACATGAATATGAAAAATTAAGCATCTATCCTTCTTAGTCACTCCAATATGTAGCTCTTGGGAGGGTTTTTGAAATTTCCATGCTTGAAAACCAAAAACCACTTCTCTTCATGCATGCTTGACTTCATAAGACATAGTTTAGGGTTAGGGGGTAGATACATGATTTTCCTGCTAGTTTTTGAATATGTTTAGACCTTGTTTATCAATTTAATTGAATGCTTACTATATGACATGAGCAGACCTTGGTTTTAATTTTTTATACCCATTTGAATCTTCGTCAAATCCTAGGTTTGTTGACCAAGATTTGAACAAGTTTAAAACATGAATATGAAAAAGTAAGCATGTATGCGTCTTAATTAGTCACTCCAAAATGAAGCTCTTGGGAGGGTTTTTGAAATTTCCATGTTTGAAACCAAAAACCACTTCTTCTCTTCATGCTTGACTTCATAAGTCAGGGTTTAGGGATATATAGGGGTAGATACATGATTTTTCTGGTTTGATATGTCTAGACCTTGTTTATCAACTTAATTTAATGCTTACTATATGACATAAGAAGACTATGTGCCTTGATTTTTCATTTTTTTTAAATTATGCCCATTTGAATCTTGGTCAAATCCTAGGTTTGACCATGATTTAAACAAGTTTAAAACATGAATATGAAAATTAAGCATGTATCCTTCGTAGTCACTCCAAAATGAAGCTCTTGAGAGGGTTTTTGAAATTTCCATGTTTGAAACCAAAAAACCACGTACTTCTCTTCATGCTTGACTTCATAAGACAGAGTTTGGGGTTAGGGGTAGCTTGATACATGATTTTTCTCGTTTGAATATGTCTAGACCTTGTTTATCAACTTAATTGAATGCTTACTATATATATGACATAAGAAGACTATGTGCATTGGTTTTTCATTTTATTGTTTTTTTGAATTTTTATGCCCATTTGAATCTTGGTCAAATCCTAGGTTTGACCATGATTTAAACAAGTTTAAAACATGAATATGAAAATTAAGCATGTATCCTTCGTAGTCACTCCAAAATGAAGCTCTTGAGAGGGTTTTTGAAATTTCCATGTTTGAAACCAAAAAACCACGTACTTCTCTTCATGCTTGACTTCATAAGACAGAGTTTGGGGTTAGGGGTAGCTTGATACATGATTTTTCTCGTTTGAATATGTCTAGACCTTGTTTATCAACTTAATTTAATGCTTACTATATATATGACATAAGAAGACTATGTGCATTGGTTTTTCATTTTATTGTTTTTTTTTGAATTTTTATGCCCATTTGAATCTTGGTCAAATCCTAGGTTTGACCATGATTTAAACAAGTTTAAAACATGAATATGAAAAATTAAGCATGTATCCTTCGTAGTCACTCCAAAATGAAGCTCGATCTTGAGAGGGTTTTTGAAATTTCCATGTTTGAAACCAAAAAACCACGTACTTCTCTTCATGCTAGACTTCATAAGACAGAGTTTGGGGTTAGGGGTAGCTTGATACATAAATTTTCTGGTTTGAATATGTCTAGACATTGTTTATCAACTTAATTGAATGCTTACTATATGACATAAGAGTTTTTGAAATTTCCATGCTTGAAAACCAAAAACCACTTCTCTTCATGCATGCTTGACTTCATAAGGTAGAGTTTAGGGTTAGGGGGTAGATACATGATTTTCCTGCTAGTTTGAATATGTCTAGACCTTGTTTATCAATTTAATTGAATGCTCACTATATGACATGAGCAGACCTTGGTTTTAATTTTTTTATACCCATTTGATTCTTCGTCAAATCCTAGGTTTGTTGACCAAGATTTGAACAAGTTTAAAACATTAATATGAAAAGGTAAGCATGTATGCTTCTTAATTAGTCACTCCAAAATGAAGCTCTTGGGAGGGTTTTTGAAATTTCCATGATTGAAACCAAAAACCACTTCTCTTCATGCTTGACTTCATAAGTCAGGGTTTAGGGATATATAGGGGGTAGATACATGATTTTTCTGGTTTGAATATGTCTAGAGCTTGTTTTTCAACTTGAATGCTTACTATATGACATACGAAGACTATTTGCTAACGGAGGGAGTAAGCACTCTAGCTATGAAAAGTACCAAACGATGCATACCAAAATGATTTTTTAGAGGAATACTAGTTCGGATTATATAATTTTATATTAGCAGGCCAAAATCGAACCCCGTAGTTGGATTTTCAGAAATTGATCCGTAGTACTGGGCAAAACCCTAGTTTAGCTTATTTAATAATAGATTCGTAGGTCGATTTTTTTACGTTATTATTATTATTACTAGGCAGCACATGTGTTTGCCCGTCCAGTGAAACTCTTTCATTTCATTTTTCTTTTCCGCAAGGTCGGGAGTCGGAGGAAGAGGGATCACACGGGAGGAGACGAAGGGAGAGCAGTCACGGGGCCCCACTTATTTATGGTGTCTATCCTTTTTCTGGTGATGTTGACTGTTGTGCAGGGTTGTCAGTGCGCAGGGGGGTGCGAGCGAGCGAGAAAGGCCGAGAATGAGAGAGATGTTTTTTTAGAGGGACAACCGAACGATCCTGAAGGACCCAGATTTCCAATACGCATCAGAGCGCAGTTTACAGCAGGACACAAAATAAACAGGAAATTACGTCTAAATCCCTAAGATTTACATGGTAGACCCCATGCTGAAAGCAAGAAATGCGATCGGGTCCTTAATAGGCACCGTCCGGATTGATCCTCGTCGCAGCCGGGGACGAACCACTTGGCGCGACCAAATCGCCATGGCTACAGAGCCTGCACACCATGGCCTACGAGCTGAGCTAGAAACGACCTGCCAAAACCGGCAGCCAACGGAGGTGGATAATTGAGAGAGAGAGAGAGAGAGTGTGTTGATGCCTCTCTCTTGACAAAGAAGATGGCTGGGAGTTTGCCTACCTAGCGTACGTGACTTGTGCTCACTGAAGTGTGGGACCTCACGCATGGGAACCACACGTAAGTGACAGACTTGTTGCTCTAATAACTCGGGTGATCATTATACTGTATTAGTACATAGTTTCCTATGGATCCTTCTTAGTCACTCCAAAATGAAGCTCTTTGGGAGGGTTTTTGAAATTTCCATGTTTGAAACCAAAAATAAGAAGACTATGTGCCTTGATTTTTCATTTTTTTAAAATTTTGCCCATTTGAATCTTGGTCAAATCCTAGGTTTGACCATGATTTAAACAAGTTTAAAACATGAATATGAAAAATTAAGCATGTATCCTTCATAGTCACTCCAAAATGAAGCTCTTGAGAGGGTTTTTGAAATTTCCATGTTTGAAACCAAAAAACCGCGTACTTCTCTTCATGCTTGACTTCATAAGAGAGAGTTTGGGGATAGGGGTAGCTTGATACATGAATTTTCTGGTTTGAATATGTCTAGACCTTGTTTATCAACTTAATTGAATGCTTACTAGATGACATAAGATGACTATGTGCATTGGTTTTTCATTTTATTGTTTTTTTTGAATTTTTATGTCCATTTGAATCTTGGTTAAATCCTAGGTTTGACCATGATTTAAACAAGTTTAAAACATGAATATGAAAAATTAAGCATCTATCCTTCTTAGTCACTCCAATATGTAGCTCTTGGGAGGGTTTTTGAAATTTCCATGCTTGAAACCAAAAACCACTTCTCTTCATGCATGCTTGACTTCATAAGACAGAGTTTAGGGTTAGGGGTAGATACATGATTTTCCTGGTTTGAATATGTGTAGACCTTGTTTATCAAATTAATTGAATGCTTACTATATAACATAAGAAGACCTTGTTTTTTTGAATTTTTATACCCATTTGAATCTTGGTCAAATCCTTGGTTCCACCAAGATTTGAATAAGTTAAAAACATGAATATGAAAAAGTAAGCATGTATGCTTCTTAGTCACTTCAAAATGAAGCTCTTGGGAGGGTTTTTGAATTTCCATGTTCGAAACCAAAAACCACATATCTTCATGCTTGACTTCATGAAACAGAGTTTAGGGTTAGGGGTAGATACATGCATGATTTTTCTTGTTTGAATATGTCTAGACCTTGTTTATCAACTTAATTGAATGCCTACTATATAACATAAGAAGACCTTTTTTGTTTTTTTTAATTTTTATACCCATTTGAATCTTGGTCAAATCCTAGGTTTCACCAAGATTTGAATAAGTTTAAAACATGAATATGAAAAAGTAAGCATGCATGTATGCTTCTTAATTAATCACTTCGAAATGAAGCTCTTGGGAGGGTTTTTGAAATTTCCATGTTTGAAACCAAAAACCACATATCTTCATGCATGCGCTTGACTTCATGAGACAGAGTTTAGTGTTAGGGGGTAGATACATGATTTCTCTCGTTTGAATATGTCTAGACCTTGTTTATCAACTTAATTGAATGCTTACTATATGACATAAGAAGACTATGTGCCTTGATTTTTTTTAAATTTTGCCCATTTGAATCTTGGCCAAATCCTAGGTTTGACCATGATTTAAACAAGTTTAAAACATGAATATGAAAAATTAAGCATGTATCATTCGTAGTCACTCCAAAATGAAGCTCTTGAGAGGGTTTTTGAAATTTCCATGTTTGAAACCAAAAAACCACGTACTTCTCTTCATGCTTGACTTCATAAGACAGAGTTTGGGGTTAGGGGTAGCTTGATACATGAATTTTCTGGTTTGAATATGTCTAGACATTGTTTATCAACTTAATTGAATGCTTACTAGATGACATAAGATGACTATGTGCATTGGTTTTTCATTTTTTTGAATTTTTATGCCCATTTGAATCTTGGTCAAATTCTAGGTTTGACCATGATTTAATCAAGTTTAAAACATGAATATGAAAAATTAAGCATCTATCCTTCTTAGTCACTCCAATATGTAGCTCTTGGGAGGGTTTTTGAAATTTCCATGCTTGAAAACCAAAAACCACTTCTCTTCATGCATGCTTGACTTCATAAGACATAGTTTAGGGTTAGGGGGTAGATACATGATTTTCCTACTAGTTTGAATATGTCTAGACCTTGTTTATCAATTTAATTGAATGCTTACTATATGACATGAGCAGACCTTGGTTTTAATTTTTTTATACCCATTTGAATCTTCGTCAAATCGTAGGTTTGTTGACCAAGATTTGAACAAGTTTAAAACATGAATATGAAAAAGTAAGCATGTATGCGTCTTAACTAGTCACTCCAAAATGAAGCTCTTGGGAGGGTTTTTAAAATTTCCATGTTTGAAACCAAAAACCACTTCTTCTCTTCATGCTTGACTTCATAAGTCAGGGTTTAGGGATATATAGGGGGTAGATACATGATTTTTCTGGTTTGATATGTCTAGACCTTGTTTATAAACTTAATTGAATGCTTACTATATGACATAAGAAGACTACGTGACTTGTGCTCACTGAAGTGTGGGACCTCACGCATGGGAACCACACGTAAGTGACAGACTTGTTGCTCTAATAACTCGGGTGATCATTATACTGTATTAGTACATAGTTTCCTATGGATCCTTCTTAGTCACTCCAAAATGAAGCTCTTTGAGAGGGTTTTTGAAATTTCCATGTTTGAAACCCAAAACAACTTCTCTTCATGCTTGACTTCATAAGACCGAGTTTAGGGTTAGGGGTAGATACATGATTTGTCTGGTTTGAATACGTCTAGACCTTGTTTATCAACTTTAATGCTTACTATATGACATAAGAAGACTATGTGCTTTGGTTTTTCATTTTTCTGATTTTTTATTTTTGATGCCCATTTGAATCTTGGTCAGATCCTAGGTTTTACCAAGATTTAAACAAGTTTAAAACAAGAAAATGAAAAGGGAAGCATTTATCCTTCTTAGTCACTCTAAATGAAGTTTTTGGGAGGTTTTTGAAATTTCCATGTTTGAAACCCAAAACCACTTCTCTTCATGCTTGACTTCATAAGACATAGTTTAGGGTTAGGGGTACATACATGATTTGTATGTTTTGAATATGTCTAGACCTTGTTTATCAACTTGAATGCTTACTATATGACATAAGAAAACTACGTATGTGCTTTGGTTTTTCATTTTTCTGTTTTTTTTTGAATTTTCCGCCCATTTGAATCTCTGTCAAATCCTAGGTTTGACCAAGATTTAAACAAGTTTAACACGTGAAAACGAAAAGGTAAGCATGGATCCTTCTTAGTCACTCCAAAATGTACCAATTGATAGATGTGTTAACTTTGCTTCATGGAAAAAATAATGTCATGTAAATGAGTTAACTTGGATTTCCTACCCTTGAATCCATAGGAAACTTTGTTCTAATGCACTATAATAATCAACCGAGTTTTTACACCAACAGGTCTGTCACTTACGTGTGGTGCCCATGCGTGAGGTCCCACACTTCAGTGAGCACAAGTCACGTGCAATAGGTACACAAACTCCCAGCCATTTTCTTTGTCAAGAGAAGACGCATCAGGATGCGTATTGGAAGTCTGTGGGTCCTTCTGGATCCTTCGGTTGTCCCTCTCACAAAAAAACAAATCTCTCTCATTCTCGGCCTCGCTCGACTCGCTCGCTCGCACCTCCTGCTCACTGACAAACCCTGCACAAAAGTCAACATCATCACCCGAAAAAGGGGAGACACCATAATGCTCTCCCTCCTTCTTCTCTCCTTCCGAGTGATCCCTCTTCCTCCGAGTTTCACTCGACGGGCAAACACATATGTGCTGCATAGTAGAGTAATAATAAAAAGGTACGTAGAAAAATCGACCTACGAATCTATAATTAAATAGGTTAAACTAGGGTTTTGCCCAGTACTACAGATCAAGGTTCAAAAAAATCCAACTACGGGGTTCGAACAACCCCATTTCTAATCAAAGAATTTTTTCGACGTCATCCAAATGGCCTCAAACTATAGCATGGGCGGATCCAGACTATAGCCAAGGGGGGCAGCCGCCCCCACTCAATTTTCTGAAACCTTGTACTTAGAAATATGTTAAGCTAAAGGCTGGTTTGCCCGCACTTAGAAATGATATTTGCATCACTTATCATATGTTTGCCCATTTGAATCTTGTCAAATCCTAGATTTGACCAAGATAATTTAAACAAGTTTAAAACATGAAAATGAAAAGGGAAGCTTGTATCCTTCTTAGTCACTCTAAAATGAAGTTTGGGGAGGTTTTTGAAATTTCCATGCTTGAAACCAAAAACCACTTCTCTTCATGCTTGACTTCATAAGACAAAGTTTAGGGTTAGGGGTAGATACATGATTTTTCTGGTTTGAATATGTCTAGACCTTATTTATCAACTTAATTGAATGCCTACTATATATATATAACATAAGAAGACCTTTTTTTTGAATTTTTATACCCATTTGAATCTTGGTCAAATCCTAGGTTTCACCAAGATTTGAATAAGTTTAAAACATGAATATGAAAAAGTAAGCATGCATGTATGCTTCTTAATTAATCACTTCGAAATGAAGCTCTTGGGAGGGTTTTTGAAATTTCCATGTTTGAAACCAAAAACCACGTACTTCTCTTCATGCTTGACTTCATAAGACAGAGTTTGGGGTTAGGGGTAGCTTGATACATGATTTTTCTCGTTTGAATATGTCTAGACCTTGTTATCAACTTAATTGAATGCTTACTATATATATGACATAAGAAGATCGACTATGTGCATTGGTTTTTCATTTTATTGTTTTTTTTAATTTTATGCCCATTTGAATCTTGGTCAAATCCTAAGTTTGACCATGATTTAAACAAGTTGAAAACATGAATATGAAAAATTAAGCATGTATCCTTCGTAGTCACTCCAAAATGAAGCTCGATCTTGAGAGGGTTTTTGAAATTTCCATGTTTGAAACCAAAAACCACTTCTCTTCATGCTTGACTTCATAATACAAAGTTTAGGGTTAGGGGTAGATACATGATTTTTCTGGTTTGAATATGTCTAGACCTTATTTATCAACTTAATTGAATGCCTACTATATATATAACATAAGAAGACCTTTTTTGTTTTTTTTTGAATTTTTATAACCATTTGAATCTTGGTCAAATCCTAGGTTTCACCAAGATTTGAATAAGTTTAAAACATGAATATGAAAAAGTAAGCATGCATGTATGCTTCTTAATTAATCACTTCGAAATGAAGCTCTTGGGAGGGTTTTTGAAATTTCCATGTTTGAAACCAAAAACCACTTCTTCTCTTCATGCTTGACTTCATAAGTCAGGGTTTAGGGATATATAGGGGGTAGATACATGATTTTTCTGGTTTGAATATGTCTAGACCTTGTTTATCAACTTAATTGAATGCTTACTATATATGACATAATAAGACTACGTGCCTTTTTTTTTTTTTTAAATTTTATGCCCATTTGAATCTTGGTCAAATCCTATGTTTGACCATGATTTAAACAAGTTTAAAACATGAATATGAAAAATTAAGCATGTATCCTTCGTAGTCACTCCAAAATGAAGCTCTTGAGAGGGTTTTTGAAATTTCCATGTTTGAAACCAAAAACCACTTCTTCTCTTCATGCTTGACTTCATAAGTCAGGGTTTAGGGATATATAGGGGGTAGATACATGATTTTTCTGGTTTGATATGTCTAGACCTTGTTTATCAACTTAATTGAATGCTTACTATATGACATAAGAAGACTACGTGACTTGTGCTCACTGAAGTGTGGGACCTCACGCATGGGAACCACACGTAAGTGACAGACTTGTTGCTCTAATAACTCGGGTGATCATTATACTGTATTAGTACATAGTTTCCTATGGATCCTTCTTAGTCACTCCAAAATGAAGCTCTTTGAGAGGGTTTTTGAAATTTCCATGTTTGAAACCCAAAACAACTTCTCTTCATGCTTGACTTCATAAGACAGAGTTTAGGGTTAGGGGTAGATACATGATTTGTCTGGTTTGAATATGTCTAGACCTTGTTTATCAACTTTAATGCTTACTATATGACATAAGAAGACTATGTGATTTGGTTTTTCATTTTTCTGATTTTTTTATTTTTGATGCCCATTTGAATCTTGGTCAGATCCTAGGTTTTACCAAGATTTAACAAGTTTAAAACATGAAAATGAAAAGGGAAGCATTTATCCTTCTTAGTCACTCTAAATGAAGTTTTTGGGAGGTTTTTGAAATTTCCATGTTTGAAACCCAAAACCACTTCTCTTCATGCTTGACTTCATAAGACATAGTTTAGGGTTAGGGGTACATACATGATTTGTATGTTTTGAATATGTCTAGACCTTGTTTATCAACTTGAATGCTTACTATATGACATAAGAAAACTACGTATGTGCTTTGGTTTTTCATTTTTCTTTTTTTGAATTTTCCGCCCATTTGAATCTCTGTCAAATCCTAGGTTTGACCAAGATTTAAACAAGTTTAACACGTGAAAACGAAAAGGTAAGCATGGATCCTTCTTAGTCACTCCAAAATGTACCAATTGATAGATGTGTTAACTTTGCTTCATGGAAAAAATAATGTCATGTAAATGAGTTAACTTGGATTTCCTACCCTTGAATCCATAGGAAACTTTGTTCTAATGCACTATAATAATCAACCGAGTTTTTACACCAACAGGTCTGTCACTTACGTGTGGTGCCCATGCGTGAGGTCCCACACTTCAGTGAGCACAAGTCACGTGCAATAGGTACACAAACTCCCAGCCATTTTCTTTGTCAAGAGAAGACGCATCAGGATGCGTATTGGAAGTCTCTGGGTCCTTTATGATCCTTCGGTTGTCCCTCTCACGAAAAAAACAAATCTCTCTCATTCTCGGCCTCGCTCGACTCGCTCGCTCGCTCGCTCGCACCTTCTGCTCACTGACAAACCCTGCACAACAGTCAACATCATCACCCGAAAAAGGGAGACACCATAATGCTCTCCCTCCTTCTTCTCTCCTTCCGAGTGATCCCTCTTCCTCCGAGTTTCACTCGACGGGCAAACACATATGTGCTGCATAGTAGAGTAATAATAAAAAGGTACGTAGAAAAATCGACCTACGAATCTATAATTAAATAGGTTAAACTAGGGTTTTGCCCAGTACTACAGATCAAGGTTCAAAAAAATCCAACTACGGGGTTCGAACAACCCCATTTCTAATCAAAGAATTTTTTCGACGTCATCCAAATGGCCTCAAACTATAGCATGGGCGGATCCAGACTATAGCCAAGGGGGGCAGCCGCCCCCACTCAATTTTCTGAAACCTTGTACTTAGAAATATGTTAAGCTAAAGGCTGGTTTGCCCGCACTTAGAAATGATATTTGCATCACTTATCATATGTTTGCCCATTTGAATCTTGTCAAATCCTAGATTTGACCAAGATAATTTAAACAAGTTTAAAACATGAAAATGAAAAGGGAAGCTTGTATCCTTCTTAGTCACTCTAAAATGAAGTTTGGGGAGGTTTTTGAAATTTCCATGCTTGAAACCAAAAACCACTTCTCTTCATGCTTGACTTCATAAGACAAAGTTTAGGGTTAGGGGTATATACATGATTTTTCTGGTTTGAATATGTCTAGACCTTATTTATCAACTTAATTGAATGCCTACTATATATATATAACATAAGAAGACCTTTTTTTGAATTTTTATACCCATTTGAATCTTGGTCAAATCCTAGGTTTCACCAAGATTTGAATAAGTTTAAAACATGAATATGAAAAAGTAAGCATGCATGTATGCTTCTTAATTAATCACTTCAAAATGAAGCTCTTGGGAGGGTTTTTGAAATTTCCATGTTTGAAACCAAAAACCACGTACTTCTCTTCATGCTTGACTTCATAAGACAGAGTTTGGGGTTAGGGGTAGCTTGATACATGATTTTTCTCGTTTGAATATGTCTAGACCTTGTTATCAACTTAATTGAATGCTTACTATATATATGACATAAGAAGATCGACTATGTGCATTGGTTTTTCATTTTATTGTTTTTTTTAATTTTATGCCCATTTGAATCTTGGTCAAATCCTAAGTTTGACCATGATTTAAACAAGTTGAAAACATGAATATGAAAAATTAAGCATGTATCCTTCGTAGTCACTCCAAAATGAAGCTCGATCTTGAGAGGGTTTTTGAAATTTCCATGTTTGAAACCAAAAACCACTTCTCTTCATGTTTGACTTCATAAGACAAAGTTTAGGGTTAGGGGTAGATACATGATTTTTCTGGTTTGAATATGTCTAGACCTTATTTATCAACTTAATTGAATGCCTACTATATATATATATAACATAAGAAGACCTTTTTTGTTTTTTTTTGAATTTTTATACCCATTTGAATCTTGGTCAAATCCTAGGTTTCACCAAGATTTGAATAAGTTTAAAACATGAATATGAAAAAGTAAGCATGCATGTATGCTTCTTAATTAATCACTTCGAAATGAAGCTCTTGGGAGGGTTTTTGAAATTTCCATGTTTGAAACCAAAAACCACTTCTTCTCTTCATGCTTGACTTCATAAGTCAGGGTTTAGGGATATATAGGGGGTAGATACATGATTTCTCTGGTTTGAATATGTCTAGACCTTGTTTATCAACTTAATTGAATGCTTACTATATATGACATAATAAGACTAGCTATGTGCCTTGATTTTTCATTTTTTTAAATTTTATGCCCATTTGAATCTTGGTCAAATCCTAGGTTTGACCATGATTTAAACAAGTTTAAAACATGAATATGAAAAATTAAGCATGTATCCTTCGTAGTCACTCCAAAATGAAGCTCTTGAGAGGGTTTTTGAAATTTCCATGTTTGAAACCAAAAAACCGCGTACTTCTCTTCATGCTTGACTTCATAAGACAGAGTTTGGGGATAGGGGTAGCTTGATACATGAATTTTCTGGTTTGAATATGTCTAGACCTTGTTTATCAACTTAATTGAATGCTTACTAGATGACATAAGATGACTATGTGCATTGGTTTTTCATTTTATTGTTTTTTTGAATTTTTATGCCCATTTGAATCTTGGTCAAATCCTAGGTTTGACCATGATTTAAACAAGTTTAAAACATGAATATGAAAAAGTAAGCATGTATCCTTCGTAGTCACTCCAAAATGAAGCTCGATCTTGAGAGGGTTTTTGAAATTTCCATGTTTGAAACCAAAAAACCACGTACTTCTCTTCATGATTGACTTCATAAGACAGAGTTTGGGGTTAGGGGTAGCTTGATACATAATTTTTTTTGGTTTGAATATGTCTAGACATTGTTTATCAACTTAATTGAATGCTTACTAGATGACATAAGAGTTTTTGAAATTTCCATGCTTGAAAACCAAAAACCACTTCTCTTCATGCATGCTTGACTTCATAAGGTAGAGTTTAGGGTTAGGGGGTAGATACATGATTTTCCTGCTAGTTTGAATATGTCTAGACCTTGTTTATCAATTTAATTGAATGCTCACTATATGACATGAGCAGACCTTGGTTTTAATTTTTTTATACCCATTTGATTCTTCGTCAAATCCTAGGTTTGTTGACCAAGATTTGAACAAGTTTAAAACATTAATATGAAAAGGTAAGCATGTATGCTTCTTAATTAGTCACTCCAAAATGAAGCTCTTGGGAGGGTTTTTGAAATTTCCATGATTGAAACCAAAAACCACTTCTCTTCATGCTTGACTTCATAAGTCAGGGTTTAGGGATATATAGGGGGTAGATACATGATTTTTCTGGTTTGAATATGTCTAGAGCTTGTTTTTCAACTTGAATGCTTACTATATGACATACGAAGACTATTTGCTAACGGAGGGAGTAAGCACTCTAGCTATGAAAAGTACCAAACGATGCATACCAAAATGATTTTTTAGAGGAATACTAGTTCGGATTATATAATTTTATATTAGCAGGCCAAAATCGAACCCCGTAGTTGGATTTTCAGAAATTGATCCGTAGTACTGGGCAAAACCCTAGTTTAGCTTATTTAATAATAGATTCGTAGGTCGATTTTTTTACGTTATTATTATTATTACTAGGCAGCACATGTGTTTGCCCGTCCAGTGAAACTCTTTCATTTCATTTTTCTTTTCCGCAAGGTCGGGAGTCGGAGGAAGAGGGATCACACGGGAGGAGACGAAGGGAGAGCAGTCACGGGGCCCCACTTATTTATGGTGTCTATCCTTTTTCTGGTGATGTTGACTGTTGTGCAGGGTTGTCAGTGCGCAGGGGGGTGCGAGCGAGCGAGAAAGGCCGAGAATGAGAGAGATGTTTTTTTAGAGGGACAACCGAACGATCCTGAAGGACCCAGATTTCCAATACGCATCAGAGCGCAGTTTACAGCAGGACACAAAATAAACAGGAAATTACGTCTAAATCCCTAAGATTTACATGGTAGACCCCATGCTGAAAGCAAGAAATGCGATCGGGTCCTTAATAGGCACCGTCCGGATTGATCCTCGTCGCAGCCGGGGACGAACCACTTGGCGCGACCAAATCGCCATGGCTACAGAGCCTGCACACCATGGCCTACGAGCTGAGCTAGAAACGACCTGCCAAAACCGGCAGCCAACGGAGGTGGATAATTGGAGAGAGAGAGAGTGTGTGTGTGTTGATGCCTCTCTCTTGACAAAGAAGATGGCTGGGAGTTTGCCTACCTAGCGTACGTGACTTGTGCTCACTGAAGTGTGGGACCTCACGCATGGGAACCACACGTAAGTGACAGACTTGTTGCTCTAATAACTCGGGTGATCATTATACTGTATTAGTACATAGTTTCCTATGGATCCTTCTTAGTCACTCCAAAATGAAGCTCTTTGGGAGGGTTTTTGAAATTTCCATGTTTGAAACCAAAAACCACATATCTTCATGCATGCGCTTGACTTCATGAGACAGAGTTTAGGGTTAGGGGGTAGATACATGATTTCTCTCGTTTGAATATGTCTAGACCTTGTTTATCAATTTAATTGAATGCTTACTATATGAGATAAGAAGACTATGTGTCTTGATTTTTTTAAAAAAAATTTCCCATTTGAATCTTGGCCAAATCCTAGGTTTGACCATGATTTAAAAAAGTTTAAAACATGAATATGAAAAATTAAGTATGTATCCTTCATAGTCACTCCAAAATGAAGCTCTTGAGAGGGTTTTTGAAATTTCCATGTTTGAAACCAAAAAACCACGTACTTCTCTTCATGCTTGACTTCATAAGACAGAGTTTGGGGTTAGGGGTAGCTTGATACATGAATTTTTTGGTTTGAATATGTCTAGACCTTGTTTATCAACTTAATTGAATGCTTACTAGATGACATAAGATGACTATGTGCATTGGTTTTTCATTTTATTGTTTTTTTTTGAATTTTTATGCCCATTTGAATCTTGGTCAAATCCTAGGTTTGACCATGATTTAAACAAGTTTAAAACATGAATATGAAAAATTAAGCATGTATCCTTCGTAGTCACTCCAAAATGAAGCTCGATCTTGAGAGGGTTTTTGAAATTTCCATGTTTGAAACCAAAAACCACATCTTCATGCTTGACTTCATGAGACAGAGTTTAGGGTTAGGGGTAGATACATGATTTCTCTAGTTTGAATATGTCTAGATCTTGTTAATCAACTTAATTGAATGCTTACTATATGACATAAGAAGACTACGTGACTTGTGCTCACTGAAGTGTGGGACCTCACGCATGGGAACCACACGTAAGTGACAGACTTGTTGCTCTAATAACTCGGGTGATCATTATACTGTATTAGTACATAGTTTCCTATGGATCCTTCTTAGTCACTCCAAAATGAAGCTCTTTGAGAGGGTTTTTGAAATTTCCATGTTTGAAACCCAAAACAACTTCTCTTCATGCTTGACTTCATAAGACAGAGTTTAGGGTTAGGGGTAGATACATGATTTGTCTGGTTTGAATACGTCTAGACCTTGTTTATCAACTTTAATGCTTACTATATGACATAAGAAGACTATGTGCTTTGGTTTTTCATTTTTCTGATTTTTTTATTTTTGATGCCCATTTGAATCTTGGTCAGATCCTAGGTTTTACCAAGATTTAAACAAGTTTAAAACATGAAAATGAAAAGGGAAGCATTTATCCTTCTTAGTCACTCTAAATGAAGTTTTTGGGAGGTTTTTGAAATTTCCATGTTTGAAACCAAAACCACTTCTCTTCATGCTTGACTTCATAAGACAGAGTTTGGGGTTAGGGGTAGCTTGATACATGATTTTTCTCGTTTGAATATGTCTAGACCTTGTTATCAACTTAATTGAATGCTTACTATATATATGACATAAGAAGATCGACTATGTGCATTGGTTTTTCATTTTATTGTTTTTTTTAATTTTATGCCCATTTGAATCTTGGTCAAATCCTAAGTTTGACCATGATTTAAACAAGTTGAAAACATGAATATGAAAAATTAAGCATATGTCCTTCTTAGTCACTCCAAAATGAAGCTCTTGGGAGGGTTTTTGAAATTTCCATGTTTGAAACCAAAAACCACATATCTTCATGCTTGACTTCATGAGACAGAGTTTAGGGTTAGGGGGTAGATACATGATTTCTCTGGTTTGAATATGTCTAGACCTTGTTTATCAACTTAATTGAATGCTTACTATGTGACATAAGAAGACTATGTGCCTTGATTTTCCATTTTTTTAAATTATGCCCATTTGAATCTTGGCCAAATCCTAGGTTTGACCATGATTTAAACAAGTTGAAAACATGAATATAAAAAATTAAGCATATATCCTTCTTAGTCACTCCAAAATGAAGCTCTTGGGAGGGTTTTTGAAATTTCCATGTTTGAAACCAAAAACCACATATCTTCATGCTTGACTTCATGAGATAGAGTTTAGGGTTAGGGGGTAGATACATGATTTCTCTGGTTTGAATATAGCTAGACCTTGTTTATCAACTTAATTGAATGCTTACTATGTGACATAAGAAGACTATATATGTGCCTTGATTTTCCATTTTTTGTTTTTTCTGAATTTTTATACCCATTTGAATCTTGGTCAAATCCTAGGTTTGACCATGATTTAAACAAGTTTAATAAAACATGAATATGAAAAATTAAGCATATATCCTTCTTAGTCACTCCAAAATGTAGATCTTGGTAGGGTTTTTGAAATTTCCATGTTTGAAACCAAAAACCATGACTTCTCTTCATGCATGCTTGACTTCATAAGACAGAGTTTAGGGCTAGGGGTAGCTAGATACATGATGTTTCTGGTTTGAATATGTCTAGACCTTGTTTATCAACTTAATTGAATGCTTACTATATGACATAAGAAGACTACGTGCCTTGGTTTTTCATTTATTTTCATTTATTTTGAATTTTTATGCCCATTTGAATCTTGGTCAAATCCTAGGTTTGACCATGATTTAAACTAGTTTAAAACATAAATATGAAAAATTAAGCATCTATCCTTCTTAGCCACTCCAAAATGAAGCTCTTGGGAGGGTTTTTGAAATTTCCATGATTGAAACCAAAAACCACTTCTCTTCATGCTTGACTTCATAAGTCAGGGTTTAGGGATATATAGGGGGTAGATACATGATTTTTCTGGTTTGAATATGTCTAGAACTTGTTTTTCAACTTGAGCTTGTCTAGAGCTTGTTTTTAATTTTTTTATACCCATTTGATTCTTCGTCAAATCCTAGGTTTGTTGACCTAGATTTGAACAAGTTTAAAACATGAATATGAAAAGGTAAGCATGTATGCTTCTTAATTAGTCACTCCAAAATGAAGCTCTTGGGAGGGTTTTTGAAATTTCCATGATTGAAACCAAAAACCACTTCTCTTCATGCTTGACTTCATAAGTCAGGGTTTAGGGATATATAGGGGGTAGATACATCATGATTTTTCTGGTTTGAATATGTCTAGAGCTTGTTTATCAACTTAATTGAATGCTTACTATATGACATAAGAAGACTATGTGCCTTGATTTTTCATTTTTTTAAATTATGCCCATTTGAATCTTGGTCAAATCCTAGGTTTGACCAAGATTTAAACAAGATTAAAACATGAAAATGAAAAATTAAGCCTTGATCCTTCTTATTCACTCCAAAATGAAGCTTTTGGGAGGGTTTTTGAAATATCCAGGTTTGAAACCCAAAACCACTTCTCTTCATGCATAGTTTAGGGTTAGGGGTAGATACATGAATTTTTGGTTTATAGTAAGCATTCAAGTTGATAAACAAGGTCTAGACATATTCAAACTAGAAAAATCATGTATATACCCCCTAAGGCTAAACTCTGTCATATATATGAAGTCAAGCATATAAGAGAATGGTTTTGGGTTTCAAACATGGAAAATTCAAAAACCCTCCCAAAAGCTTCATTTTTTGAGTGAATAAGAAGGATCCAGGCTTACTTTTTCATTTTCATGTTACTGACTTGTTTAATTCTTGGTCAAACCTAGGATTTGACCAAGATTCAAATGGGCATAAAAATTCAATAAAGAATTCAAAAAATGAAAAACCAAAGCACATAAGCTTCTTAAGTTATAGTAAGCATTCATGTTGATCAACGGAGTCTAGACATATTTAAACATTATAAATCATGTATATACCCCTAACCCTAAACTCTGTCTAATGAAGTCAAGCACGAAGAGAAGTGGTTTTCGGTTTAATTTTTTTTTGAATTTTTATGCCCATTTGAATCTTGGTCAAATCCTAGCAGGTTTGACCAATATTTAAACAAGTTTAAAACATGAAAATGAAAAGTAAGTATGGATCCTTCTTATTCACTCCAAAATGAAGCTTTTGGGAGGTTTTTTTAATTTTCCATGTTCGAAACCCAAAATGATATCTCTCCGTGCTTTACTTCATAAGACAAAGTTTAGGGGTAGGGGGTAGATACATGATTTTTCTGGTTTGAATATGTCTAGACCTTGTTTATCAACTTGAATGCTTATTATGTGACATCAAAAGACTATGTGTTTGGTTTTTTTTTGAATTTGTTATGCCCATTTGAATCTTGGTCAAATCCTAGGTTTGACCAAGATTTAAACCAGTTTAAAACATGAAAATGAAAAGTAAGCCTGGATTCTTCTTAGTCACTCCAAAATGAAGCTTTTGGGAGGTTTTTTAAATTTCCATGTTTGAAACCCAAAACCACTTCTCTTAATGCTTGACTTCATAAGACAGAGTTTAGGGTTAGGGGCCAAGTATATACATGATTTTTCTTGTTTAAATATGTCTAGACTTTGTTTATCAACTTGAATGCTTACTATATGACATCAAAAGACTATGTGTTTGGTTTTGATTTTTTTGAATTTGTTATGTCCATTTGAATCTTGGTCAAATCCTAGGTTTGACCAAGATTTAAACCAATTTAAAACATGAAAATGAAAATGTAAGCCTGGATTCTTCTTAGTCACTCCAAAATGAAGCTTTTGGGAGTTTTTTCAATTTCCAATGTTTGAAACCCAAAACCACTTTTCTTCATGCTTGACTTCATAAGACAGAGTTTAGGGTTAGGGGGTATATACATGATTTTTCTGGTTTGAATATGTCTAGACTTCGTTGATCAACTGTAATGCTTACTATATGACATAAGAAGCTTATGTGCTTTGGTTTTTTTTTATTTCTTTTTTGAATTTTTATGCCCATTTGAATCCTGGTCAAATCCTTTGTTTGACCAAGATTTAAACAAGTTAAAACATGAAAATGAAAAAGTAAGCCTGGCTCCTTCTTAGTCATGAAAATGAGTTAACTTGGCTTTCCAACCCTTGAATCCATAGGAAACTTTGTACTAATGCAGTATAATAATCACCCGAGTTTTTACACCAACAGGTCTGTCACTTACGTGTGGTGCCCATGCGTGAGGTCCCAAACTTCAGTGAGCACAAGTCACATGCGGTAGGCAGGCAAAATACCCGATCAATCCGGGCGGTGGCTGTTAAGGACCCGATCGCATTTCTTGCTTTCAGACTGGGGTCTACCATGTAAAAGTTTGTTCCTTTTGGATGCATCACTCGTATTTGCAAGTTTTTTGGGGGTCCCGCAAATTCAGGGTAGCATCATGCCCCCCTTCCCACGCCAACACAAACAGAGTTCAACACAACCTAATTAAGCAAGGTTCAACACAGACATAGTTCAACAACCCCTAATTAAGCTAATAGGTTCACCACAAACGCTGCTGAGCAGCAAACATAAACAGAGTTCAACAAAAGATGCTGCTTTTGAAGCAGTAGGAGAGACAAACATGCACAACAGTTACGGAGTATATTTACCATCTTCTTCCTGTCGCCTCCTCCCGGTCCCGCTTCTTCTGCTTCTTGCTGCCCATACCTTTAATCTTTGGTGGCTTGGGCTTGGGAGGAGGCACACGACCGGTCTCGATAGCTTGGTTCAATTTCTTCCTTAGGAATAGCCCATAGGCCATGTGGTTGGCTATGAAGCCGGATCGGTTAACAGTTTCCCCAACTTTGAGACAGCCGGACCCACCGGCTTCGGCATGCTGCAGGACGCTTCGAAAGTCAACCTTTATGCTCTTTGTGCAGAAGGGGCAGCTGTTCCTGGCACCAGTCCAGGGTTCACTCCAATACTTGTCGAACTTCCCCGCCTTAAGCTTGTTGAGAGTGGCCCTGGCCTTCCTATGACGCGACTCGACATCGCTGTCAACCTCATCAGTAGCAACCTGATACATGCCAAATAAACAGGTGAAGCAAATATGTAGCAGTTGCAACTAATAATGAATATGAATCTAAAAAGATTCTGACGCTAATTCAAAACCCTATAGCGCAAAAAAAAGAGGGAGAGACCATAGAGCAAATCGATACAGGGCTATGTTGAATAAGGGAGAGAGGTGAATCGGATGTGAAGCAAATATGTAGCAGTTGCAACTAATACTGAATATGAATCTAAAAAGATTCTGACGCTAATTCAAAACGCTATAGCGCAAAAAAAGAGGGAGAGACCATAGCGCAAATCGATACAGGGCTATGTTGAATAAGGGAGAGAGGTGAATCGGAACATACTTCCTCCCCCTCGTCGACGATATTCTCGTCGAAGGTCGGCGGCGGCGGTTCAAAGATGAGTTCAACCTCGTCCTCGTCATCTAGGGGATGCTTCCCAAGAGAGTGGACCCATCTACCAACAGCATCAGATGCCGATGAGCGACCGATGGCCCGACCTTCGGCAATGGCCTCCGCTTCGTCTTTGGCATCCGCTGCGGCGATGATCGCCGCCGTTGCGGCCATGCGTGCTGCGGTCGCGGCTCTGGACGCCTCCTCTGCGGCTAAGGCCAGCCGCGCGGCTTTCGCTTTCGCTGCGTTGACGGCGTCGGTTGGGCTCTCCATCGGTGGAATGGGAAGGGGAAGTGAAGAGAGGGTTTTTTCCTAGTCCGTGGAGAGAGGGAGAAGTGTGGACGTGAAATGGATAACTGACGATATTTCAAGATTTGGGAGACATAGCACGAACGGGCAGATGACAGCGCGTGGGTGCATTACCTCATACTGCCTCTGTCCTAGAAAGAGCGTACGTGTGGGTTTTCAAGGCATATTAAGGATTTTATTATTACATTGGGAAACTGTCATCGACCATCACTTTCCTCTTCAACTTTTCCACCTCCAATGATCTAAATGCATGTAGTAAATAAGAAAACCATATTATGCTAAATACTACTACCTCCATCCCAAAGCGTAAGGCTTATATTATTTTTAGAAGCTCAAACTATGTCAAGGTAAACTAAGATTTTACCAAAAATCATTATCATGCAAAATACAAAATTAATATCAATACATAGACAACGATTTTTTTTGGTATGGTATCTACAAAATATTATATTAGTTGATAGATTGTTCTAAATTTTCGTCAACCTTTACTTGCTTTGACTCTTAAAAAAAGACTTAAGCTTTGTGATGGAGGTAGTACGTACTAGTCGTGAAGAAACTATATCCCTCGTGATGAGAAAGAAATATTTTTTACTACCACTCTTTTGTGGACAAATTTTGAAGTGCATTGCAAAACGAGAAGTACACTCTTTTATGGACAAATTTTAACTCTACACCCATTATTTCAGGATGGAGGGAGTATAACCCAACTTGTTTTTTTCTTCTGGGCACTACACTGCTTTTTCCCTGTGCAATGCTTGGTTCTACCCTTTTTCTCAATGTAATGGTCACTTTAAGTCATTTTTTCCCACACACATTTATTTTGTACTTCTCTACAGTGTTGACCGTGCTACTACTATTTGTGTTAGTGCGCCAAAAACAAAATGTTATTTTCTAAGTGCCAAATTAATCTAGGGCGTTGGTTGTGAACCGGTGAACAAAAAAGAGATAGCCCAAAAGAGGAACACACCAAGGTACAAAAACTAGCATATATGCATGTTTCTATGTACATATATATGACCCTGGGTTTGTAGATAAAAAACATTCATATATGCGCTTACTATTAATATACATAAGTTTATGCTGATTCTCTTGGTTTAGGTATATATATGGTTAGGCATCACTACTAATTCAGAAAAAACAAAAATGTAACCCTTCAAGTGAAGTCATTTTAAGTGACCTAACAACTAAAATTCATATATAGGATTTGTATAGGAATTATGTAGGATTTAGATCACATGTGAATTTTCCCCACACTAGTTGTTTGATTCATAGGAACATATCCTATAGGAATCTTGCAGTGCAAATCCTATAAGAATAAAACATTAGGTCATACCTCATGGAAAATTTCCTTTGGCACAATCAAACACAACTCATCTTCCTATATGATTCAACTAGCCATTAAATCTCAATCCTATGTTTTTCATATTTCTATGGTTTTCCCATCCTATGAATCAAAGGAGCCTTAGGGCTTATATCTTTTTTTAGAAAGGCAAACTATGTTAAGATTGGCCAAGTTTTACGAAAAACCTTTAACATGCAAAATACAAAGTTGAGTCATTTCGTTTGAATCGGAGGGAGTACATTTGACGTTATGGTACTATTTGACAGCTGCTTGGCACTGTATTTTTTTTCGAACCAAACTTCCCCCTTCATGAAGCTTTTATTTTAGCTTCAGTGACTTGATACATCCATATATCTAGACAAAGTTGAGTCAATTCATTTGAATCAGAGGGAGTACATTTGACTATATGGGTATTGTTTGACAACTGCTTGGCACTGTCTTCTTTTTTGAACCAAACTGCCCCCTTCACGAAGCTTTTATTTTGGGATAGAGCTTCACTGACTTGATACTTCCAAGTCTCACAGTGACTTGGTGCCACCATCCACCATCCATCTCAGATCCAATGTATGCGATCGACTTAGAATTTAAACTAAATAATTATTATAATTGCTCAGAAATATTTCAAGAACTTCCAGTTAATCGTGCATATTTCGATTTATATTTTGGTGAAGTTTCATTCGATTTGAATCAAAGGTTTGTGAGCAAATATATACTCCCTCCGGTTCATATTAATTGACTCTAATATGGATGTACTAGACACATTTTAGTTCTAGATACATCCATATTGAAGTCAATTAATATGAATCAGAGGGAGTATTTAGTTTAAACTAGTGCTCGTATACGTAAAAAGCTCTTTAATCACAAGCTAATCGTCCGAGTGGGATGAAATATTCACAGATTTTAGAACAAGGCATCTACATTTTACTGGATTTTTTTCATAATTTTTGTTTTTAGGTTCGAAATAAGAGATAGTTTGGAACGTTGGATCTCAAATGGTTGGTAGATGGTGGCACCAAGTCACAATGAGATTTGGAGACTTCAAGTCACTGCAGCTCTGTCCTTTTATTTTGACAAACTGCAGAGCCGCTGGTGCATCTATGGTTGCGTACGGCCGACGCCGATTCTTAGCAAGGAAGTTCTTCCTATAAGTAGTAGTATCCATACTCCACTCCAAGGCATGTATAAAAAAAGAACCCATCCCGTTCTCGTTTTCCCGATCACTCTTCTCTGAAGATGGAGGAGGCCCTCTTCTTGTGCCCCCTCTGCCTGCTGCCCTTCAAACCCCCCATATCCAAGGTCGCTCCCTTCCGATTTCATTCTTAGGTTCACCTGTGAGAAATGTCAATGACAACTGATGCCACGTACGTTGTTCCGTGCAGTGCAAGGGCGGTCATATGGGCTGTCGGCGCTGCGTCGGCGAGCTTGCGCCGAACCCGTGCAAGAAGTGCGAGCAGCCGGCGAGGTTGCCGCCGTCGAATCGATCTGGGGCAAGATTGCCGCCGTCGAATCGATCTGGGGCAATGGTCAAGTGCGTCGGCTGCCAGAGCTTGGTCGCCTCCACGGAGTCCTACAAGCACTATATCGCGTGCCCGCATGGTCCGTGCGGCTGCACAGAGGCCATCAATACCGGCTGCAGCTTCACCGGCCCGCCGCGGGAGCTCCTGGTACACCTCCAAGCATCCCACTCCATCCCAGTGTTTACGTTCCAGTATGGCATACCCGCCTGGTGCATAGTTCGTGTTCCGGTACAACCGCGGGGACACCTGTTCATCGGCAGTGGGGAAGAAGACGGTAGCGTGTTCGCCATCACCGTTGGCGCGCTCGGCCCGACCACCATTGTGTCCTGTGTGTGCATCAGGTCGGCCGCGTGCTTGTTTCCGATGTACAAGGCGCAGCTGTTGGTGATTGGTCCGCCGGCGCCGGCGACGGCTGGGACCAGTGACCTCTCGACGGACACCTTGATGGCGGTAATCGAGCCGACGAGCTCCCCGACGCCTAGCTCGATCATGTTGCAGCAGCTCACTTCTTTCCTGGCGGTGCCGCCCCGTTACGCGAAGCAGAATGGAGGGCAGCGTGTGTTGCCTATCTGCGTTTGCATCAACAAGAAGGTTATACAATAATCTTCGTTTAGTCATACTGCAATGTAGTTACTCGAAGATCGGAGGGAGTAGTTTAGTTCGAAGTAGGGTTCGTTCGGATGTATTTTGGACTTGTATAGTAGTACTACTACTCCAGAACTATTAGCTAGCTAGTTGGAGTGCTAGAATGCAGCTCGGAGTATTATAGTATTTTGGCAGTACTACTAGTATATGTATGTGACTGCAAATTCAAACTAAAATGGAGTATTTCTTGCTAATGTTGTTCTTTTGGAGTCATCATTTTTTTCTGAACGTGTTAACTATGCTATTGTCTAAGGATTCGTTTAGATTTCTTTGGTTGAATTCATATTTCGTCTCTTCCTAATTTGGCAAAACTGCACTGTCATGGGCATTCTTACAAGGTCGCTGAAGTTTCAAAGTTTCTTAATGTATATTGCGTAGGGTGTACCCCCTTAACATGGATCTGTTGCATTTTTGGGTTGTATTTTTTTTGGCAATTTTCAGGACCATAAAATAGCACGCCTTCAGTTGAAATTTGAATTAGTGGCCGATACTAGCATGGAGTAGTAAAGTTTTTTTGTACTCCCTCGGTCCCACCAAAAGTGTCTCACCTTTGTTAAAATTTAGATGGATAGATGTATTTTTTTTACAAAGTTGAGACAACTTTGGTGGGACGGAGCCACGGAGTCGTAGTTGATGGCGAGAAGGTTGATGCCTTGCTAGGTTGGTGTACGTTGCAAAAAGAACAAGGTTGGTGTGTATTTGTTTTATTTGTTCACCATAATACTGACATGGCCATCGATTTGATTAGACAACACAAGCCTGGGATGTTTCACTTATTTATTGTAGGAAGCACGATTAATGTTCTGTAATGATGGGGCTACTCCTATAGTCCGTCTGCTCCTACTCGGGTGTCGGGTCACAGTCACACTCTCCTCTTTTTTTGAACACATTCACACTCTCCTCTTTTTTTGAACACATTCACACTCTCCTCTTTTTTTGAACACATTCACACTCTCCTCGAAACTGCAGTAGGCAGTATATGCATAAGAGGAGGAGCGTCTCGGTTCACCTCCGTCGTCTATCCCCACTCCGCCCATCTTCCATAGCACGCGCCTGCGTTTCGCATCCTATCCAGCAGTGCCCAGTTTGAGAGCCTCTGTTCTCCAACTCAAACCCCCACCTGCCGCCATTGATCGCCATCTCTCTCCCAAAGTTCGAATCAGTAGATCTCCCAAGAAAATACCAACCCCATTGTACCACCTGCCTCATTGCGATGGCGAAATCGAGCAGGGTCTGTGGATCTGGGCTGTTTCACAAGGTGTTTACGGAAGGCCCCCTTGAAGTGCTCATCAGCCAGTGCGACGCCATCACCGCCGCGTCCCTAGTCGGTTCCTCCAAAAGTATTCTTCAGTCAGCCAAATACAGTGCCACTCTGCCTGCTTCTCAGCCGTTTGGCCTTCCGTGTGTTCTCTGTTGTGACCCGGCGGATAAACCATGGGTGTTCAAGGAGGATTTGCCGGTGCACAGCAAGTGCAAACTACTGCCGCTGGACAGGTTCTCCTATGATGGCCTAATGCCACACGGTAAGGATGAGGAGCGGGCAGGCGCCAATGGAGATTGGATCGCCATGGTTGGCCCCGAAGGCAAGTGGAACCTCCTCAATGTCTACACTCATCGCAAGATTAAGCTTCCATCTTTGAGGAAGAAGTTGGAAACCACACGCAATCCACTTATATTCGAGTATCAGCGTTCTGCTATTCAACTGCAGAAGATAGCTATTTGCCAAGTTCCTACAGCTGCTAGGGGGTATAAAGATTTCTCCCTTGTCGCAATCTTCGACTTTGCAATTGCCTACCTCCATGGCGAATATCCTCGTACATGGATATTTCTTGAAAACCAGTTTCAGTACGGCGCCATATACTGCGATGCAATTATACATAACGGACTTGTGTTCGCCGTTACTGAGCTTGGAAATGTTTATGCATGGGATCCTAATCAATTTGGTAACATTTCCTCCCTATCTTTTTTATATACGTAACTTATATAGTATTTCACCTCTTATTTGTTGAACTGTCTTGGCATCTTTTGGCTTAAAGGAATTCCATAGGCGCACACCATAACCCTCTTGTGGTATGGACATATATAGAATTTAACATCTATAGGAATTTTAGTATGGTCTAATGTGCATGTTGTTCCTTAGGAAAAAGGCCCCCTAGTAATTAAGTTTCTTTATTATTACTCCCTAGAAAATTTAAGGTAGAGTAGAAATAGAATCAATAAAGGTGCCATGCAATATTGATAAAGACTTTCATTTGTTTATATTCCCCCGGTTCTAGAGAATAAGGAGTACTATATTCAAACCATCTAAAATTTGGACCAATATTTTGGGGAACATGTTTTAAATCCATATGAAGTTTTACCAAGATGTTCGAAATATATTTCAAACCATCTTATGTTCGACCATGATTTTATAAAGTACTAGTATTGGCATCCCAATATCAAATCAATATCACTAGTAGATAAATCATGAAATATATTTTCATGTGACGTGCTCTTTCCTTTTTCAAGGTCCTATAGTGCTCCCTGCTCCATTCATTCCGTGGACGGCTGGATTTGATGGCTATGATGATTTTGACTCTAATAGTCGTACGTGGTGGCTGGCAAGATCTCAAGATCGTTCTAGACTTCTCCTGGTCTATGCACGTGGCGTAATGGATTTTGACGCTGACGGTGCTCCAATGTATTATTATGATAGTACCCCTTCTGTCCATTGCGGTCGCGCTGTTCACAGCTATTCGGGGTATACCTGCATTGTATTCTCGAATGACACTAGTCGGTTACTTCCAGCCAACCCGTGGGAAAGGGTTACTAATCTTGGAGACTATTCTATGTTCCTTGGGTTGAACTATCCGATTTTCATGCCAGTGGGTGGTGCAACATTTCCCCCAGGATATTTGACAAGAAGAAACTGCATCTACACCACGCCTCAGGCCATTGGCTCTCAGTTTGACACATCACATCAAGAAATTTTCCGCTTCAGTCTAAATGGCGAAGACCACCAAAGCATCTCTTTCTCAAGCAGCGGTCCAGGGGCCAACTGGCATACGGGGTTTTGGTTCATCCCAAGCTACACCAACGCGCTGGACTGGAACAAAGACAATCAGAGTTAGGGATATTTATGTAATAGTAGGATCATACTACTAGCTAGCTCAGTTGGTCTTGACTCCTATTTAACTATTTATAGCTAATGGACTTAGGTGATTAACTGATGCTATTTGCATGAACCGAGGTGCTTCTTTTAATTTGATCAAATACGGTCTATACACATGCATGGTTGTTTGGCTGTTTCAGTGTCCCTAGAGGCATACATATATACTGTTATTTAGCAATCTTTATTATAGTACAAAGGTCTTAACCTCATGGTTCACAGAAAGTATAAACGTAGATCAACCATCTAAACATAGAAGACATTCTAGTGTATGATTCTTACATATACACATCAACATCCTATCAGAAAATCTTAATGTGAATTGTACTGGCTGTACAAACCCGTGCATCATTCTCTAGCCGGTTGCACCCAAAAACCAAATCGTGGTACTTCATAGTTGACTGTATGTAGGACAACATACAGATCCAATGCGAAGCCATGGGTATCACCTGCATGACAGAACCATATTTCACATGGTTGGAGGTACTCCATATGGCATTTAAAATCATTCCTTGTCCTTCATATGGCCCTAAAAATAGTACAGTTGGATTTGTGGGTTTTAATTTTTTATTAACACACTCAATTGATTGCCCAAACATTGATTAATAATATTATTAAGGGGTGTGATGTTGAAAGCCATAAGAACAATGTGCCAAACAATCTTTGCTAGCGGACGGTAAATGTATACCCATCAGAAATAATCAGCAGACGTGCATGTTTCTTTGGTCAGAATAACTGCTGCACCATCTTAAAAGTAAATGGCATGACCATTTATTTGATTTGATAGCGTGCAGCTAGATGGCGTACATTACTATCTCTACTTCCTTGGGTCGCCCAAATCTGGAGTACTAAAAGCAAATCCTGGTGATTCATTTGACAAGACAACACAGATGCGTCCAAATTTCTCCGCCCATATTATTATAGTAATATACGAAATCTGGAGTGCGTTGCCTCGTTGCCTTCCAAGAGAAGCTGCATTCCTTGCCAAAAAAGAGAGAGAGGCTGTATTTATAACTACCTCACCGGCCGCCACTAGTACAAACCATCACTCCCTCTCCACCTCCACCTCCATCTCTTCCCTAGTAGCTCCACCTCCATATCGGCGACGGACCACAATCGCGCGGCTTCGACTTCCTCTTCGACGGCGGCGGCGACAGAGGCGTGAGGCACCTTCTCCGCGGCGCATCACTCATCCTCGTCCCGCGGCAACAATGGTTGTATGTGAAATCACCATACCCTTGTGTATGGTAGAGATGATGATGTGCGGATAAAATTTTATTGGCGGTTGCTCATCCTTGTTTGAATATTTGGTGTAGATTCACATCTAGGGCAGGGTGTCAAGCGGGGTGGGTAGCGGGCTAGCTAGTTTCAGTGCGAGTGCTTTAAATCTGCTCTAATCTCAACCACTATTTGCTCTAATTTTCTGCTTTGCGGGACGATTCGCGGATGCCGCTTGCAACCCTAATCTAGGGTATTGATCCTAGTTTAGTAGACTACTAGGATTTACATGCCAATTTGTTTTTAGACTAGATCCGGATATTTGTCAATACTACTACGTACTTCTTCCGTTCGTATTTAATTGACTCTAGTTGAAAGCATCGACAGTTCATTTTCTTCTCTCCCTCGCGTCGACTAATTAAAACCGAACAGAGGGAGTATTAGGAATCCATGTGCATCCGTACTACCAGTAAGGTATTGCGTTGTTGCAGAGGCTCAGTGTAATCAATATCTTTCGATATTAATATACTCACTTTATCAGAAAATAAATTAGTAATCCATGTTCAAACTTGCTAGTTTGATCGACGTTTGATGATGATTTGTGAGGCCATGTATGGGCCTAGTTTGTTTTGCCAGGTGTCTGGTGATTGGAAGTGTATGCGCTAGCACCATCGCACGATGATTAGTCTTAATGGAGATGCAGATGTCGATCAAGAGGGAGAAACATATCTTGATCATGCATTTCTCACGAGATTACTTGGTGATTGGAAGTAGAATCCACAATTTGTTGTGCAAACTTCTCAACATATGCATATATTCAATGAATTGGCTTTATGTGATCAATAGTACTTCTTATTGCAGATGGATGGAGGGGAAAGAGCGAAAAAACCGATACTTAGTGAGATGACTTCTCATTCTGTGACTTCTGATATCCCAGATAACAAGGTAAATATATAGAACGACGATTCGTAGGTGATAAAAGCAGAATCCACAATTTGCCGTGCAAACTTCTCAACATATGCATATATTTGATTAATTAGTTTTATGTGATCAATAGTATTACTTATTCCAGATGGACGTAGGGGAAGGAACGAAAAAGCGGATGCTATGTGAAATGACTTCTAAATCTGTGTGTTCTGATATCCCAGATGACAAGGTAAACATATGGACCGACGCTTGTTTTGCCGCTGCCCCTGTTAGATGGCTAGATGCTCTGGTCTAATTTCTGTTCATGTGCTTATTATTGCAGAAACATAGAGTTGAAGAAAACTCTATATTGTCTGATGACAAAGGTGAAATGGCATGCCAGTCTTTTAAACCTCCGACGCCACCTTGTTTACTGTCTATGGAGACTGATGCAGCTGGACCTGGTACTGATGAGCCTATACCTGGCATCATCGTGCCACATGAAGAAGGTTGTGGATTGGGTTTACCCCCTGCTGTAGAAACTGGTGGTGCAGCTGGAGCTGCTAGTGTAGAGCCTCTAGTGAACGGTGTCGTGCCACGGGAATTCTCTGAACTGGAGCAAAACGGTTTACCTATTGTCAAGACCGATTTAACTGGTGCTGATGCTGGAGTTGCTACTGATGATCCTGCACCCGAAGGAGGTTTTGTATTGGTAGAACCCGTCATGACTATGCCCACAGTACTGACTGGTGGTGGACCTGGAGCTGGTAGGGTAGAGCCTCTAGCGAAAGGTGTCGTGCCACGAGAATCCTCTGAAGTGGATATTGGTGGTTTACCCTCTGTAGAGACTGGTGGTCTACCTGGAGCTGGTATTGTAGAGATTTCAGCAAACGGTGCTGTCCCACCCGACTCCTATGAACTGGAGCATGTACCTGATGTGCCTTCTGTAGAACCTGACGCACCTGTAAGTAGTGGTGATGATTCCGCTGAATCTGATCAAGAAGGATCTGCATCTCTAGGACAAGATGTCAGCTGTCATTCACCTGAACCTGAGCTGAAGTCAGCAACGGTAGCTTATATAGCACGGACTGTCCTTCAAGCTCTAAAGATCCAGTTGGGTGGTTCACAGGACCAGCTACTCCAAGCCATTGTCACTACAAAAGACCAGCCAGCATGCTTCGTCATCTCCTGCATACTGTTTGACAAGCTGAAGCACTGCAACTGGCGCATTGTTCAATCCCATCAGCATGGAGAGAGGAGCTATGTTTATGTCAAGATGATTCATGCTGATTTGGTAAGGTTCCATGATAAGATGTATGGGTGGGGTGAGGCAAGAGCCACATTTTGCAGCATTCACACAGTCTTCGCTCTTGAGCCAGACCCCATGGATGCTTACCCAGTGGTGCAGCTGTCCTGACTTGATATATGTTTTATGATCAGTATGCTGCTGTCGTGGAACTGTGATGTGGAGCTACCTTTCTTATGGTTTCTAGGCTTTTGGTTTCAACATGTATTATGGAGCTTACCTTAGGACTTTCGCATGCGTTGGCTGTTGACCTGTAATGTTTGTGGTTGGTTGTCTAATCTACTTGGCACAATCACATTGCAAAGGCAAATGTTCCTTTTCTCTTTAATTGTTATTATGACTTATGTGTTATAACCAGGCAAGAATATGCAATCTTGGTTCTCTGACCGATATATATGTACACACAACTTTTGTTCACATAATAACACTTACACGGGAAAAGAGTAGCTTTCTCTGTTGGACAAACACCAAACCACAAAAGGGTAACAACACAATATCCAAACTAGGTACGGCACCTGTTGAGCATACATGACTTTTGGCGTAAAATCACGTTAACCAACACTAGCATCATCTTGTTCTTTGCAAGGTGCTATGCTTATCAGTCTAATCCCAATACACCACCTACTTCAGGTGGCACGATGATGTCAAGTGCAGGCTCACCAGTACCAACTCTCTTGCATCAGTCTCCATTGAATGTACGCCACTGCTGCAGTAGACACCATTAGCAATGCAAGCTGAAGGTGTTCTTATCCTCATATCAGGATCACATAATACAGGTGTCAAGCTTCATGCACTAGCCAACACAATAAAAAGTCCGAACTAGGATAGCTAGGAAAAAAACATGAAGATCTTTTTTTCGAATCCCACGCTGAACATTTTTTTAACTAATTAGGTAAGCTCCTGCTGACAAACATATTACAGCAACTCCAGCAGTGGCTCTATATTTTGGCGCTGTGGGCTGAATGGCTGATGCTGCGCATGGAGCCGGCAATAGCTTCACCGGAAGCTGCAAACTGTGGCGGCCAAATGCAGGGCTGAAACAGCGTATTTTCAGAGGCGCTATAAATGCAGCGCCAAAAACAGAATATAATGAAAAATAGAGTGCAGTAAAACAGAAGATCAAACAAAGACTAGAAATAGACATAAAATAGGATAAAATTAGCTTGATAGATACTCCGTAGTTCATATTTTTACAAAGTAGTGCGATAAAACTAAACTAAAACTCGACATCTGACGAGTCCGGTGTCGTGCCCGACACCGGATCCGACGAGAAGAGGTCAATCCAACGGGGGTCGTCCTCGCCAATGGTGGTCGGCCCGGCGAGCTGCGCTTCGATGAAGGCCCGCTTCGTCGCCTTCTCCGCCCTCCGTCGTGCGCGGTCCTCCTTCTTCGCAGCCCGCCTCGTCGCCTTCTCCGCCCTCCGTCTGCGGAAGTGCTCGTTCTCGGCGGCAACGTCCTCGGGGAAGCGGGCCGCCCACTCGCGCGCCGCGCGCTCGTCCCGCTCGGCGATGCGCAAACGGCGCTCCGTCTCGCGGCGGCGGCGCTGTTCCTCCTGTCTAACGATGTACGGCGGCGGCGCGAGATCCTCGGCCTGCTGGCGCGTCCACACGTCATGGAAATTCATCGACGATCGCGGGCGCCCGAGCCGCCACGCCACGGCGTCGTACGCGCGCGCGGCCTCGTGCGCGGTCTCGTAGGTGCCGAGGCCGATGCGCTCGCCGCCGTCACGTATCTCCGCGTAATACGTACCTTTGGGGCGCGCGCGGACGCCGCGGTACCCCGTGCCCGAGACGCGGCAGTACCGCGAGCTCGACGCGAGACGAGGCATGGCGGCGGCGGAAGCGGAGCCGCGGCGGCGATATTAGGCGCAGATGGGCAAATTTCAGCAACCCGTGTCCATCTTTTTTTTTGGCAGGATTACGCCATGTACCACCTTCCAATTAGAAAATAGTACTGTTCAGCCTTCCCCTGTTGGGCCCAATATTTCACTTTGGGTTGCCAACGGCCATCTACATGGTAATTGCTATCGGCCTACTTGCTCCGGCTGTCGAAGCCCAATAACTACAAATGGGCCTTTCTGCTCATGCAATTTCGGCCCTTTTCTAATGAAACACAGATCCTATGAATGGCAAAAGAAAAAAACGCGGAGATTCTACATAAAAGTTGTTTTTATTTATTTTGAATTATTGGGTTCCAATTTTTGAAACTGCTCATGCCCAATATGAAAATCCTTGTTCGCTCCATACCCACATGGATAACGGTATTTTTAATAATTCATAAAGTGGATTTGAAATTTAAAACATATCCTAATAATTCCATGATTTAATCTATCAACTTGCAAGATCTTGGAGAGAAAAAGCTTGTATTAGTCTGCAGAATCCTTTTCAAAGGCGGCAGTGGATCAAAAGAAAAAAGGAAGTAGCCAGAAATTAGGGGTCAAAAATAACTCCAAGAAATGAAACTTTTATTGTTCGTAGAGGATGACATGCGGGACCCATGAGCCAGCAGCTTACTCAACGTTTCAAAGGCGGCATGAGATCAAAAAAAGGCAAGTGACCAAATATCAGGAGCCAAAAATAATCCAAGAAATGAAACTTATTGTACATAGAGGATGACATGCGGGTCCCATTTTGCAGCGGTTTCAAGGTTTCAAATGCGGTTTGATATCAAAAGAAAAAGAAAGTAGCCAGAAATTAGGGGTAAAAAACTCCAAAAAAAGAAAGTTGATTGTACATAGAGGATGACATGCGGGTCCCATGAGTCAGCAGCTTACTCAACGTTTCCAAGGCGGGGATCAAAAGGAAATAGCCAAAAATCAGAGGGTGAAAAAAAATCCAAGAAAATAAATTTTATAGTACATAGAGGATGACATGTGGGTCCCATGAGCCAGTAGGTTCCTCAACGTTTTCAAAGGCCGCTAGGGATCAAAAGAAAAAGGCAAATAGCCAGAAATTAGGGGTAAAAAATAAATCCAACAAAGGAAAGGTTTATTGTTCATAGATGCTGACATGTGGGACCCATGAGCCAGCAGCGTCAAGGCAAGTGACCAAAAATCAGGGGTAAAAAAATCCAAGAAAAGAAACTTTATTGTACATAGAGGATGACATGCGGGTCCCATGAGCCAGCACCTTACTCAACGTTTCAGAGGCGGCTTGAGATCGAAAGAAAAAGGAAAGTGACCAAATATCAGGAGCTACAAATAATCCAAGAAAGGAAACTTTTATTGTACATAGAGGTTGACATATGGGTCCCACTAATACAAGCTCTTTTGCTCCAAGATCTTGCAAGTTGATTGTACATAGAGGATGACATGCGGGGCCCATGTGTCAGCAGCTTACTCAACGTTTCCAAGGCGGCAGTGGATCAAAAGAAAAAGGAAATAGCCAAAATCAGAGGGTGAAAAATAAATCCAACAAAGGAAAGGTTTATTGTTCATGGAGGCTGACATCTGGGACCCACGAGCCAGCAGCGTCCTCTACGTTTCGAAGGCGACCGGGGATCGAAAGAAAAAGGCAAATAGCCAGAAATTAGGGGTACAAAATAACTCCAAGAAAGGAAATGTTTATTGTTCATAGAAGCTGACATGTGGGACCCATGAGCCAGCAAAGTCTTCAACGTTTCAAAGGCGGCAGGGGATCAAAGGAAAAAGGAAGTAGCCAGAAATTAGGGGTAAAAAAAACTCCAAGAAAGGAAACTTTTATTGTTCATAGAGGATGACATGCGGGACCCATGCTCCAGCAGCTTCCTCAACGTTTCAAAGGCGGCATGAGATCGAAAGAAAAAGGCAAGTGACAAAATATCAGGAGACAAAGATAATCCAAGAAAAGAAAACTTTATTGTACATAGAGGATGACATGCGGGTCCCATTTAGCAGCGGTCTCAACGTTTCAAATGCGGTTGAGATCAAAAGAAAAAAGTAGCCAGAAATTAGGGGGTAAAAAACTCCAAGAAAGGAAAGTTTTATCGATGAGCCAGCAGAGTCCTCAACGTTTCAAAGGCGGCGGGGATCAAAAGAAAAAGGAAATAGCCGAAAATCAGAGGGTGAAAAAAACCAATAAAATGAACTTTTATAGTACATAGAGGATGACATGCGGGTCCCATGAGCCAGCAGGTTTTTCAACGTTTCAAACGTGGCATGAGATCGAAAGAAAAAGGCAAGTGACCAAATATCAGGATCCAAAAATAATTCAAGAAAAGAAACTTGATTGTACATAGAGTATGACATGCGGGTCCCATTTAGCAGCAGCGGTATCACCTTTTGAGAGGCGGCAGGGGATCGAAAGAAAAAGGCAAGTGACCAAATATGAGGTGCCAATACATAGAGGATGACATGCGGGTCCCATGAGCCAGCAGGTTTTTCAACGTTTCAAACGTGGCATGAGATCGAAAGAAAAAGGCAAGTGACCAAATATCAGGAGCCAAAAATAATTCAAGAAAAGAAACTTGATTGTACATAGAGGATGACATGCGGGTCCCATTTAGCAGCAGCGGTATCAGAGGCTGCACGGGATCGAAAGAAAAGGCAAGTGACCAAATATCAGGAGCCAAAAATAATCTAAGAAAAGAAATTTTACTGTACATAGAGGGTGACATGCGGGTCCCATTTTGCAGCAGCGGTCTCAACGTTTCCAAGGCGGCACAGACCAAAAGAAAAATGAAGTAGCCAGAAATCAGGGGGTGAAAAAAAAAAAAAAAAAGAACGATTTCAATTGGGCTGCATGTGGACATCTGGGCATTCGAACTATCCTGCTGGGCCTTTTGACTTGTACAATTTCAGCCCACTCCAAAACAGGATAGTTCGGATTTTTCTAAAAAAAACAGGAAAGTCCTATGCTTCGCAAAAACAAAAAACAAGGAGATTCAGCATATAAATTTGTTTATGTAAAAATAAAGATTTAATTTATCCGTTGAAATAGCTCAGAGCGCAATACACTGTTTATGTCTGCAAAATAATCAAGATATCACATGTTTCTTGTACGGGGAGGCTGACATCGGGACCCATGAGCCCAGCGTCGTTTTAAAGGCGGGATGGAAATAGAAAATAAACCAAAAATCTGTTGGTAAAAAATCCAAGAAAAGAAACATTTTCGTTCTGAGAGGATGACATGCGAGACCCATGAGGCAGCATCCTCGGCGTTTATTGTTCATAGAGGCTGACATGTGGGACCCGTGAGCCAGCAGCGTCCTCAACGTTTTAAAGGCGGCAGGATATCGAAAGAAAAAATAAGCCAAAAATCATTTGGTAAACAATATCCAAGAAAAGAAACATTTACCGTTCTGAGAGGATGACATGCGGGACCGATGAGGCAGCAGCATCCTCAACGATTCCAAGGCGGCAGGGGATCAAAGAAAAAAAGGAAATATCCAGAAATTAATTAAGGGTTCAAAAAAATCCATCAAAGGAAACTTTTATTGTTCATAGAGGATGACTTGTGGGACCGACCTGCCAACAGCGTCCTCATCGTTTCAAAGGGGGCAGGAGATCAAAAGAAAAAGGCAAATAGCAGAAATTAGGGGTCAAAAATAACTCCAAAAAGGAAACTTTTATTGTTCGTAGAGGATGACATGCGGGACCCATGAGCCAGCAGCTTACTCAACGTTTCAAAGGCGGCATGAGATCGAAAGAAAAAGGCAAGTGACAAAATATCAGGAGCCAAAGATAATCCAGGAAAAGAAACTTTATTGTACATAGAGGATGACATGCGGGTCCCTTTTAGCAGCAACGGTCTCAACGTTTCAAATGCGGCTTGAGATCAAAAGAAAAAGAAAGTTGACTATACATAGAGGATGACATGCGGGTCCCATGAGTCAGCAGCTTACTCAACGTTTCCAAGGCGGCAGGGGATCAAAAGAAAAAGGAAATAGCCAAAAATCAGAGGGTAAAAATCCAAGAAAAGAAAGTTTAATAGTACATAGAGGATGACATGCGGGTCCCATGAGCCTGCAGGTTCCTCAACTTTTCAAACGTGGCATGAGATCGAAAGAAAAAGGCAAGTGACCAAATATCAGGAGCCAAAATAATTCAAGAAAAGAAACTTGATTGTACATAGAGGATGACATGCGGGTCCCATTTAGCAGCAGCGGTATCACCGTTTGAGAGGCGGCAGGGGATCGAAAAAAAGGCAAGTGACCAAATATGAGGTGCCAAAAAAATCCAAGAAAGTTTTATAGTACATAGAGGATGACATGCGGGTCCCATTTAGCAGCAGCGGTTTGAGAGGCGGTAGGGGATCGAAAGAAAAAGGCAAGTAACGAAATATCAGGAGCCAAAAATAATCCAAGAAAAGAAAGTTTTATAGTACATAGAGGATGACATGCGGGTCCCATTTAGCATCAGCGGTATCACCGTTTGAGAGGCGGCAGGGGAAAGAAAAAGGCAAGTGACCAAATATGAGGTGCCAAAAAAATCCAAGAAAAGAAAGTTTTATAGTACATAGAGGATGACATGCGGGTCCCATTTAGCAGCAGTGGTATCACCGTTTGAGAGGTGGCAGGGGATCGAAAGAAAAAGGCAAGTGGCCAAATATGAGGTGCCAAAAAAAACTCCAAGAAAAGAAAGTTGATTGCTCTTAGAGGATGACATGCGGGTCCCATTTAGCTGCAGCGGTCTCAACGTTTCCAAGGCGACAAGGGATCAAAAGAAAAAGGAAGTAGCCAGAAATCAAAAAATCCAAGAAAAGAAAGAAATTTGGTTCATAGAGGATGACAAGCGGGACCCATGATCCTGCATCGTAAACGGCTTGATCGGAGAGCGTTGAACAAGATGGCGCGATCGAGAAAAAAAACAATGTTAGAGAGGCTGCCATCTGGGCCCTACATCCCTGGGCGGTGCGGATTTGCGTTGACTCGGCCGGCGAACCCGAGAATTCGCGATGCACCACGTCCCGGGCCACCATACGCGACGTTTTGGCCGCTTTCGTCGGGCTAGGTGGCCTCAAAAAAAAAAAAAGTTTTGACATGAACCACGGAGGGACCAAAAATCGTCGGCCATGGTGCACCAGCAACCACGGCGCGACTTCAACTTCGTCGGCCATGGCAACTTTTCTTGTAGTGTGAGTACAATAACAAGTCAGTTGTTCAACGATAGTTCAAGATTTATATTCTAAAACCTTGGCAACTGTGCCAAGTATGCCAGAACCATAGTTTATAGTCTGAAGTAGGCTTTATAGAGCATAGCTTATGGAGAAACCCTGGAATTATAGGTGATATACTCTAATAGTTATGAGTTTAGAGTAGCTATATTAGAATCTAGAGATAGTATGTGTAGTAGTCCTCAACCAAATGGAAGTTAAGTTAGTACTTCCAAAGGAAGATAGGTTAACCTTAAACTATCCTAAACCGCTTTGTTTCAAGTTTATCTCATTGCAATTGTGCAATTAAGGTAAATGTGGAGACAAATAGTAGATTGCCATATATATGTGCTAAGTATCACGATATAAACCTATCTTATGTGGTGTTATATACTACACATCTCAGCCTGATATTTAGAGATGTCTTACTCAACTATTATATTCAGGCTTATGATGATGTGTATTATATGCACAAAGCTGAATCTTCTTGGATCTTATTGGATTTTCATTGATTGACTAGATCCATACATGAAGTTTGACTTTGATATGCAAGCGCATGTTGCAATATCAAGTTCTTACTTGATGTTATAGATCTAGAGGGTAATGGTATTCGTGTGAGGAAGTGACGAATTCTGAAGATTTTGAAGACAAGATGAAGGTTCGTCAGAAAAAGGAAGCAACGTTGTGGGAAGTAACCACAATACTCTGAAGGAAGTACCAATCAAAACTCATGCTTAGCCTCAACAGAGGAGTACTTTAGTACGAAAGAAGCATGAAGGTGAGAAATTTGATGATTATGGAGAAGTAGAAGTAGAACCATAGTCATTATGGAAGAGGTAATGTATGAGAATCACTCAGGATACTATATTCATAGTGTCAGCTAGTGGTTTTCTTGCAAAAATAAATCCTCGAAAAACGAAGATGACCTATGAAACCATAGCATATATAAGAAGACCACAGTTGGTATCGGAAGACCACATTTGGTATAGGATCAATACTGCGAGATAAAGTAGAGGATATCTCGTCCAGTTGATCAGAACCTATAATAGAGTACATTTTTTAGATAACAAATAGCCACAATTGGTATCAAGTAGTCCATAATTGGATTATTCGTACAATAAGATATGAACAAATAAAATTTTGTCAGCCAAATAACGATGACCTATAATCACTTAGTCGAAGGATTCACATTGGATGTCCACAATTGAGTGGATACACCACAGATATTCTTCGCAAGACCTTAGAAGAGTACAAACCATAAGCTGGACCCAGACCAATATTCTAACCCTGAGTCCAATGGTTGGAAGAAAAGGAGTTTAAAATCTTAAGAAAACTCAAAGGGGTAGAGTAAAGATTGAGTTGGATGTACAATGACTCAATACATTGAGCAAAATAAAAGAAGAGGGTCTGAACTGAGAGGAAGTTCAACCTTATTTTCATAAGATTGTTGAACACTACTTTCAGAAGGATGTCAGACCAGAAGCCGAGGTTTATACCTCGAGGAAGTAAGAAGTGGATTGTCAATTGAGCAAGTAAGTAAGATTTACTCAGAAATACGAAAGCTCAAGTAAGTCAAGCATAAAGAAGTTGGACGAAGGAAATACCGGAGACCAAATATAGCTTAAGAAGGCCAAAGACATAAGAAGTTTGATCATATCAGAACCAAAAGACTAATACCAAGATTCCTTTCATGGAACCTAAAGAACCTAAAATAGTTATAGATATCAACTATAATCCATCATTGGATAGATTAAATGAGTCTAATCCACTCTTAGGGAAATAAACCATCAAGACCATTTCTATGGTAAGTACCTTACTAAGTACCATTATTGCAGTTTTGGTGGTAAGGGAAAACAAATACCTATTTTACCAATTAGGAATAGGTTCTCAAAATAGTCTTCAGTTAAGACTAGCAGCACCAGAAGAAGTCCCAATCATTGACTCTTCAATGAGAAAGGAAGCAAGATTATAGTATTCAAAGAAATCATGGAATTGAAGTAAGAAGCCATGGTTCAGAGATAGACACTCATGGATTCCAGGAAGAAACTAGAAAAGGGATATACTCAAGTATATCCAGTGAGATCAACACAGAGTTCGAGAAAAGATGTAGTCTACACAAGTTAGGTCCACACCCCGGAAACGTGAGAGAGTACAAACTTCGAGGACGAAGTTTAGTTTAAGGGGTAGAGACTGTAATATCCCAGTATTTGGGGTTACAAAAATAAAGGAAACAGATGTGTGCATTGCATTCATGCATAGAAAATCCGGGGAATTTTCGCGCTTTAAAGTAAAACAGTAACTGAAGTTTCACTTGATCTTGGTGGAATTGAAGTAGCTCATCAAGTCAAGCGCTATAAACTTCAATGTGACTTTGTTAAAACCTTGTTTTAGGTAGAGATGATTTGATCTAAGGGGTTAGATCAAATGGAACTAATAATCAACACAACAACACTTTACTCAATGATAAATTGCTTGATCTTATAAAAGATTATAATATGGTAATCCTTGTCATAACATATGAACACCTATTCAATTGCAAATCAAGTAACAATAAAATGGAGAAACCATTCTTCACTTATCTTTTCCATATCTTTAACAAATAAATATTTCTACCATGAACCTCATGGTATTTCTTGAACTAAACTTGTGAATTTAACACCAACACAAGCTTATCATTAAACCCTAGAGATGGGAGAGGTCTATACCCATCAAAGAGATAATAAACAAACTCTAAATTATTAACACTTAAAAGTTGAGCAACTAACTTTGGGGTATAATTTAATTCACTTTAAAACTTATTATCAAATATGGTAAAACACAAGGACCTAAGTGCATAAAAGCCACACATTCTGATTTTAATCATAACTTATTAAATATGTGGAATATCACAAAACTAAATCCGTTTACATTACGAATTATAGTTCAAACTATTTGAATAAAATAAACTATGAGTATTTTGAAACTCATATGATCATGCCTTGGTGAAATCAAACATCACCATTCAAAATTGGGGTATAATACTTGTCTTTGACATTTTGATCCCACTTACAATATAAATACAATCATATATGATATAGTGACTCACCCACAAGCATAAAATCATTCACAAGATATTTAGTAACAAAAGCCACTTGGCCATCCTAAAACAAATCAAATGAGAGGATAATACCCATGCCACATAGGATGAAAATATCTACATAGCTTGAATCCTAAGCTATGCCACCTCATGCTTAAAGGATTGCTATGGATGAGAGCATGACAACCAAGCACCTTACTCATCAAATCAAAACAAGAGTCACCACCTATGTGTCATGATACTAGAGCATGCCCAAGACTATAAAAGGAACCCTCTACCTCATTCATTCCACCATCTTGTACCATGATACAAGCAAACCAAAGTGTTGGACCACTCCATAATTTAGATAAGACCAAGATGAAGCAGCTTGGAGGTGGAGGCATACCACAAGATGAAGGTTTATCAGATTTCCTGAAGAACAAGCTACAGAAGATAGCAAGGTAGAATTCTTAGGCAGACCATATATTTAGATAATCACATCATCATCCCTTGAGTAGAACCCTAGATGATAATCCAAGTCCTTGTGGAGTGAGAGAGATAATTAGTATAACCTAGCCAAATATTTCTAGTGATACTTTGAGAAGCCCATACCATGCATGATCATCACCATTGGGTAATGATCATAAACCCTAAGAACTTTAAGTAAGGAGCTATTAAGAATAAGTTGATCATGATGATGCCATGATCTTGCTTTGGATAAATAAGAGAATAAGCCATAAGTTAAACCTTAATATGATAAGCACATATCAGCCTCACATAAAATCATAGGGAGAATACTATCACCCTAAACCAATTCTAGTGTCATGAGTAGAGGAGTAATGGCATTGTACTAAACCCTTGCCTAGCCAAGTACTTGTGACAACTCTAGTAGTATTTAGATACAAGCACCCTATAAATAGTGTGGGGGAACTAAATCCTAGCCAACCCATTATGGTATCAATTCATATCCATAACTTAAGCCTATACCTCAACCCTATTTTGTGTATCACTTTTGTGATCACAACTAAAACCTAATGAAGACATAATTGAGTTTCAAACCATGTGTCATTAAGCAAATATAATTAGAACCCTAGCATTGCACTGTCATTAAATCCTATGCTTAACTATGAAACTTAAGAATAACTTAGTGCTAAACCCTTTACTTAAACCCATGAGTGGTGATCAACCACTTATCCTTATAACCAAGACCAAACCATGATGAGAGTAGTACCTACTCTAGGTATTTCTAGGTGTTATTAAAATATAATACTAATGCTAAATCTAAAATAGGGATATAATAAAAATTACAAGACTTTAACAAATAGGTGCTCACATAAAATAATATGTAAATAATCAATTTCTCCAACAAGAAACCAAGTTCAAATAACAATCTCTGAAATACCTTGAGTTAAAATTATCAACTCTAATAATTCAAAACAGAATTGATTCCACAAGAACAAAGAAATCAAAATGAATACATAAAATCATGCCTAATCGAAAATTAGAATAAAGCTTGAATATATTAAATATTTGTTCTGAACAAAAAAACAATGTAATGATCATTGTTATTAAGTCCTAATTAAAATTGATAGAAACATTTGCAAACAGAATTGAAATTCAAATTGGAATTCAAAAAGGAATTATAAAATAGAAAAAGAAAACAGATAAAAGAAAAAGAAAGGAAACTTACCTGGCTCACCTGGCCACAGCAGCCCGTAGGAGCCCAGCAGCAGCCTGCCCAGCAACCCAACACCACGGTCCAAGGCCAGCCCGATACCCCTTCGTCTCAAAATATCGAGGACGAGCTCGTCCTCATCCTCTTCCTCGCATGGAGGACAGCACGAAGCCGTGCCTCTCTTCTCCTCGTCGATGGCGTCCTCTCCTTCACCGGCGTGTGACGAGGCGCGTTCTGGCGCCATATAAAAACCCCGCGACGAACCCTAGCTTCGAGTTCTTCTTCCTCTGCTCCAATTTTCCCCAATTCCGAAACCCTAGCCCGCCCGGCCATCTCCAATCGCCGCCGTACGGAGCACCCCCAGACCTCGCCGTGACCACCACCATCTCCGCCATGCTCGGCTTGCCCTACATGCAAAAGGAATCGAGCCGGAGCAGCCCGTAGCGCCATCACCAAGCTCAACTCTCCGGCGGCCGGCGCCATGAAATCCGGCGAACTAGACCTTCCCTTGCCATGCCGTCAAGCCCTGCGTGCTCCTGGTGAGCCACTGATCCTCCTAGCATGCACATTTTTTTCGATTGCGTCCCGAATCGTCGTTGTGCCGTTGAATCATGAGCACCGCCGCGGCACTTCGCCGTCGAGCTTGCTCCGGCGACCAAATAGGGGCGGCGTTGGTACCAGCATGATCACCCTTGTGCGCTGAGTCTCGTAGTATAGGTAGTTGGCCCGCGCGAGCACCGTATCGCCGGCGACCACCGTCACTGGCCGTCGGTGAGGCACATGGTTGCCACGTCGGCACCACGTGGCTGCCAACGTGGGCACAGCCCCACCGGTCAGTCCCTGTGTGTAGACTAGCCCAGGTGTGTCTAGTAATTTTCTGCTTTAATTTAAAACCACATAATTACAGAAACTTTGAATTAATTTAGGAAATTAATACTAACTCAGAAAAATATAATTAAGATATCAAAATTCTTATAAAAATAAACTCTATCCAATAAAAATATAATATGAAATTTTTATTTTTAATAAAAATTTAATAAATGTTATTTAAGCATTTCCTTTTATTCTTAATTGAATTAAAATTCAATAATTAGGAAAAATTCTCCAAATTAAAGAAAATCAGTAACTAAATAAAGAAAACATTAAAAATAATTTTATTTATTTATTTATTGTGTTAAATCCTTATTAAAAGGATTTAAACCCTGATTAACAATTACCTTAATTATTAACATCTGTAAAAATAATAAAATGATAAATCCAATATTATTTTTATTTCAAAGTTACTAATAACTTCAACTTTGCAAACAAGTTATTAATCTAAGAACTAAATAGTAATTATGAAACCCTAGTTCCATTATAAATAACATTATGGTTTCATAATTTCATGTGAACACTAAAACCCTAATGCCATTTAGAACCCTAGCTCCATTACTTCATATGAACCCTAAATGGTTTCCAAACCTACACCCCAAGTTAACATGTGATTATGTACTTCCTTTTGATCCATAGAACCATAACTAGCAATTAAATGCTTGCCATGCCACATAAAATGTAGGAGCCCTATTATCAATAATTTAGTATTCCATGTAGGCATACCTATACAACTTAGTTGATCAAATAGGATCAACCAATCCTAAACCCTAGATCCTACCACCAAAACCATCAACCTTACCTATCCATGCTTAACATCACACCATTGTGATGAATTTCAATAACAACTATACCAAATATAGTGCATCACCTAACTATATTCCACTAAACCCTACTAAATATTAGATACTTATGAACCATAATACCCAGGAGCCAACTATGTCCTATTTTAGTGGATCCAATAGTAAAACCTAGACAACCTCAACCTTAATTGTAATACTTCTTATTACTTAAGAAGTATGTTCTTCAAAAGTTATTCTTTTGAAGAAAATAAGGAATCATCATCAATCCTGCCTAATAGGACCTATAGCCAATAGTCAGCTATCACCAGCAAGGTATACCAACCTTGATAGCAACTATTTATAGTAAGTTTCTCAAGATGTTTAGGCTTAATTCAACCATACAAGCCCTAGTAGCTGATGAATCCAACATTGTTGGGATCCACCTCATTCTTACTCCAGAAACCAATTGGAACCATAGGAACCCATAGAACCCACCAACCCAATTATCATACTTGTTCTTTATTAAAGAACATGTTCTTCAAAAGTTATTCTTTTGAATTATATAATAAGTAATCATCAACCATGCATTATAGGACTTAAACTTGACAACTGCTCTTTACTTATTATACAACTATTATCCCTTGGTGTGTATGATTGTTACTATGCATTTTACCACTTGCTTATGATTCTAAAACAACACAACCCTGAATAAGAACCTTGTTTGTGAATCATTCTAAAAGTGCAACACACCCTAAACAAATCATTTCAACTCACTAATCCTAAATCATTGGGGTTAGGTCACGCTTAGAACGATTGCATCTCATACTTATGCATTATTGCATCCTTGCCAATCTTTTAAACATCGTCCTTACCGGACGATGATGCTATTTCAGAATTTGGAGTTATTGCGTATCGAAGACCTTGCCTGCATAATCTTGCAGTCAAGAAAGGCAAGTTCATCACTTGCTCATGTCATTTGAGTATTTTTACCAAATTACTTGCAAAGTACTATGTTTATCACTATTGCATAAAAGCAAAACCACTATTTTCATAACTATGAATATGACTAAGTGGTGGGCAATGGAACCATGGATTGTGTTGATATGGTGGAGGTTCCATTGCAAGGGTTTATATCCATCTAGGATTAAACAACAAATGTCGTCCAGTGATTCTTGTGCCGTAATACCCGTGTTCACCATAAGATCTGGAATGGGACGGTATAGTCAATTGTATTTCCACCTCTTGTACATCAACGGACGCGCTTTACCGTAGACACTTGTTATCTGTCGGGGGCAAGCGGTGGGCTGGGGAAGCCTTAAGTCCCCACGGCATTGTCCGTAGACACTTGTCGCCCGAGGAGCAAGCGGTGGGCTGGGGAAGCCTTAAGTTCCCCACGGTTATTGCGGTCTATGATGGGTTGCATCTACCGGCGAAGGAGTTCATGGTAAGAGCCCAGAACTGTTGTCGTGGTCGGGGTCCACCCGTGAGTGGGAATAATGGGACCGACGAGGACCCAGGGTCGGGGTATGCAACAAAGGGTGGGTGTGCGAGGTAGCGGAGGAATATGATTGACTATGACCTTATACCGGGCCTCACACCAAAGGAAGTGGAAAGCACCCGGTTGGCACCAAGGTTAAGATCTCTTATGGGTAAAGCAACACACCTCTGCAGAGTGTAATGAATCGTGACTAGTCACTCCCGGGATATGGGCTGCGAACGCTGCGGAAAGGAACTCCATGAAGTTCTAGTCAACCGGTGAAGGCTGACGGACATAGTTCTTGAATAAAAGCAACCTTTTGAAGAAATGGTTATGAAAACTTGCATTGGTATTAGACTTTCTGGTCTAATGCGGTAGCTAGTGCATTAAACACCTCTTTCCTATAATGAACTTGTTGAGTACGCTCGTACTCATCCCACTCTTAAATCCCCTGCTTAGATATGGAGGCATAGAAGGAGGATCTACAGTGCAACTCGAAGGCCGAGGAATCAACAACTACTTCAAGAGACAGGACCTGTCAGAGGAGTCAGATACCACATTCAACAAGGAGAAAACCTAGATTAGCAATAAAAAGGAACTAGCTTCCTAAACCTAGCTCCTATTTAGCTAGAATCTATTCATAGCCTCTGTAGCTAGCTAGATACTCTTCAAATAGAGTTCGTGTTAGGATTAGACTTCGAGTCGTTCTTCTAGAGTTTATTTGCAGTTTTACCTCATTGTAAAGTAGGAGGCTGTGATGATCTTATGTAACAGAGTCTGTGTGTAATTCTATAGACATGCCTTGGACCCGCATATGTTTCTGTTGTACCACTCTGAGCGATATAATACTAGTGGAACGGTGTTTCATTGGTGTTATATCGGACTTGCATACTACACCATGCAGTGGTATGCCGGGTCACCACATTAATCCTTTATGCATCTTATTTTGCATAGATCGCGACAGTTGGATTATAAGATGATCCCTCACATTAATATCAAGATAATAAAGTGTTCTCCCCTCGTATGCACCGTTGCTACAGTACGTCGTTTTGAAGCATCTCGTGATGATCGGATGTGATAGATTCTACGTTCACATACAACGGGGGTAACACACGGAAATACTTGGGTTTGCTTGACGAGCCTAGAATGTACAGACATGGCCTCGGAACACAGGAAACCGAAAGGTTGAACACGAGTCATATGGATGATATGATCAACATGTTGATGTTCACTGATACGTCTCCAACGTATCTATAATTTCTTATGTTCCATGCTAGTTTTATGACAATACCTACATGTTTTGTTCATACTTTATAATGTTTTTATACATTTTCTGGGACTAACCTATTAACTAGATGCCGCAGTGCCAGTTCCTATTTTTAGCTGTTTTTGATTTCACAAAAGTTAGTTTACGGATATTCTCGGAATTGGACGAAACAAAAGCCCACGGCCCTATTTTCCACGGAGTGTTCCAGAACACCGAAGGAGAGACGAAGAGGGGCCACGAGGTGGCTACCCCACCTGGCGGCGCGGCCCCACCTCCTGCCACGCCGGCCTATGGGGTGGGCCCCTCAGGCGCCCACGACATTTCCCCATCGCCTATATAATCTTCCCGACGCGAAAACCCTAGTACCAAGAGCCAAAATACGAGACCAGTTCCAGAGACGCTGCCGCCGTCAACCCTAACTCGGGGGTTCAGAAGATCACCTCCGGCACCCTGCCGGAGAGGGGAATCATCACCGGAGGGCTCTACATCACCATGCCCGCCTCCGGACTGATGCGTGAGTAGTTCATCCTTATAATACGGGTCCATAGCAGTAGCTAGATGGTTGTCTTCTCCTCTTGTGCTATCATGTTTAGATCTTGTGAGCTGCCTATCCTGATCAAGATCATCTATTTGTAATGCTACATGTTGTGTTTGTTCGGATCCGATAAATATGGAATACTATGTCAAGTTGATTATTGATCTATCATATATGTTATTTATGATCTTGCATGCTCTCTGTTGCTAGTAGAGGCTCTGGCCAAGTTGATACTTGTAACTCCAAGAGGGAGTATTTATGCTAGACAGCAACCCCTAAGGTTGTGGATGTGTTGTTGCCACTAGGGATAAAACATCAATGCTTTGTCTAAGGATATTTGTATTGTTTACATTACGCACAGTACTTAATGCAATTGTCTTTTGTTTGCAACTTAATACTGGAAGGGGTGCGGATGCTAACCTGAAGGTGGACTTTTTAGGCATAGATGCATGCTGAATGGCGGTCTATGTTATTTGTCGTAATGCCCTAAGTAAATCTCATAGTAGTCATCATGATATGTATGCTTCTCTATTTGTCAATTGCCCAACGGTAATTTGTTCACCCAACATGCTATTTATCTTATTGGAGAGACACCACTAGTGAACTGTGGACCCCGGTCCATTCTTTTACATCTGAAATACAACCTACTGCAATCATTGTTCTCTTTTGTTTTCTGCAAGCAAACATCATTCTCCACACCATACGTTTAATCCTTTGTTTTCAGCAAGCCGGTGAGATTGACAACCTCACTGTTAAGTTGGGGCAAAGTAGTTTGATTGTGTTGTGCAGGTTCCACGTTGGCGCCGGAATCCCTGGTGTTGCGCCACACTACACTCCTTCACCAACAACCTTCACGTGGCCTTCATCTCCTACTGGTTCGATAACCTTGGTTTCTTACTGAGGGAAAACTCGCTGCTGTACTCATCATACCTTCCTCTTGGGGTTCCCAACGGACGTGTGTTTTACCGTCACAAGCAGCTACTTTCTGGCGCCGTTTCCGGGGAGATCAAGACACGCTGCAAGGGGGGTCTCTCACACCCAATCTCTTTACTTTGTTTATTGTCTTGCTTTATTTTATTTTCTGTCTTGTTTTCTTTCTTTATATCAAAAACACAAAAAAATTAGTTACTTGCATTTAATTTTGTTATCATGTCTAGTCCTGTACTTGTTACTTTGTCACCTGAGGAATTGATCTTTACTTTTAAACAAGGGGATGAGGAGAGTTTTAAAGAAGCTTGGTCTAGAATTTTTGATTCTTATGGTAAAACTGAACCTAAAATGACTCTAAGCCTGCTTCTTAGTAACTTTTATTTTGGGCTTATTATTCGCTATAGATATGCTTTGGATGCTTGTAGCGACCTCACCTTTTAAGGTGCCGATCTCTGTGCATATCTGTGCTAGTCCCTAGATCAATCGCTAGCACACATAGTACAAGATGTAACATCAAGAAACAAATGTCTTTATTACATCGTATGATCCAAAATTTACATAAGGATTTACAAATTTCATAGCACAAGGCTAGCATATCATCAGAGTTTTACAACGAACAAACATAGATAGCGTGGAGTCCTTCATCTTCATGTGCCACAGGCGGGCATGTTGAGGATAGACTCGTAACCCTAACCATCATAAATCACTCGTCTTTCAAAACATCTGCAACATGAAAAGTTACAGCCACAAATGGTCAATACATTTGAATTGTATTGGCAAGATGACACTATAGTGGACTCAGATGGCAACCTAACACTTAAGTGTACATTTGGCTGGTAGAGCTCAGGCATATTTGCATAAAGCCAGTTTTCTCCTATCATTTGTCAAATCATTTTCTTGCATACTAATTAAGCGGTACCATTGATAGAAATCAATGAACCTGGAAACCACCGGTCAAACCTCGGTGAATCCTCCTACCCATGATCAACTTGGTTTGGGCGAACTACCCCTGTAGACTCAGACCATAGACATGGCATGGGACCTACTAGCCGATAGTCACTTACACCAATTGTCATTTCCCTGTTCACCCATCAAGTTTTATTTAAGAAGTTGGGATGAGGAGACTTTCGAACATGTGCCTTGTCAGTTCGCTCAAATTGTCCGTAACCGGGGACACGGCTAAGTACTTAGATTTAACACTCTGCAGAGGTTGTACAAATTTACCCACATGACCTAGTCTGCTCTTCTTCCATGATGCACATTTTGCTCAAATGGACAGATGTTGACTAGGACGAGACTTTTCCGAAGTGATCACCCAGACCTTTCTCTACGGACCCGCTCCAACCTACATTCCCCTACATCATCATGTCGCGTAGGGCCCAGGTTCACACAACATACTCCGTCAAGCCAGAGCCCATATAGCATGTGGCTGTACGGTAAGCTAATGAGCAAGGTTGTCTATTATCTCTTTGTTCCTGGGTGGCCGTCCACAAGTGCAATACACACGACCGCCATAGATATGACTCCGGTGTAACCACTCAACATAATCCAATCCAAGCCACTTTCCACCCAGGTAGTTCATTGAATTTAGTTGTTTTTCCATAACCGCTACTAAAACATTTTCATAGCATAGCTAAGCATCAACTAAATTCAATGGCGACAAAATATGGTCAGGTGGAAGTAGCTATCTACTGGGATTATAAAAGCAAAGCATGTACCCTAGACATACTACAAAAATATCTACGGTGCATAGATAAAATCTGGGACATTGGTGAGGGTGTGTCACTTGCCTTTTTGGTAGTCGAAGATCGTTCCATTTTCTCTCAATCAAAACATGTGGCTCTCCGCACGAACTATAAGATAAAAATAGCACAAAATAAACACACCATTCATAGCAACATAATCAAACAAGACAACAAATCGGAAAATCGCTCTATGGTACAAAGGTGTGGCATGAAGTTTGGCTTGCAAGATATGAATTTAATAGATTGAAGATCTAAAGTCAAATACTTGGAATCAGATTGTCTAAGATATAGTGGAAACAATTGGTACGATACTTAAGCATAGATGGAATTTGAATGACCCATGTGAATAGGATTCACTCTAGTCTCAAAGGTGCAACTATAATACTATTAAATATAGTGTGACAACACTTACAAAAATAGTACAAGTTTCACATAGGTTTTGGTGTGAGCAAAAGATATGTTGAATTACTCAAATAACTCATTTGCCATTTGAATAATTTAAACTAAGGAAATAGGATAGATAAATAAGGTGGAAGTGTCTAAATAAGATTTGGTGGATATGTATGATCAAAGGCATGACAAAAAGGAATTGAAGAATTTAAGCAGTGACAAAATACTCAATATCCCTCATTTGACGAATATTTATGTCTACAACATATAAAACTAACGGTTCCATTGGATTCTATATTTGATAACAATTCCAACGATATCAAAATTGTCAAAAACCGACGTGTAGAAATGAAGATATAGATTTTCGAATCTAGACATTTCGCGGTTACATTTTAACGACGTCCGAAAAGTTATTAGGAGAACTTTTTCGGATGGAAGAACTTTCTACATGAAAGTTGTAGAAAATTCAATTACAAGCTTAACGCCGAAAGAATCTCTCGGAAAGAGTTTGTAGAAATTATTTTATAGACGATGTTGCGGATCAAAGAGGTACCGTGAAAATAAAGTGGGCGAAACTGCAACGCAAAATGTCTAAAATGATCTATGTAATTTGCTGATTCTAGCGGTATATGGTTTGTCGAAATCCAACGTATAGAACTCAAGATATGGATTTTACAAAATTAGGGTTGCAGTTCTACAAAAAAGTTGTCCGAACAAGTTGCTCGGATGGAAAAAACTTCCTACACGAGAGTTGTAGATAATCTAATTATAAACTTAATGCAAGAACCAATATTTAAAATGGAGATCTAGATTTAAAGTTACGGAATTTCAAAGTTGCTCATGAGCTAGATCAAACTACGAATTCGATCGGATTGTTTCGGGTGTGCACCTAACTCTAGACACTTGGATTTAGATCCAACGTTCTAAGATGAATCACCATATATCTATTCTAGACTTAACACTACGGATCAGACTAAATCATGAGGGGAAGATGGGATTACCGCGGCAGAACGTTGAAGGACGTGGACGATGGAGCTCGGGCGTCGTGCTGCTGCGTTGCGCGGCCGAGAGAAAGAGCAGCAGCAAGCACGAGTTGTGAGGGAGAGAGGGATGCGCAAGGCGCAGTGTGGTGTGCGTCTTGGCTCTCCCGGGCAGGGCTATTTATAGGATGAACTAGGGTGGCAAGCGTCCAGGTGCAACGAATCGCACGGCGCGGGAGCGAGGGCGGCGATCGCGGCAGAACACGCGCGGGGGCACTCGGGCGTGCGGCTGGGCCAGGCGGGAGTTGGGCCAGGGCGGCGGCCTGGGCGGGGGGGGCGGGGACGGGCCGGGGTGGAGTGGGCCGGGGCTGCGTGGCCGCGCGGGGCGCGCGAACTGGGCCGGTCGGCCTGGCCGCGCCCTTCCTTTTTCTTTTTCTTTTCTTTAATACCAATTTGGAAAAAAATACACTTTGGGGCTCAAAAAAAATTTCGGAAAAATGCAAATGAGGCGCCGTTGGATTCGTTATGAAAAATACTTTAATAAGATACTAAATTTGGGACAACAATAGAAACTTTATAAATCAAAGTTTGTCATACTCTATATGGCTATAGTGCCTTTTTAAAATAATGATTTTATAAGTTTTAAAACCTCCGAACACAATCGAGCCTTTTTTTGGAAAAACTTTGGAAAACCAAGGTTTATGAAACTATATTTTCCAAATTACATTTTTAATAAACATGAAAGTTTTAATTCCTTGTGAAATTTTAACTATGACAAACAAAAAAACACTCGCTTCATTTTATTTTCACATTCCAAAATTTTGGGATGTGACAGACTACCACCCTTAAAAGAAATCTCGTCCCCGAGATTTGAAGAGGCTGGAAATAAAATAGGTTTCGCAAATGTTGAGGTGGGCTACCACCCTTAAAAGAAAGTTTTGTAGGTAGTCTTAGGTCTTGGGTTTAGCTAGGCTAAGTTCATCTTAGATATCACTTGGCTCATCCTAAGATATGACTTGGCACTGGGTCGTCTCTTGAAATATCTATTGCTTCTGACCTCCAACATGGGTTGTTTACATATCTCTTCAAGGTGATTTGAGTAGGTTTTCTCATAGTTGGGTTTCATATGGGCAGGTGGATGAACTACTTTTGACAGAAAGGGTCACTCTTTAGGCCTATCAGGAGACCAAGATGAGGGAACTTCACGATAGTCCTCATCCCTTGCTTGTTGGGGGCCTTCGACAATCTTCCCATACTCTTCAACTAGTTGTTGGATCTTCAATCTCATTGTAGTCCTACGCTTGGCAACACTTGCCTACTACATGGGTATAATATATATCCATCCTAGGGTTTAGGCTTATTCGCCGATATCTCTTTTGTAGGTATGTCTCTCTAGATTTACCATTCGTCATATCAAGAGCAAACAATATGAGTAGTCGACATGGGGGCCAATCCATGTCGCACCCAATCATTTCCTTGTATTAAGTTTGGTACATCTCGTATTCTAACTCTTGGTCAACCTCACAAGTTTGATAAAATTTCCATGGAGAATTGAATACATGTTTCAATCACCATTTTTAAACTATTTTGAAAACATTTACATCGATCCCTAGCTAGGGTTTTGTGTATCTCACACTCTACGCTTCTTCATATTGATAAGGAACATCAGGGTTGGTTTGCTAACGTTTTCCTCATGACGGTTTTGTCGAGAAGACACTGGCTGGGTTGGATATAGATGAGAATAGATAGAAAGGTTCTAAAGGAGTTTTCCTACCCAAACATAGATCAAGACAATTCATCAAACAACAAACATCTAACAATCATCAAGCAAACTAATCAAACACAAACAATCTAGTTGGTCATACCACAATTTGGTAAGATCAATAAGTTATTACGATACCGTTGGTCAATAGAAGAGAACTATTGGTGGTCTTGTCTAGTTCTATTCTCGAGTGCTTCAAGTTCCTCTTTTACTTCTTCGATCGACTTGCTTCTCGGTGTTGTGAACTCTAGATTGGAGGCTTTCTTCAAGTTCTTCATTGATTTTCAATTTGGTGAATCATGATGAATTGCCAAATAACATATGAAGCATCGGTCTTAACGCTTCATTGTTTTGTCATCAGTAATCCCTTCCTGATGTTTTTTTTCCATGGGGTAGATCAACTAAGGAAAGAATTTTTTTTTGAAGATGGAGTAGGTGAGAATACTAGAAGTTCACAAAGCAACCATCGTTTAATAGAGATAGGATTATATAGATTTTTCATCCTATGGCCTTCCTATTTCTAATCCAATCCTAGGGTCACGAGCCTACGGTCAACACAATGCTCTGATACCATCTGTAGCGACCTCACCTTTTAAGGTGCCGATCTCTATGCATATCTGTGCTAGTCCCAGGATCAATCGCTAGCACACACAGTACAAGATGTAATATCAAGAAACAAAGGTCTTTATTACATCGTATGATCCAAAATTTACATAAGGATTTACAAATTTCATAGCACAAGGCTAGCATATCATCAGAGTTTTACAACGAACAAACATAGACAGCATGGAGTCCTTCATCTTCATGTGCCACAGGCGGGCATGTTGAGGATAGACTCGTAACCCTAACCATCATAACTCACTCGTCTTTCAAAACATCTGCAACATGAAAAGTTACAGCCACGAATGGTCAATACATTTGAATTGTATTGGCAAGATGACACTATAGTGGACTCAGATGGCAACCTAACACTTAAGTGTACATTTGGCTGGTAGAGCTCAGGCATATTTGCATAAAGCCAGTTTTCTCCTATCATTTGTCAAATCATTTTCTTGCATACTAATTAAGCGGTACCATTGATAGAAATCAATGAACCTGGAAACCACCGGTCAAACCCCGGTGAATCCTCCTACCCATGATCAACTTGGTTTGGGCGAACTACCCCTGTAGACTCAGACCATAGACATGGCACGGGACCTACTAGCCGATAGTCACTTACACCAATTGTCATTTCCCTGTTCACCCATCAAGTTTTATTTAAGAAGTTGGGATGAGGAGACTTTCGAACATGTGCCTTGTCAGTTCGCTCAAATTGTCCGTAACCGGGGACACGGCTAAGTACTTAGATTTAACACTCTGCAGAGGTTGTACAAATTTACCCACATGACCTAGTCTGCTCTTCTTCCATGATGCACATTTTGCTCAAATGGACAGATGTTGACTAGGACGAGACTTTTCCGAAGTGATCACCCAGACCTTTCTCTACGGACCCGCTCCAACCTACATTACCCTACATCATCATGTCGCGTAGGGCCCAGGTTCACACAACATACTCCGTCAAGCCAGAGCCCATATAGCATGTGGCTGTACGGTAAGTGTAATATCCCAGTATTTGGGGTTACAAAAATAGAGGAAACAGATGTGTGCATTGCATTCATGCATAGAAAATCCGGGGAATTTTCGCGCTTTAAAGTAAAACAGTCACAGTAACTGAAGTTTCACTTGAACTTGGTGGAATTGAAGTAGCTCATCAAGTCAAGCGCTATAAACCTCAATGTGACTTTGTTAAAACCTTGTTTTGGGTAGAGATGATTTGATCTAAGGGGTTAAATCAAATGGAACTAAAACTAACACAATAACATATTAATCAAGGATCAATCACTTGATCTTATTAAAGATCATAATATGGTATTATTTGCCATAACATATGAACATCTATTCAATTACAAATCAAGTAACAATGAAATGGTGAAACCATTCTTGACTTATCCTTTCCATGTCTTCAACCAATTTATGATCCTACCATGAACCTAATGGTATTGATTCCACTTAAATCTTGGAACCTCGACAAGTAGATCAACCCTAGAAGTGTATATTTTCTTCGGTTCCAAATCATATACATCAAACCTAGAGAGGTGAGAGTTCTATGTTAATTATTAGAGAAGAAATGGCAAACTTTGAGCTAAGCCTTGGATATACATCCTTGTGTTTAAGTCATCATCTTTAAGAAGAACCCTAGGATCTTATTCAAGACATTCCCTAGAGAGAGAACCCAACTATCTTAAACATAGATATTGATGATCACATCAACCTCTATGGAGCCTAACCTTAGGTTAGGATTGAAGTCCTTCCCAAATGGGAGAGACCACTCATATCAGTCTTAGCTTTACCTATTTAAGAATAAAGGACAACCATTGAACTAGAGTATTAGGAGTACACCATACCCTAGAATAAACCATTCCTATATAAGGGAGCTCAAGCTAGGGTGTTACACTCAAGTTAGTTGAGGCAACACTTGAGACTGGAGGGAGAGAACTATCCATATACCTGATGATTATATCATCATTGTTTTAGTAGAACCCTAACAGATTAGCTCAGGTATTCTCCTGGGATATAAATTATTGAAGCAACCATAGCAGGCCCATCCTAGAAAGTAAAATAGAAGTGCTATACCTTAGTTGATCAAGACAGTACTTAATTTTGGGAGTGAGAAACCTAATTCTTGAGAGATACCTTAGGAAGCCAAACCTTGATCATTATAAATTGAGTAATGATCATAAACCCTAAGAACTTGAGGTAGAGATATTAAGAACAAGTTGTTCATGCTTAAACCATGATCATGCTCTTGAAGTAGGTGAGGATAAGTTAAATCCTAATAGGATTAGTAGATATCATTCACCACATGAAATCATAGGGAGGTAACTAGTAGGCAACCCTAGGCTTATATCCCAACCTTAACTTGTGAGTCACTTGGTGATCATAAGTAGAATCTTACTCCATCTATTTTTCATTCATTCATCAATTAAAGAACCTAAGAAAACCTTAGAGTTAAACTCTATACTTAATATGGTGAGAAACCATACACCCATATGACCAAAGTTAACTATAAAAAGAACTATAACCAATGTAGTTACTTTCATGATAAATTGGGGATAATAATAGAAGTTAATTGGTAGAAGATAAAACCAATTCTCAAATCCTTAGTAATTAGAGAAGCACATAAGATATGAAGCAAGTAACCATATTACCATGGTTAGGGGAGATTAAACCCTAGCCAATGCAAAATGGTGTCATCACATATCTTCAACCTAGAATGGAATCTCAACCTAGTTTGTATACCACTTGGGTGATCACAACTATAAGCCTAGTTCACATTTGAGATTCAAACCATGTGCCATTAGGTGAATATCATTAGAACCTTAGTATTGCACTCAAATCAAACCCTATGATTATATATGGAACTTAAGAATAACCTAGTGCTAAACCATATGATTAAACCCAGGGTGGTGATCAACCACTTATCTCTATAACCAAAACCAAACCATGAAGAGAGTAATAATCTACTCTAGGAATTTCATGGTGTTATTAAAATATAACATTAGAAATAAACTTAAAAGGGGGTTTTGATAGAAAATTATAAAACCCTAATAAATTAGTGCACACATAAAATCACATGTAAATCATCCACTTCCCAAATAAGAAACCAAATCCTAATAACAATCTCTCAAACACCTTGAGTTCAAAGTATAAACTCTAGTCATTCCAAAGGATTTGATTCATAAGAAAAAGGCAATTAAAATGAGGATATCAATTCATGCCTATTTGCTATTTTGAATAATCCACAAGTATGTAATATAATCCAATATAAAATACATGTTCAAAGAGAATAGTGGTGTAATAGTCATTACACAACATCCAAATGGAACTAACATAATTGAAACATCTGCAAAAATAACAAAATTCAAATATGCATTTAAATGGGCAAATAATAAAACAGAAAAAGAAAAACAGATAAAAAGAAAAGAGAGGAGAAGGAACTTACCTGGCCTACCAGACCGAACCAGGCCAACACAGCCCAAACGAGCCCAGCAGCGTAGCCTACAGAGCATCCCAACAGCAGCCGAGTCCACCATCAAAACCCAACCCACGTACCCGTTTGAAATAAAACAGAAGCGAACCAGCTTCGTCTTCCTCCCCGAGCTCGACACCGCGGCGAAGTCGGTAGCCACGTCCTCATCGTCGATGAGATCGACCACGGACGCCAACAACTATCCCAGAAGCACGTACAAGGTTTCCCGCGTCCGAGTATATCCTAAAACATCCAGATTCGTGCATGGAAACTTGCCGACATCGCCGGCATATCTGAGCCCTCGCCGGTGATGGAATGGACGATTCCGTCCTTGCCAAGCCATATAAAAACGCCAGGAGTTCCACCCAGAAACCCTAGAACCTCTCGGATCACCCATTCCCTCTCAATCTCCCTGTATCTCTCGCCATCTTCAATTACTGGCCGCCGGTGCCGAGCATGAAGACGTCGGAGGAGGCCACCCCTGGGACTCAGAGGTAGTCCATGAGAAGCGCATGAGTGTGAGGATCATTCTGGTAGAAGGAATCGAGAAATGGCGTACTCAATCGGGCAAATTCGACCGTTCCCTTTCGCTCGGGTTCGCCGGAATCCGCGACGCCGTGCTCAACCCCGACCATCCCCGTCTTCCTCGAGCCCTCTATCAGATTTGAGGTGAGCATGCGCGTCTTTAGCATCCTTTATTGCGTAGAATAGTGGTCCCTAGCCCGTGATTGGATTTCGCCGGATTTGCACCGCCGCAGACATGTTGGTCGGCGTTGCTCCGGTGATCTTTGGGAAGCGACGTTACCACCATCTTGCTCAGGGCGTTGAGGAGATTCGAAAACCACCAGTGGCTCATCCTGGGGGCAGTAAAACGGCGGCGCCACCGTGCACAGGCTCGCCGGCGTTGAGCCGCCGACGATGCCAATGTGGTGGTGGGACCAGTGGCTGGTTTGACCTGGTCAAATGCCAACGAGGCAGCTGACCTGGGGCAGACCCCACCTGTCTGTGTCTAAGGGTAGATTTAGGACGGTACGTTTAGTATTTCCTAGTTATTTTTAATTACAGAAAATATCTGGAACTTTGACAAATTATATAAAATTCATTTTAACTCAGAAAAATATAAATGAAACATCATAATTCTTATAAAAATAAAATCTATCAAATAAAAATATAATATCTAATTTTTATTTTTAATAAAAATTCAATTATTTAATACTTGTTATTTAAGCCTTATTTATTAATTCTAAATCCAATTAAAATTCAATAATTAGGAAAACTTTCCAAATTAAATAAAAACCAGAAAATAAATAAAGAAAACATTAAAACTAATTTTCTTTATTTGTTATTTTGTTAAATCCTTATTAGAGGGATTTAAACCCTAATTAATAATTACCTAATTATTAATTATTGAAAATTACTAAAATACCAAATCCAATATTATTATTTCAAAGTTATTAATAACTTCAACTTTATTAATGAAGTTATTAACTTATGAACTAAATAGTAATTATGCAACCTAATTTCATAAGGAAGAAAACTAGGAACTCATCATTTCATGTGTAACCCTAAAACCCTAATGTCATTTAGACCCTAGCTCTATTACTTCATATGAACCTTAATTTGTTTCTAAACCTAAACCCTAGATTAGAACATGTGATCATGATACTTTCCTTTCAAACATAGAACCATACTAGCAACTAAATAATTGTCATGACCACATAAAATGTAAGAACCCTAACACTAGTTAATTGCTATGCTATGTTCTCATCTAAGTAAAACTTGTTGATCTAGTAGGATCAACCAAGTGCAAAACCCTAGTTCCTATTCCCAAGACCACCATCCTTAACTATCCATGATTAGCATCACACCATTGTAATGAATCCTAATAGTAACCATGATTAATGATTACCTTACATTCCATACTCCACTAAACCCTACTAGTGTGAGATAATTATGAACTATCCTATTTAGGAACCAACCATTCTCTACTTAGAAGTCCAATAAGCTAATCCAAGATAACCTCAACCTTAATTGTAATACTTCTTCTTATTTAAGAAGTATGTTCTTCAAAAGTTGTTCTTTTGAAGTAAATAAAGAATCATCATCAACCCTGCTTATAAGGACCTATAAACCCTAGCTAGTTATCACCAACCAAATGCACCAATCTTGATAACAACCTTGTATGAATACTTGCTTAGGATGCCTAGGCTTAACTCAACCTTACAAACCCTAGATGTCAATGAATCCAACCTTGTTAGGATCCATCTAATATCTACTCCAGAAACTAATTGAAACCATAGTACACCATAGAACCCCACAAACCTAATTATCATACTTGTTCTTTATTAAAGAACATGTTCTTCAAAAGTTATTCTTTTGAATTATATAATAAATAATCATCAACCATGCACTATAGGACTTAAAATTGACAACTGCTCTTTACTTATTATACAATCACTATTCCTTGATGTGTATGATTGTTACTATGCATTTTACCACTTGCTTATGATTCTAAACCAACACAAACCTGAATAAGAACCTTGTTTGTAAATCACTCTAAAAGTGCAACACACCCTGAACTAATTATTACCACTCACTAATCCTAAATCATCGGGGTTAGGTCACGCTTAGAGAGATTGCATCTCATACTTATGCATTATAGCATCATTGCCAATCTTTTAAACATCGTCCTTACCGGACGATGATGCTATTTCAGAATTTGGAGTTATTGCGTATCGAAGACCTTGACTGCATAATCTTGCAGTCAAGAAAGGCAAGTTCATCGCTTGCTCATGTCATTTGAGTATTTTTACCAAATTACTTGCAAAGTACTATGTTTATCACTATTGCATAAAAAGCAAAACCACTATTTTCATAACTATGAATATGACTATGTGGTGGGCAATGGAACCATGGATTGTGTTGATATGGTGGAGGTTCCATTGCAAGGGTTTATATCCATCTAGGATTAAACAACAAATGTCGTCCAATGATTCTTGTGCCGTAATACCCGTGTTAACCATAAGATCTGGAATGGGACGGTATAGTCAATTGTATTTCCACCTCTTGTACATCAACGGACGCGCTTTACCGTAGACACTTGTATCTGTCGGGGGCAAGCGGTAGGCTGGGGAAGCCTTAAGTCCCCACGGCAGAGACCGTAGACACTTGTCGCCCGAGGAGCAAGCGGTAGGCTGGGGAAGCCTTAAGTTCCCCACGGTATTGCGGTCTATGATGGGTTGCAGCTACCGGCGAAGGAGTTTATGGTAAGAGCCCAGAACTGTTGTCGTGGTCGGGGTCCACCCGTAAGTGGGAATAATGGGACCGACGAGGACCCAGGGTCGGGGTATGCAACAAAGGGTGGGTGTGCGAGGTAGCGGAGGAATATGATTGACTATGACCTTACTCCTGGCCTCACACCAAAGAAGTGGACGAGAGCAGCTCGGTTGGCACCAAGGATAAGATCTCTTATGGGTAAAGCAACACACCTCTGCAGAGTGTGCTGTGACCAGTCACTTTCCGGGATATGGAACTGCGAACGCTGCCGGAAAGGAACTCCATGAAGTTCTAGTCAACCGGTGAAGGCTGACGGACATAGCTCTTCAGAATAAAAGCAACCTTTTGAAGAAATGTTTACAAAAACTTGCATTGCCTATGACTTTCTGGTCTATGGCTGTAGCTAGTGCATTAAACACCTCTTTCCTAAAATGAACTTGTTGAGTACGCTTGTACTCATCCCACTCTTAAATCCCCTGCTTAGGTATGGAGGCATCAAAGGAGGATCTACAGTGCAACTTGAAGGCCGAGGAGTCAACAACTACTTCAAGAGACAGGACCATGTCAGGAGAGTCCGATACCACATTCAACAAGGAGAAAACCTAGATTAGCAATAGAAAGGAACTAGCTTCCAAAACCTAGCTCCTATTTAGCTAGAATCTATTCTTAGCCTCTATAGCTAGTTAAATACTCTACAAGTAGAGTTCGTGATAAGTCTAGACTACGGGTCGTTCTTCTGGAGTTTATTTGCAGTTTTACCTCATTGTATAGTAGGAGGCTGTGATGATCTTTTGTAACCGAGTCAATGCTGTAATTCTATAGACATACCTTGGACCCGCATATGTTTCTGTTGTACCACTCTAAGCGATATAATACTAGTGGAACGGTGTTTCATTGGTGTTATATCAGACTTGCATACTACACCATGCAGTGGTATGCCGGGTAGCCACAGTTGGTATCAGAGCCAATGCTTTGACCCTAGGTTTTAAACCTTTTAAAAGGAGACCTATAGGATTGGTAGTGTCTACAAGAAGTTGTCTTAGTTGAACCAGATCTTCTTATGACTTGAGATGGATATTTACTAGAGAATAATCCTGACACACTTGAGTCAACCTTTCTTACCCATCTTTCTCAAGTGAAGTTAGCTAATCCCAAGTATGTAGAACACCATTAAGTTCTTAAAACAATAGATGAGTAGATCACAGTTGGTATACAATACATGGTAGTCCAAAGAGAGGATACAACCATAAGGAAGATATCCTATTGGAAGATGTGTACCAACATATGTCATGATTAAGTAAAGAGTTATCCAGACTTGTAATAGGAGTAATATCAAGTGATAAAGATAAGTAAGATATCCTAATAGAAGATGTAGACCAGGACAAGTAATAGGGTAAGAAAAATTTATCTAAACTTGTGAAACAACTGATAGTAAGTGATACAAACAAGTGATATAAGGTAGTATAGACCATGATGAGTCCATCATGGGAGGTAAGAAAGAGAGATAGGAATAAAATATGTCTATTTACAGGGTAGAGTTGTAAATCATATATGATTCATCTGAGAGTCATTATGTGATGGACTAGAACATCATAAACATTTGGTAGGAATACAATAAGAAGCCAAGTGCTAAATAATAGTACAAGAGCTATGTTCCAAAACCATGGTAATTGTGCCAAGTATATCACAACCATAGTCTTATGGTAGAAACACATGGAAGTATAAGAGCTATATTTCCATAGTTATGTGTTTAGAGTAGCAATGTTAGAACCTAGACATATCATGTGAGATAGTCTTCAACAAAATGGAAGTTAAGTAGTACTTCCAAAGAAAATTAGGTTAACTTCAACTATCCTAGGCTACTTTGTTTCAAGTTTATCTCATTGCAAATGTGCAATCAAGGTAAAGGTTGAGACAAATAGTAGAATTCCATATATTCGTGCTAAGTATCACGATATAAACCTATATTATGTGGTGTTATGTACTACACATCAGAGCCTGATGTTTCGAGATGTCTTACTCAACTATTATATTCAGGCTTATGATGGTGTGTATTATATGCACAAAGCTGAATCTTCTTGGATTTTATTGGATTTTCATTGTTTGACTAGATCCATACATGAAGTTTGACTTCGATATGCAAATGCATGTTGCAATATCAAGTTCTTACTTGATGCTATAGATCTAGAGGGTAATGGTATTCGTGTGAGGAAGTGACGAATTCTAAAGATTCTGAAGACAAGATGAAGGTTCATCAGAAGAAGGAAGCAAAATTGTGGGGAGCAACCACAAAACTCCAAAGGAAGTATCAACCAAAACTCATGCTTTGCCTCAACAGAGGAGTACTTTAGTACGGAAGGAGCATGAAGGTGAGAAATCTGGTGAGTATGGTGAAGCTGAAGCAGATCCATAATTAATATAAAAGAGGGAATGCATGGGAAATCACTTTGGATACTATATTCATAGTGGTTTTCTTGCAAAATAAACCCTGAAGAAAGGAAGATGATATATGAAATCATAGCAGATATAAGAAGACCATAGTTGATATCAGAAGACCATAGTTGATATAGGATCAATACTGCGAGATGAAGTAGAAGATGTCTCATCCAGTTGATCAGAACCTATAATAGAATCCATTTTTAGATAACAAATAACCACAATTGGTACCCAGTAGTCCACCATTGGATTATTCATACCAAGAAGTTGTGAACAAATAAAATTTGGTCAACCAAATAGCAATGACCTATAATCATTTAGTCGAAGAATTAACATTGGATGTCCACAATTGAGTGGATGCACCACAGATATTCTTCACAAGACCTAGAAGAGTACAAACCATAAGCTATACTTAGACCAATATTCCAACCATCAATCCAATGGTTGGAAGAAAAGGAGTTGAAGACATAAGAAAACTCTAAGGGGTAGAGTAAAGATTGAGTTGGATGTACAGTAACTCAATACTTTAAGCTATATAGAAGCCGAAGGTCTGAACTGAGAGGAAGTTCGATCTTATTTTCATAAGATTGTTGAACACTACTTTTAGAAGTATGTCAGACCAGAAGCCGAGGTTCATACTTCGAGGAAGTCATAATTGGACTATAACTTGAGAAAGTGAGAAGTATTGACTTAGAAGTACGAAAGCTCAAGTAAACTAAGTTTAATGAAGTTGGACGGAGAAAATACCGTAGACCAGATACAGCTTGAGTAGGCCAAAGACCGAAGGAGATTGGCTATACAAAAACTAAAGTCTATTTGAAAGATTCCTTTCATGGAACCTAAAGAACCCAAAATAGTTATAGGTATCAACCATACTCCATGATTGGATAGACTAAATGAGTCTAATCCATTCTTAGGGAGATAAATACTCAAGACCATTTCCATGGTAAGTACCTCACTAAGTACCATTATTGCACTTTTGGTAGTAAGGGAAAACAAAGACCTATTTAGCAATTAGGAGTTTATTATCAAATTAGCCTTCAAATAAGACCAGCAGCACCAGAAGAAGTCTCAATCATTGAATCTTCAATGAGAAAGGAAACAAGCTTATAGAGTTGGAAGAAATCAAAGAATCAAAGTAAGAACCATGGTTCAGAGATAGACACTCATGGATTCCAGGAAGAATCTGGACAAGGGATATATACAATTATATCAAGAGAGATCATCACGGAGTTTGAGAAAAGATGTAGTCCGCATAAGTCAGATCCACACTCCGAAACATGAGAGAGATCAAACTTCGAGGACGAAGTTTAGTTTAAGGGGTAGAGACTGTAATATCCCAGTATTTGGGGTTACAAAAATAGAGGAAACAGATGTGTGCATTGCATTCATGCATAGAAAATCCGGGGAATTTTCGCGCTTTAAAGTAAAACAGTCACAGTAACTGAAGTTTCACTTGACCTTGGTGGAATTGAAGTAGCTCATCAAGTCAAGCGCTATAAACCTGTTGCCTGCCAAAACCCACCGGCGAGCAGTGGTTAAGCAACACGAAGAGCCGGGAGGCTTCCAAGGCGGCAGCGGGCCCTGGTCCCTCGACGTCGTCCCGCAAATGCTCCGGCACACGACCTGGCGGCTGCAAGGGCGTGCCACCTGACCTATACCTGGCCAGGAAGGTGTAGATTGCTTCGATTAGTTCCCTGCATGGCAGACACGTAAACATTAAATACAAGCCCTATCGGCTCTCAGGTTGCCCTGCGGATCGGCTCAAAGAGCCGATCGCCCCATGGTTCATGTTGGATTTTCAATGACATGGGGATCCTGCTTGATCACGACAAAGCTAAACCAATCTACGACAGCTTAGGGTTTTCACCGTATGATCGGAACATCCTACGCGTAGTTGAGCCTAATAAACACGCAAGATAACGGAAAGCTAACCCTAAAAGAGGCCTAAAAACCAACGTTAAGTCAATTCCCGGAACATCCCTTTTAGAGCTAGCGAACCATACCTAGCGCACTACCGGATCATTCAACCCGTTTGCAAGGCCTAATCATACAGATATTAAACCAATCCTTGAAGAATCAAGGAGCAGCTATAACGGATCAGATCTACTAAGTAACGAACAAGCAAGATGCTGCCCTTACACCTGGATAGGTGTAAGGGCAGCTAGATATCAAGGGACGGCACAGCTAAGCAGATATGCGCAAGAAAAGCATCTATGCAAGCCCCAAAACATCTACGATAAATAGTGCTACTCGCCATCAACAATGCTTCAGTACGAGCAACACAAGGTAAACGAATAAACGTTGTGCTGCCTAGATCGCAAGATGCGATCTAGGCAGCATGATGCTTACCCGGGAGAAACCCTCGAAAGAAGGGGTGGCGATGCGCCTGATTTGTTTGTTGTGAACGTGATTGTCCTCCTTTTCAATAACCCTAGATACATATTTATAGTCCAAGGGACTTTCTAATCTGGACGTGCACCTAACCGTGCACGTGTTAAACTCTATCTTTTATCTAAACTACAATGCGATCTACTATATTACAGATACACGGGCAAATAAGCCCAAACTCTTAGCGCAATGCCGCTTCAAAGATGCTCCACATGTATATTCTTCAAGCCCATCTTCACTTACGGCCCATCTCCTGATTTGGCCAAAATCCGGTGATAACACATGCCCCCCTGGTTTTGGTAATGATAATATCAAAACCACTCTGTTTTTCCTTCGAAGGGTCATGTCGTGGCAGAGCAGAACCGTCGCAGTATTCTTCATCATGACGTCTTGCCTCCTCAACTTCTCTGCACGATTTGACAGTTTTGGCCCTACATCCTCGGAAACTGTTCGAGCATTGAATCCCCAATATATCTCCTTTTATTTAACCGCATCGAACAATTCACTTCTTCATCCTCCTGCTTCAAACCAGCCATCGGCCAAAAAACCCTCCTCCTCTGTAACCATGTCTTCCTCTTCCTCCTCCCAATCCTCTTCCTCGAGTGAGCTGGAGCCAGAGGTCAACCAAATGGAAGCTTATAATAGGCGCGCTCCCAAGCATTGGGACGAGCAAGAATTCGACTTCGACTTCGTGCCAGAGGGCCGACCCGAGGACCTCGTCTGGTCGGATGGCGACATGCCCCTGACTGACGGGGAAGATGACCTCCGATTCCTGATTGACGGAGAACTGGAGGCGGAGAGCGACGACGACGACCCTCTCTTCCGGGGTAAATTCACCTCCTCCACCAAAGAAGGAGAAGAAGAAGAAGAGGACGACAAAGACGAAGACATCTCCTCCGACATGAAGAAGGAACCAGAGGACGACACCTCCTCCGATGAACCGCCGCCAAAGCGCATCCGTGGCTGGGCCTGGTCCGATGAGGAGGACGATGATGAAGAGGAAGAGGCCTCCGCTGAAGGTCACAGTAGCAGCGACGAGGAATTTGTCGACAGTAGCAATGACGGCAGCTACCCCAGCGACGGCGAAGACAGCAACAACCCTTAGAGTAGGGACTTACTAGCATAAGACTAGCAGTAGCAATCTGTTCCCCTTTTGTTGGGCAATCAGCTTCTCCTTGTAAGAAATCCCCTTTTTAATCCATGAAGATGGATAGATTCTTCCTTTTGAGGGCAATCAGCTCTTCTATGTAAGAAATCTTATTATCAATGAAGAATTTCCTCTAATTTGACTTTGTCGATTTTCTTCAAATTGATTTAGCCGATTTTTCCTCACCTGATTTTGCCGATTCCACTTAACCAATGCTTAATGAGCCGATGTCAACGCATCGGTTCTACGTAATCCATCCTTCCATTCCTCAACTGATGACTTTGAGATCTGGTAGATAATGTGAAGTCTTCAAGAAAGCCCTTAAACTCCTCCCACCAGGTCCAAGTATCTTCAAGAATTCACCATTTTTTGAAGAAAGTTGCGGCGAAGGATCAGCCGATGACATCCCAATCGGCTTCTAAAACAGAGCATCTATCAGACCAGCTGCCCCCCGAGCCTCAGTCAAGGCGAGTCCAGCAGTAAAGATGCACAGATCAAACAAAGGGCTTTGAACTCAGGTAATTTGAGGCAGCCATTATGCAGAGCCAGCCAAACTTGCCCCCATTGATCACCTTCCTCTCGCCGAAAGCCGATGCTGTAGACGAAATACCAACAGCTTAATGAGAAAAAGGCTACCTTGCATGTCAAAACTGATGCTTCTGACAGTACTGCTGAACTGGCGCAAAGGGTTGGAAGTCCTCGAAGAGAAGACCCAGGCACCAAAATCGGCTCAGATCTTGTGTAATCGTACTAGAGTCGATGTCCAAGCATCGGCTGTGCCGAAATTTTTTGTATTTTCGATTTTTTATTAGGCCGATCGATTCATGAATCGGCTCCCCTGGGTACATACTTTGTGGTCTTGTACCTCTTGTACCTTCTCCGTGTGTATGCCCCCCGAGCCGAATCCTTCAAGTGATTGAAGATATCGGCTTTTTAGCCAATTCAAGCTTGTCTCACCAATCACCAGGTTAAAAACACGGCAACTAGCAAATGTGGTGAGACTGATTTTAGCCGATTGCTGGAATCGGCTTCCTTTGCAGTTGTTGATCTGACTATTTGCTGATAAATGTTGGTCGTGGCTTATCCCCAGGACCAATGTCGATTTCTTCTAGCCCGTCAGCTGCTGTAAACCCATATCCCAGCTTCCTATCGCCTGCCAAATCAATGATGAACACCGGCAGAAGGTATGGTGAGGGTGATTTTGGCCGATTGCTAGAATCGGCCTCCTTTCCCATTGCAATGTTTACTGAGAGTTTACAACTTCCTGGTACTCTGATATAGCTACGTGGCTTACTTGAGGTGAAATCCTTGCTTTTTATTTTTTGGGGCCGATCGCAGGGATCGGCCTCGCCACGTACGTCCGTAGACTCGGATCTTGCTACTCTGTCAGGCCAGTGGATAAGACCAGCCTCACCCCATTTTTTGTAGCCTCGATGCGCTCACAGCCGTCCAGATTGATTCCAGAGAGCGGCTCTTGGTCGTTTGCTTCCCAGATGTTCATGGCAGCCAAAGAGATGTCGATCGAATCATCTGCATGAACAACCTCCACTTCATCTCCATCCCATTGTATGATGCACTGATGCATTGTGGATGGAATGCAACAGTTAGCGTGGATCCAATCCCTTCCTAACAGGACAGCGTAAGTGCTCTTGCTGTCGACGATGAAGAAGGACGTAGGGATGGTCTTTTGGCCGACAGTCAAATCCACGTTCAGAACACCCTTGGCTTCTGACGGTTGGCCGTTGAAGTCGCTTAGCGTGACGTTGGTCTTGATCAAATCTTCACTGGAATGTCCCAAACGTCGTAACATGGAGTACGGCATAATGTTGACTGCTGCTCCCGTGTCAACCAGCATCTTGCTAATAGGCTGCCCATTGATATAACCCTTCAGGTATAGGGCCTTGAGATGCCTGTAGCTCTTTTCTTTTGGCTTCTCGAAGATAACTGGTCGTGGCCCGCAATCAAACTGTGCCACTGATACTTCCTCATCTCTCGGAGCACAAAATTCTGACGGGAGAACGAACACCATGTTTGTATCAGACGATGCCTCTGCATCGGCTTTTGTCTGCTTAGGTCGCCACAATTTCCTTGGTGGGCGAGCCTCTGTCTCCAGCGTTTGCTGAATTTTCACGGCCAGATCGGGCCGTGCTTTCCTCAACGTGTACAGGTATTGCGCCTCGGCTTCTTCCAAGTTCCTTAGCCGCTGCACTCTGCGCTTTTGGGAGTGGCTGAGCCCATCAGGACACCACCTTGGTCGGTGATATCTATCTTCTTCTTCGACTCTTCGAAGTCTTCATCTTGAGATGACTCGGCTCGTTTGTTCTGAGGTGGGAGAGGTCCTAGTCGCTCGAACACTGAAACTTCATTTGTTCCCCTCCTCTTCTGCATTCTGGGCAGTTCTCGATTGTAGGCAATCGGCTCATTCCTGAGTCCCGGCAATGTTTGAAGAAAGGACAGTTCCAGTGCCTATCGACATCCTCTTGCTCTCTTGACCTCCCTCTAGCGTGACGCTCATACCCTTCGTGTCGACGGTATTTCCTGTTGTCTGCATCAGACCGACGATATCTATCATCATCTTCGTCGTAGCGCCGACGTCGGTCGTACTGCTGCTCATACTTGTTGAGGAGATGTGCGGAGAGTGGTCGTTGATACCGGACGCTTATCACCTCTTTCTCAGTTAAATACCGTCTGTTATCAGGCTGGGGCCGGTCGCGTGGATCGGCCTCCTTTTTGTCTTTGCCACGGGAGTGACTGCTCTCTGGCTCATCTTTGCCATGGCGATCTGCGAACCCAGCCATGTTGATATCAAACGAGAAACCTGGCTCGCGTCCTATGCAGTGGCTGAGATCGACCATGTTGACCTCCGGGAACGGCTGCGTGTCAACTCTCATGGAAAACTGACCGAAGAGTAATCGGCCTTGCTCTATCGCCATTTGAATCTGTCCGCGAAGGACTTTGCAGTCGTTGGTGGCATGGGTGAACGTGTGATGCCATTTGCAGTATGGCTTGCCATTCATCTCTTGTGGCGTGGGGATTTTGTGACCTTCGGGTAACTTCAGCTGTTTCTCCTTCAGCAGCAAATCAAAAATTTGCTCCGTTTTGCTCAAATCAAAGTCGAACCCCTTTGCAGGCCCTGGTTGTTTCACCCACTTGCAGGACACGGGTTTTGCCCCCGAGTCCACTCAGCTACGGCGACCTCCTGATCTCCTGCGAAACCTTCATCTTCGTCTGTCTCGATCAGGGCGACGCGCTTGTATTTGTCTTGGTACAATTCTGGATGGCGCTGTTCATATGCAGTCAACTTCTGAACCATGTGCGCAAGTGAACTCTGCTTGGAAGGTCAGGTCTTTGAGCGGCGCGATAATCCTGCTACCGCCAGCTCGACTGCTTTTTCGTTAGGCGAACCGAATAACATCGGTTCCGACGGTCCTGAACCTCGGATGTACTGATACCGTCTCTCCTCGTCTCTGCCGAACTTGGGTCAGATCGGCAAGGCTAGCTTCCGTAGTTTCTGAATGGTATTGTACGTGGAATTGCTCTTCTAGTTGCTTCCACGTCCGAACCGAGTCTGGTAGCAACGAGGTGTACCACCCAAAGGCTGGACCCGTGAGAGACTGCGAGAAGAACCTCACACGTAGCTCGTCTGAAGCTGAGACCATGCCCAACTGCGCCAAGTATCGGCTTACGTGCTCGATCGAGCTGGTTCCTTCTGATCCACTAAATTTTGTGAAGTCAGGGAGCCGATACTTAGGTGGCAGCGGGATCAGGTCGTAGTCATTGGGATACGGCTTGGAATAGCCGATCATTCTCTTCTTCGGCAGGATGCCGAACTGGTCTCTCATGATTGCGGTGATCTCATCCACCGTAGGAGCTGCAGAAGTTGATCGTTGATGACTTGTACTGGTGGCATATTTAGCTAGCCACGCCTGTTCCTCAACATCTGCTCCACTGCTTCCTGCTCCAGCGACTCCTCCTGCCGTGGCAGTCCTTGCTGCCATAACCGGGGTCATCCAGTCGTTGCAGTCCGGCACGTATGTGCACACGTATCCATGTGGAATCTCCTTGGGCGGCTCATACAGGAATTGGTAGTCGCCAGGATCACCTCCAACCTTGTAGACGACGTACGCCGGTGAACCTTGCTGCTGTGGAGCTGCAAACGTGTGTTGCAGTGGTGGCCTTGTGTAGAGCGGTACCTCCCCTTGGTGAGTTCCTGTAACATCCTAGAAATTCAAAACAAAATAAATAAATTCCCCTAGTTCCAAATTTTGGAACCAACAAAAACTTTTATTAAATTAAGTTTGGTACATAATAATCCTGCTTAATTCTTGTGCTATTGCCATGATTGCTTGTTATTAGTATCTGAAATAATCTTAAACCCTAAAAACTCACCCCTCTTCTCACCATCCTAGTTAAAATAAAATAAAAGGAAATTAATGAGAAAAAGGCATATGTGCCTATGGCAATAATTATAAATCTTTACTCTAGACCTTTCCACCTTATTTAGAGGATTGGAAAAGCTTCATAAACCTTATATAGTATTTCTTAAATCATTCCCAAGTTGAAACCAAAGAAAAATAAAAAGAAACTAAAAATGCCATAGAGGCATATGAGAGTAAAATAGCAAATATGGGAATTTAAGAAAATTGACCCTAGGACTTGTTGTGAATGGTTGGATCACTTCCATATACCATTTCAACACTCAACAACACCAAGTGGGTCAAACCAAGTCAAATTAAAAATAAAATACAACATATGCATAGAAGCCTATGTGACACATGGCCAATTCACTAAACCTTGACCTATGACTTTAAACCTTGACCAAATGGTGTGAAACCATCTCTAAACCAAATATAACCCTAAATGGACCCTAACCCATGCCTAAGTAAAGCAAGGGAAGCAATTTACAAGTTTATTAAAATTTGACACCTCATCTCTTATGTATTAAGGCCAAATTTGCAAATCTTTGAACAAGACCATTTGAATTGGTTTCAATGCTCTTAAAATGTTTCTAAACTAATAAGAACCACATTAGAGTCAACAAAAGTCAAATCAAAAGGAGAGAATTCAAATGGTGAGATAATTCCATTTTTAACTCACATACACATAACCCAATTTTGCAAATCTTCACCCAAGGCCACCATGGCCTGATCTATGGTTTGTAAAACTCTTTTATATGATAAACAAACACACTTGCATCAAAGAAACCAAAATAAAATCAAAGCAAAATCTCAAAATCAACATACATGTGATAATGGTCATTTGGCCACTTTATAAAATGTTCCCCACTTTACCCCTCTGACTTTGACTTTTCTCCAACCAAACTTGGTCAACCAATGCCATGTCATCCAAGACCAAGTGAAAGTGAACAACTTTCATGTTGACCAATATTGCTAATGTTGACCAGGTTGACCAATAGAGATTTGACAAGTGGAGACTTTGAAGCTATGTGAAGATGACCCACTTTTTGTATCGTTGCAAATCTTCACCAAATTGAACCCCATCACCACCAAACTGACCTATAATTAATATGTATGAGTTTCACCAAAGATAATTTCGAAATTCAAATTAAAATTTCATGCGGCCATTGTGTCGAGCACCTTGTGTGCACAATCTGGAATTTGTGATACATGCTATTATCCTTTGGTTCCTGACCTAAACCCCTTTCCATCTTGATCATTGTTGCCTCTGTACCCCTCCTGCATCTCTACATGTCCTTGCCCTGGTCGATTAAAGTGAGGCAGAGGCACCATGCCGTACCCATGCCGGCCACCCTCACTCACTCTCTCTCTGGCCACCATCTTGACGCCTCTCCTTGTCCTGGAGCATCTATACCCCTCAAGTACATCCACGGTACACACCCCAGCGACGCTCGACCATGCTACTGGCCGGAACGCGCGTGCCCAGACACGCCAGAAAACGTGCCAGGCACGCGGTGAGCGCGCCCTGGCATGTCTCTGGACGCGCCAGAGCACGCCGTCGTGCCATCGCCTCCGTCCTCCCCTAAGCCCCTACTTCTGCAACGAGCATCATCGCACCACCAGCTACACGCTAGACATGCTAGCGGGCACGCGGGAACGCCCTAGCCATCGCCATGTTCAACACCTCTGCCGCCACGGTACTGCGAGCACTCGAGCATCGCCAGCACTCCCTCGTCCTCCCTCTGCTGCCCCTTCACACGCGCTAGCTTCTCCTAGCAGACGCCTACACGACGCCCCCATCGCCTTGCCCCTTCGCGTCCTGAATCGCCGGCGCCACCGTCGACCTCGCCGCACCCCCACGGCCACCCAGCGCATCTATAAATAGAGGCCCTCTCCGCCTTCACTCTTCACACCAAATCTGTTCCCCTCCTTCTTCTCGACCTCCCCGACCTCTGCTCCACGCTGATTAAGCCCTACGCCGCTCCAATTGCGAGCTCGGAGTCGCCGGAATCCGCCGCAGAACCACCCTTCGATTTAGGCCGCCCCGAGCTCCGCCACTGTACCAGGCGCCTATTCACCCTCGCCAACGACGCCTCGACACTCTCCCTCGACCGCCGGCGACCTCCAGCGCCCTCCGACCCCCTACCTCGCCGGCGCAGCAAGCCCCTCTCCCCCGTCGACGACGACGACGCTCGACCGTCGATCGTCCACCTGATCCGACGGCCCTCCTTCGCAGGTACCGATTCGGTGGTTACAAGTCACTGACGCGTGGGACCCCATGTCAGGCGGCCCGCAGCGTGGTCAGCGCCTGTTGGGCTGGCCCAAGTCTGTTTCGCCCATTTAGCCCATTTAGGGTTCCCGCCAAGCCCAGTATTTCAAAAATGAAATTTCTGTTTAAATTCGAATTCCCTGCAGATGCTTTAGTAAATGTTGAATAGTTTGAAATCTACCAAACCAAATCTAGCAAATTTTATATATTTAGAAAGCTCATGAAATTATCTAAACAATGCCACTGGCCTCATGTCCAAATTCGAAATTAAATTCAAATGATAAAAATAACAAGGCAGGACCTTTTCTAACTTCAAATAAATATTAGAAATTATCTATAGATGATTTTAAGTTGATTCCAACTCTAATAAATCACATTTGACATAATCTAATTGTTTATGCAAAAATATAGCATAGTTGTTTTGCATGATCATGGACTAGAGTTAAATAATGGCTATGGAGCCATTTCTAGCCTATTTAATACACACACATAAACTTATTTAAATAGTATGGGGGCTTCTCTCTCATTTAAAATTGTGATCTTAAGTAATTCAACTAGAGGTACTGACCTTGGTCAAGTAAGTCTCATGCTTAGTTACTTATAGATTTTAAATCATTTAGAGGATAGTTTAACTTATATGAGGTATAGCTTCTCACTAAAATCATTAATCCAAATAGTTCAATGAGAATTAATAACACATATATTATTGACCCATAGGTTCCTATTTGAAAATATTTAATCATTCTCATAAGTAGTATTTAAATATTTCAAACCTATTTATTAAATCATATAATAGACTTTGGTCTCATTTAAATCTTGCCTCAACCAAATTAATATGAGGTAGATACCATGGTAAATTAAAACTCACCTTAGATTAATTAATGATATTAAACCATTGCAAGGTGTTATTAAAATGGTATGAGGTGCTCACCTCATTTAAATCATCTTTCTCAAATAATATGAAGTAATGTGTTGACCTTTAATTTCCTAGGCTCATACCTGCTCACTTATAAATCTTAAATCTAAATAGTATTTAAATTTTCCAAAGATTAATTAAAACACATGAGATGATGAATCTCATTTAACTCACTTTTCTCAAATACTAAGTGTGAAGTGTTGACCTTGGTCAACATGGGATCATCCCTGGTTATTTGAGAATATTAAAGCACCTCAATAATAGTCCTTTAAATTAGTTACCATTATGTGTTAAATCATATGAGAGGTATGCCTCTCATCTAAAATCTTGCTCTCAAATAATTCAACATGAGGTAGTGATCCTAGTTGATGTAACCTCATAGTGAATTATTTGGTGGCATTAAATCACTAACATAGTATTAAATTGCATGAGGTATGGATCCTCATTTAAATCCTTGTCTCAAATGGTGAGTATGAAGAGGTTGACTTCAGTCAACCTAGGTCATATATTATTCATAAGAGAAATTAAATCTTAAGAAGATTCAATGAGAGGAAATTATTTTCTCACAAACTAAAGAGAAACCCTAACTCCATTTTCAATGAGAGGAAATTATTTTCCTATTACTAAATAAGGAAACCCTAGCATAATCTTGTAATAAATGTTAAGTAGTGATGCTAGATCATTTGTGTGAGCCACTAAGGCTAATTAAGAGTACTTAAGTATTGTTTGGTGATTGTATCCTCGTATTCATTTATAGACGCTAGTACCGGAGACTATCAAGAGGAGGAGGTATTCTACCAAGAGGAAGAAGAAGAACACTTTGATCACCTCAGCAATCAAGGCAAGATAATACTCTTGCAAGCTAATATTAATGCTAGCTATTACCAGTGCAAGTTAATAAACTTGCTAACCATCAGGTTGCAAAGCTCTACTAGAGCAAGGCATCATTACATTTTCCTTTATGAACCTATCCCAAAGTTTTTACTTTACAAGCTTTACTTGGTTTTTACTTATCAAAGTTACTTTTTGGTTTATGATTCACTTGGTTGAACTATAGAGTAGTACAAGAGGATCATACTTAGCATAGCAAGCTCCAAGATACTTAGCACCCCTCATGAAATAGTTGCTAGCGCTAATCATTAAAATTGGACTACTCTAGATGGGAACATGTGACTTTGAAATGAAGTGGAAACCTTGGAATGATGGTTCATTCCATTGAATGATTTTGAAGGTGAATATGACCAAGAGAAGATGGTGAGTTTTGATATAAAACTGATGGTTGGGTTCGGATGCGATACCATTCCAATTTTGAAAGTACCCCCACAATACCCAACATGGGTAAGGGCTTAACTAGAAATTTATGTGCTTTAGTATGGGTTCCCTCTAAACAAGCATCATCGGGGTTATGCCAAGGGCTGCCTCCAAAGAAATATGAGATGATGTGAAATGACGTGATTGAGGTGAACTGTCCGGCCCAAGCCCTGTGCAGTTCCCAGGCTGACGGTGTGTCTTCACTGGGAGGCCAAGCTCATGGGGAGAGGTGCCTATACTAGAGTATATAAGTGAAAGGTTATGGTTGGTAGTCCGCATACGGAGTATGATAAATCAGGGCCAGTTAACCCTGACGGATTATTGCAAATATTGTGGCACAAGTGTACGACCTCTGCAGAGTGTAGAACTATTCGAATAGCCATGTCCACGGTTACGGACGATTGGAAAGGCCATACTGTTCCGTCATCGGACCATTTTCAAAAATGTGACATATGACTGGTGACTTGAAGTTGAAAGGTGAATGGTGACTTTGACTTGAACCACAACAGAGTTGTGGGAATGACACTAATGTTCCCACTTGAGTTAGTCTAGTGATTCAAGCATCTTTACTAAATGTTTATGAAATAAACTTGGCTTTATGCAAATAAACCTAGAGCTTAGTATCCCCTTACCACAATTGATAGTGCTTACACTAGTATTAGTTTGCGAGTACTTTAAAAGTACTCATGGCTTTGTCCCTGGCTATTCAAATGGCCAGACTATGAAGGTGAACAGTTGTACGAGGAAGATGGACAGCGAACGTCTACGACAACTAGGACCGCTCCTGACGTCAAGCGTTGGCCTGTGGACTAGATAGTCCGTTACTACTTCGCTTCCGCTCTTTGTGATGTTCGTTGATCAATAGATCAACTACTATTGTAATATTGGATCATGTGATCCATCTTTGTAAGACAATTCTGTGTTGTAATAAATGATGACTCTATGATATTCAACTATTATGTCTCGCAACAACAATATTCCTGGGATTGCGATGTACGGCATAATAGGCATCTGGACTTAAAAATCCGGGTGTTGACAAGTTGGTATCAGAGCCATTGTTTGACCTTAGGAGACCCTAGTTAGAATGGACGTTCTGAAAATTTTAGTTTCTAAAACAAATGAAGGGAGTATTTGTGAAAAACTTATTCATTTTCTTCTCTATCAGATCTTCTTAAAAATAATAAGCCATGCACCTCCTTATAAATCCATTTAAAATTTTGCCACACTTGTTCACATCTCTAACTTACTTATCCATTTCACTTTCAGATGGAGCCCTACGTCCAGACGGAGACCTACGATCTGGAAAACGGAGGAAGTCTGGTGTTTGAGCGCGACTTGTACCTAGTGTCCGAGAAGCTCGAACGCCCACCTCCCCAGTTCCATGGAGTCCGGATCCATGACACCCCCGCTGGGGAACAGCAGTGGATGATTACCGCTGACTTGAAGGGAAGTCCGGAGCCTCCCATCTCGGAGAGGATCCTTTTCTCCTTCAAGGCATACAGCTGGGTGGACGGTCTTGCTCACGCCCTTCAGGAGGGACTTGCTCGGGTGTGCGGACAGAACATCGCCGCACTCCGGGGAAGCCGCTTCGCCCACTTCGCGAGGCACGACACTATGGGGGAACCCATGGCACTCTCTTTGCACCCGGTGCTCAAGATTCATGTGGAGCATTTGGACTTTATACTTCATGAGACCCGGAAGGACCTGGAGCTGACGCGTGTCCACACCCACCGTGCCCAGATGGCTTTGGCTCATCATGCGACGCCATCAGGCTACTCGCCAAGGACCGCCGGTCACTCCGCCTGCAGCGCGCCAAGAATGTCGCTACTATCACCCGTCTTCGCGAGAAGATTCGCACCTTGGAGGTGACTGTCCGGACCCAACAGGACCAGATCCAGGAGATGGAGGAGGATGGAGAAGACATCCAGGGAGGCAATGACTTCCTGAGCAACGACAACGACTTTGAGGATGATGAGTTCACCGATGAGGAAGACTACGAGTTTCTGGAGCCCGAGGAGGATGGGATCATTCCCATCGATGTGGATGAAGACAATGAGGAATAGTTGCACTAGCTTCACTTACGTAGGTGTGAGTTGTATCCCGCACCATGTATCGTAGTTTGTGGAAGAAGGGTTCTTAAAACCCTTAGTGCTTTAACTTGTAATGTGTGATGTTTGTTGTGAATAAATAAAGTGTGTGCTATGTTCATCACAAAAATATTTCAAGTTTTAAGTTTAAACCTAACTCAAAATAAGCCATAGAAAATTCCCTCTTACCTCATGATCTATCTACATGTTCAGATGGCCCCACCAACCCGCAACGCCACCCAGGATGCCATGATGCAACTACTGCAGACGATGATGGCAGACCGGGAAGCGGAAAGAGCTGAACGCCAAGCAAACCTTGCCGCACTGCAACAACTAGCTCAGAACAATCAAGGCCATGGAAACCACAATCACCCTGGGTCAAAGCTGAAGAATTTTCAGAATACCAACCCTCCAATGTTCAGCAAGACCGAAGAGCCCCTCGATGCTGATGACTGGCTCCAGACAATAGAGAACAACCTTGAAGTTGCGGGAGTTGAAGCCGCAGAAAAAGTACTGTTTGCCACCCACTACCTGTCAGGACCTGCAAGAGCCTGGTGGACTAGTGCCCGTGCAATGAATGCGGGACAGATGATGACATGGGAAGACTTCAAGCTGAAGTTCAGCAAGTACCATGTGCCCCAAGGACTAATCAAGAAAATGAGAGACGAGTTCCGCGAACTCAAGCAAGGAAGAATGTCCGTGGTGGAATACCGCGACAGGTTCCTCACTCTGTCAAGGTACGCCCCGGACGAGACCGACACCAATGAAAATAGAAAGGAAAGATTCCTGAACGGACTGCACGACGAGATGCAAACGGTATTAGTGAATATTCCGTTCGCTGACCTCGAAGCCCTCGTGGACTCAGCCATACAGATGGAAGGAAAGCTGCATCAGGCCAATGAGAACCGCAAACGAATGATGAACCAGAGTGGATCCCACCATACCCGAAACACCGCAATAATCCCTCTGGAGGATTCACCCAACAACAGGCCACCTGCTCAGACTTATCGCCCCAACTACACCAACAACAACGGAGGACCCCGAAGCCCGGAGGCAACACCAATAACAACAACAACCACAACAGCCACAACAAAAATGGGAACAACACCAACACCAACACTGGCCCAAGGACTGGAAGCAATGCCATCCCCGTCGCCACGAAGGACAAGTCCACTGTAAACTGCTATGAATGTGGAGTTGTGGGCCACTATTCCAAGGAGTGCCCTAAGAAGCTTGCCAAGATTGCCGCCAACACCGCTGCCCCTGCCCAGCAACAGCGCGCCGGTAGAAGGAACCAGAATAACAACAACGGCCGTTTTACCACATGACTGCCACTGAAGCCCAGGAAGCACCCCAGACCCTGACAAGTATGCCTTCTGTTAATCAAAATGCTCAATCTCTCTTAGGAACCTAACTTTTCTTAAAATCTCGGGACGAGATTTGTTTAAGGGGGAAGGGTTTGTAACATCCCAGAAATTCAAAACAAAATAAATAAATTCCCCTAGTTCCAAATTTTGGAACCAACAAAAACTTTTATTAAATTAAGTTTGGTACATAATAATCCTGCTTAATTCTTGTGCTATTGCCATGATTGCTTGTTATTAGTATCTGAAATAATCTTAAACCCTAAAAACTCACCCCTCTTCTCACCATCCTAGTTAAAATAAAATAAAAGGAAATTAAAGAGAAAAAGCCATATGTGCCTATGGCAATAATTATAAATCTTTACTCTAGACCTTTCCACCTTATTTAGAGGATTGGAAAAGCTTCATAAACCTTATATAGTATTTCTTAAATCATTCCCAAGTTGAAACCAAAGAAAAATAAAAAGAAACTAAAAATGCCATAGAGGCATATGAGAGTAAAATAGCAAATATGGGAATTTAAGAAAATTGACCCTAGGACTTGTTGTGAATGGTTGGATCACTTCCATATACTATTTCAACACTCAACAACACCAAGTGGGTCAAACCAAGTCAAATTAAAAATAAAATACAACATATGCATAGAAGCCTATGTGACACATGGCCAATTCACTAAACCTTGACCTATGACTTTAAACCTTGACCAAATGGTGTGAAACCATCTCTAAACCAAATATAACCCTAAATGGACCCTAACCCATGCCTAAGTAAAGCAAGGGAAGCAATTTACAAGTTTATTAAAATTTGACACCTCATCTCTTATGTATTAAGGCCAAATTTGCAAATCTTTGAACAAGACCATTTGAATTGGTTTCAATGCTCTTAAAATGTTTCTAAACTAATAAGAACCACATTAGAGTCAACAAAAGTCAAATCAAAAGGAGAGAATTCAAATGGTGAGATAATTCCATTTTTAACTCACATACACATAACCCAATTTTGCAAATCTTCACCCAAGGCCACCATGGCCTGATCTATGGTTTGTAAAACTCTTTTATATGATAAACAAACACACTTGCATCAAAGAAACCAAAATCAAATCAAAGCAAAATCTCAAAATCAACATACATGTGATAATGGTCATTTGGCCATTTTATAAAATGTTCCCCACTTTACCCCTCTAACTTTGACTTTTCTCCAACCAAACTTGGTCAACCAATGCCATGTCATCCAAGACCAAGTGAAAGTGAACAAATTTCATGTTGACCAATATTGCTAATGTTGACCAGGTTGACCAGTAGAGATTTGACAAGTGGAGACTTTGAAGCTATGTGAAAATGACCCACTTTTTGTATCGTTGCAAATCTTCACCAAATTGAACCCCATCACCACCAAACTGACCTATAATTAATATGTATGAGTTTCACCAAAGATAATTTCGAAATTCAAATTAAAATTTCATGCGGCCATTGTGTCGAGCACCTTGTGTGCACAATCTGGAATTTGTGATACATGCTATTATCCTTTGGTTCCTGACCTAAACCCCTTTCCCTCTTGATCATTGTTGCTTTTGTACCCCTCCTGCATCTCTACATGTCCTTGCCCTGGTTGATTAAAGTGAAGAAAAGCAGAGGCACGCCCATGCCGTACCCATGCCGGCCACCCTCACTCACTCTCTCTCTGGCCACCATCTTGACGCCTCTCCTTGTCCTGGAGCATCTATACCCCTCAAGTACATCGACGGTACACGCCCCAGCGACGCTCGACCACGCTACTGGCCGGAACGCGCGTGCCCAGACACGCCAGAAAACGTGCCAGGCACGCGGTGAGCGCGCCCTGGCATGTCTCTGGACGCGCCAGAGCACGCCGTCGTGCCATCGCCTCCGTCCTCCCCTAAGCCCCTACTTCTGCAACGAGCATCATCGCACCACCAGCTACACGCTAGACATGCTAGCGGGCACGCGGGAACGCCCTAGCCATCGCCATGATCAACACCTCTGCCGCCACGGTACTGCGAGCACTCGAGCATCGCCAGCACTCCCTCGTCCTCCCTCTGCTGCACCTTCACGCGCGCTAGCTTCTCCTAGCAGACGCCTACACGACGCCCCCATCGCCTTGCCCCTTCGCGTCCTGAATCGCCGGCGCCACCGTCGACCTCGCCGCACCCCCACGGCCACCCAGCGCATCTATAAATAGAGGCCCTCTCCGCCTTCACTCTTCACACCAAATCTGTTCCCCTCCTTCTTCTCGACCTCCCCGACCTCTGCTCCACGCTGATTAAGCCCTACGCCGCTCCAATTGCGAGCTCGGAGTCGCCGGAATCCGCCGCAGAACCACCCTTCGATTTAGGCCGCCCCAAGCTCCGCCACTGTACCAGGCGCCTATTCACCCTCGCCAACGACGCCTCGCCACTCTCCCTCGACCGCCGGCGACCTCCGCGCGCCTCCGACCCCCTACCTCGCCGGCGCAGCAAGCCCCTCTCCCCCGTCGACGACGACGACGCTCGACCGTCGATCGTCCACCTGATCCGACGGCCCTCCTTCGCAGGTACCGATTCGGTGCTTACAAGTCACTGACGCGTGGGACCCCATGTCAGGCGGCCCGCAGTGTGGTCACGCTGTTGGGCTGGCCCAAGTCTGTTTCGCCCATTTAGCCCATTTAGGGTTCCCGCCAAGCCCAGTATTTCAAAAATGAAATTTCTGTTTAAATTCGAATTCCCTGCAGATGCTTTAGTAAATGTTGAATAGTTTGAAATCTACCAAACCAAATCTAGCAAATTTTATATATTTAGAAAGCTCATGAAATTATCTAAACAATGCCACTGGCCTCATGTCCAAATTAGAAATTAAAGTCAAATGATAAAAATAACAAGGCAGGACCTTTTCTAACTTCAAATAAATATTAGAAATTATCTATAGATGATTTTAAGTTGATTCCAACTCTAATAAATCACATTTGACATAATCTAATTGTTTATGCAAAAATATAGCATAGTTGTTTTGCATGATCATGGACTAGAGTTAAATAATGGTTATGGAGCCATTTCTAGCCTATTTAATACACACACATAAACTTATTTAAATAGTATGGGGGCTTCTCTCTCATTTAAAATTGTGATCTTAAGTAATTCAACTAGAGGTACTGACCTTGGTCAAGTAAGTCTCATGCTTAGTTACTTATAGATTTTAAATCATTTAGAGGATAGTTTAACTTATATGAGGTATAGCTTCTCACTAAAATCATTAATCCAAATAGTTCAATGAGAATTAATAACACATATATTATTGACCCATAGGTTCCTATTTGAAAATATTTAATCATTCTCATAAGTAGTATTTAAATATTTCAAACCTATTTATTAAATCATATAATAGACTTTGGTCTCATTTAAATCTTGCCTCAACCAAATTAATATGAGGTAGATACCATGGTAAATTAAAACTCACCTTAGATTAATTAATGATATTAAACCATTGCAAGGTGTTATTAAAATGGTATGAGGTGCTCACCTCATTTAAATCATCTTTCTCAAATAATATGAAGTAATGTGTTGACCTTTAATTTCCTAGGCTCATACTTGCTCACTTATAAATCTTAAATCTAAATAGTATTTAAATTTTCCAAAGATTAATTAAAACACATGAGATGATGAATCTCATTTAACTCACTTTTCTCAAATACTAAGTGTGAAGTGTTGACCTTGGTCAACATGGGATCATCCCTGGTTATTTGAGAATATTAAAGCACCTCAATAATAGTCCTTTAAATTAGTTACCATTATGTGTTAAATCATATGAGAGATATGCCTCCCATCTAAAATCTTGCTCTCAAATAATTCAACATGAGGTAGTGATCCTAGTTGATGTAACCTCATAGTGAATTATTTGGTGGCATTAAATCACTAACATAGTATTAAATTGCATGAGGTATGGAACCTCATTTAAATCCTTGTCTCAAATGGTAAGTATGAAGAGGTTGACTTCAGTCAACCTAAGTCATATATTATTCATAAGAGAAATTAAATCTTAAGAAGATTCAATGAGAGGAAATTATTTTCTCACAAACTAAAGAGAAACCCTAACTCCATTTTCAATGAGAGGAAATTATTTTCCTATTACTAAATAAGGAAACCCTAGCATAATCTTGTAATAAATGTTAAGTAGTGATGCTAGATCATTTGTGTGAGCCACTAAGGCTAATTAAGAGTACTTAAGTATTGTTTGGTGATTGTATCCTCGTATTCGTTTATAGACGCTAGTACCGGAGACTATCAAGAGGAGGAGGTATTCTACCAAGAGGAAGAAGAAGAACACTTTGATCACCTCAGCAATCAAGGCAAGATAATACTCTTGCAAGCTAATATTAATGCCAGCTATTACCAGTGCAAGTTAATAAACTTGCTAACCATCAGGGTGCAAAGCTCTACTAGAGCAAGGCATCATTACATTTTCCTTTATGAACCTATCCCAAAGTTTTTACTTTACAAGCTTTACTTGGTTTTTACTTATCAAAGTTACTTTTTGGTTTATGATTCACTTGGTTGAACTATAGAGTAGTACAAGAGGATCATACTTAGCATAGCAAGCTCCAAGATACTTAGCACCCCTCATGAAATAGTTGCTAGCGCTAATCACTTAAAATTGGACTACTCTAGATGGGAACATGTGACTTTGAAATGAAGTGGAAACCTTGGAATGATGGTTCATTCCATTGAATGATTTTGAAGGTGAATATGACCAAGAGAAGATGGTGAGTTTTGATATAAAACTGATGGTTGGGTTCGGATGCGATACCATTCCAATTTTGAAAGTACCCCCACAATACCCAACATGGGTAAGGGCTTAACTAGAAATTTATGTGCTTTAGTATGGGTTCCCTCTAAACAAGCGTCATCGGGGTTATGCCAAGGGCTGCCTCCAAAGAAATATGAGATGATGTGAAATGACGTGATTGAGTTGTCCGGCCCAAGCCCTGTGCAGTTCCCAGGCTGATGGTGTGTCTTCACTGGGAGGCCAAGCTCATGGGGAGAGGTGCCTGTACTAGAGTATATAAGTGAAAGGTTATGGTTGGTAGTCCGCATACGGGGTATGATAAATCAGGGCCAGTTAACCCTGACGGATTATTGCAAATATTGTGGCACAAGTGTACGACCTCTGCAGAGTGTAGAACTATTCGAATAGCCGTGTCCACGGTTACGGACGATTGGAAAGGCCATACTGTTCCGTCATCAGACCATTTTAAAAAATGTGACATATGACTGGTGACTTGAAGTTGACAGGTGAATGGTGACTTTGACTTGACCCACAACAGAGTTGTGGGAATGACACTAATGTTCCCACTTGAGTTAGTCTAGTGATTCAAGCATCTTTACTAAATGTTTATGAAATAAACTTGGCTTTATGCAAATAAACCTAGAGCTAAGTATCCCCTTACCACAATTTATAGTGCTTACACTAGTATTAGTTTGCGAGTACTTTAAAAGTACTCATGGCTTTGTCCCTGGCTATTCAAATGGCCAGACTATGAAGGTGAACAGCTGTACGAGGAAGATGGACAGCAGAACGTCTACGACAACTAGGACCGCTCCTGACGTCAAGCGTTGGCTGTGGACTAGATAGTCCGTTACTACTTCGCTTCCGCTCTTTGTGATGTTCGTTGATCAATAGATCAACTACTATTGTAATATTGGATCATGTGATCCATCTTTGTAAGACAATTCTGTGTTGTAATAAATGATGACTCTATGATATTCAACTATTATGTCTCGCAACAACAATATTCCTGGGATTGCGATGTACGGCATAATAGGCATCTGGACTTAAAAATCCGGGTGTTGACAGAGCAGGACCTGACGGAGAGTACTTGTGCTTCGTGACTTCTTGCACCACATTGAGCGCGACACGCTCCAGAGTATTCACCAAGCTCTCAGCATGCCGATGAAGAGAGTGAGCAACGGCATAGTTGACTTCCTGTCGCAGGGCTCTGGTACGTTCGTCCGAAGGGAGAGATAGATCTAGTCCATCTAGTGCACCCTCGGGTTGGAACCCTTTGAACTTGATCCCGTGCGAACGGGTTTTCTCAAAAGCGCCGATGAGATCGGCTTCCAGGATGGCCTTGAGCTCATCATATCTCTTCTTATGCTCAGGAGGCAGATCCTCATACTTGACTGGTTCTCCCACAATCTGAGACGCAGATGACGACATGGTTGCTGCGGAAGATTGTCCCGATGTCCCACCGCGTGCGAGAATGTGTTGCCTGCCAAAACCCACGGCGGCGTGGTTAAGCAACACGAAGAGCGGGAGGCTTCCAAGGCGGTAGCGGGCCCTGGTCCCTCGACGTCGTCGCAATGCCGGCACACGACCTGGCGGCCAAGGGCGTGCCACCTGACCTATACCTGGCCAGGAAGGTGTAGATTGCTTCGATTAGTTCCCTGCATGGCAGACACGTAAACATTAAATACGAGCCCTATCGGCTCTCAGGTTGCCCTGCGGATCGGCTCAAAGAGCCGATCGCCCCATGGTTCATGTTGGATTTTCAATGACATGGGGATCCTGCTTGATCATGACAAAGCTAAACCAATCTACGACAGCTTAGGGTTTTCACCGTATGATCGGAACATCCTACGCGTAGTTGAGCCTAATAAACACGCAAGATAACGGAAAGCTAACCCTAAAAGAGGCCTAAAAACCAACGTTAAGTCAATTCCCGGAACATCCCTTTTAGAGCTAGCGAACCATACCTAGCGCACTACCGGATCATTCAACCCGTTTGCAAGGCCTAATCATACAGATATTAAACCAATCCTTGAAGAATCAAGGAGCAGCTATAACGGATCAGATCTACTAAGTAACGAACAAGCAAGATGCCCTTACACCTGGATAGGTGTAAGGGCAGCTAGATATCAAGGACGGCACAGCTAAGCAGATATGCGCAAGAAAAGCATCTATGCAAGCCCCAAAACATCTACGATAAATAGTGCTACTCGCCATCAACAATGCTTCAGTACGAGCAACACAAGGTAAACGAATAAACGTTGTGCTGCCTAGATAGCAAGATGCGATCTAGGCAGCATGATGCTTACCCGGGAGAAACCCTCGAAAGAAGGGGTGGCGATGCGCCTGATTTGTTTGTTGTGAACGTGATTGTCCTCCTTTTCAATAACCCTAGATACATATTTATAGTCCAAGGGACTTTCTAATCTGGACGTGCACCTAACCGTGCACGTGTTAAACTCTATCTTTTATCTAAACTACAATGCGATCTACTATATTACAGATACACGGGCAAATAAGCCCAAACTCTTAGCGCAAGGCCGCTTCAAAGATGCTCCACATGTATATTCTTCAAGCCCATCTTCACTTACGGCCCATCTCCTGATTTGGCCAAAATCCGGTGATAACAAAACCTCAATGTGACTTTGTTAAAACCTTGTTTTGGGTAGAGATGATTTGATCTAAGGGGTTAAATCAAATGGAACTAAAACTAACACAATAACATATTAATCAAGGATCAATCACTTGATCTTATTAAAGATCATAATATGGTATTATTTGCCATAACATATGAACATCTATTCAATTACAAATCAAGTAACAATGAAATGGTGAAACCATTCTTGACTTGTCCTTTCCATGTCTTCAATCAATTTATGATCCTACCATGAACCTAATGGTATTGATTCCACTTAAATCTTGGAACCTTGACAAGGAGATCAACCCTAGAAGTATATATTTTCTTCGGTTCCAAATCATATACATCAAACCTAGAGAGGTGAGAGTTCTATGTTAATTATTAGAGAAGCAATGGCAAACTTTGAGCTAAGCCTTGGATATACATCCTTGTGTTTAAGTCATCATCTTTAAGAAGAACCCTAGGATCTTATTCAAGACATTCCCTAGAGAGAGAACCCAACTATCTTAAACATAGATATTGATGATCACATCAACCTCTATGGAGCCTAACCTTAGGTTAGGATTGAAGTCCTTCCCAAATGGGAGAGACCACTCATATCAGTCTTAGCTTTACCTATTTAAGAATAAAGGGCAACCATTGAACTAATGTATTAGGAGTACACCATACCCTAGAATAAACCATTCCTATATAAGGGAGCTCAAGCTAGGGTGTTACACTCAAGTTAGTTGAGGCAACACTTGAGATTGGAGGGAGAGAACTATCCATATACCTGATGATTATATCATCATTGTTTTAGTAGAACCCTAACAGATTAGCTCAGGTATTCTCCTGGGATATAAATTATTGAAGCAACCATAGCAGGCCCATCCTAGAAAGTAAAATAGAAGTGCTATACCTTAGTTCATCAAGACAGTACTTAATTTTGGGAGTGATAAACCTAATTCTTGAGAGATACTTTAGGAAGCCAAACCTTGATCATTACAAATTGAGTAATGATCATAAACCCTAAGAACTTGAGGTAGAGATATTAAGAACAAGTTGATCATGCTTAAACCATGATCATGCTCTTGAAGTAGGTGAGGATAAGTTAAATCCTAATAGGATTAGTAGATATCATTCACCACATGAAATCATAGGGAGGTAACTAGTAGGCAACCCTAGGCTTATATCCCAACCTTAACTTGTGAGTCACTTGGTGATCATAAGTAGAATCTTACTCCATCTATTTTTCATTCATTCATCAATTAAAGAACCTAAGAAAACCTTAGAGTTAAACTCTATACTTAATATGGTGAGAAACCATACACCCATATGACCAAAGTTAACTATAAAAGAACTATAACCAATGTAGTTACTTTCATGATAAATTGGGGATAATAATAGAAGTTAATTGGTAGAAGATAAAACCAATTCTCAAATCCTTAGTAATTAGAGAAGCACATAAGATATGAAGCAAGTAACCATATTACCATGGTTAGGGGAGATTAAACCCTAGCCAATGCAAAATGGTGTCATCACATATCTTCAACCTAGAATGGAATCTCAACCTAGTTTGTATACCACTTGGGTGATCACAACTATAAGCCTAGTTCACATTTGAGATTCAAACCATGTGCCATTAGGTGAATATCATTAGAACCTTAGTATTGCACTAAATCAAACCCTATGCTTAAATATGGAACTTAAGAATAACCTAGTGCTAAACCATATGATTAAACCCATGGTGGTGATCAACCACTTATCTTATAACCAAAACCAAACCATGAAGAGAGTAATAATCTACTCTAGGCATTTCATGGTGTTATTAAAATATAACATTAGAAATAAACTTAAAAGGGGGTTATGATAGAAAATTATAAAACCCTAATAAATTAGTGCTCACATAAAATCACATGTAAATCATTCACTTCCCAAATAAGAAACCAAATCCTAATAACAATCTCTCAAACACCTTGAGTTCAAAGTATCAACTCTAGTCATTCCAAAGGATTTGATTCATAAGAAAAAGGCAATTAAAATGAGGATATCAATTCATGCCTATTTGCTATTTTGAATAATCCACAAGTATGTAATATAATCCAATATAAAATACATGTTCAAAGAGAATAGTGGTGTAATAGTCATTACACAACATCCAAATGGAACTAACATAATTGAAACATCTGCAAAAATAACAGAATTCAAATATGCATTTAAATGGGAAAATAATAAAACAGAAAAAGAAAAACAGATAAAAAGAAAAGAGAGGAGAAGGAACTTACCTGGCCTACCAGACCGAACCAGGCCAACACAGCCCAAACGAGCCCAGCAGCGCAGCCTACAGAGCAGCCCAACATCAGCCCAGTCCACCATCAAAACCCAACCCACGTACCCGTTTGAAATAAAACAGAAGCCAACCAGCTTCGTCTTCCTTCCCGAGCTCGACACCGCGGCGAAGTCGGTAGCCACGTCCTCGTCGTCGATGAGATCGACCACGGACGCCAACAACTATCCTAGAAGCACGTACAAGGTTTCCCGCGTCCGAGTATATCCTAAAACATCCAGATTCGTGCACGGAAACTTGCCGACATCGCCGGCATATCTGAACCCTCGCCGGTGATGGAATGGACGATTTCGTCCTTGCCAAGCCATATAAAAACGCCAGGAGTTCCACCCAGAAACCCTAGAACCTCTCGGATCACCCATTCCCTCTCAATCTCCCTGTATCTCTTGCCATCTTCAATTACTGGCCGCCAGTGCCGAGCATGAACACGTCGGAGGAGGCCACCCCTGGGACTCAGAGGTAGTCCATGAGAAGCGCATGAGTGTGAGGATCATTCTGGTAGAAGGAATCGAGAAATGGCGTACTCAATCGGGCAAATTCGACCGTTCCCTTTCGCTCGGGTTCGCCGGAATCCGCGACGCCGTGCTCAACCCCGACCATCCCCGTCTTCCTCGAGCCCTCTATCAGCTTTGAGGTGAGCATGCGCGTCTTTAGCATCCTTTATTGCGTAGAATAGTGGTCCCTAGCCCGTGATTGGATTTCGCCGGATTTGCACGGCCGCAGACATGTTGGTCGGCGTTGCTCCGGTGATCTTTGGGAAGCGACGTTACCACCATCTTGCTCTGGGCGTTGAGGAGATTCGAAAACCACCAGTGGCTCATCCTGGGGGGCAGTAAAACAGCGGCGCCACCGTGCACAGGCTCGCCGGCGTTGAGCCGCCGACGATGCCAACATGGCGATGGGACCAGTGGCTGGTTTGACCTGGTCAAATGCCAACGAGGCAGCTGACCTGGGGCAGACCCCACCTGTCTGTGTCTGGGGGTAGATTTAGGACGGTACGTTTAGTATTTCCTAGTTATTTTTAATTACAGAAAATATCTGGAACTTTGAAAAATTATATAAAATTCATTTTAACTCAGAAAAATATAAATGAAACATCATAATTCTTATAAAAATAAAATCTATCCAATAAAAATATAATATCAAATTTTTAATTTTAATAAAAATTCAATTATTTAATACTTGTTATTTAAGCCTTATTTATTAATTCTAAATTCAATTAAAATTCAATAATTAGGAAAACTTTCCAAATTAAATAAAAACCAGAAAATAAATAAAGAAAACATTAAAACTAATTTTCTTTATTTGTTATTTTGTTAAATCCTTATTAGAGGGATTTAAACCCTAATTAATAATTACCTAATTATTAATTCTTGAAAATTAATAAAATACCAAATCCAATATTATTATTTCAAAGTTATTAATAACTTCAACTTTATTAATGAAGTTATTAACTTATGAACTAAATAGTAATTATGCAACCTAATTTCATAAGGAAGAAAACTAGGAACTCATCATTTCATGTGTAACCCTAAAACCCTAATGTCATTTAGACCCTAGCTCTATTACTTCATATGAACCTTAATTTGTTTCTAAACCTAAACCCTAGATTAGGACATGTGATCATGATACTTTCCTTTCAAACATAGAACCATAATAGCAACTAAATAATTGCCATGACCACATAAAATGTAAGAACCCTAACACTAGTTAATTGCTATGCTATGTTCTCATCTAAATAAAACTTGTTGATCTAGTAGGATCAACCAAGTGCAAAACCCTAGTTCCTATTCCCAAGACCACCATCCTTAACTATCCATGATTAGCATCACACCATTGTAATGAATCCTAATAGTAACCATGATTAATGATTACCTTACATTCCATACTCCACTAAACCCTACTAGTGTGAGATAATTATGAACTATCCTATTTAGGAACCAACCATTCTCTACTTAGAAGTCCAATAAGCTAATCCAAGATAACCTCAACCTTAATTGTAATACTTCTTCTTATTTAAGAAGTATGTTCTTCAAAAGTTATTCTTTTGAAGTAAATAAAGAATCATCATCAACCCTGCTTATAAGGACCTATAAACCCTAGCTAGTTATCACCAACCAAATGCACCAATCTTGATAACAACCTTGTATGAATACTTGCTTAGGATGCCTAGGCTTAACTCAACCTTACAAACCCTAGATGTCAATGAATCCAACCTTGTTAGGATCCATCTAATATCTACTCCAGAAACTAATTGAAACCATAGTACACCATAGAACCCCACAAACCTAATTATCATACTTGTTCTTTATTAAAGAACATGTTCTTCAAAAGTTATTCTTTTGAATTATATAATAAATAATCATCAACCATGCACTATAGGACTTAAAATTGACAACTGCTCTTTACTTATTATACAATCACTATTCCTTGATGTGTATGATTGTTACTATGCATTTTACCACTTGCTTATGATTCTAAACCAACACAAACCTGAATAAGAACCTTGTTTGTAAATCACTCTAAAAGTGCAACACACCCTGAACTAATTATTACCACTCACTAATCCTAAATCATCGGGGTTAGGTCACGCTTAGAGCGATTGCATCTCATACTTATGCATTATAGCATCCTTGCCAATCTTTTAAACATCGTCCTTACCGGACGATGATGCTATTTCAGAATTTGGAGTTATTGCGTATCGAAGACCTTGTCTGCATAATCTTGCAGTCAAGAAAGGCAAGTTCATCGCTTGCTCATGTCATTTGAGTATTTTTACCAAATTACTTGCAAAGTACTATGTTTATCACTATTGCATAAAAAGCAAAACCACTATTTTCATAACTATGAATATGACTATGTGGTGGGCAATGGAACCATGGATTGTGTTGATATGGTGGAGGTTCCATTGCAAGGGTTTATATCCATCTAGGATGAAACAACAAATGTCGTACAGTGATTCTTGTGCCGTAATACCCGTGTTAACCATAAGATCTGAAATGGGACGGTATAGTCAATTGTATTTCCACCTCTTGTACATCAACGGACGCGCTTTACCGTAGACACTTGTATCTGTCGGGGGAAGGCGGTAGGCTGGGAAGCCTTAAGTCCCCACGGCAGAGACCGTAGACACTTGCCGCCCGAGGAGCAAGCGGTAGGCTAGGGAAGCCTTAAGTTCCCCATGGTATTGTGGTCTATGATGGGTTGCAGCTACCGGCGAAGGAGTTTATGGTAAGAGCCCAGAACTGTTGTCGTGGTCGGGGTCCACCCGTAAGTGGGAATAATGGGACCGACGAGGACCCAGGGTCGGGGTATGCAACAAAGGGTGGGTGTGCGAGGTAGCGGAGGAATATGATTGACTATGACCTTACTCCTGGCCTCACACCAAAGGAAGTGTGGACGAGTACTCGGTTGGCAACAAGGATAAGATCTCTTATGGGTAAAGCAACACACCTCTGCAGAGTGTAACGAACTGTGACCATTCACTCCCTGTTCCGGGATATGGAACTGCGAACGCTGCCGGAAAGGAACTCCATGAAGTTCTAGTCAACCGGTGAAAGCTGACGGACATAGCTCTTCAGAATAAAAGCAACCTTTTGAAGAAATGTTTACAAAAACTTGCATTGCTTATGACTTTCTGGTCTATGGCTGTAGCTAGTGCATTAAACACCTCTTTCCTAAAATGAACTTGTTGAGTACGCTCATACTCATCCCACTCTTAAATCCCCTGGTATGGAGGCATCAAAGGAGGATCTACAGTGCAACTCGAAGGCCGAGGAGTCAACAACTACTTCAAGAGACATGACCATGTCAGGAGAGTCCGATACCACATTCAACAAGGAGAAAGCCTAGATTAGCAATAGAAAGGCACTAGCTTCCAAAACCTAGCTCCTATTTAGCTAGAATCTATTCTTAGCCTCTATAGCTAGTTAAATACTCTACACGTAGAGTTCGTGATAAGTCTAGACTACGGGTCGTTCTTCTGGAGTTTATTTGCAGTTTTACCTCATTGTATAGTAGGAGGATGTGATGATCTTTTGTAACTGAGTCAATGTTGTAATTCTATAGACATACCTTGGACCCGCATATGTTTCTGTTCTACCACTCTGAGCGATATAATAGTAGTGGAACGGTGTTTCATTGGTGTTATATCAGACTTGCATACTACACCATGCAGTGGTATGCCGGGTAGCCACAGTAAGCTAATGAGCAAGGTTGTCTATTATCTCTTTGTTCCTGGGTGGCCGTCCACAAGTGCAATACACACGACCGCCATAGATATGACTCCGGTGTAACCACTCAACATAATCCAATCCAAGCCACTTTCCACCCAGGTAGTTCATTGAATTTAGTTGTTTTTCCATAACCGCTACTAAAACATTTTCATAGCATAGCTAAGCATCAACTAAATTCAATGGCGACAAAATATGGTCAGGTGGAAGTAGCTATCTACTGGGATTATAAAAGCAAAGCATGTACCCTAGACATACTACAAAAATATCTACGGTGCATAGATAAAATCTGGGACATTGGTGAGGGTGTGTCACTTGCCTTTTTGGTAGTCGAAGATCGTTCCATTTTCTCTCAATCAAAACATGTGGCTCTCCGCACGAACTATAAGATAAAAATAGCACAAAATAAACACACCATTCATAGCAACATAATCAAACAAGACAACAAATCGGAAAATCGCTCTATGGTACAAAGGTGTGGCATGAAGTTTGGCTTGCAAGATATGAATTTAATAGATTGAATATCTAAAGTCAAATACTTGGAATCAGATTGTCTAAGATATAGTGGAAAGAATTGGTAGGATACTTAAGCATAGATGGAATTTGAATGGCCCATGTGAATAGGATTCACTCTAGGCTCAAACGGTGCAACTATAATACTATTAAATATAGTGTGACAACACTTACAAAAATAGTACAAGTTTCACATAGGTTTTGGTGTGAGCAAAAGATATGTTGAATTACTCAAATAACTCATTTGCCATTTGAATAATTTAAACTAGGGAAATAGGATAGATAAATAAGGTGGAAGTGTCTAAATAAGATTTGGTGGATATGTATGATCAAAGGCATGACAAAAAGGAATTGAAGAATTTAAGCAGTGACAAAATACTCAATATCCCTCATTTGAGATTCGAATATTTTATGTCTACAAAATATGAAACTAACGGTTTCATTGGATTCTATATTTGATAACAATTCCAATGATATCAAAATTGTCAAAAACCGACGTGTAGAAATGAAGATATAGATTTTCGAATCTAGACATTTCGCGGTTACATTTTAACGACGTCCGAAAAGTTATTAGGAGAAGTTTTTCGGATGGAAGAACTTTCTACATGAAAGTTGTAGAAAATTCAATTACAAGCTTAACGCCGAAAGAATCTCTCGGAAAGAGTTTGTAGAAATTATTTTATAGACGATGTTGCGGATCAAAGGGGTACCGTGAAAATAAAGTGGGCGAAACTGCAACGCAAAATGTCTAAAATGATCTATGTAATTTGTTGATTCTAGAGGTATAGGGTTTGTCGAAATCCAACGTATAGAACTCAAGATATGGATTTTACAAAATTAGGGTTACAATTCTAATGGTGCACAAAAAGTTGTCCGAACAAGTTGCTCGGATGGAAAAACTTCCTACACTAGAATTGTAGATAATCTAATTATAAACTTAATGCAAGAACCAATATTTAAAATGGAGATCTAGATTTAAAGTTACGGAATTTCAAAGTTGCTCATGAGCTAGATCAAACTACGAATTCGATCGGATTGTTCAGGTGTGCACCTAACTCTGAACACTTGGATGATCCAACGTTCTAAGATGGATCACCATATATCTATTCTAGACTTAACACTACGGATCAGACTAAATCATGAGGGGAAGATGGGATTACCGCGGCAGAACGTTGAAGGACGTGGACGATGGAGCTGCGGGCGTCGTGCTGCTGCGTTGCGCGGCAGAGAGAAAGAGCAGTAGCAAGCACGAGTTGTGAGGGAGAGAGGGATGCGCAAGGCGCAGTGTGGTGTGCGTCTTGGCTCTCCCGGGCAGGGCTATTTATAGGCTGAACTATGGTGGCAAGCGTCCAGGTGCAACGAATCGCACCGCGCGGGAGCGAGGGCGGCGATCGCGGCAGAACACGTGCGGGGGCACTCGGGCGTGCCGCTGGGCCAGGCGGGAGTTGGGCCAGGGCGGCGGCCTGGGCGGGGGGTGCGGGGACGGGCCAGGGTGGAGTGGGCCGGGGCTGCGTGGGCGCGCGAACTGGGCCGGTCGGCCTGGCCGCGCCCTTCCTTTTTCTTTTTCTTTTCTTTAATACCAATTTGGAAAAAAATACTTTTTGGGGCTCAAAAAAGAATTCGGAAAAATGCAAATGAGGTGCCGTTGGATTCGTTATGAAAAATACTTTAATAAGATACTAAATTTGGAACAACAATAGAAACTTTATAAATCAAAGTTTGTCATACTCTATATGGCTATAGTTCCTTTTTAAAATAATGATTTTATAAGTTTTAAAACCTCCGAACACAATCGAGCCTTTTTTGAAAAAACTTTGGAAAACCAAGGTTTATGAAACTATATTTTCCAAATTACCTTTTTAATAAACATTAAAGTTCTAATTCCTTGTGAAATTTCAACTATGACAAACAAACAAACACTCGCTTTATTTTATTTTCACATTCCAAAATTTTGGGATGTGACAATGTTGTAGTGGGAGGAGATTTCCTTTACTGCGATGGGGATCAAGCTTTTAATGCCATAAAAAATTGGTTGCATAATCTAGCTCAGCTAATAAATTTGATTCATCCCTTGCTAGCATTCATGATAGATTAAACACTCTCGAGACAAATATATCTTGTTTAAAAGAAGGGTATAATCAGATTCGTGAATATTATGATTATGTTCCAGTAAACTTTGAACCTTCAATGTGGGTCCCTACTATTAAGGTTGCTATTTGTGGTGAAACTTTTTATGCCCGTTGTGATATTATGTCTGAGTTTTGCCTTATGCCTAAAAGTATTTATGAATCTTTGAAACTTTGGGGACTTACTGAAGGTGGAGAAGGAATAACTCTTGCTGATAATTCTGTTATAATTCCTAAGGGGATAGCTGAAGGTGTGTTCACAACCTTTCTTGGAAGAACGGTATCCACTGATTATCTCGTTATTGAATGTGTAGGGACAGGACAAATCACACTTGGAAGATCCCTGCTGAAACTCTTGGGAGCAACCGTAGATGTGGGAAAAGGCACTCTAAATTTTACCTCTACACCCGGATGCGGTCATGTATTCCCTAGACCAAAGAGTAAAAATAAGAGTAAGAGGGGTAGGCGTAAAGCCCTTGGTAATAATGTTAATGCTTCTTCTCTTGATGTTATTTGATTTTCACTTTCTGCGCCTAGCTGAAAGGCGTTATGGGAGACAACCCATTATTTTATTTCTGCAATTTTTGTTTTATATTTGAGTCAAGGTGCTTGTTACTACTGTAGCAATACCTTTGTATCTTTATTTTCTTGCATTGTTGTGCCAAGTAAAGTCTTTGATAGAAATTTGATACTAGATTTGGATTTCTGCGTAGAAACAGATTTTTAGCTGTCACGAATTTGAGCTTTTCTCTCTGAAGAAGAATCTTAAAATTCTGAAAACATTCATGAGTAATCCTCAGATATGTACGCAACTTTCATTCAACTGGAGCTTTTTCATCTGAGCATGTTAAGTGCCTCGAAAAAATTCGTCTTTATGGATTGTTATGTTTTGAAAAATTCTGCCTTTTATTTCGCATTGCCTCTTTTACTGTGTTTGAGTGGATTTCTTTGCTCCATTAAATTTCAGTAGCCTTGCGTAATGTCCATAAGTGTTGGGAATGATTGTGTCCTTGCTGAAAATGTGAATTTTAGATTATGCACTAGCCCTCTAATGAGATTGCTTTGAGTTTGGTTTGAAGGAAGTTTTCAAGGATCAAGAGAGGAGGATGATATAATATGATCAAGAAGAGTGAAAAGTCTAAGCTTGGGGATGCCCACGTGGTTCATCCCTGCATATTTCAAGAAGACTCAAGCGTCTAAGCATGGGGATGCCCAAGGCATCCCCTTCTTCATCAAACTTCTCAGGTCACCTCTAGTGAAACTATATTTTAATTCCGTCACATCTTATGTGCTTTACTTGGAGCGTCCGTGTGCTTTTATTCTCGTTTGTTATTTTAAGTATTCTTAATAAATTGGATCCTAACATGCTTGTGTGGGAGAGAGACACGCTCCGCTTTTTCATTTGAACACTTGTGTTCTTTGTTTTATTTTTCATGTTCATGGCGAAAGCTGAAAGCCGCAGCACTTATTGTTATTGTTATTTGGTTGGAAACAGAAAATGCTTCATGTGGTAATTGGTATATTGTCTTGAATAATTTGATACTTGGTAATTGTTTTGAGCTCTCAAGTAGATCATGTTTAAGCTCTTGCATCATGTAGTTTAAACCTATTAGACCGTAGAGCTTGTTGAAATTTGGATTGCATGATTGGTCTCTCTAAGGTCTAGATATTTCCTGGTAAAAGTGTTTGAGCAACAAGGAAGACAGTGTAGAGTCTTATAATGCTTGCAATATGTTCTTGTGTAAGTTTTGCTGTACCGGTTTATACTTGTGTTTGCTTCAAACAACCTTGCCAGCCAAAGCCTTGTACTGAGAGGGAATGCTTCTCGTCCATCCAAAACCTTGAGCCAAAACTACCTACTATGTGGTATTTTTCTGCCATTCCATGTAAATACTTCATGTGCTACCTTTAAACAATTCAAAACTTTATTACTCTTTATTTGTGTCAATGTTTTATAGCTCATGAGGAAGTATGTGGTGTTTTATCTTTCAATCTTCTTGGGCAGACTTTCACCAATGGACTAGTGGCATATACATCCGCTTATCCGATAATTTTGCAAAAAGAACTGGCAACGGGGTGCCCAGCCCCAATTAATAACTTTCATTAATAATTCTCTTCACATGTTTTGCCCTGATTTATCAGTAAGCAACTTAATTTTGCAATAGACACTCCTCCATGGTATGTGAAATGTTGGAAGGCACCCGAGGATTCGGTTAGCCATGGTTTGTGAAAGCAAAAGGTTGGGAGGAGTGTCATCTATAAATAAAACTAAAATACATGTGTAAACAAAGAGAAGAGGGATGATCTACCTTGCTGGTAGAGATAACGTCCTTCATGGGAGCCTCTCTTTGAAAGTCTGTTTGACAAGGGGGTTAGAATGCCCACTACCATTCGTTGACAACAACAAACACCTCTCAAAACTTTATTTTTATGCTCTTTATATGATTTCAAAACTTGAAAAGCTCTAGCACATGATTTAATCCCTGCTTCCCTCTGCGAAGGGCCTTTCTTTTACTTTATGTTGAGTCAATTTACCTACTTATTTCTATCTTATAAGCAAACACTTGTGTCAACTGTGTGCATTGATACTTACATGCTTACTTATTGCACTTATTATATTACTTTGTGTTGACAATTATCCATGAGATATGCATGTTGAAAGTTGAAAGCAATTGCTGAAACTTAAATCTTCCTTTGTGTTGCTTCAAAACCTTGTATTAAGAATCTATTGCTTTATGAGTTAACTCTTATGCAAGATTTTTGATGCTTGTCTTGAAAGTACTATTCATGAAAAGTTTTTGCTATATGATTCAGTTGTTTAGTCATTATCTTTTTGTTAGCAAACTATAGACCATTGCTTTGAGTCACTTCATTCATCTCATATGTTTTACAATAGTATTGATCAAGATTATGTTGGTAACATGTCATTTCAGAAATTATTCTTTTTATCGTTTACCTACTCGAGGGCGAGTAGGAACTAAGCTTGGGGATGCTTGATACGTCTCAATGTATCTATAATTTCTTATGTTCCATGCTAGTTTTATGACAATACCTACATGTTTTGTTCACACTTTATAATGTTTTTATGCATTTTACGGGACTAACCTATTAACAAGATGCCACAGTGTCAGTTCTTGTTTTCTGCTGTTTTTGATTTCAGAAAAGTTGTTTTACAAATATTCTCGAAATTGGACGAAACAAAAGCCCACGGCCCTATTTTCCACGGAGTGTTCCAGAAGACCGAAGAGGAGTCGAGGAAGGCCAGCAGGGGGCCCTCCCCATATGGCGGCGCGGGGGGGGGCACGGCCGCGCCAAGACGTGGGGAGGGAGCCCCTGGCTCCCCCGACGCTGCCCCTTCGCCTATTTATTCCTTCGTCCCCGAAAACCCTAGCACGGAGAGCCAAAATACCAGAACAGTTCCAGAGACGCCTCCGCCGTCAACCCTAACTCGGGGGTTCAGAAGATCTCCTCCGGCACCCTGCCGGAGAGGGGAATCATCACCGGAGGGCTCTACATCACCATGCCCGCCTCCGGACTGATGCGTGAGTAGTTCATCCTTGGACTACGGGTCCATAGCAATAGCTAGATGGTTGTCTTCTCCTATTGTGCCATCATGTTTAGATCTTGTGAGCTGCCTATCATGATCAAGATAATCTATTTGTAATGCTACATGTTGTGTTTGTTGGGATCCGATGAATATGGAATACTATGTCAAGTTGATTATTGATCTATCATATATGTGTTATTTATGATCTTGCATGCTCTCCGTTGCTAGTAGAGGCTCTGGCCAAGTTGATACTTGTGACTCCAAGAGGGAGTATTTATGCTAGATAGTGGGTTCATGTCTCCATTGAATCTGGGGAGTGAGAGCAACCCCTACGGTTGTGGATGTGCTGTTGCCACTAGGGATAAAACATCAATGCTTTGTCTAAGGATATTTGTATTATTTACATTACGCACAGTACTTAATGCAATTGTCATTGTTTGCAACTTAATACTGGAGGGGTGCGGATGCTAACCCGAAGGTGGACTTTTTAGGCATAGATGCATGCTGGATGGCGGTCTATGTTCTTTGTCGTAATGCCCTAAGTAAATTTCATAGTAGTCATCATGATATGTATGTGCATTGTTATGCCCTCTCTATTTGTCAATTGCCCAACTGTAATTTGTTCACCCAACATGCTATTTATCTTATTGGAGAGACACCACTAGTGAACTGTGGACCCCGGTCCATTCTTTTACATCTGAAATACAACCTACTGCAATCATTGTTCTCTTTTGTTTTGCAAGCAAACATCATTCCCACACCATACGTTTAATCCTTTGTTTTCGGCAAGCTGATGAGATTGACAACCTCACTGTTAAGTTGGGGCATAGTAGTTTGATTGTGTTGTGCAGGTTCCACGTTGGCACCGGAATCCCTGGTGTTGCGCCGCTACACTCCTCACCAACAACCTTCACGTGATCTTCATCTCCTACTGGTTCGATAACCTTGGTTTCTTACTGAGGGAAAACTCGCTGTTGTACTCATCATACCTTCCTCTTGGGGTTCCCAACGGACGTGTGCTTTACCGTCACAAGCAGCACTCCATCCAAGGTTGTATCGAGATCGAGGGTAGAGAGGATAGAGTTCACCTTGACATATATAGCGGGGGTTCGTGTTGTCGGTCCACTTGGGGGACTCCTTGGCCATGGTGTGGTGTCGTCGTTAGGCGGGGCTACATCATCTCCCCCCCTTGGGAAAGAGTCGTCCTCGACTCGTGTTCCTCCTCATCTCCATGATGTGGTGAGAGAACCGAGATGGTGAATGTCATGCTCACCAAGTACTTGGAATTTTTGTTGTCGATGATGTAGGCGTTGATGCTTGTAGCTTGGTGAAGAACATGTTCGTGTATGGTTGCCCTTGTATCCTTATGGATGTTCTTCGTGGTGCGGGCGTCCTTGTTGAAGTCCATGACGGTTCTCCCATGAAGTGGTGGAGGGATAAAGTCGTGGTCGAAGAAAAACTTCGGGAAAAGCAACTTGCGAATAGAAAGCTTGGGTATGCCAATTTTGTTATCAGTGAATAATAAGCTCTCATAACAATACGAATCATCAAGTCCTTTCTCAGAGAGACACTTGGCAAAAATGGGGACAAAAAGAGTGTCGGTGTATTCAAAATTTGGTAAAGCAAAGGGTGTTTCATGTGCAAAATTCTTTTGAAAGTTGTCAAAAATGTGTTGTGTAGCGTTGTCCCAAACAAATGGAACATTCAAAAGGCAAGTAATGGTGGGAAAATTTTGGTCAAAATTGCTATGTGCAATGGAAAAGCGATGGAAACTTCTAGCTTGGGCAATTATGGTTGGCGTGAGTCGGGTATGAGTATCCTCAAGTTTCAAAAGAATCCATTTCAATTGCCATAGATGAAACGACAAATCCAAAGGAGAGCAACTTTTTGTGTGAAAAGTGGCACAAGATGCATAAGGTGTCTCTCACATGTATAACATGGTCCTTGAGATTCTTGGAGTGTATGATGATATCATCAAGACATACAACAACCATTGTGCCAACAAGATGTTTCAAGATATGTTGCTTTACACGCAAAAGGGGTGACGAAACATTGGAACAAACTGCAAACATGCCAAGAATTGTCGGAAACACACATGGGTGAAGGCTTTTACGAACGTACCCGTTGGCATGAATATCATGAGTTGGATGATGCCTCTCGTCCTTGCCGTCGGGTTTGGTGAGGTGAGCGGTCTTCTTGTTGATATCCTTGTTGAGGCAGCTCTCTAACGCTTGTTTCGTTAGCTCATGCTCCGTGGAGGTTGAGATTGTCGTTCTTGTATCTATACACACAATAGGACAAACGAAAAGCGTGTGTGCATGGTAGATGAACGCATCATCCATCATGATGTGCCATGTCTTGTGCACATCACCATTAGTGTCAATCAAGGTTTTATGAAATGTCTGGCGAGTGTGCATATGGCATGAAGGTGCATTTGTGGTATGTGGTAACTTGGAGTCATCAAAAATTGAGAAGGCTATGGGGGCCATCTCGTGAACAATGAAATAAGCATTCTTGCATACCAAGCATAAGAAAGAGCAATTGTTCACAATCTTGGATGCAAGGATCATGGAATAGTGCAAACATTTTGGGCAAAGCATGCGAAAGCTAATGTCATCATTGTCAACAATTCATGTGAAAGCACAAGTGGTCCTTGATACGTCTCCAACGTATCTATAATTTCTGATGTTCCATGCTAGTTTTATGACAATACCTACATGTTTTGTTCACACTTTATATCCTTTTTATGCATTTTCCGGAACTAACCTATTAACAAGATGCCGAAGTGCCAGTTCCTGTTTTCTGCTGTTTTTGGTTCCAGAAATCCTACAAAGGAAATATTCTCGGAATTGGACGAAATCAACGCCCAGAATCTTATTTTTCCATGAAGCTTCCAGAGATCCAAAGAGGCACCAGAGGAGAGCCCTGGGGGCCCCACACCATAGGGCAGCGTGGCCAAGGGGGGGCGCCCCCCTATGGTGTGGGACCACCAAGTCCCCTCCGAGGCTACCCCTTGCCTATAAAGTCTCCCAGATGTGAAAACCCTAAAAACATAAGCCACGGGATGAGAAAAGTTACGCAACCTCCGCCATCGCGAAGTCAAGTTCGGTGGACAGAAGTCTCTGTTTCGGCACGCCGCCGGGACGGGGAATTGCCCCCGGAATCCATCTCCATCGACACCACCGCCATCTTCATCGCCGTTGCTGTCTCCCATGATGAGGAGGGAGTAGTTCTCCCTCGAGGCTAAGGGATCTACCGGTAGCTATGTGGTTAATCTCTCTCTCATGTACTTCAATACAATGATCTCATGAATTGCCTTGCATGATTGAGATCCATATGATGAGCTTTGTATCACTATTAATCTATGTGCTACTCTAGTGATGTTATTAAAGTAGTCTATTCCTCCTTCATGATGTAATGGTGACAGTGTGTGCATCATGTAGTACTTGGCATAGGTTATGATTGTAATCTCTTGTAGATTATGGAGTTAACTATTACTATGATAGTATTGATGTGATATATTCCCCCTTTCATAGTGTAATGGTGACGGTGTGTATGCTATGTTAGTACTCGGTCTAAATTGCAAAGATCTATTATGCTCTAAAGGTTACTTAAATATGAATGCCGAATGTTGTGGAGCTTGTTTACTCCGGCTTGAGGGAGCTCTTGTAGCCCTACACAATGAATGGTGTTTGTTATCCAACAAGAGAGTGTATGTAGCACAAGTGAGGAGAAGTTATTTATTTATTATGTGATCAATGTTGAGAGTGTCCACTAGTGAAAGTATGATCCCTAGGCCTTGTTTCCAAATACTGCAAACATCGCTTGTTTACTGTTTTACTGCATCTTTACTTCCTGCAATATTACCACCATCTATATCACCTGTGTTTTACTATCTCTTCGCCGAACTAGTGCACCTATACATCTGACAAGTGTATTAGGTGTGTTGGGACACAAGAGACTTCTTGTATCTTAATTGCAGGGTTGCTTGAGAGGACTATCTTTGACCTCTACCTCCCTGAGTTCGATAAACCTTGGGTGATTCACTTAAGGAAACTTGCTGCTGTTCTACAAACCTCTGCTCTTGGAGGCCCAACACTGTCTACAAGAATAGAAGCACACGTAGACATCAAGCTATTTGGGAGGTAAGGTAAAAGGTATTCACATCCTCCGACTACTAAGCTATTTCCTAGCACTATTGCCGGTGTGTGAGTGCTCGAAGCTATCTCCTTTAGATTCTGCAATTATATCTTTTTGTTTCTTGTTTTCATTTTCACTAGTTAGGCTTAATGGTAAACAACAAAAAAAATAGAGATCTTTATAGTATTTATCTTGAGTTAGGACATGATGTGTTTGAAGAGAAAATTAAAAAACCCATGGAACTTTGTTTGCAAAATAGTTGTAGCAATGTTATTAGCATGAACTCTTTGAACACCATTATTGCTAAAGCTATGGAAGAATTTAAGCTTGGGGAAGCTGGTTTTGAGGAGCATGATATTTTTAGTCCCCCAAGCATGGAGGAGAAAATTTACTTTGATGATACTTTACCTCCTATATATGATGTTTGCAATGATGAATATGATATTTTCAGTCCACCTACTATTGAGGAGAAAGTTAATTATGATTACAATATGCCTCCTATATATGATGATTATGGTGATGAGAATAATAATGATAGCTATTTTATTGAATTTGCTCCCACTACAACTAATAAAATTGATTATGCTTATGTGGAGAGTAAAATTTTTATGCATGTAGCTCATGACAAGAATGCTTTATGTGATAGTTATATTGTTGAGTTTGTTCATGATGCTACTTAATTATGAGAGAGGGAAACATGGTTATATGCATCTTAATAATATTAAGTTTCCCCTCTTTATGTTGAGAATCTTGAAATTGCGCTTGTGTTGCTTTTCTATGCTTGCCACTTTGTTCTTCATGAATTTATTTGTGTACAAGATTCCTTTTCATAGGAAGTGGGTTAGGCTTAAATGTGTTTTGAATTTGCTTCTTGATGCTCTCCTTTGCTTCAACTCTTATTTCTTGCGAGAGTATCATTGAAATTACTGAGCCCATCTTAATGGCTATAAAGAAAGCACTTCTTGGGAGATAACCCATGTGTTTATTTTTCTACTGTTTTGTTGAGTCTTGGAAGTTTTTACTACTGTAGCAACCTCTCCTTATCTTTACTTTATTTGATTGTTGTGCCAAGTAAAGTCTCTAATAGAAGGTTGATGCTAGATTTGGATTTCTGCGCAGAAACAGATTTGCTGTCTGTCACGAATTCGCGTCCTTCTCTCTGTAGAAGAATCATAAAAATCAGAGAAAAATCATGCATGATCCTCAGATATGTACGCAACTTTCGTTAGTTTTGAGTTTTTCCATCTGAGCAAGTTAAGTGCCTCAGAAAAATTCGTCTTTACGGACTGTTCTGTTTTGACAGATTCTGCCTTTTTATTTCGCATTGCCTCTTTTGCTGTGTTGAATGGATTTCTTTGTTCCATTAACTTTCAGTAGCTTTGGGTAATGTCCAGAAGTGTTCAGAATGATTATGTCACCTCTGAATATATGAATTTTTGATTATGCACTAACCCTCTAATGAGTTTGCTTTAAGTTTGGTGTGGAGGAAGTTTTCAAGGGTCAAGAGAAGAGGATGATACAATATGATCAAGAAGAGTGAAAAGTCTAAGCTTGGGGATGCCCCCGTGGTTCATCCCTGCATATTTTAAGAAGACTCAAGCATCTAAGCTTGGGGATGCCCAAGGCATCCCCTTCTTCATCGACAACTTATCAGGTCACTTCTAGTGAAACTATATTTTTATTCCGCCACATCTTATGTACTTTACTTGGAGCGTCTGTGTGCTTTTATTTTCTCTTTGTTATCTTAGTTCTCTGAATAAATAGGATCCTAGCAATCCATGTGTGGGAGAGAGACACGCTCCGCTTTTTCATATGAACACTAGTGTTCTTCGTTTTTACTTTTAATGTTCAATGGCGAAAGTTGATCGCTTCACTTGTTGTTATTTTGTTGGAAACAGAAAATGCTTCATATGGTCTTGAATAATTTGATATTTGGCAATTGTTTTGAGCTCTCATAGATCATGTTTAAGCTCTTGCATCATGTAGTTTAAATCTATTAGTGGAGAACTACCATAGAGCTTGTTGATATTTGGTTTGCATGATTGATCTCTCTAAGGTCTATATATTTTCTTGTAAAAGTGTTTGAACAACAAGGAAGACAGTGTAGAGTCTTATAATGCTTGCAATATGTTCTTGTGTAAGTTTTGCTGTACCTGTTCATACTTGTGTTTGCTTCAAACAACCTTGCTAGCCAAAGCCTTGTACTGAGAGGAAATGCTTCTCGTGCATCCAAACACCTTGAGCCAAAACCCATGCCATTTGTGTCCACCATATCTACCTACTATGTGGTATTTTTCTGCCATTCCAAAGTAAATTACTTGAGTGCTACCTTTAAAATTCCATTCCTTTGTCTTTGCAATATATAGCTCATGGGAAAATAGCTTAAAAACTATTGTGGTGATGAATATGTAGCTATGTGTCTTAGTTCTTATAAGTTGCTTGTTGAGCGGTAACCATGTTTATGGGGACGCCATCAACTTTTTACACCTTTGTTGAATATCATGTGAGTTGCTATGCATGTTCGTCTTGTCTGAAGTAAGGGTGATTTATCATGATCAAATGGTTTGAGTATGCACATGTTAGAGAAGAACATTGGGCCGCTAACCGAAGCCATGTATCATGGTGGAAGTTTTCAGTTTGGACATTCATCCTCAATCTCTTATGAGAATATTATCTGTTGTTGAATGCTTATGCATTAAAGAGGAGTCCATTATCTGTTTTTTATGTTGTCCCGGTATGGATGTCCTAAGTTGAGATCTATTAAAAACGAGAAATCAAATGCGATTTATCTCCTTGGACCTTTGTACAGGCGGCATAGAGGTACCCCTTTGTGACACTTGGTTGAAACATATGTTATGCAATGATAATCCATGTAAATCCAAGCTAATTAGGACAAGGTGCGGGCACTATTGGTATTCTATGCATGAGGCTTGCAACTTGTAGGAAGTATTATGCATAACACATATGAATTATTACTACCGTTGACAAAATTGTTTCTATGTTTTCAAAATAAAAGCTCTAGCACAAAAATAGTAATCCATGCTTCCCTCTGCGAAGGGCCATTCTTTTACTTTATGTTGAGTCAGTTTACCTACTTCTTTCTATCTTAGAAGCAAACACTTGTGTTAACTGTGTGCATTGATTCTTACATGTTTACTTATTGCACTTGTTATATTACTCTATGTTGACAATTATCCATGAGATATACATGTTACAAGTTGAAAGCAATTGCTGAAACTTAATCATCCTTTGTGTTGCTTCAATGCCTTCTACTTTGAATCTATTGCTTTATGAGTTAGCTCTTATGCAATTCTTTTTGATACTTGTCTTGAAAGTACTATTCATGAAAAGTTTTGCTATATGATTCAGTTGTTTAGTCATTATCTCTTTGTTAGCAATCTATTGCTTTGAATCACTCCATTCATCTCATATGCTTTACAATAATGTTGATCAAGATTATGTTGGTAGCATGTCACTTCAGAAATTATTGTTGTTATCGTTTACCTACTCGAGGGCGAGTAGGAACTTTGGGGATGCTTGATACGTCTCCAACGTATCTATAATTTCTGATGTTCCATGCTAGTTTTATGACAATACCTACATGTTTTGTTCACACTTTATATCATTTTTATGCATTTCCGGAACTAACCTATTAACAAGATGCCGAAGTGCCAGTTCTTCTGCTGTTTTTGGTTTGAGAAATCCTACAAAGGAAATATTCTCGGAATTGGACGAAATCAACGCCCGAATCTTATTTTCCCGAAGCTTCGGAGAGCCGAGAGGCACCAGAGGAGAGCCCTGGGGCCCACCCCACAGGGCGGCGCGGCCAAGGGGGGCGCCCCTATGGTGTGGGACCACCAGGTCCCCTCCGAGGCTGCCCCTTCGCCTATAAAGTCTCCCAGATGTGAAAACCCTAAAAACATAAGCCACGGGACGAGAAAAGTTACGCAGCCGCCGTCATCGCGAAGTCATGTTCGGGGGACAGAAGTCTCTGTTCCGGCACGCCGCCGGGACGGGGAATTGCCCCGGAATCCATCTCCATCGACACCACCACCATCTTCATCGCCGTTGCTGTCTCCCATGATGAGGAGGGAGTAGTTCTCCCTCGAGGCTAAGGGCTCTACCGGTAGCTATGTGGTTAATCTCTCTCTCATGTACTTCAATACAATGATCTCATGAATTGCCTTGCATGATTGAGATCCATATGATGAGCTTTGTATCACTATTAATCTATGTGCTACTCTAGTGATGTTATTAAAGTAGTCTATTCCTCCTTCATGATGTAATGGTGACAGTGTGTGCATCATGTAGTACTTGGCATAGGTTATGATTGTAATCTCTTGTAGATTATGGAGTTAACTATTACTATGATAGTATTGATGTGATCTATTCCCCCTTTCATAGTGTAATGGTGACAGTGTGTATGCTATGTTAGTACTCGGTCTAAATTGCAAAGATCTATTATGCTCTAAAGGTTACTTAAATATGAATGCCGAATGTTGTGGAGCTTGTTTACTCCGGCTTGAGGGAGCTCTTGTAGCCCTACACAATGAATGGTGTTTGTTATCCAACAAGAGAGTGTATGTAGCACAAGTGAGGAGAAGTTATTTATTTATTATGTGATCAATGTTGAGAGTGTCCACTAGTGAAAGTATGATCCCTAGGCCTTGTTTCCAAATACTGCAAACATCGCTTGTTTATTGTTTCTGCATCTTTACTTCCTACAATATTACCACCATCTATATCACTGTGTTTTACTATCTCTTCGCCGAACTAGTGCACCTATACATCTGACAAGTGTATTCGGTGTGTTGGGGACACAAGAGACTTCTTGTATCTTAATTGCATTGTTGCTTGAGGTCTATCTTTGACCTCCTGACAAGTTCGATAAACCTTGGGTGATTCACTTTAGGGCAAAGCCTGTGCTCTAACCTCTCTTGTCAACAACACATAGAAAGAGCAAGTAGTCCTCATATCGCAAGCAAGAGGAAACAATTCATCATTTTGCATGTCCACTAGTGGGATCATGGTCTCATCAATACCTTTAGTGTTACCTTTGTAGTCCGACTCATTTGATGTAGGTATTGTGGTAGTTGTATGCTCCACATGGTTTACATTGGCATCGTCATCGAAACATGGTGTGATGTGATCTTTTTGCACCATGTACATCTTCTTGTCCATCATCGGCGCTCCAACATCCATGGAACCTAGTGCAACATGAGGAAACACAAAAGAGGGAGAGGTTAAGGTGTTAGCAAATGTGATGTCCTCCATGGACCTATCAACTACCTCTCGCAACTCTCTCGGTGGCTCACTCATGTCCTCCAAAGGGAAGCACTCAATCTCGCATATGAGGTGGAAGTCACTCAACTCACTATCGCTCTCACTCAAGTGGGCTAAGTGGCGCTCATGCTCACATGGGATTGGTACCAACTCATCATGCACGCATCTAGGAGTAGGCTCGACTTTCTCATCTCCATGCGCCTCCTTGGTTGAAGGGAAATTCCCATGCTCAACCATCTCAACTCCATCACCTCCCAAGTCGTCCTCAAGCGGTGGCGCCATAGTGTCGTTGAGAGCTAGGCTCGGATCAACTTCACCCTTGAGTTGACCTTGTTGATCTTCATCTTGAAGTGTGGGCGCCATAGGCTTCTTGGTGGCTTGGGCTTGTAGCTCGTCGAAGTGGAGCATGTCGGCGCTTGGCGTTGTGCATTGCCACGACATGTGACCCTTGGCCTTGCACACATCACATAGGAGATTGGGACATTCCCGTGGAAGGTGGCCTTGTTGCTTGCACTTGTAGCATCGGAGTCCATAGGCATATGACGAGGTAGGGGCCATTGTTGTGGTGGCACAAGAGGTGGAAGTCACCTTATGAGGAAGGTGGGCTTGATGTGCCCTTGCCATCCTTGGAGTGGTAGACACCCTATGACGGTGTTTGTCCCCTTGTTGAGGCTCTCGTCTTCGTGCATCATCACCATGGCTTGAGGGGTGTCGTCGAAGATCCTTGGAAGATGTTGGTCGATGGCGATCATGGGGTGGCTTGTGTCGTCGATGATCATGTGGTGACGTATGTCGATGGGATCCATGAGGTGATGGTGGTCGACGACGATCATGAGATGGTGTGTGTCGATGACGATCCTCGGCATGCCTAGAAGATGGCTCACGTGCCTTGGCATGTTGTTTGTGGTGCCTTGTTGAGCTCGGAGAGGAGTGTCGATGACGATCGTGTTGGGGACGCTCTTGATGATCCATGTGACGAGCTCGATGTAGATGATCATGTGCATAAGCACTCTCATGGTGGCGCCATCTTGGAAGTCCTCTATCTTCATATGTAGCTCCATTGGCCAAGCGGGGGTACTTGGGAGCACCGGTGTTGTGCATGGTGGAGTCGAGGTGAGGCTCCACCTTGGTGTCGATGTTGTACTCGTGGTGTTGCTCCACCATGTCGTCCATGCTTTGTGAGCAATTGTCGATGTAGAGCTCCTCGATGTCGGTCATGTCGACGATGCTTGCGGAGCCATAGTCGTTGTCGAGCTCCTCGATGTCGGTCATGTCGGTGACGCTTGCGGAGCCATAGTCGGTGTCGAGCTCGACATGTTCCTCCACATCTGCGGTGCTTGCGGAGGTATCATCCTCGAAGTACTCCATGTAGTCTTCCATATCCTCTTCTTCGCTATCCATGTTAGCACGACAAGAGCTATGTGGTGGATGTTAGTGGAAGAAACTACCTTCAAGTCTCACCTTGGAATGAATAGAATTGGGTCAACTAACGAAACCAAGAGAAAAACCAATTTGTATTGGGTTACACACGCAACAACACACGCAAAAGCTAGCAAATATGGTGGTAGGTGAGGATGGTGGAAAAACCAAAATACGAAATCTGAAATCAAGTTTGTTGTTAAGAGTGGGTAAAATCCAAATATCAAATGTCAAAGCGATGATCACTAGAAACACGAAAAGATGTGGAACTCACACACGAGATGAACGGGGTTAGTGCGACCAAGGAATGAGAGGAAAAGTGTAAGAACCCCTTAGTAAGGGTGCTCGGTGTCACACTAACACAAGGAGAGGCAAAGCTTTGGTTGCAAACGGAGAGACAACAATATTTACACACGGCCTCTCTTCTCCTTTTCTCTCTTTTGCTTAAAAGCTTTTCCTCTTTTGTATTTGGTGGCACTAGACACTCTTTTGTATGTGGTGGCACTTGCACTCTTTTGCTCTTTTTGCTCTTTTTGTGTTTTTGCGGCTTTTCTCGCACTATGTTAGCGTTAGCTTCGCTTTTGCTATTTTGCCACACGAGTTTTGCTTATAAGCTTGATTCCACACTACACACACACCTCACAACGGGGCCACGTGCAATGTCTCGCAACACTTGACAAGCAATGCTCGGGAAGTTAGATCGCAAAAGGAAAAGGGAGTTGCAAGTTATACCTAGATGGGGCGTAAGCGGTGATGATCACACAACTTGCAATATGGTGGTGGGATCAAGAGTACGTTTGCAAGTTTGGGGTGCCGAGAGTGTCATCGCTTGCTTCGGAGCTGCGGGTTAGTGTTACACAAAAGGCACTCAAACCGGAACAAGCAAACACAAGTTAGGTGAAAAAGTCGGGTCAAAGTAGCTTGGCGTTGATGGCGGTGGTATGCCGGCGGTGGTATCGGTGAGCTTGCGGTGGCGGTGGTGGTGGCGGGGCAGCGGTGGTGTTTGCCGGTGGTTTGGGGGGCTGCGGTGTTTGCCGGTGGTTGAGGGGGTGGTGGCGGTGTTTGCCGGTGGTGGAGAGGAGTGGTAGTGGTCGGCGGTGGTGGGGGATGGCTGTGGTGGCCGGCTCGGGGAGGGGGGAGCGGTAGTGGTGAGTGGAGCCTCTACCCGGAGGTACCGCTCGTGCACGGGTGGAGCCTCTACCTGAGGTACAGCTCAACCTTCACTTCCTGGGAGCTCACGCGCACGATTTCCTCTTTCTCTCTCCTGTTCTTGAGCAAAAACCAACCAAATCGACCCAAATTGAAGGAAAACGATGGAATTTGTGGATAGGAAGTGGGGTAAGTAGTAGATCAACACTAGGAACAGCGAATCAATGGACCAAAACCACTCAAAACTCAACAAAATCGCAGATCCGTCAAAAGGCAAATTAGGGCTATTTTTGGGGAATTTTTGGGAATTTTTTTAGAGATGAAATTGGGTAGGTGGGGGGTCAAATTCGCAGTAACCTTGAGCTGCTGATACCATATGATGAGCCCTAAGGGCTCCTATGTGCCTTGATCCCACGAATTTGATAAGGGTTATGGATGAATGAGGTGGGAGATGAAGAACACAAGAACCAAATCCACAAACACACACACACAAACCCAATGCAAACCAATTATACTCCCTTGGTTGGTTAGACCAAGCCAATAAAATCAATCCTTGGAGAGACCCTTAGGTTGAATCCAAGAAGAGAGAGATTGGAGGAGGAGATCTACCCTAGAACTTGGATGAGAGAGGTGTTGCCCTTGAATCATCCATGAAGGGACTAAGATTCCACTAGAGTGCCTTGGATACAAAGAACATAGTTCTAGGGAGACAAAGCTCAAAATAGTTTAAGCCAAATCTTGTCTAACCTAACAAATGAGGAGTACGGGGATACAAATAGCTCAGATTTGAGTCAAGGGTAGTTTGGGCAAAGGATAAAAATGTTACAGCAGCTAGATGGCGAATGGACGGTTCAGATCTGGGTTACTTCGCGCGCGGCCGGTACCTCGGGCGGTACCTCCGGTGGAGGTACCGGAAAATGCATCCAAATCAAACCAAAGTATCCAGAGAGCTCGGACGCGCGAGCAGTACCTCGGCCGGAGGCTCCACCCGAGGTACCGGGGGGCATGCGCATCATGTACTGTGGGGCGGGTACCCCCAGCGGTACCTCGGCCGGAGCCTCCGGCCGGGGTACGGGCCTCCCCTTTTCTCCCGCGCCCAAGGAGGTGCCGCCCAGCACCCGCCGGTAGTACCGGCCAGGAGGGGCTGGTACTACCGGTCTCTCCTCCTCCCGCGCAGCCAAGGCTGGGGCTGGCCTCCGGCCACCCTCGGGTGGAGGCTCCGGCCTCCCTCTCTCTTCCTCTGTTCTCTTCTTCTCCTTCTTCTTTCTTCTTCTTCTTTCTTCTTCTCTCTTTATCTCCCTTGTGCAAAGTGAGTGGTTCCTCTTCCCTTCCTTGAGCATGATGAATTCCTCCATTGTGAACTCTTGTCGATGTTTGTACCTAATGACACATAACCTATCGGAATGAGGTAGCACTCCATCCAAGGTTGTATCGAGATCGAGGGTAGAGAGGATAGACTTCACCTCGACATATATAGCGGGGGTTCGTGTTGTCGGTCCAGTTGGGGGACTCCTTGGCCATGGTGTAGTGTCATCGTTAGGCGGGGCTACATCACTATACTACCACAAATTGTCCAATAAAATCACGTAAAACTTTGTTCATCAGTCTCATTAAAGTACTAGGAGCATTAATTAAACCAAAAGGCATTACTAACCACTCATATAAGCCGAACTTAGTTGTAAACGTTGTTTTCCATTCATATCCTAATTAGATACAAATCTGGTGGTAACCACTACGCAAATCAACTTTAGAGAACATAATAGAACCACTCAACTCATCAAGGATATCATCCAAACGAGGTATAGGGTGACTGTATCGAATGGTAATATTATTAATAGCTCTACAATCAGTACACATGCGCGAAGAACCATCTTTCTTAGGTACCAAGATAATAGGAACATCACATGGGCTAAGAGACTCATGAATGTAACCTTTATCTTGGAGAACCTGAATTTGTCGCTGAATCTCTTTGGTCTCTTCAGGATTGGTACGATATGGCGCACGGTTGGGCAGCGAAGTTCCTGGAATCAAGTCAATTTGGTATTCTATCCCACGAATAGGTGGTAATCTAGGTGGAATATCTTGTGGGAACACGTCCATGTATTCCTGCAAAAGGTTAGCAACTGCAGGTGGCAAAGAAGGAGGCATATCCTCAAATGAAAACATAACTTCTTTGCAAATAATTGCATAACATTAAGTATTGTGCACATCAAGTTCAGCAATATCAGATTTGCTAGCAAGCAAACAAGGATTCTTCAAACAAATTTCAGTAGCATGGTTAGAATCAGATTTAGAAGTATTCTTATGTGGCACAAAATCTGCAACAAAAATCTGATTTTCACTCTTATGTTTCTCATCGTTTTTTACTCTACTAGCTCTACGAAGATCATCTTTTAAAATTTATTCAGGAGTCATAGGTTTGAGACCAATTTTCTTTCCATCATGCATAAGAGAATAGTGATTAGTTTTACCATTATGAACAGATTCTCTATCAAATTGCCAAGGTCTACCAAGTAACAAAGAACAAGCTTGCATAGGTCAACTACAATTATCACAACTCCCTCCATCGATGATGATCCGTATAATCTTTTACAACGCCTCTTGTTTGAAACAGATTGTGGCGTTGATCATGCTCAGCTTTGCTTAATTGCACACTCAATACATGTTTTGCAACTAAGCTCTTGTATTGATCAGCATTTTCAGCTCCCATTACCTCCATCTCTCTTTCAAAATCAGAATTGGCTCCATCATGTGCAACAATAAGGGCCAATGTATCTTCATCAAAGTCACTTGCAGAATTATATTCTCCAGCTTCACGCACCAACATCACACGTTTGGTTCTGCATTCTCTTTCTATGTGACCAAATCCCAAACATTTGCGACACTGAATTTCGCGCATCTTTCCCGTGGAGGCCATGGAAGATGAACTCCGAGGAGGACCAGCAGATGGTGGTGGAGTAGCAGCAGGTGGCGCTCGTGATGCAGGCGCGGTGTACTTGGAGGTAGTAGGCGCTGATGCAGCCCCACGAGATGGTGGCGCTGATTGTCGCGGAGACCATGAGGATGTACGACCTGCAAAAATATTAGCTCTTCTCCATGGTGGTTGACGATCCTGCACTTCACGTTCAGCTTTGCAAGCAAGATGAAATAAGCGAGTAATAGTGTTGTACTCCTTATAATCTAAAATATGTTGAATCTCTTTATTCAAACCACCAAAGAAACGTGCAAGCATAGCTTCATTATCCTCTACAATACCACAACGAATCATGCCCGTTTGCAATTCTTGATAATAGTCTTCTACAAAAAAATTCTTTGTTCTAAACGAGACAATTTTTAAGAAAATCACGTTGATAATGTGGAGGAACAAAACGAGTACGCATAGCAAGTTTTAAACCAACCCATAGGAATATTAGCATGATGTACTCTACAATGTTCAGACCACCAAATAGATACAAAATCTGTGAACTCACAAGTAGCAGCACTAACACGCAAATGATTAGGATATCGTAAACATGCAAAAAGCTTCTCTAATTACAATTCCCAAGTAAGGTATGCACTAGGATTATATCTACCCTCAAATGGCGAAATATTCAATTTAAGTTTTGTAACATATGATCAACATCACGTACCGCTCGTGGAGGTGGATGCGTGTTGCGGTTGTATTGTCGTGGACGACCAGTGGGAGGTTATTCGACCTCCTCGCCATCAAGCACGTTCTCGTCTACCAACTCATTTTCCCCTCCATAAGCGTTGTATCCTTTATTAGTGGCCGCTTCAGACGCGGCTGGTGCAGCAGCAGCTGTACTTGCAGGCAAATCTGCACGAGGAACACGGTGTGCGTGGCGTGCGTTAGCACGAGGCTGTGGTAACCTAGCCAAGACCTCCTGGAACTTGGTGTCGAGCTTGTATTTGAAGGCGTCGGTAAGTTTTGAATCAACGTCACCGCGGCGCGAATCCACGTCGTGTGCACGCCCCACCAAAAGCTGGGTGAAGTGGGCATGCAATTCTGCACACCTCATCTTATCCGGGTCAACAGCGTCCGTCGTGATTCCTATCATTATTAGTACTCAAAAAGCATAAACTTATATGCCTACAAACTACAGAATATGGTGGATCACCCGCAATTTGTCAAGCAAAATACAAAGCTCTTACAAGTTCTTACCAAACAGGAGGAAGGCGATATGGCAACGAGCAAGGATCAGCGTCTCCTCAAAGATTGCAAAAAGCGATTACTAGGTGTCGACACAAAGCATGTGGAGACAATATGTGGAGTTGTAGGAAGGCTTATATATGGTAGCAAAAAATACAAGGGATTTCTATTTTCGTGCCCTCAGGTCCTTAGTTGTACTCAGTTTTCCCCAGCTCCTTAGTTTTTCTCCAGTTTTCCCCAAGCCCTTGTCTGAAACCCGCAGAACGAGCTCGGACAGAAGGAATCCCGTTAAGTTGACCGTTCCGTGCTGACGAGTGGGGCCGCGTTGTGTGGGGCTGGTAGGAAGGGACCGCGTGGGATAGGACGACACCGTGTTTGTGTGGCCGTAGCATGTGTGGCCGTAGCGTGTGGAGCCGTGTGGGTCCGGGACGTGGGCACGAGTGGTTTCTGTCTCTTTCGCCTAGATTAGTAGTTTTCAATGTACCTTTTTCCTCTCTCTCGCTCGATCTCATTAATATTTGATAGCCCAAATTGGTAGAAAATCTAGAGCAGCTTCTCCTTCTGTTTTTTAACGCCATTCATTTCTTTATGCCTTCGTTTTTACCCAATCAGGTAGGAAATCTAGGGCACAAATCCAGAGAAAATATAGGATAAGCTGCATACAGCAGCCAACATAGCATAGATATATTCACGACAGATCCAACAGTAGTACCGATAGATACAACATAAGCTACATTTTACATGAATTTAAGCTGCTCTACAGATAGAGCAGTCACATACAGAGAGTGCAGTAGGAATGTTCAACGCCTCCAGGTAGCGCCTGTGACTCGCTTGGAGGCTGCGCAGGTGAATCCCAAGTGCTTTGTGTTGGGCCATGAACGCATGCACGTTCACGGTCGTTCCAACTCTAGCGCCGCATCTGCCAATGGATTCAGCATGGTTCACCAGGCAGTTGAAGTCGGTGGCGCGGAGCTTCCTGTTGCAGAAGGGGCACCTGTAAACGCCTCGAGCAAAGTGGCCATCGTAATGGCCGGACTGCAGCCTCCTGAGGACGTGACGAGTCTTGGTGTGGAAGGACTCATCGTCGCTGTCGACGTCGCTGCTCTGCACCTGTCACGTAGCACCAAAGATCATGCAAAAAACACGGAGTCAATTGCAACGATGATGGAACAGAGAGTGAACAAAAGATCATGCATGATAATATGGGCTCGAAAAAAAGAGGTAGCCTCAGTTACATTGGACACACTTATATCCAGGATTTGAGTCAGTAAACCAAAGATCATGCACAACAAATTTGTACACACCAATTGTTTACTAACCAAACCCTGAATCAATTTGTGCCCAAATATTCATCATCATCGGCACAAATCTTAAACAAAAGCAAATCACAAACACTAATAACGCAAGATCTAACACAAAAGGATTGAACTAGGAACAGACGAACCCTAATAACGCAAGATCTAACACAAATGGATTGAACTAGGAACAGACGAACCCTAATAACGCTAGATCTAACACAAAAGGATTGAAATGGGATAAGAACAAGGGAACAAAGGGTTACCTCCGACTCGTCGTCGACGATGCTGGTGTCGTAGGGTTTCTCCGGTGCGACGTACGGCACTGGTTCGTACGGGTCCCAAGCGGCGGGGGCCTGGACGGTGGCGGCGGCCGATGTGCCGGCGGCTGATGCGCCGGCTTCTACGTTGGAAGCAGCGATAGGGGCCTGGACGGGGGCGGCGGCCGATGCGCGGCTGACAATGGGCATCTCATTCTTCTCCATCGCCGGCGGTTTTCTTCGGGGTTTTTTCTTTGGTTGTGGAGAAGATGATGGGACAGGAGAGGCGGTTGCAGTGAGAACGTGCGTCGAGGGAGAGAAAGAGGGGCTCTATAAAGACGAAGGTGGCGTGTACCGCAACACGCGTCCGCTATGCACGGCTGCAGCATGCACCGCGACACGAGTCTAACCCTGGGACGTTTGGTGTACTCAGTTATAACCTCGGGCCTTATACAGAAATTTTATATGTACTCAGTTTTCCCCTCGAGTACTTAGACTGGCAAGTGCAATATACTCAGTTTTACCCTCAAGTAGCTGGTCAACAGAGAGTCAACAAATGAGATTAACATAGCTAATTGAGTAATTTCATGCGCAAAAAAATCCAAAAAAATAAAAACATAGTGGCACCTACTCATGGAGTCTTCCTACGCAACCTGCCACCTAGAAAACCTTAACAAACATATATAAATCAAGTTTTACCACAAATTACCACTTCTCAGAATCACTAGTAGCTATGAAGATGCATGGTTTTCCACTTAAACCCCTTTGCAAAACATCTTCCCCAAAAACATAGTTTGTCTAAATGATGCCATAATTATCACACTCATGTATATTTGAATTGCAAATAATTTGATGTAGCCCAATATGAATTATATTGTACAAAACACGCATTTTTCATTTTGTAATTCTTTTGTTTGAATCCCTTAGTCTATTTACTATTTACGTGCCCTTGGATTCTTAGTACTACTCAGTTTTGCCCTCAAGTACTGTCACAAATGCTCTCAGAAGCCCAAACTTATCCTGATTGGTTGAGCCGTTGTCACACGGATCGACTCCACGAACCGTTGATCCACTGATCTAACGGGCAGTATACCCCTCTCCGTCTCTTCGTGGCCACCCCTCTCTCTCTCTCTTCGTGGCCACCCCTCTCTCTCTCTGTCAGTGGAGTGCCACCCCTCTATTTATGTGCAATAACGAGTTTGCCACGTAACTATATTCCCTCTATTTATGCATTATTTTCCTTTTCTTTTAGGGAATATAGTTTGGGATATAGTTTTGGTATTTTGAAACGTCCCAAAAGTGGTATAATTTTGGTATAAACATGAGGCATACATATTTGCGAATTTTGGTGAAAACATTATTTGTCACCCCTCTAACAATTATCAACTATTTTTTAGCATTCCTTTTCTTTTAGAATATAGTTTGGGATATAGTTTTGGTAATTTGAAACGGCCCAAAAGTGGTATAATTTTGGTATAAACATGAGGCATACATATTTGCGGATTTTGGTGAATACAAAATTGTCACCCCTCTAACAATTATCAACTATCTTTAGCTTTCCTTTTCTTTTAGGGAATATAGTTTGGGATATAGTTTTGGTAATTTGAAACGGCCCAAAAGTGGTATAATTTTGGTATAAACATGAGGCATACATATTTGCGGATTTCGGTGAATGCATTATTGTCACCCCTCTAACAATTATCAACTATCTTTAGCTTTCCTTTTCTTTTAGGGAATATAGTTTGGGATATAGTTTTGGTAATTTGAAATGGCCCAAAAGTGGTGTAATATTGGTATAAACATGAGGCATACATATTTGCGGATTTCGGTGAATGAATTATTGTCACCCCTCTAACAATTATCAATTATCTTTAGCTTTCCTTTTTCTTTTAGGGAATATAGTTGGGAATATAGTTTTGGTAATTTTGGTAGAAACATGAGACATACATATTTGGCATATTTGGGGGATTTCGGTGAATGGATTATTTGTCACCCCTCTAACAATTATCAACTTTCTTTAGCATTCCTTTTCTTTTAGGGAATATAGTTGGTAATTTCGGTGAATGCACACACTAACTTTGAAAACAACTACAAGTACATGTAACTGAATAATGGATTTGTAACAAGGTATCCCTTGTAACAACTTCTAGCGCCTGGTGAGCAATGATAAGAATCCGATCGCAATTATACAACAAAAAAAACAACCAGCCATCAGATTAGCTTGCTTCTTCAACTCGATCAGCTGCCTTAACTGCTTGTTCATTTTCTTTAGTTCTCCCTTCACTTCCACCAGTCCTGCATTGGGAGCATTAGGCATAATCGGAACGGCTCCTCTCTCCGCCGCATTCTCTACAGCAAGTCCCCCCTCCCAAATTGCGCTCCCCAATAGCGCCAATTGATTCCTGCAATTGAAGCCTCTGAACGTACACATCGATCCACTCGAAATGCCTGCATTTCTTCAGGATCTGAAAACAACAACGTGAACCCTAAATCCCAAATTCGAGGGAATAACAAGAAAATCGAGAGAAAACAGAGAAATTGGAGCGAGATCTAACCTTATCCCCCTCTCTATATGGCAAGCTCTCGCATGCAAGGAACTCACGTCCACGGTTGCCGTTGTCGTCCGTCTTACAGATCGACCGCTTCAGAGGCTCCTGGCGTGGGCAGTCAGGGCATCTTGTCAAAGGCACGGGTCCATACTGCGGCCATGAAGAACGGGAGGTCGAAGAGAAACTAGACATCACCCGCCTGCCGGAGAAGGGCTGCCGCTGGCGGAGAAGAAGAACAATGGGGCGCGGGGAAAGAAAGGGGAAGCAATGGCACGGGCACGGGCGCGGGGCTGGCTCGGGCTCCCATTTTGCAACGGTCACCTGGGTAAGCTGTGGGTCCGGCGCGCTAACGTGGACAAGTTGTGGGTCCCACGATGATCTGGATAAGTGGAGACGTGTCCACTGCGGGGCACCAACAGCGGCCCCACTTGCCAGCACCAACCAACGTCAACTAAACGGGAATCCTCCGTCCGAGCTCCTTCTGCGGGTTTCAGACAAGGGATTGGGGAAAACTGAGGAAACACTAAGGACTGGGGAAAACTGAGTAGAACTGGAGGAAGGCGAATATGGTCTCAAACAACAATTGTCAAAACAGCAATGCAATATTGAAAGTATGCTCAACAACGGTACTGTGCTAGTCCTAGGCTAGACCGTACTAGAGACGCGAGCCTAGAACACTAACAAGGTCACGGCGCGGCACACAAGCAACGAGCAGCGATGAGGTGGCCAACCAAGATACCAAAAATGACTATGATGGCGAGTGGAGGTCTAAAAACAGTATAGGCTCAGAAACTTTTTTGTCAAAATTTCTGAAAAGTGCTCCGGAAAGCGCGCAGGCGCCAAAAAATGTCGCTATAACGGCCTGTGGAGAAAAGTGATCCCCAAGGTTGAAAACCAATGTAGCCAGAATTTTTTTTCGGAGGCGGTTCCAGACTTTTTTTTGCTCTCCTTCGCAATCTTTACCGGCGGCCGAATCTTTTGTCACAGAATTTTTTTGTACAGCACGACCGAAATTAGAAGGCAACAACTATTAAGGAAAAAACAGGAAGACCTAATTCTACTCGGACTCTGTCGCGGCTGAGAAACAACACGAATCCGTCTCGCGGTAGGAAACAGGGTATATGGCAGGTGTATATGGTAGTGGCAGAAGTATATGGTAGGTGTACATGGCAGTGGCGGAAGTATTTGGTGGGTGTTATGGCAGTGGAAGAAGTATATGGTGGATGTATATGGTGTGAGCGTGCAGCGGCGGCGTAACTATTATGACGAGAACTCGAAAATCTAAAGGAACTAGACGCTAAGAACAGCAACTCGACACGAAGATGCAGACACAAATTCAACTATGCAAAACTGAAAAGACAATGCAAGGCGTGGCAGGGGGTTTATGGGACGATGATCTAAAACCCTAACTGTATTTTTGGCTTTTTCGTGGTTTATGGGTATGATGGCAGATGCAATCTACACTAGGAAAACTGTAAAATCTCATCGAGCAACCTGAAATCCGATACCACTTGATAGAGCAAAGGTGTTCGATCTTTCGATGAGGGATGATACGTCGATTTTTTTGGTGGATTTCGTTCTTGATTATCCGACTACACGTGCAAAGCTCTTGCACCAATGCAATCGCTAGGACAATCTCCGGGAGTTACTGATCTTGCAGATGCACGATCAGCCTGACCAAAAGGTCTTAATTCCTACCTGAAATCGAGAACAAGTAAGAACTAATATTGCAATCAGAATATTGCGGATATAGATGAAAGCTTTATTGAAAAGGTGGGATTCCGAATAGTCGGTCTTGTTCTGGGCGTTGGCCTCAAAAGAAGTACACGAAGAGTTGCAGCAATGGCTAACTTTTAGTCTAATCAAAATCCGAGTCTAAACGTGACGGCTATGGGGGTATTTAAAGGAGGAAAAGGTGGGGTTTCGACCAGCCATACGTATGGTGGTCGAACCAAACCCTAGAAGGCCTTTCCCCCTTCAATACGGACTCTAAAAAGTGGCTGACTTAATTCCTGCGAAAATGACATGGGCCTGGCCCAAAACTAAAGGTGACGCAGCACCATATTATGCTATGGACGAAATTATGAAGTATAAACTCTATATTTCGTCCATGTCTTCATCTCTTCTTATGGTGGCTTCAAAGTTCTGAAATCTCCACTTGTGGCATCCTCTTCAATCCTCACATGTTTGCTGCCATCTCCTCCATGCGTGATCATGCTCCAATGCTTGTCCCTCTCATCCAAGCTAGGTCCATCATTCCTAAGAGTAACAAACACATCTGATTTAGGCAGCATCATATTCTCATGTATGTGAGGAATAGTTCCAAGAAACGAAAGTACCTGATAGTTAAGTTGTTTGGCACGAGCTCGAGTGATTGGTCCTTGTAATTTCGGAGCTGTAGGTACAACGGTTGTATCAATAGATGGGATGTCCTCACCAGTCTCCGTGGTCGTGGTTTTGTTCCTGTCGGATCCTAGTGTATTCCTTTACAAGCTCAAGATGATAGTTTGGGTAAGCCAAAATTCTTAATACCCCAGATTCGAAAGTACTTCTGATGTTGAAGAATATTGATGACCCACAAGTATAGGGGATCACAACAGTTTGCGAGGGAAGTAAAACCCAAATTTATTGATTCGACACAAGGGGAGCCATAGAATATTGCTGGCGTGTAGTCAACAACTTCCTTGTGACGGTAAAGCACACGTCCGTTGGGAACCCCAAGAGGAAGGTATGATGCGCACAGCGGCAAGTTTTCCCTCAGAAAGAAACCAAGGTTATCGAACCAGTAGGAGCCAAGAAGCACGTGAAGGTTGTTGGTGGAGGAATGTAGTGCGGCGCAACACCAGTGAAACCGGCGCCAACGTGGAACCTGCACAACACAATCAAAGTACTTTGCCCCAACGTAACAGTGAGGTTGTCAATCTCACCGGCCTGTTGAAAACAAAGGATTAAGCGTATCGAGTGGAAGATGGTGTTTGTTTGCAAAGAACAGTAAGAACAGTAGAATGTATTCAGATGTAAAAGAATGGACCGGGGTCCACGGTTCACTAGTGGTGTCTCTCAATAAGATAACTAGCATGCTGGGTGAACAAATTACAGGCGGGCAATTGACAAATAAAGATTCAATACATATCAACGATGATTACTATGTGATTTAATCAGGGCATTACGACAAAGTACATAGACCGCTATCCAGCATGCATCTATGCCTAAATAATCCACCTTTAGGTTATCATCCGAACCCCTTCAGTATTAAGTTGTAAACAACATATAATTGCATTAAGTATGGTGCGTAATGTAATCAACACAAATATCCTTAGACAAAGCATCGATGTTTTATCCCTAGTAGCAACAGCACATCCACAACCTTAGAACTTTCTGTCACTGTCCCAGATTCAATGGAGGCATGAACCCACTATCGAGCATAAATACTCCCTCTTGGAGTTACAAGTATCAACTTGGCCAGAGCCTCTACTAGCAACGGAGAGCATGCAAGAACATAAACAACACATATATGATAGATTGATAATCAACTTAACATAGTATTCTATATTCATCGGATCCCGCCAAACACAACATGTAGCATTACAAATAGATGATCTTGATCATGTTAGGCAGCTCACAAGATCTAAACAATGATAGCACAAGCGGAGAAGACAACCATCTAGCTACTGCTATGGACCCATAGTCCAAGGATGAACTACTCACGCATCAATCCGGAGGCGGGCATGATGATGTAGAGCCCCTCCGGTGATGATTCCCCTCTCCGGCAGGGTGCCTAAGGCGATCTCCTGAATCCCCCGAGATGGGATTGGCGGCGGCGGCCTCTCAGTAATGTTTTCCGTATCGTGGCTCTCGGTACGGGGGTTTCGCGACAAAGGCTATTTGTAGGTGGAAGGGTAGGTCGGGGGCGACGCGGGGCCCACACACTAGGGCCGCGCGGCCAGGGGGGCCGCGCCGCCTTGGTGTGTGGCCACCTCGTGGCCCCACTTCCTTTCCCCTTGGTCTTCGGAAGCTTCGTGTAAAAATAGGCCCCTGGGCGTTGATTTCGTCAATTCCGAGAATATTTCCTTACTAGGATTTCTGAAACCAAAAACAGCAGAAAAACAGCAGCTGGCACTTCGGCATCTTGTTAATAGGTTAGTGCCGGAAAATGTATAATAATGCTGTAAAGTATGTATAAAACATTCAAGTATTGTAATAAAAGTAGCATGGAACATAAGAAATTATAGATACGTTTGAGACGTATCAAGCATCCCCAAGCTTAGTTCCTACTCGCCCTCGAGTAGGTAAACGATAACACAAATAATTTTTGAAGTGACATGCTACCAACATAATCTTGATCAACATTATTGTAAAGCATATGAGATGAATGGAGTGATCTGAACAAAAGATTGCTAACAAAGATAATGACTAAACAAATGAATCATATAGCAAAACTTTTCATGAATAGTACTTTCAAGACAAGTATCAATAAGACTTGCATAAGAACTAACTCATAAGCAATAAATTCAAAGTAGAATGAATTGAAGCAACACAAAGGATGATTAAGTTTCAGCAATTGCTTTCAACTTGTAACATGTATATCTCATGGATATTTGTCAACATAGAGTAATATAACAGGTGCAATAAGTAAACATGTAAGAATCAATGCACACGTTAACACAAGTGTTTGCTTCTAAGATAGAAAGGAATGGGTAAACTGACTCAACAATAAAGTAAAAGAATGGCCCTTCGCAGAGGGAAGCATGGATTACTATTTTTGTGCTAGAGCTTTTGTTTTGAAAACATAGAAACAATTTTGTCAACGGTAGTAATAATTCATATGTGCTATGCATAATACTTCCTACAAGTTGCAAGTCTCATGCATAGAGTACTAATAGTGCTCGCACCTTGTCCTACTTAGCTCGGAAGACACGGATTATCATCGCATAACATATGTTTCAACCAAGTGTCACAAAGGGGTACCTCTATGCCGCCTGTACAAGTGTCTAAGGAGAAAGCACGCATTGGATTTCTCGCTTTTGATTATTCTCAACTTAGACATCCATACCGGGACAACATAGACAACAGATAATGGACTCCTCTTTTAATGCTTAAGCATTCAACAACAGTTAGTATTCTCATAAGAGATTGAGGTTGTATGTCCAAACTGAAACTTCCACCATGATACATGTCTTTAGTTAGCGGCCCAATGTTCTTCTCTAACATATGCATACTCAAACCATTTGATCATGAAATCGCACTTACTTCAGACAAGACGAACATGCATAGCATCTCACATGATATCCAACAAAGGTAAAAAGTTGATGGCGTCCCCAGAAACATGGTTACCGCTCAACAAGCAACTTATAAGAATTAAAACACATAACTACATATTCATCACCACAATAGTTTTTAAGCTATTTGTCCCATGAGCTATATATTGCAAAGGTAAAGGAATGAAATTTTAAAGGTAGCACTCAAGTAATTTACTTTGGAATGGCAGAAAAATACCACATAGTAGGTAGATATGGTGGACACAAATGGCATGGGTTTTGGCTCAAGGTGTTTGGATGCACGAGAAGCATTTCCTCTCAGTACAAGGTTTGGGCTAGCAAGGTTGTTTGAAGCAAACACAAGTATGAACAGGTACAACAAAACTTACACAAGAACATATTGCAAGCATTATAAGGCTCTACACTGTCTTCCTTGTTGTTCAAACATTTTACCCGAAAATATCTAGACTTAGAGAGACCAATCATGCAAACCAAATTAAACAAGCTCTACGGTAGTTCTTCATTAATAGATTAAACTACATGATGCAAGAGCTTAAACATGATCTATGAGAGCTCAAACAATTGCCAAGTTACCAAACCATATGCAGCATTTTCCGATTCCAACCAAATAGCAATTTAACGAAGCAATCAGCCTTCGCCATGAACATTAAAGCACAATTAAGAACACAAGTGTTCCATATGAAAAAGCAGAGCGTAATATCTCCAATATAAGAATGGTGGGATCCAACTTTATTCAAAACAAAACAAAAATAAAAGCAAACCGACGCTCCAAGTAAAGAACATAAGATGTGATGGAATAAAAATATAGTTTCACTAGAAGTGACCTGATAATGTTGTCGATGAAGAAGGGGATGCCTTGGGCATCCCCAATCTTAGATGCTTGAGTCTTCTTAAAATATGCAGGGATGAACCACCGGGGCATCCCCAAGCTTAGACCTTTCACTCTTCTTGATCATAGTATATCATCCTCTTCTCTTGACCCTTGAAAACTTCCTTCACACACACTTCAAGCAAACTCATTAGAGGGTTAGTGCATAATCAAAATTCACATATTAAGAGGTGACACAATCATTCTTAACACTTCTGGACATTGCACAAAGCTTCTGAAAGTTAATGGAACAAAGAAACTCATTCAACATAGCAAAAGCAGCAATGCGAAATAAAAGGCAGAATCTGTCAAAAACAGAACAGTCCGTAAAGATGAATCTGGCAGGGGCACTTAACTTGCTCAAATGGAAAAACTCAAAACTAATGAAAGTTGCGTACATATCTGAGGATCAGGCTCGTAAATTTGCAGATTTTTTAGATTTTTTTACAGGGAGCTCTGCAAGAATTCGCGACAGACAGCAATGCTGTTTCTGCGCAGCAATCCCAAATATAGCATCAACTTTAACATAGAAACTTTACTTGGCACAAAAACATGATAAGGAGAGGTTGCTACAGCAGTAAAAAACTTCCAAGACTCAACAATACAGTAAATAAAATAAAACATGGGTTATCTCCCAAGAAGTGCTTTTCTTTAACGTCTTTCAGCTAGGCGCAGAAAGTGCAAATCAAGTAACATCAAGAGAAGAAGCATCAACATCATAGCTTGTTCTAATAATAGAATCAAAAGGCAACTTCATTCTCTTTCTAGGGAAGTGTTCCATACCTTTCTTGAGAGGAAATTGATATTTAATATTACCTTCCCTCATATCAATAACAGCACCAACAGTTCGAAGAAAAGGTCTTCCCAACACAATAGGACAAGATGCATTGCATTCGATATCCAAGACAACAAAATCAACGGGGACAAGGTTATTGTTAACCGTAATGCGCACATTATCAATCCTCCCCAAAGGTTTCTTTTTAACATTATCAGCAAGATTAACATCCAAATAACAATTCTTCAATGGTGGCAAGTCAAGCATATCATAAATCTTTTTAGGCATAACAGAAATACTTGCACCAAGATCACATAAAGCATTACACTCAAAGTCATTGAATTTCATTTTAATGATGGGCTCCCAACCATCTTCTAACTTCCTAGGAATAGAAGCTTCAAGTTTTAATTTCTCTTCCCTAGCTTTAATGAGAGCATTTGTAATATGTTTTGTAAAGGCTAAATTTATAGCACTAGCATTGGGACTTCTAGCAAGTTTTTGTAAGAACTTTATAACTTCAGTAATATGACAATCATCAAAATCTAAACCATTATGTTCTACAGCAATGGAATCATTGTCACCAATATTTTGAAAAATTTCAGCAGTTTTATCACAAACAGCAGTTTCAGCAGTTTCAGGCAATTTTGTACGCTTTGCACTAGGAGTAGAAACATTGCCAACACCAATTATTTTACCATTGATAGTAGGAGGTGCAGCAACATGTGAAGAATCAACATTACTAGTGGTGGTAATAGTCCATACTTTAGCTACATTATTCTCTTTAGCAAGTTTTTCTTTTTCTTCTCTATCCCACCTAGCATGCAATTCAGCCAACATTCTAATATTATCATTAATTCGAACTTGGATGGCATTTGTTTTAGAAAACCTAGCATCTTTAACTTCCTCAGGCATAACTTTCAATTTTAAAAGATCAACATCAAGAGCAAGACTATCAACCTTAGAAGCAAGAATATCAATTTTACTAAGCTTTTCTTCAACAGTTTTATTGAAAGCAGTTTGTGTACTAATAAATTCTTTAAGCATCACTTCAAGACCAGAGGGTACACTCTTATTATTGTTGTAAGAATTACCATAAGAATTACCATAACCATTACCATTATTAGAAGGATATGGCCTAAAGTTGTTGTTACCATAATTATTCCTATAAGCATTGTTGTTGAAATTATTACTCTTAATGAAATTCACATCAACATTTTCTTCTTGAGCAACCAATGAAGCTAAAGGAACATTATTAGGATCAATATGAGATCTACCATTTGCAAGCATAGACATAATAGCATCAATCTTATCACCCAAAGAAGAGGTTTCTTCAACAGAATTTACCTTCTTACCTTGAGGAGTTCTTTCAGTGTGCCATTCAGAGTAATTGATCATCATATCATCAAGTAATTTAGTTGCGGCGCCCAGGGTGATGGACATAAAAGTACCTCCAGCAGCTGAATCCAATAGGTTCCTCGAGGAAAAATTCAATCCTGCATAAAAGGTTTGGATGATCATCCAAGTAGTCAGTCCATGGGTTGGGCAATTCTTTACCAAAGATTTCATTCTCTCCCATGCTTGAGCAACATGTTCATTATCAAATTGTTTAAAATTCATTATGCTACTTCTCAAAGATATAATCTTAGCAGGAGGATAATATTTACTAATAAAAGCATCTTTACACTTAGTCCATGAATCAATACTATTCTTAGGTAAAGATAGCAACCAATCTTTAGCTCTTCCTCTTAATGAGAAAGGAAACAATTTCAGTTTTATAATATCACCATCTATATCCTTATACTTTTGCATTTCACAAAGTTCAACAAAATTATTAAGATGGGCAGCAGCATCATCAGTACTAACACCAGAAAATTGCTCTCTCATAACAAGATTCAGTAAAGCAGGTTTAATTTCATAGAATTCTGCTGTAGTAGCAGGTGGAGCAATAGGAGTACATATAAAATCATTATTATTTGTGCTAGTGAAATCACACAACTTAGTATTTTCAGGAGTACCCATTGTAGCAGTAATAAAGTAAACTAAGCAAATAAAGTAAAGACAAGTAACTAATTTTTTGTGTTTTGATATAGAGCTAGTAAACAAGACAGTAAGTAAAGTAACTAATTTTTTTGTGTTTTTAATATGAAGCAAACAAGACAGTAAATAAAATAAAGTAAAGCAAGACAAAAACAAAGTAAAGAGATTGGAGGTGGAGACTCCCCTTGCAGCGTGTCTTGATCTCCACTACAAGAAAAGTTCTGATAGACAACGTCCCAAAATCGTCAACTAAGGGGCATTTTTCGTCGCCTATGGGCCTAACCCGACGATATGGGTTCCGTTGTCGAAACTGCGTCAGGCAAAGTCCAACGACGATTTTTTCGGTCCGTCGCGCTTGGGCGCCCTTCCGCCACGGAAAATCGGACCGTTGCGGAAGTGTTTTCGGGAGCCCGTTGACTGCTGACGTCATGCAAACTGACACGTGGCAGACGCCGTTAACTGCCAGTTAACGGCGTTAACCGGCTGAAACCCCGTGGTAGATGGTAGGCCCACACGAGGCCTGCCACGTCTTAAGCGGGCCGGGCCAGATGACATAGTTTGACCGGTCAACTATATAGCTGGGCTGGTCCATTAGTTACGTGGGCCGGGCCTAACCTCTAAGGTTGACTGGTCAAAACTTAAATGGGCCGGCCCATTTAACATGTGGGGTCCACCTTACAGCAACTGGGCCGGCCCAAGAAGCAAGTGGGCCGGGCCAAAAACACAGGTGGGTCCCACTATCCTGTTAAAAGGCCGGCCCATTTAGTGTGTGGGGTCCACCGTATAGCAAGTGGGCCGGCCCAACAAGCTAGTGGGCCGGGCCAAAAACACAGGTGGGTCCCACTTTCCAGTTAAAGGATCGGCCCATTTAGTTTGTGGGGTCCACCATATAGCAAGTGGGCCGGCCCAACAAGATAGTGGGCCGGGCCAAAACACAGGTGGGTCCCACTTTCCTGTTAAAGGGCCGGCCCATTTAGTATGTGGGGCCCACCATATAGCAAGTGGGCTGGCCCACCAAGATAGTGGGACGGGCCAAAAACACAGGTGGGTCCCACATTCCTGTTAATGGGCCGGCCCATTTGGTATGTGGGGTCCACCATACAGAAAGTGGGCCGGCCCAACAAAATAGTGGGCCGGGCCAAAAACACAGGTGGGTCCCACCTTCCACTTAAAGGGCCGGCCCATTTACCATGTGGGACCACCATAGAGCAAGTGGGCCGGCCCAACAAGATAGTGGGCCGGCCCAATAAGCACAGGTGGGCCCCACTTTCCTGTTAAAGGGCCGGCCCAACTAGTATGTGGGGTCCATGATACGCGTAGATGCACACGTCCGTTGGGAACCCCAAGTGGAAGGTATGATGCGTATAGAAGCAAGTTTCCCTCAGTATGAAACCAAGGTTTAATCGAACCAGTAGGAGCCAAGAAGCACGTTGAAGGTTGATGGTCGCGAAATGTGATGCGGCGCAACACCAGGGATTCCGGCGCCAACTAGGAACCTGCACAACACAACCAAAGTACTTTGCCCCAACGAAACAGTGAGGTTGTCAATCTCACCGGCTTGCTGTAACAAAGGATTAAACGTATCGAGTGGAAGATGTTTGCAAAGAAAACAGTAAAACAAGTAGATTGTATGCTATGTAAAGAATAGGACCGGGGTCCACAGTTCACTAGAGGTGTCTCTCCCATAAGATAAAAGCATGTTGGGTGAACAAATTACAGTCGGGCAATTGACAAATAGAGAAAGGCATAATAATGCATATACATGACATGGTAAATATAGTGAGATTTAATCCGGGCATTACGACAAAGAACATAGACCGCCATCCAACTGCATCTATGCCTAAAAAGTCCACCTTCAGGTTATCGTCCGAACCCCTCCAGTATTAAGTTGCAAAGCAACAGACAATTGCATTAAGTATTGTGCGTAATGTAATCAATAACTACATCCTTAGACATAGCATCAATGTTTTATCCCTAGTGGCAACAGCACATCACAACCTTAGAACCTACTGTCACGATCCCAGTGTCAATGAAGGCATGAACCCACTATCGAGCATAAATACCCCCTCTTGGAGTTAAGAGCAAAAACTTGGCCAGAGCCTCTACTAATAACGGAGAGCATGCAAGATCATAAACAACACATAAACAATAGATTGATAATCACCATAATCATAGTACTCTCTATCCATCGGATCCCGACAAACACAACATATAGAATTACAGATAGATGATCTTGATCATGTTAGGCAGCTCACAAGATCCAACAATGAAGCACAACAAGGAGAAGACGACCATCTAGCTACTGCTATGGACCCATGGTCCAGGGGTGAACTACTCACTCATCACTCCGGAGGCGATCATGGCGATGAAGAGTCCTCCGGGAGATGAATCCCCCTCTCCGGCAGGGTGCCGGAGGCGATCTCCAGAATCCCCCGAGATGGGATTGGCGGCGGCGCATCTCAGTAAGGTTTTCCGTATCGTGGCTCTCGGTACTGGGGGTTTCGCGACGGGAGCTTTAAGTAGGCGGAAGGTCAACGCGAGGGGCCACACGAGGGGCCCAGGGGGCAGGGCCGCGCGGCCAAGGGCTGGGCCGCGCCGGCCACCCCCTGGCTGCCTCGTGGCCCCACTTCGTTAGGTCTTCGGTCTTGGAAGCTTCGTGCAAAAATAGGACCCTGGGCGAAAGTTTCGTCCAATTCCGAGAATATTTCTTTACTAGGATTTCTGAAACCAAAAACAGAAAACAGCAACTGGCTCTTCGGCATCTTGTTAATAGGTTAGTTCCAGAAAATGCATAAATATGACATATAATGTGCATAAAACATGTAGGTATCATCAATAAAGTAGCATGGAACATAAGAAATTATCGATACGTTGGAGACGTATCAGCATCCCCAAGCTTAGTTCTGCTCGTCCCGAGCAGGTAAAACGATAACAAAGATAATTTCTGAAGTGACATGCCATCATAATCTTGATCATACTATTTGTAAACATATGTAATGAATGCAGCGATCAAAGCAATGGTAATGACATGAGTAAACAACTGAATCATATAGCAAAGACTTTTCATGAATAGTACTTCAAGACAAGCATCAATAAGTCTTGCATAAGAGTTAACTCGTAAAGCAATAAATCAAAGTAAAGGTGTTGAAGCAACACATAAGAAGATTAAGTTTCAGCGGTTGCTTTCAACTTGTAACATGTATATCTCATGGATATTGTCAACATAAAGTAATATAACAAGTGCAATATGCAAGTATGTAGGAATCAATGCACAGTTCACACAAGTGTTTGCTTCTTAAGGTGGAAGGAGATAGGTAAACTGACTCAACAATAAAAGTAAAAGAATGGTCCTTCGCAGAGGAAAGCATCGATTGCTGTATTTGTGCTAGAGCTTTTATTTTGAAAACATGAAACAATTTTGTCAACGGTAGTAATAAAGCATATGAGTTATGTAAATTATATCTTACAAGTTGCAAGCCTCACGCATAGTATACTAATAGTGCCCGCACCTTGTCCTACTTAACTTGGACTACCGGATCTTTGCATGCCATGTTTCAACCAAGTGTCACAAAGGGGTACCTCCATGCCGCCTGTACAAAGGTCCAAGGAGAATGCTCGCATTTCGGATTTCTCGCTTTTGATTATTCTCAACTTAGACATCCATACCGGGACAACATGGACAACAGATAATGGACTCCTCTTTAATGCATAAGCATGTAGCAAAGTTATTATTCTCATATGAGATTGAGGATATATGTCCAAAACTGAAACTTCCACCATGATTCATGGCTTTAGTTAGCGGCCCAATGTTCTTCTCTAACAATTTTGCATGCTCCAACCACTAAAATGATAGACCTTCAGACAAGACGGACATGCATAGCAACTCACATGATATTCAACAATAGTTGATGGCGTTCCCCAGAAGCATGGTTATCGCACAACAAGCAACTTAATAAAATATAAAGTGCATAAGTACATATTCAATACTACGATAGTTTTTAAGGCTATTTTGTCCCATGAGCTATATATTGCAAAGGCGAATGATGGAATTTTAAAGGTAGCACTCAAGCAATTTACTTTGGAATGGCGGGTAAATACCATGTAGTAGGTAGGTATGGTGGACACAAATGGCATAGTGGTTGGCTCAAGGATTTTGGATGCATGAGAAGTATTCCCTCTCGATACAAGGTTTAGGCTAGCAAGGTTATTTGAAGCAAACTCAAGGATGAACAAGTGCAGCAAGACTCACATAAAAGACATATTGTAAACATTATAAGACTCTACACTGTCTTCCTTGTTGTTCAAAACTCAATACTAGATATTATCTAGACCTTAGAGAAACCAAATATGCAAATCAAATTTTAGCAAGCTCTATGTATTTCTTCATTAATGGGTGCAAAGCATATGATGCAAGAGCTTAAACATGAGCACAACAATTGCCAAGTATCACATTATCCAAGACATTTTTAGAATTACTACATGTAGCATTTTCCAATTCCAACCATATAACAAATTAACGAAGAAGAAACTTCGCCTTGAACATTATGAGTAAAGCCTAAGGACACATGTGTCCATATGCAACAGCGGAGCGTGTCTCTCTCCCACAAAGTGAATGCTAGGATCCATCTTATTCAAACAAAAACAAAAACGAAAACAAACCGACGCTCCAAGTAAAGAACACCAGATGTGACTGAATAAAAATATAGTTTCAGGGGAGGAACCTGATGATGTTGTCGATGAAGAAGGGGATGCCTTGGGCATCCCCAAGCTTAGATGCTTGAGTCTTCTTAAAATATGCAGGGATGAACCACGGGGGCATCCCCAAGCTTAGAGCTTTCACTCCTCTTGATCTTAGTATATCATTCTCCTCTCTTGACCCTTGAAAACTTCCTTCACACCAAACTTCAAGCAAACTCATTAGAGGGTTAGTGCATCATTAATAATTCACACATTCAGAGGTGACACAATCATTCTTTTCACTTCTGGACATTGCATAATGCTACTGGACATTAATGGATCAAAGAAATAAATCCAACATAGCAAAAGAGGCAATGCGAAATAAAAGGCAGAATCTGTCAAAAACAGAACAGTCCGTAAAGACGAATTTATAAATGGCACCAGACTTGCTCAAATGGAAAAACTCAAAACTAATGAAAGTTGCGTACATATCTGAGGATCACGCTCGTAAATTGGCAGATTTTTTCGAATTTTCTACAGAGAATTATGCCCAGATTCGTGACAGACAGCAATGCTGTTTCTGCGCAGCGATCCCAAATATAACATCAACTTTGACATAGAAACTTTACTTGGCACAAAAACATGATAAGGAGAGGTTGCTACAGTAGTAAACAACTTCCAAGACTCAATAAAACAAAAAATTGCTGTAGGTAAAAAAACATGGGTTGTCTCCCATAAGCGCTTTTCTTTAACGCCTTTCAGCTAGGCGCAGAAAGTGCAAATCAAGTAACATCGAGAGTAGAAGCATCAACATTATTATTCTTCATGCAAACACAACTTGTTGCAGGGGGTACTTTAGGTGTTCCATTATCTAGATTTTCTATGGTAGTGCTGGGGGTTTTAGCAATTTTAGGCCTATAATAATTCTTTTGTTTAGGCACTTTAGAGGCATACATGAATTTTTGCTCTTTACCCACATAAGCTTTCTCATTATACTTGAGAGAAGAAAAGGTTGAACCCAAGGTTCCCATAGCTTTTTCAAGTTCATCAATCCTATTGGTTTGATTATCATGGACAACACAAGTTCCTAGGATACTAATTCTTTCATCAATTCCTCCTAAGGATTTATCAAGTTCATAAGTTTTGTCAAATAACATTCCCAATTTAGCTTCAACACTTGGAAAATTTTTCTCTATGGTTTCCAATTTTTTCATAACATCTTCAAGAGAGATTTCAATTTTAACTTCATTAACAGGTGGTATTCCAACTAGACTCTCAATGATGCAACTAGCTTCTAAAGCAGGAGTACCTAGGAAATTACCTCCCGAAAGAGTATCAAGAACATATCTATTCCAACTAGATAAACCAACATAAAAGTTCCTAAGAAGGATAGTGGTGGAGTGTTTCTTAATGCACCTTTGATGAGCATTACTAATTCTATACCAAGCATCTTTAAAACTTTCTCCACCCTGTTGCTTAAAAGAACGAACTTCAACTTCAGGATTACTCATGATAACAGCAATAAAGTAAACTAGGCAAATAAAGTAAAGACAAGTAACTAATTTTTTTTTGTGTTTTTGATATAGAGAGCAAGACAGTAAATAAAGTAAAACTAGCAACTAATTTTTTTGTGTTTTGATTTAGTGCAGCAAACAAAGTAGTAAATAAAATAAAGCAAGACAAAAACAAAGTAAAGAGATTGAGAAGTGGAGACTCCCCTTGCAGCGTGTCTTGATCTCCCCGGCAACGGCGCCAGAAATTTAGCTTGATACGCGTAGATGCACACGTCCGTTGGGAACCCCAAGTGGAAGGTATGATGCGTATAGAAGCAAGTTTCCCTCAGTATGAAACCAAGGTTTAATCGAACCAGTAGGAGCCAAGAAGCACGTTGAAGGTTGATGGTCGCGAAATGTGATGCGGCGCAACACCAGGGATTCCGGCGCCAACTAGGAACCTGCACAACACAACCAAAGTACTTTGCCCCAACGAAACAGTGAGGTTGTCAATCTCACCGGCTTGCTGTAACAAAGGATTAAACGTATCGAGTGGAAGATGTTTGCAAAGAAAACAGTAAAACAAGTAGATTGTATGCTATGTAAAGAATAGGACCGGGGTCCACAGTTCACTAGAGGTGTCTCTCCCATAAGATAAAAGCATGTTGGGTGAACAAATTACAGTCGGGCAATTGACAAATAGAGAAAGGCATAATAATGCATATACATGACATGGTAAATATAGTGAGATTTAATCCGGGCATTACGACAAAGAACATAGACCGCCATCCAACTGCATCTATGCCTAAAAAGTCCACCTTCAGGTTATCGTCCGAACCCCCTCCAGTATTAAGTTGCAAAGCAACAGACAATTGCATTAAGTATTGTGCGTAATGTAATCAATAACTACATCCTTAGACATAGCATCAATGTTTTATCCCTAGTGGCAACACACATCACAACCTTAGAACCTACTGTCACGATCCCAGGTGTCAATGAAGGCATGAACCCACTATCGAGCATAAATACCCCCTCTTGGAGTTAAGAGCAAAAACTTGGCCAGAGCCTCTACTAATAACGGAGAGCATGCAAGATCATAAACAACACATAAACAATAGATTGATAATCACCATAATCATAGTACTCTCTATCCATCGGATCCCGACAAACACAACATATAGAATTACAGATAGATGATCTTGATCATGTTAGGCAGCTCACAAGATCCAACAATGAAGCACAACAAGGAGAAGACGACCATCTAGCTACTGCTATGGACCCATGGTCCAGGGGTGAACTACTCACTCATCACTCCGGAGGCGATCATGGCGATGAAGAGTCCTCCGGGAGATGAATCCCCTCTCCGGCAGTGCGGGAGGCGATCTCCAATCCCCGAGATGGGATTCGCGGCGGCGGCGTCTCTGTAAGGTTTTCCGTATCGTGGCTCTCGGTACTGGGGGTTTCGCGACGGGAGCTTTAAGTAGGCGGAAGGTCAACGCGAGGGGCCACACGAGGGGCCCAGGGGGCAGGGCCGCGCGGCCAAGGGCTGGGCCGCGCCGCCACCCCCCTGGCTGCCTCGTGGCCCCACTTCGTTAGGTCTTCGGTCTTCTGGAAGCTTCGTGCAAAAATAGGACCCTGGGCGAAAGTTTCGTCCAATTCCGAGAATATTTCTTTACTAGGATTTCTGAAACCAAAAACAGCAGAAAACAGCAACTGGCTCTTCGGCATCTTGTTAATAGGTTAGTTCAGAAAATGCATAAATATGACATATAATGTGCATAAAACATGTAGGTATCATCAATAAAGTAGCATGGAACATAAGAAATTATCGATACGTTGGAGACGTATCAGTCCACCATATAGCAAGTGGGCCGGCCCAACAAGATAGTGGGCCGGGCCAAAAACACAGGTGGGTCCCACTTTCCTCTTAAAGGGCCGGCCCATTTATTATGTGGGGTCCTCCAAAAAAGCAAATGGGCTGGCCCAACTAATTAGTGGGCCGGCCCAGTAGTTGGTGGGGTCCACCTTAAAGCAAGTGGGCCAGCCCAATTAGTGTGTGGGGTCCACCGTAAATCAAATGGGCTGGCCCAAGAAGTAAGTGGGCCAGCCCGTTTAGTTGTTGTTTATATGCCGGCATAATATGCGCTTTAGGATTTTGCGGGCAGGCACATATGTGATTTCGCTTAATTGGGCCGTTTAAGGGATGGGAATTCGTGATTTAGATACTGAGAATATTTACGCAGCATTGATTTCTGTCGGATAGCCTCACTTACCACAAGCACCAAAGAAAAAATGCGCGAAAGAACTATAAAAACTAACTAAATATTACATCAGCTGCAAGGCATTGAAAAAAATATTACAGAACCCAGAGAAATTGAATGGTAATTAAACCTAGCAATACAATGAAGCGATCCGACAATCTTTTAAGTTGTCCATGCAGCACCTATATCTGAAACAAAGACATTACAAGTTAAGACAGCAACAATGGAAAGGCAAAGACACTACAATATTGTTTGGCAAAGAATTTGGAACTCATCATTTCGTCGTTATAACAAGATCATTGTAATGCGCACAATAAGCAAACAAAGAGTGCATGCCGCATACCAACAGCCAATATAACAGAGCATGTTAGAATGAAACAGCAGACTTACTACTGTCGAGTCCCATGCAAACCAACATGTTCAGGGAGTACAAAATTGGCATGAACAACATAGTAGCAGGCTATAAATTTTGTAACAACGACTGAGCAAGATGAAGTTATGATGGCTACATCTACAGAGCAGGGAATGTAAACCAAAAATAGAAGTTACGATGGCAAAAGCTAAAGAGGAGGGAATGTGAACCAACATGTGCCAAGTGCAATTACTTCATTTTGGCCGTGAACTAAATAATACTCCTGAACTTATAGTGAAGGGGATGCAAATCAAGATGTTTCGGGATATAAACTTGTAATGAGCAACACATGGAGGATAGTTAATGCTGGAGCTTAGGATGGACCAGATACAGAATATAGTGGGATCACCTGTGAACTTGTATAAGAGGGAATGCAAACCAATATGTTCAGCTTTCCATATGTGAGCGTCATGCCAAGTCAGAGAAACAAGTCAATAATGCAGCTTTTGAAGAACAAGATGGCACGCAAAATTATTATCTAGTAGTATGACAAGTTTATTTGTACTACAGGCTAGATAGCAGAGTGATAGCATGCCAAACTAAGTCCTTACTTTGTTAGCTTACAATGAACTAGATACAAAACAATGGCATCACCTGTAGTACAGGGAATGCAAGCCAACATGTTCATGGAGTAAAAAATTGGCACAAACAACATAGTAGCAGGCCATAATTTTTGTAACAACGACTGAGCAAGATAAAGTTATGATGGCTAGATCTACAGAGCAGGGAATGTAAACCAAATATAGAAGTTACGATGCCAAAAGCTATAGAGCAGGGAATGCGAACCAACATGTGCAATTACTTAAAATTGGCCATGAACTAAATAATAGCAGGATGTTACTATAATACCTACAGTATAATTTTTGTAACAACGACTGAGCAAGATAGAAGTTATGATGGCTACATCTACAGAGCAGGGAATGCAAACCAAAATGTTCAATCGCTTAAAGTTAGCAATGAAGTAGAAAATAGCAACGTGTTACGGTCATAGCTAGGAATGAACTAAAAGAGCTTCAGACAAACAAGCATCTGAACCCAGAACATGGCGCTAAAACAAGGGACTTACATTAGGAGAAGCACTCTGTGGGAGTCACAGCAGATCTTCCTGGGGTTGATAGATCCGGTGATGAAGTACGCTACATGTGCTACTTGGGGTTGGAGAGACGGCCATTACACTTCATGATTACTCATCTCATCTGCAAAAACGTAACGGCGCGTCGTTAGCACAAACAGGTTCCCCCAAGATTAAACAAGAACTTGCAGGCAAGCAATAGAAAAGCGACAGTAGAAGAGTTTAGATCATGCACGGCGCCGGTGAAGCAGATCCGGTTCATGCACAGCGGTGTCGGTGAGCAAGATCCGATGCGGTGGACGACGGATCCGGCGAAGCGGCTCCGGTGGGGTGGACGATGCCGCAGCTGAAGCGACTGCGGTAGACTGCTGGATGAGCATATGGTTTCGAGGTTCGGCGGGGATGATCCGGTCCGGTTGATGACGGCGTCGATGAAGCGGCTCCGGCAGGCAGCCGGATGACGAGGATCGCGAGGGCTCGGGTAGGCCAGGGAAGTCCGGCGGGGATGTTCCGGTGCGGTGGTCGTGGAGGTGGTAGAGAGAGGGACTTGAGAAGTTCCGGTGGGTGGTCTCAGATGAGAGACTGAGGGAAATGAATTTTTTTTGGGAGGGTATCCGGGGCTAGGGAGGTGGTGATCCAAAAAATGACGGCCAGACCCCCCCACCAACCGACTTTGCTGTCATCTCCACAGGGGTAGAATCGGAATTTGGAAGCGTGTGAAATTTTTGTATTTTGTGGGCGGGAAGTTTTGCCGCTATGAGATTTTGAATTTCGCTAAGGTACAAGTATAATGATAAAAAATTGTGAGACCGTACTAGTACCTCTGTTCAAGGCCGACTGTAAAATCAAATCATCATCAAGTTGAACATCGGTTACTACCATGATCATCATCGGACACAGATCTGGTGACATGCACCTGAAATTGCAATTGCAAAAAGTAAAAAATAAAAAAATACTAGTACTTATGTTCAAGGTCGAGTGCAACATCAAATCATCATTACATTGAAAAGTGTGTTACCATGATCACGATCTAGATGAATTCCGCTAAATCTCGCAAAGTATAATGCTCGTAATCAAACTAGAGACTGTTCAATGTTCTGAGTTCAAGTTCGAGTGCAACATCAAATCATCATCACGTTGAAAATTTGTTACCATGATCATGATCTATCTCTGAATTTGGCGCATCTGCTAAATCTTGCAAAGTATAATGATAAAGAAATTGTAAGACAGTAGTAGTACTTCTGTTCAAGGTCGAGTGCAACATCAAATCATCATCACGTTGAAAATTTGTTACCATGATCCTCTGAAAATGGGCGCATCCGCTAAAACTTGCAAAGTATAATGATACAAAATTGTGAGACCGTACTAGTACTTATGTTCAAGGTCTAGTGCAACATCAAATCATCATTACATTGAAAATTGTGTTACCATGATCATGATCTATCTCTGAATTTGGCGCATCCGCTAAATCTCGCAAAGTATAATGATAAAAAAAATTGTGAGACTGTACTAGTACTTATGTTCAAGGCCGAGTGCAGGATCAAATCATCATCATGTTGAAATTTGTTACAACGATCATGACATATCTCTAAAATTGGCGCATCCGCTAAATCTTGCACGTGGCGCATCTCGGTGCGGAGCAACAAGCCGGTGCTATCAAGGTTGAGGCGTCGGTAGCGTCATCGGGCTCTCCTCTTTTGATAGATCTTCTACATGGCGTGGCGCACCGCCCACCGAGAAGCAGTCACATGTGAGATCGAGGTGGAGACGTCGCCGGCATCCTCGAGGCGCGACCGCCCTTCTACGAGCCAGAGTCGACTCAAGGTATGAATCCATGCGCTGTCGCGTCCCTTCTGCATATGAAGTGGGATGCCTTAGATTTATTGTTCTTCTCTTACGATTATTTCTAGCCGGACATGTGTGCTCTTTCTCTGAATATATTGCTTGAAAAGCTAACCAAGTTACTTAAATTCACTTCGTTCTTAATCTTGCGTGCTAATTTTGTTATTTTTGCTGACAGTGGTGCACGCAAGGAAATTTATTTCTGGGTGTGCTGAGCTGTTAGGCCTAAGTCGAAATCCTCAGCTAAACAAGGCCTCAGCTTAACACATAAAAAGGTGTTCAATCTCGCCCACAATGTCCTCTTCTTTCCTCTTCCTTTATTGGAACTTGTTTTGCAGACAAGGAAAGTGGCACGTGTAATGTGAGTAAAACCCTCTTAGCCAAAATCAGCTACGAGCAAGATTTTATGTATTGTAGATTCCCCAATTGACTCTCATCCCCAATGTAGTCTTTTTTATGTCAGTATAGACTTCTTTACTGGATGTATATACTATCGTACATGGCATGCATTTGCCTAATGAGGAGCATTGTATTGCCATTCTAGCCAACCTGATCGATCTGTCAAGCTTCATGCACGAGATGCCATGTTTAATTTACTCCCTCGCTCCGATCCATATTTCTTGGTGTAAAATGAATGTGAATCGGAGGGAGTACTCTTCTTAGATAGTACTATACCAGTTCAAAAAAAAGTACTGTACTACTACATCACAAATGCATCAAAAGAGTACTACATCACAAGACCACCACGGTTGTACTAGTAGAGTTTAATGCTTAACTTCCAAAGGGAATAAGATTACACATATGAACTTTAAACAGGCGCTGTCCGATGTCTGCTTGTTTGGGAGCACAACATAAATAATACTACCCCCGTCCATACATAAGTGACTAAACTTTGTCTGAAGATGGTTTCATCTATATATGTTTTTAGTGTGTAGATACATCCGTATCTTGAAGGAAAAAGGTGAGCCGCTAACTTTTTGAATAGAGTGAGTAATACAATTCGGATAAACAATGGTGTAGTAAAACAAATACTCCTGCCCATCATAAAACAAAACACAGACTGACTCAAATATATGTACAGATCACAAAAAAGGTTTCATCAGAACCCGAACATATACATGCAGAGATGACCGTTTGATCACATAAAACAAAGGTTTCGTGGCATATTTATGCCCCCAAAACAAGCAGACGTAGGACAGCGCCAACGTACTAGCAGCTAGCACTATGGAGCTGCAGTACAAACAAATGGTGCAGCGACATTTCCACCAGAACGAAAACTAAAAGACATCAGACCAAACAAAAGCTGGGCTATCACTTCTTGCCCAAACAAGCCTTGCTCCTTCATATGCGACTTCCTTTTCTCTTATGGATGTTGAACTTTGAATTAGATGGGTTCCTGACAGCGCGTTCTTTTTCGTGTCCTTGATGTTGCACTCTGGATCAGGTCGGTTACTGTCAGGAAATGAACAAATTGATCAGCAAAAGTCATATGTAAATGAATGCAAAGGTTACATATGAATGACTAACCCGGTCTAACTGAGTAGGGATGTAAAGTGCACCAACGTCTAGCAGAATTGTACTTTCTCCACTGCCAGTTGCTCATATCTAATTGGAATACTCCCTCCTTTGCCCGTACAACCAGCTCATTTTTGTCCTCAAATACGCAGAGTAACCTTACTGCATGTTTCCAATTGTATGGAAATGATGTGTCAAGGCCAAAAAAAGTATCCAATTCAAAATTTATATGACATGTCCATGACTCGTGATCGCCTGTTGATGATCTTGTACTGGCCCATGTTTGTAGGGTGAAGTCTCTTATAACAGCAAGGGCAACATCTCCATTATGTCCCTTGAAGATGTGAATGTTAAGCATGAATATATCATGCGTCTCATGAGGGCACTGAATATATTTCAGAGCCTTCTTTGCATGGTCAAGCTCAATGATATATCTAGACTTCGTTGGCCAGTACAAAATACCCCCTATGAGAGTTGCCGGTCTACGGTCAATCTCTGACAGCATCGGAGTTGATCGAGCTAGAAACTCCCATTCTTTTGAATCTGGTGAGTAGATATGAGCCTGTGCATCGTAACGTTTAGTTGTTATCCAAACAACCGAGAACTTGCCACAATGTGTAAACGGTTCAGAGTTGTTTCTCGAACAGAGAATTGAGCCGCTGCTTTCAATTGTGTGATTGCGCCACAATGGTGGTTCTGGTATCGCTGTGAGAACTTGCCTAATTGGATCCCAGACTGATATATACCCACTGGATACATTAGAATGGAGTAGCACCATACCATCGCGGCATCCCAGGACATAGATTTTGGGACCGTTCACTTGAGACGGGATTGCCAGCATCTTCAAGATGGCCGGGTGAAGATCATGCTCTGTGATGAATCGATTGTCCTCGGAGTTGTTGGTGAAAAACCCTAGCAACGGGTTTCCTCCGTTGTGTGACACAGTTAGCTTTCTGAAATAATTGCTTCCCATACATTGCCTCCATGCTTTCTTGGTGCCTGATGCAGCTAGTAAGCAGGTTGGATGGGGAGGAAGCCTGACAAGAATCTGAGAGACTACATCTCCAGGCAGATCGTTGATTGTTGTGGGTGTCCTTCGACTGAAGCTGGTAGGATTATGCAAATCGCACGATGCATCGTCAAAATTATGTAAACAGCACACTGCATCATCTATTTTTTAAAACAAAATGCAACATCTAATTTGACTAAGCAGCAAAATGCATCATCTAATTCATCATCAAAGTTTCCTAAACTGCATGGTGCATCAGCAAAATCAAAATAGTGTAAACAGCACAATGCATCAGCAAAATCAAAATAATGTAAACAGGACAATGCATCAGCAAAATCAAAATAATGTGAACAGCACAATGCATCAGCAAAATCAAAATATTGTAAACAGGACAATGCAATTGTAATCCTGTTGCATAATCAATGAAGCCCTTAATTTGCAAAAAAAAAACACCACAAAAATAGGACGCACCAACGGAAGGCAATCTCGCATATACAGTAATAATTGCTAACGTGTCAACACGATTGGAGGAAAAAGAGACCTCTACAGGACCCAAAACGCTGTGGTAACATCAGATGGGGTTAGCTTTGATATAGGTAATAAAATGTAAACAGCACAATACATCATCTAAGTTGACAGCAAAATTCTTCATCGAAATTTCCCACACTGTTCAAGGAATCAGAAAAATTACCTAAAAGGCTAAAAGAGCAAAATGCATCATCAGAGTAAAATATATGTAAACGGTACAATGCATCATCCAACTTTTGGCTAAACAGCAGAGAGCATTAGCTAGGTTGACAGAAAAAAAAAACAAAAAAAACCATGAAAAATTCCTGAAGAGGTGAGTGCATCAGAAAAATTACTACCTAAAAAGCATAATGAATCACCCAAATTACAAAAGAAGCAGAATGCATCATCAAAAATACAAAAACATCTCAATGCATCATCACGTCTGGTTTGGGCAAAAAACCCAATCCACCAGATCTAACCTCATTGCAGTTGGGGAAGGTAGAACTTACAAAGGGGTTGACGAGTCACGATCAAATGCAACAAGCGCCGCCTTAGATGAAGTCACCATCCAAGCTCTCGACGCGTTCAAAGCAGCCAGCTTCGAAGCCTCCGACGGTTCTCCCGGCTGCGCCGCCAAAACTCTCGAAGCACGCGCCAAGACTTTCCAACAAAATGCAGCTTCGATACGAGCATTTGCCAGCGCCACAGCGCCCGGGCCCGTCCTAGCCACCGCCTTCGCCTTTGCCTCCGCATCCGCATCCGCATCCGCTTTACATGTCTCCGCCGATGCATGCAGAGCATCCGTCTCCGCTTTCCATGTATCCGCCGACGCAGTGTAGGCATCGAGCGACGCCGTTTTCATTTCCTAGAAAACCCAGTAAGTTACTCACATTGCAATCCCCAAATTAAGGTTATATCGAACACAATGACCGATGAACCTCTGTACTCGCCGGAGGTTGGAGATGTACATACCTGCGAAGATCGGTCCGGTGGTGCTTGACGGTGGTGCGTCGGGGACGGGGGAGAACTCGGCGGGGAGAATGGTGGCGCGGCCCAAGACGGCGGCGCGGAGAGGGGCGACGGTGCGGTCATCGAACCTCGGCAGACAGTATTTTGTATATATATATGAGAAGAAGAATAAAGTCTGGTCGAATGAGGCAGCGCGACCGGCAGAGTACAACCGAAGGCTACTAGTGCTACCTTGGAGTATTGTAGTAATACTATAACATAATAAAAATAATGGCCTTGTTTAAACCACTCTTGTCAGTGTGGCATCGCGTCCAAATTTAATGCATTCTGTGGAAATCGGAATAATGCTGTAAAAACTCTCATACTAGTGTGGTATATAGCATGCACCGACACTTTTCAACAAAATGTCGTCTCCATTTCATAGGAGACTGCTTGCACACTGGGATACGATGCTGACATGACGAAGGGCGCAGAAGTATTTTGGAGTATTTCATTCGAGCAGATCGGGGCGACGGTGCGTCTTTGGAGGGAATACCGTGTGGTGTGTCTTTGGAGGGAATACCGTACGTACTTAGGAGTATTTCATTCGAGCAGACTGCTTGCACACTGGGATACGATGCTGACATGACGAAGGGCGCAGAAGTTTGCGAAAATGGTTGTACTACCATCCGACCATTAGTATAATCATTGCGCGATAGCTTACACGAGAAGGAAAAGAGCCGAACAGCTGTGGATAATAAAAGCATTTGGCTCTTCGAGGATCCTTCTTCTACTGCCTTCTCAAAGGAGTACTACTATTGTAATCTTTTTTTTGTTTTTCTGGGACCTTCGGGTCCCTTCCCCGTTGAAAAGTGAAGTGTTTCGAATACATTCATATGCCTATGTTTCTATTTTTACAAGCAAATAAATAACAAAGGATGACTCAATGCACAAGTTGATCTCATTTTGAAATTTTTTAAAACTTCTTCTATTGTATTCAAATTTGATTAGAAGGAGTCGATCGATTGTACATGCCAATCGTATAGCTTGGTGGGTGGATTGGCATTTGAAGTTTGGTCATTGTGTTCTTGTTTGTTACCACCCTCGCAAGGCACGTCCAAGTATTTCCTGTCAGAATTTATGGCATGTATGTAGTTAAATAACCTACATTATTTCAATTATGAGTTTAATTACTAGGCAAAAGCTTAAAAATCCATATATAGTTGCAGATTAAGATGAACAAATCCTTGAACCTATATCTACAAAATTGATGGCACTAACACATCCTACCAAGCGGAAAGCATGTCTACCCTACTGCTTCCAAAAGGTGGAATTATGACAATAATGTGCAACTGTTAAAATTTGGTAGCCCTCCTTCACAATTAACACACATCTAGCCATTTTTGTACAGTAATAAAAAAGGGAAATCATTCTTTCATGCATGCATATAATTGTTAGAATCTCTTGTTTGTGAAGTTGCTTAAAATACGATCTCTTCCAAACTTGAGGTCATATGATAACTAAAAAGTTTTGTATGGCGGGATTTTGCATCAAAGTACATGCGCACAATACTCACTTGTGGGCAGAAAGCCAAACAAACTCATATTACTAGGTTTGTATTAATTTGTTCTAGAAATTTCACCATCACACATGATTTTGTGCTTGCGTTAATTTTACTTTAAAAACTTCTTCCAAATTCAAATTTTCTTCAAACATGCCAACGGTACATGTCTACCAATTAATAATTAAGGGTACACCACACGTACTGCCTCGTAGGGTACATAAAAATTTACTATATTTTATGGCATGTACTAATTTCACATAATCTACAACTCAATGTTGAGTTTAATGATCAGCCCAGAACTAGAAAACAAATATACATATAGTTGCAAATTAACCTAGAAAAGCTCTAGTATCCTTTAAAACCCTAGAAAATGGACATGCATGCATGCATCCTACTCATAATAATTAATTAAGGTCTCGATCTCTATACTGCTCACGAAGTTTGGAATTCTGGCAAATATGCAACTTGTTTCATTAATTTACCATGGCGAGATAGATGCATGCACATCGATCACTTAAAAAATATAAAGTTTGTAAAGGATTTGGCATCCATATATGCTCACCGGATATATAGATAAGGCCAAGCAAACACATCGAATATTTGTGAAGAAATGTTTTTGCTAGAACCTTCAAATTTTTAGATTTACATCACACACAAAGAACACACCTTTAATTTCGCCAGGTTTGTGCACTAATAAAGTACTCCTACAGTACTACTAGAAATTGGATTGTTCTACTCCGGAGTGATATGCTCACCGGAGTATTTTTGGATCTTAGCTGGAGCGGCGTTTGGCGGTTGCACGAAGCCGTGCTGGATGTTAAGCCTGTCGAGGCACGCCTGGTGGAAAGCGTGCGCCACCTTAGCCTCATCGGCGCGCCGCTGCAATGCTGCGTCCCTGGGATTTGCAGCCGCCGCATTCTTAGCCTGCACGAAAGCTTGCAGAGCATCCCGGCATCTATAGAGTGCCGGGAACATCACGTTATATACGAGCTCCTTGGCGGTGTTGCTCCTGCAAAGGGCGTCGCCGTGATGCGCTTCGAAAGAACGGCCTGGCTCCACGGCCGGCACCGCCTGAAGTGCGGTCGGATTAGGCGGCTGGCCACGGGAGCTCCCTGCCTCCGCATCGTTCGCGCCGGCCGGGAAGGGGATCTCACCTGCTGGCAAAGAAAACCATGCGGCATGCGCGGGCGGAAAAGCCGGCCAGGGCCGAGCGGGCGTCGCATGCGGGGTTGCGTGGGAGATCCCTGCCTCTGCATCCATCGGCCCGCACGGGAAGCGGCTGGCGAGGGGCTCCACGGCCAGCGCCGCCGCCGCGGGCTGAACAACCGGCCAGTGCAGAGCGGGCGGGTTATGCCTTGGTGCGCGATGGACGAAGCGAAGGCGGCGCTGATGCTCCGCTTCCTCGTCGGTGGTAGGACTACGCGCGCGGCGACCAGAGCCAAGTCGGAAGGCCATAGATATGTCGATTGGTCACTTAAGCTGGAGAGGTTCTCTTACCATTTCGGAGAAGCGGAGTAAGAGGAAGTTGTTGCTTATACGGGTTCACTGCCACGTTGGGTTAAGAGGGGCAAAGTTGGTCAATGCCTAGGAAGTTGGAATCGTTTTGGCCCCAATTTTTTAATTACCTTGCGGTTCATCTCTCGGTCTCTCCCACCTCTTCACTATCCCTCCCCTTGCCTCCTTTCATGCTTCATCGTAGTGCATCTTGTTTTTCTAGCACCTTCACAAAAATCATACACATTTGGCCGATTCTGTCATTGTGTGCACTAATAAAGTAAAAAATCCATTATATGTGAATAAACGTTTAATACACTAGCTCGCAAAGATGTTTCTCAAGGCGATATGCACAATGCCTGCCAAAAATGGGTCATGATAACTAAATTTCGTGTTAATTTTTGCATGACATGTACTCACTTGTGTATGAAGCCAAGCAAACTCATAATCTATACCAAAAAAATGTGAAAGAGTTCTTTTTAGTATCCTTCATACATGGGGTTCCTATTTTTACTTTCTATTTTTACTAGTTACAAGTACTCATGCATGAAAACTTTTGAAAATATGTGCATTTTGGGCTGTGTGGAGACATGGTACAATAATATATTCAAGTTGATATACAAAGTCTAGACATATTCAAACTAGACAAATAATGTATCTAACCCCCTAACCCTAAACTCTGTCTTATGAAGTCAAGCATGCATGAAGAGAATTGGTTTTGGGTTTCAAACATGGAAATTTCAAAATCATCCCAAAAGCTTCATTTTAGAGCGACTAAGAAGGATCCAGGCTTACCTTTCCATTTTCATGTTTTAAACTTGTTTAAATCTTGGTCAAATCTAGGATTTGACCAAGATTCAAATGGGCATAAAATAAAAAAATGAAAAAATGAAAAACCAAAGCGCACATAGTCTTCTTATATGTCATATAGTAAGCATTAAAGTTGGTAAACAAGGTCTAGACATATTCAAACTAGACAAATCATGTATCTACCCCCTAACCCCTAAACTCTATCTTATGACGAAGTCAAGCATGAAGATTAAGTGGTTTTGGGTTTCAAACATGGAAATTTTGAAAACCTCCCAAAAACTTCATTTTAGGGTGACTAAGAAGGATACAGGCTTCCCTTTTCATTTTCATGTTCTATACTTGTTTAAATCTTGGTCAAACCTAGGATTTGACCAAGATTCAAATGTGCATCAAAATTCCAAAAAAATCAGAAAAATGAAAAACCAAAGCACATAGTTTTCTTATGTCATATAGTAAGCATTAAAGTTGATAAACAAGGGTCTAGACATATTCAAACAAGAAAAATCATGTATCTACCCCCTAACCCTAAACTTTGTCTTATGTAGTCAAGCATGAAGAGAAGTGGTTTTGGGTTTCAAATATGGAAATTTCAAAAACCTATCAAAAGCTTCATTTTAGAGTGACTAAGAAGGATCCATGCTTGCCTTTTCATTTTCATATTTGAAACTTGTTTAAATCATTGTCAAACCTAGGATTTGACCAAGATTTAAATGGGCATAAAATTAAAAAATCGGAAAAATGAAAAACAAAAGCACATAGTCTTCTTATGTCACATATATATATAGTAAGCATTCAAAAGTTGATAAACAAGGTCTAGCTAGACATATTCAAATAAGACAAATCATGTATCTACCCCTCTAACCCTAAACTCTGTCTTATGAAGTCAAGCATGAAGAGAAGTGGTTTTAGGTTTCAAACATGGAAATTTCAAAAACCTCCCAAAAACTTCATTTTAGAGTGACTAAGAAGGATACATGTTTCCCTTTTCATTTTCATGTTTTAAACTTGTTTAAATCTTGGTCAAACCTAGGATTTGACCAAGATACAAATAGGCACAAAAAATGAAAAACAAAAAGCACATAGTGTTCTTATGTCATATCGTAAGCATTCAAGTTGATAAACAAGGTCTAGATATATCCAAACCAGACAAATCATGTATGTACCCCGTGTCGATCTTATGAAGTCTAGCATGAAGAAAAGTCGTTTTGGCCGGGTTTCAAACATGGAAATTTCAAGAACATCCCAAAAGCTTCATTTTAGAGCGACTAAGAAGGATCCAGGCTTACCTTTCCATTTTCATGATTTAAACTTGTTTAAATCTTGGTCAAATCTTGCTCAAGCATGAAGATAAGTGGTTTTGGGTTTCAAACATGGAAATTTCAAAAACCTCCCAAAAACTTCATTTTAGGGTGACTAAGAAGGATACAGGCTTCCCTTTTCATTTTCATGTTCTATATATACTTGTTTAAATCTTGGTCAAACCTAGGATTTGACCAAGATTCAAATGTGCATCAAAATTCTAAAAAAATCAGAAAAATGAAAAACCAAAGCACATAGTCTTCTTATGTCATATAGTAAGCATTAAAGTTGATAAACATGGTCTAGACATATTCAAACCATACAAATCATGTATCTACCCCTAACCCCTAAACTATGTCTTATGAAGTCAAGCATGAAGAGAAGTGGTTTTGGGTTTCAAACATGGAAATTTCAAAAACCGCCCAAAAACTTCATTTTAGAGTGACTAATTAAGAAGGACACATGCTTCCCTTTTCATTTTCATGTTTTAAACTTGTTTAAATCTTGGTCAAACCTAGGATTTGATAAACATGGTCTAGACATATTCAAACCAGACAAATCATGTATCTACCCCCTATCGACCCTAAACTTCGTCTTATGAAGTCAAGCATGAAGAGAAGTGGTTTTGGGTTTCAAACATGGAAATTTCAAAAACCTCCCAAAATTAAAGCTTCATTTTAGAGTGACTAGTTAAGAAGGATCCAGGCTTACCTTTTCATTTTCATGTTTTAAACTTGTTTAAATCTTGTTCAAACCTAGGATTTGACCAATATTCAAATGGGCATAAAATAAAAAATAAATAAAATAAAAAACCAAAGCACATAGTCTTCTTATGTCATATAGTAAGCATTCAAGTTCATAAACAAGGTCTAGACATATTCAAACCAGACAAATCATGTACCCCCTAACCCTAAACTTTGTCTTAATTATATATGAAGTCAAGCATGAAGCAGAGAAGTGTGGTTTTGGGTTTCAAACATGGAAATTTCAAAAACCTCCCAAAAAGCTTCATTTTAATTAGACTGGCTGGTTAATTAAGAAGGATCCATGATTAATTACCTTTTCATTGTCATGTTTTAAACTTGTTTAAATCTTGGTCGAACCTAGGATTTGACCAAGATTCAAATGGGCATAAAAATTCAGAAAAAAATCGAAAGAATGAAAAACCAAAGCACATAGCCTTCTTATGTCATATAGTAAGCATTCAAGTTGATAAACATGGTCTAGACATATTCAAACCAGAAAAATCATGTATCTACCCCTAACCCTAAACTCTGTCTTATGAAGTCAAGCATGAAAAGAAGTACGGTGGTTTTGGGTTTCAAACATGGTAAATTCAAGAACCTCCCAAAAGCTTCATTTTAGAGTTACTAAGAGAAAGATCCAGACTTAATTACCTTATCATTTTCACATGTTAAACTTGTTTAAATCTTGCTCAACAAACCTAGGATTTTACCAAGATTCTCAAATGGGCATAAAAATCAAAAAATGAAATACCAATGCACATAGTCCTCTTATGTCATATAGCTAGTAAGCATTCAAGTTGATAAACAAGGTCTAGACATATTCAAACAAGACAAATCATGTATCTACCCCCTATCGACCCTAAACTTCGTCTTATGAAGTCAAGCATGAAGAGAAGTGGTTTTGGGTTTCAAACATGGAAATTTCAAAAAACCAAAAGCTTCATTTTAGAGCGAGTAAGAAGGATCGATGCTTATCTTTTCATTTTCATGTTTTAAACTTATTTAAATCTTGGTCAAACCTAGGATTTGACCAAGATTCAAATGGGCATAAAAATTCAGACAAAAATCTAAAGAATGAAAAACCAAAGCACGTACATAGCCTTCTTAATTATGTCATATAGTAAACATTCAAGTTGATAAACAAGGTCTAGACATATTCAAACCAGAAAAATCGTGTATCTACCCCTAACCCTAATTAAACTCTGTCTTATGAAGTCAAGCATGAAGAAAAGTGGTTTTGAGTTTCAAGCATGCATGGAAATTTCGAGAACCTCCCAAAATAAAGCTTCATTTTAGAGTGACTACGAAGGATCCATGCTTACACCTTTTCATTTTCAAGTTTTAAACTTGTTTAAAACCTGGTCAAACCTGGGATTTGACCAAGATTCAAATGGGCATAAAATTCAAAAAAATAGATAAATGAAAAACCATAGCACATAGTCTTCTTATGTCATATAGTAAGCATTCAAGTGGATAAACAAGCTCTAGACATACTGAAACCAGACAAATCATGTATCTACCCCTATCCCTAAACTATGTCTTATGAAGTCTAGCATGAAAAGAAGTGGTTTTGGGTTTCAAACATGGAAATTTCAAAAACCTCCCAAAAGCTTCATTTTGGATTGACTAAGGAGGATCCAGGCTTACTTTTTCATTTTCATATTTTAAACTTGTTTAAATCTAGGTCAAACCTAGGATTTGACCAAGATTCAAATGGACATAAAAAATCAACAGTTTACAACAGCACACAAAATAAACATGAAATTACATCTAAATCCCTAACTTTTACATGGAGGACCCCAGGCTGAAAGCAAGAAATGCGATCGGGTCTTGAATCTTGATGCGTCTTCTCTTGACAAAGAAGATTGCTGGGAGTTTGCGTACGTACATCACGTCACTTGTGCTCACTGAAGTGTGGGACATGACGCATGCATGGGCAACACACGTAAGTGACATGGATTCAAGGGTAGGGAAGCCAAGAGAAAAAAACGAGAATTTGGACAAAAATAACCCAATCTTGCTAGTATGTCGAAAGTTTGTTTTTCCCAATCTTTTCGACTTTGGGTTATTTCTGTCTATTTTGCCGAAAAAACGAGGACAGAGACTGGAAACGGTGATGCATCTAGCTTCAGAGTACGTCAGATTAAGACTTCATGAGCAACACTAGTCTGACGTAAGTACAGTGTATACAGACAAGACAGGGACTAGACATTGCTACCCACGTCCCTCTGCGCCCCTTCAAAGAAATCATACTCCGTACTAGAATCTCGAAACGTAGGAATTAGTCTGACACGATTTCTGATTGTTTAATTCATAGGATTGCAATTTTCAGAATTCATTGACAATACATTTTTATACAAAAACAAAAAATCCTTCATTGTGTAACCGTATGTTACTACTAGTATTTCTTTTGGTTTTCACACGCAATCAAATGTTATTGGATCCAAATACCGTTGTTTCTCAATCCTATATATTTGGAGATGATCATCACTCTCTAATCATACAATTTTCATATTCCCGCACTTTGAAAATCTTGCGAATAATCAAAGCAGCCAAAATCTATGGTGTGTATTGTATAGGTTTGTAGAACAGCAGCAAGTTTCCCTTAAGTGGATCACCCAAGGTTTATCGAACTCAGGGAGGAAGAGGTCAAAGATATCCCTCTCAAGCAACCCTGCAACCACAAAGCAAGAAGTCTCTTGTGTCCCCAACACACCAAATACACTTGTCAGGTGTATAGGTGCACTAGTTCGGCGAAGAGATAGTGAAATACAAGTAATATGGATGTATATGAGTGGTAATAGCAATCTGAATAAAATATGGCAGCGAGTAAACATGCAACAAAACAGTAAATAAACGGTGTTTTCAGTATTGGAAACAAGGCCTAGGGATCATACTTTCACTAGTGGACACTCTCAACATTGATCGCATAATAAATACTTCTTCTCATATGTGCTACATACACTCTTGTTTGATAATGAACATCATTCGTTGCGTAGGATTACACGAACCCTCAATGCCGGAGTTAACAAGCTCCGCAACATTCGATATTCATGTTTAAGTAACCTTAGAGCATAATAGATCATTGCAAAATAAACCAAGAACTAACATAGCGCACACACTGTCCACATTACACTATGAAGGAGGAATAGATCACATCAATACTATCATAATGACAATTAACTCCACGATCTACAAGAGATCATGATCATAGCCTACGACAAGAACCACACGGTGCACACACTAATCACCTTTACACCAAGTAGGAGGAATAGAACTACTTTAATAACATCACATGAGTAGCACACAACTAGTAGCGATACAAAGCTCATCATATGAATCTCAATCATGTAAGGCAGCTCATGAGATCATTGTATTGGAGTACAGAGAGAGAGATTAACCACATAGCTACGGTAGAGCCCTCAGCCCCAGGGGAGACTACTCCCTCCTCATCATGGGAACAGCGATGGCGGTGAAGATGGCGGTGGCGACGGCTTCCGGGGGCAATTCCCCGCTCCGGCAGGGTGCCGGAACAGAGACTTCTGTCCCCCGAATCTTGATTTCGCGATGGCGGCGGCTCTGGAAGGTTTTTCTCCGTATCGTGGTCTCTGGCGGTGTTTTTAGGTCAGGGAGGCTTAAATAGGCGCCGAGAGGGAGTCGGAGGGGCCACGGGGTGCCCACACCCTAGGGGGGCGCGCCCCCCCTGGCCCGCGCCGGGGTGTGGTGTGGGGCCCCCCTGGCTCCCCTCTCATCCCCCTCCGGTGCTCTGGAAGCTTCCGGGAAAAATAGGAACTTTGGCGGTGATTTCGTCCGATTCCGAGAATATTTCGTTACTAGGATTTGAAACCAAAAACAAGACAAGCCTTTCGGCATCTCGTCAATAGGTTAGTTCCGGAAAACGCATAATAATGACATATAATGTGTATAAAACATGTAGATATCATCAATAAAGTGGCATGGAACATAAGAAATTATCGATACGTTGGAGACGTATCAGCATCCCCAAGCTTAGTTCTGCTCGTCCCGAGCAGGTAAAACGATAACAAAGATAATTTCTGAAGTGACATGCCATCATATCCTTGATCATACTATTGTAAAGCACATGAGATAAATGCAGAGATTCGAAGCAATGATGAAGATAATGAGTAAACAAATGAATCACATAACAAAGACTTTTCATGAATAATACTTTCAAGACAAGCATCAATGAGTCTTGCATAAGAGTTAACTCATAAGCAATAAATTCTTAGTAGAAAGCTTTGAAACAACACAAGGAAGATATAAGTTTCAGCGGTTGCTTTCAACTTTAACATGTATATCTCGTAGATAATTGTCAACACAAAGTAATATAACAAGTGCAATAGGTAAACATGTAAGAATCAATGCACACAATTTACACAAGTGTTTGCTTCTAAGATAGAAAGAATAGGTAAACTGACTCAACAATAAAGTAAAAGAATGGCCCTTCAAAGAGGAAAGCATCGATTGCTATATTTGTGCTAGAGCTTTTATTTTGAAAACATCAAGAGAGTATAAAAGTAAAGTTTTGAGGAGTGTTTGTTGTTGTCAACGAATGGTAGCGGGTACTCTAACCCCCTTGCCAGACAAACCTTCAAAGAGCGGCTCCCATTTTATTTTATTTTTGGTTGGCACTCCTTCCAACCTTTCTTTCACAAACCATGGCTAACCGAATCCTCGGGTGCCTGCCAACAATCTCATACCATGAAGGAGTGCCTTTTTATTTTAGTTTTATTATGATGACACTCCTCCCCACCTTTGCTTTCTCAAGCCATGGCTAACCGAATCCTTCGGGTGCCGTCCAACAATCACATACCATGGAGGAGTGTCTATTTTTGTTAATTAATTTGGGACTGGGAATCCCATTGCCAGCTCTTTTTGCAAAATTATTGGATAAGCGGATGAAGCCACTAGTCCATTGGTGAAAGTTGCCCAACAAGATTGAAAGATAAACACCACATACTTCCTCATGAGCTATAAAACATTGACACAAATAAGAGGTAATAACTTTTGAATTGTTTAAAGGTAGCACTCAAGCAATTTACTTTGGAATGGCGGAGAAATACCATGTAGTAGGTAGGTATGGTGGACACAAATGGCATGAATATTGGCTCAAGTATTTGGATGCATGAGAAGTAATCCCTCTCGATACAGGGTTTTAGGCTAGCAAGGTTATTTGAAGCAAACTCAAGTATGAAATGGTGCAGCAAGACTCACATATAAACATATTGTAAGCATTATAAGACTTTACATCGTCTCCTTGTTGTTCAAACACCTCAACCAGAAAATATCTAGACTTAGAGAGACCAATCATGCAAACCAAATTTTAACAAGCTCTATGCAATTATTCATTAATGGGTACAAGGTACATGATGCAAGAGCTTAAACAAGATCTATACGAGCACAACAATTGCCAAGTTTCACATTATTCAAGACATTATACCAATTACTACATGTAGCATTTCCCGTTTCCAACCATATAACAATTAACGAAGCAGTTTCAATCTTCGCCATGAAAATTAAAAGCTAAGAACACATGTGTTCATACGAACCAGCGGAGCGTGTCTCTCTCCCAAACAATCATTTATTCAAACAAAAACAAAAACAAAAGCATACAGACGCTCCAAGTAAAGAACACAAGATGTGACTGAATAAAAATATAGTTTCAAGAGAAGGAACCTGATACTTTGTCGATGAAGAAGGGGATGCCTTGGGCATCCCCAAGCTTAGATGCTTGAGTCTTCTTGAAATATGCAGGGATGAACCACCGGGGCATCCCCAAGCTTAGACTTTTCATTCTTCTTGATCGTAGTATATCATCCTCCTCTCTTGACCCTTGAAAACTTCCTTCACACCAAACTTCAAGCAAACTCATTAGAGGGTTAGTGCATAATCAAAAATTCACATGTTCAGAGGTGACACAAACATTCTTTTCACTTCTGGACATTGCACATAACTTCTGAAAGTTAATGGAACAAAGAAACTCATTCAACTTAACAAAAGCGGCAATGCGAAATAAAAGGCAGAATCTGTCAAAAACAGAACAGTCCGTAAAGACGAATTTTAAGATGGCACCAGACTTGCTCAAATGGAAAAACTCAAAACTAATGAAAGTTGCGTACATATCTGAGGATCACGCTCGTAAATTGGCAGATTTTTTCGAATTTTCTACAGAGAACTGAGCCCAGATTCGTGACAGACAGCAATGCTGTTTCTGCGCAGCGATCCCAAATATAACATCAACTTTGACATAGAAACTTTACTTGGCACAAAAACATGATAAGGAGAGGTTGCTACAGTAGTAAACAACTTCCAAGACACAAATATAAAACAAAGTACTGTAGCAAAATAACACATGGGTTATCTCCCAAGAAGTTCTTTCTTTATAGCCATTAAGATGGGCTCAGCAATTTTGGTGATGCACCCGCAAGAAATAGTATTTGAAGCAAAAGAGAGCTTCAAGAGGCAATTCAAAACACATTTGAGCCTAACATGCTTCCTATGCAAAAGAATATTATACACAAATGAATTCATGAAGAGCAAAGTGACAAGCATAAGAGGATAAAACACGAGTAACTTAAAGATTCTCAACATAAAGAGGGGAAACTTAATATTATTAAGATGCATATAAACATATTTCCCTCTCTCATAATAACTTTCAGTAGCATCATTGATGAAATCCACAATATACCCGTCACTTAAAACATTCTTATCATGGTTCATATGCATAGAAGTATCATTAATTTTGGCATAAGAAGAGTTATTCTCATTAATAGTAATTGGAGCAAGATTATTATCAAGAATTTGAACATGGTAAACAAGTTGCATATTAAAAGAATTGTTTTTGGCAAGCCCATCATAACTATGACAAGTTTCATAAGGATAATTGTAACATGTGTCATATACATCTCTATAGCAATTATCTAAACCTGAATATGTAATATCATCATTTTCACTAAAAGTAGATGTCTCAAATACAGGATCTTCAAGCACAACATCCCCAAGCTTAGAGCTTTCAATATCATCGTTTAAGGGGACATGAATAATGCTATCATCATTAATTTCATAATCAGTACCAAAGAGATTTCCAATATCAAAGGTAGTGTGCTCATTCAAATCATGATCGCTAATGTATGTAAAGGGCATAGGAAGATCATCGTATTCAGATTCATTATCACAATAATCATTAGGAGCAACATACTTACGGTTACCTAGCGTTATCTCGTTCACGCGGGGATACGCCGTTACCTCTTTCTTTTTATTCTCTTCTTCTTCTTCTTCTTCTTCTTCTTCGTTCCTTCTTCTTCTTCTTCTTCTCCTTCTCCTCGTTCCCTTCTTTAGGAGGAAGAGGCTTGAAGGGTGGCTTGTCCGCATAACCTGATTTACTTTTAGAAACAATAGAAGAAACTTGGGAGGATCCCTCCTTTTCATTAATTAGTTGAAAACACACAGCGGTCCTATCATATTTTGGCAAGGTGTCATCTTCTAAAATATTTTGTATGTAAGTATTTGTATGGCTATTATTAATGCAATAAGAAAGACAACCATGCAGGACATCATCAATATCAAGATCGTTAATATTTAACAAAGAAATTTTTCTTGATAACTCTTCACACTTCAAAAATAAGGTAAGTTCATCATGCTGATTAGGAGTAATTTCATCATCACAATACAAATTTGCAGCACTTATGGGGTTCGAATTATCATTGGAGGAACATTGAAAATTAAAATGACCAACTCTATGGCAAAGTTCACAAATAAAAGGATAGAGGGCACACACTTTTTCTCCAAGATCATCTAGAGCTCTAGACCACTTTCTAGTTTTTTCATTTCTGTGATGGATACAATATTCATCTTCTATTTGATTAATTCCACAAGGTCTATGTATTCCACAAAAATTAACATGCTTATAGGAAATAGCATTCTTAGGAGTTTGAGCATGCTTATTGCAATCATTAACAACAATGTCATTCTTCATGCAAGCCTCTTTAAAAGGTTCATGATACTTATCAAAATTCTTTTTAGGCAATTCTAAATGAGAAGCAAAGGCTTTATAAAGATTTGCAGCAACTTGAGAGTCAAGACCATAAGTAGCACTCATATTTCGAAATTTATCAGTATTCATAAAAGTTTCAATGCATTCATAATCATAGTTTATACCTGACTCTTTACCTTTGTCGTTCTCCCAATCTTCAGCGTTCTCCTTAATCCGATCAAGAAGGTCCCTTTTAAACTCTTCTTTATTGCTCGTGAATGATCCAGAACAAGTAGTATCCAGCAAGGTCTTATCTTGAAAAGAAAGTCTTGCATAGAAATTATCAATGATGATATTACCTGGAAGCTCATGATTGGGGCATTTGAGCATTAAAGTCTTCAATCTCTCCCATGCTTGGGCAATACTCTCTCCATCATGAGGCCAAAAATTATATATATGGTTTCGATCTTTGTGAATTTCACTTGGAGGATAGAACTTGGAATAAAATAGAGGCACAATATCCTTCCAATCAAGAGAGCGCCCGTCCTTCAGCAGTTTATACCAATGAGCCGCTTTACCAGACAGCGACATATCAAATAATTTCTTTCTAACTTCATCCATTGAAATACCTGCACACTTGAATAACCCGCATAATTCATGCAAAAACAGTAAATGATTACTAGGATGGACAGTTCCATCCCCTTCATAGCGGTTATCCATAACACGTTCAATAATTTTCATAGGTATTTTATACGGAATACTTTCAGCAGGTGGATTTAAAATATCAGAAGCATCATTAAAGTTATCGCATATGGGAGATAAAGCATTATCAGAACAAAATATTTCTTCCAAAGCGGAGGAGCTAAAAAGATTATTTTTATGTAAACCAGCTTCCCCAAGCTTAGACTTCTTCATAGCATTAGCAGTAATTGCATTCATACTAATAACATTGCTACTATCATGTAAATAAGGTTCTATAGGTTTTTTAATTTTTGTATCAAACCATCCATGTCTTAAATCAGGAAATAGAATAAGAAGCTCACTAATTTTTTTGTTGTTTTCCATTATGCCTAACTAGTGAAAAATAAAAACAAGAAACAAAAAGATGTAATTGCAGAGTCTAAAGGAAATAGCTTCGAGTACTTACAATGGCGCCGGAAAATAGCTTAGTAGCCGAGGTCCGGAGTGTGAGTACCTTTTACCTTTCCTCCCCGGCAACGGCGCCAGAAAAGTGCTTGATGTCTACGGGTGCTTCTATTCTTGTAGACAGTGTTGGGCCTCCAAGAGCAGAGGTTTGTAGAACAGCAGCAAGTTTCCCTTAAGTGGATCACCCAAGGTTTATCGAACTCAGGGAGGAAGAGGTCAAAGATATCCCTCTCAAGCAACCCTGCAACCACAAAGCAAGAAGTCTCTTGTGTCCCCAACACACCAAATACACTTGTCAGGTGTATAGGTGCACTAGTTCGGCGAAGAGATAGTGAAATACAAGTAATATGGATGTATATGAGTGGTAATAGCAATCTGAATAAAATATGGCAGCGAGTAAACATGCAACAAAACAGTAAATAAACGGTGTTTTCAGTATTGGAAACAAGGCCTAGGGATCATACTTTCACTAGTGGACACTCTCAACATTGATCGCATAATAAATACTTCTTCTCATATGTGCTACATACACTCTTGTTTGATAATGAACATCATTCGTTGCGTAGGATTACACGAACCCTCAATGCCGGAGTTAACAAGCTCCGCAACATTCGATATTCATGTTTAAGTAACCTTAGAGCATAATAGATCATTGCAAAATAAACCAAGAACTAACATAGCGCACACACTGTCCACATTACACTATGAAGGAGGAATAGATCACATCAATACTATCATAATGACAATTAACTCCACGATCTACAAGAGATCATGATCATAGCCTACGACAAGAACCACACGGTGCACACACTAATCACCTTTACACCAAGTAGGAGGAATAGAACTACTTTAATAACATCACATGAGTAGCACACAACTAGTAGCGATACAAAGCTCATCATATGAATCTCAATCATGTAAGGCAGCTCATGAGATCATTGTATTGGAGTACAGAGAGAGATTAACCACATAGCTACGGTAGAGCCCTCAGCCCCAGGGGAGAACTACTCCCTCCTCATCATGGGAACAGCGATGGCGGTGAAGATGGCGGTGGCGACGGCTTCCGGGGGCAATTCCCCGTCCCGGCGGCGTGCCGGAACAGAGACTTCTGTCCCCCGAATCTTGATTTCGCGATGGCGGCGGCTCTGGAAGGTTTTCTCCGTATCGTGGTCTCTGGCGGTGTTTTTAGGTCAGGGAGGCTTAAATAGGCGCCGAGAGGGAGTCGGAGGGGCCACGGGGTGCCCACACCCTAGGGGGCGCGCCCCCCCTGGCCCGCGCCGGGGTGTGGTGTGGGGCCCCCCTGGCTCCCCTCTCATCCCCTCCGGTGCTCTGGAAGCTTCCGGGAAAAATAGGAACTTTGGCGGTGATTTCGTCCGATTCCGAGAATATTTCGTTACTAGGATTTTGAAACCAAAAACAGCAGAAAACAGCAATGGCCTTTCGGCATCTCGTCAATAGGTTAGTTCCGGAAAACGCATAATAATGACATATAATGTGTATAAAACATGTAGATATCATCAATAAAGTGGCATGGAACATAAGAAATTATCGATACGTTGGAGACGTATCAATAATCAAAGCAGCCAAAATCTATGGTGTGTATTGTATATGTTTATGCCATGCTTAGTTTCATCGAATATTGTTTGGTTGCATCGCGGGGAAACCGCGTGAATTTAGATTAATTGTTGCATGTTTGTTTGTGGTGTGACCAACTGCTTTTGCAACGAAACAACCCCCCCACCATGTACGCATTGTTTGGGTCGCATGCATGATGTGTACAAAATGTTAAAATAGAAATAATGTAGGAATTGAATATGATTGCATGTTGAATTAATCCTATATGAGAGAAATCACACAAATTTGAATTGCATGTTCTTTGGTTGTAGTGCTACACAAAAAACACGTGAATTAGTATGAATTATCATGTATTCAAGAATCAAAGGAGCCACTGAGATTTGAATCCCACAAAATTTCTATGAATTTTCTTCGAACCAAACAAGCCCAACAAGATTCCAAAGGAATATAATACAACGAATCAAACAACTTCCGTTGTTGGAATATTTCCTTAGGACATCAATCCAATAGAAACTATATGATCCAGTTTCAGCGACAATCTGGTCGGTGTAGGCTCGAGGAGGCCAATTGTATATATATGTTTGGACCCGGTTGGTTGAGTGATCATGCTCGTGACATCCAGCCTGAAAGGTAAAATTCGGGCAAGGCCAGCGTGACGCCACAATACTTTTGAAATATTCAAAAGCGCGTAATATTTGTGAAATTTTAATAATAGCTACTACTTATGTGAATTTTTTTCGTTCATACGCTTATTGGGGGGTAGGCTAACCCTAATGGCCTCCTCAAGATCCCTACCTCTACCAAGGTTTCCCGAGTTCATCCACCTCGATGGGTTCCTTGCCACTTTCGACCATGTTGTGGGCATCATTTCGGGTTCCCGTACCACGGCCAGTCCTTTTCAGGAGTCCCGAACCCGATGCCATAATATTTGTTTGAAAAAAATTCAAGACCGCACAATATTTGTTGAAATAAATGAATAAGCATTTTTAAATAGCTAAATAAAAGAAGTACGAATTTTGAAAAATTTATTTTTTCTAAAACATTAATTGGAGCATTGACATGTTGAACCCACTTGTCGATTTTGCTATCAACATGACTAACTAGCTGATTAGATAACCAAGTGGTGAAATTTGCAACATATTAGACCACCACATGGTGGAAACTGCAAAAAAAATGTCCAAGTGGTGGTTTGTGCAACATATAGAGCAGTACAGTATATGGTAGTACAAGATGAATGTGCACTGCCGTGGGCCCGTGGTAATATATCATGATGATGGCAAAGGATCTTTTCTCTGCTGAAACTGTCCAGAGCTGATTTGATGAGACAAAATACAGCTCCACGGCGTGCAAGGACAGTATACAGTACATTAGCTTCTTCTCGGGTCACACGCCTTCACGACAGGTGCAGTAGTGCAGCAGAGACCAGAGAGAGAAGGCACGCCCGTAGTACTCGTATTATTGATTTCAATTCAAATTGTTTTTTTTGCCTGCTTCTCCGTCTTCTTCATCTCCATCTTCTCTGGCGACCCCGCCTACACCAGCAGCCCCTGCACCACCGCCGCCATGCCTTTTTCGGATCATCTCGAGCCACCTGTTTGATGGTACTAGTAGGAGTTGTGGACTTTTATCCATATCGCTCTACCAGCTGCCGCTCGCACTGTCCTCCAATACCTCATACCCAAACGCCAGCGTCCCACTCCCACACCCCCACACCCACTTGACCGCATCCTTCCAATGGCGAGATCGATCAATGAGAGTGGCAGTTCTTGGGTGTTTCCTGATGGCCCCCTTGAAGAAATCGCATCCCGATGCGATGTCATCACCGCCGCGAGCCTCGTCGGTTCATGCAAGTTTTATCATGATTCAGCAACACAAAGTGTAGCTCTGCCTGCATCTCAGCCGTTTGGCATGCCCTGTGTTCTTCATACTCACCAAACTGAGGTACCGCCCGCGCACAATCCCTTCTCCCGCGTCCACAAGTTCAAGCAGGAGGGTGCGCAGAAGGACAAGCAGCATGATGCAAAAGATCGCAAGGGTACCTTGTGCCAACTGACGCCGCTGGACAGGATCTCTTCCGATGCCGTGATTCCAGATGGTGGTACGGGCATGTGGGCAGGCGCGAATGGAGATTGGATCGCCCTTCTTGGCTTCCCCTGGAATTGGGAGCTTGTCAATGTGTACACTGGTCGCCGGATTCCTCTACCACCAATAAGTGAGTTTAAATCCACCCCGGATAAACTTGTGTTCGAGTCTAATGATCAACATCTTCAACTGCTGAAGATAGCTATTTGCCGAGTTCCAACAGCTGCTTCAAATTATACTAGTTTCTCTGTTCTTGCCATCTTCAACGCGGCAATTGCAGTCCTTCACTGTGCTTCTAGCAGATGGACAGTTCTTGACAACCAGTTCTTAGCGTACGGCTACTCCGATGCAATCATCCACAAGGGTATTGTATTTGCTGTAACTCAGACAGGCGAAGTTTATGCATGGAATCAACTTTCTTGGGGTAATTTTTCTCATCTCATATGATGTGTTTTCGCTATTACCTGCTAGTTTCAGATTTAGCTTTAGCCTTTTTCTTTTTGTTGTGCAGTTTTCGTGTCATGCCTGTACCTTTCCCCCTCTATATTCAATCAAAATCAGCAGCGATATGCCTTTGAGTCAAAATAAAGTACTCCCTCCGATCCAAATCAAATTGACTCAGCTTTGTCTAGCCAGTGCATCTAGCTAGACAAACTTGAGTCAATTAATTTGTGCATATCTAGCTAGACACATCCAGTTGAGTCAATTAATTTGGATCGGAGGCAGTATTTTAGCTACATCATTATTCATGTATGTAATGAACTAATCAAGTTTTGCTGAACTGACTTCAAGCTGTGCTTTCCTTTGCAAGGTCCTTTGTTGATCAGCACGGCACCTATTCCGCCAGAACTTGATGAACAAGGTCGGTACAATCTTGGCTCCTGGTGGTTAGCACGATCTCCTGATGGTTCTAGACTTTTTCTGGTCCATACCTGGGGCGTTACTGACGGGCGGGATTATACTGGACTGGTTCGGATTTTACCTGCTGCTGCTACCTCTGAGGGTCGTCATGGTCGCACTATTCGCGGGTATGGTAAGGGTTTACTTGGCTGCGAGGTGTACAGCATGGACACCAGTCAGTTGATGCCACCGAGGCCATGGAGGAGGATTATTTCCCTTGGATCATATTCTCTCTTCCTTGGAGTGAACTATCCGATTATCATTCCAGTAGAAGACGGGGCAGAACATGACCGTCCAAATATGGCGAGAAGCAACTCTGTTTACACATCGCACCATGCAGTAGGCCTTGCATATCCTCCTTCTCCAGAAATTTGCCGCTTCAGTTTGAATTCTGAAGACTGTACTGTTGGTTTCCAAACCAACATTAGATGGACATGGCGGCAGGTTCCGTTGTGGCTCATCCCAAGCTTCGCCAACGCCCGGCAATGGAACCTGCCTTCGCGTCACAGGTCCAGAAAGAAGGGCTGATGTACTTTATGTAATACTCGTGTTGTAATGCAAGATTTGTATCTGTTGAACTATTTCATTTGCATGTTTATCTCTACCTAGGCTACTCCCTTTCCGTAGTTGTGTTGTACTATCTGTTGAACTATTTCCTTTGCATGTTATCTCTACCTAGGCTACTCCTCCGTAGTTGTTAAATTGATGTAATGCTCCTACAATGCAGGCTACACTGGGCGTGTGGCCTGTAATGTTATCAAACACCTTTTGTACTCGTTCTAGTAAGCATTTCACACTATAGCTCACATAATTAAAGTACTCCTACAACGTATTAGTTGAAAGATATCTCTCATAAGTAAGTACCCCTCTTTGAGCTTATGCGAAACATAAATGACTATTTTAGAAATATATACTCTCGACACAAGATTATATTAAAAACAATGGTACATAGTTCTATTAGAAAAAGAAAGTGTGAATAGTAGAATGATGGAGAAGTGTTTTTTGAGGTCTGTGCATAGCTAGTGTTCATGGTGCAAAAGCACTTAGACTAGTCACAATGGGAAGTATACTAGTCTATGATACAACACCTTCAATGCATAGTATCATGAATTAGTATCATGCAATGTTGCGAAAAACCAATTATTCATTTCTTTCCAAATAGACTAGCTTTGCGAGGATGACAAAACATTTCTTTATTGCCCTCTCGTATGAATCTCCTCCATACATCACCTCTCATACCGATTGAAAGCCATTCCAAATCGTTGGTTCAAGACCATGAATACCAAGCCAATTTTGTTAGCTAGTTGGACCACCCTCGGATTGAGAACCAACGGTTGAAAGAAAGGTGGGCGCCAACTCATATTTTTTTCTCGAGAGTCCGACACTTGATGTTGATTGCAAAGTTCACAAAGGCCAAAATTTTGACATCCTCTTTGTGCAAGTCTTGCCACCATCCAAACTCGGTTTTGAAGTACCAACCAAGAAAAAAAAAGCTTGCACTTTGGAGGACCCCATGGACCATGAAAATTTTGAAAAACTTCCAGTAAATCATGCATATTTCGATTTATATTTTGGTGAAGTTTCATTCGATTTGAATCATAGGTTTGTGAGCAAATATATATTTAGTTTAAACTAGTGCTCGAGTACGTAAGAATCTATTTAATCACAAGCTAGTCATCCGAATGGGATGAAATATTCATAGATTTTAAAACAAGGAATCTACATATTACTGGATTTTTTTTCAAAATTTTCTGAATAGTTTTTCTTTTTTAGCTTCGAAATAAGAGATAGTTTGGAACGTTGGATCTCAAATGGATGGTAGATGGTGGGACACAGTCACAATGTATCTTGGAAGCATCAAGTCACTGAAGCTCTGTCCGGTTTCCAAACCAAGCTAGGAAAGGCATTGAAAATGAAGTTCTGCTCTAAAACATTTCTCATTCCATTTTGGTGCTCGCGCGGTTGCATGCTGCCCACGTGTTAAGGTACGTGTCTCTGGCATGTAGAGAACTACGATTATTGGCGAAAAATATATCGAAATGGAAACTGTAAAAAAAGCCCTCTCTGGTCAACCTGATGTGACGAGACATCACTGCACCAAACGTCGTCGCAAATTTATAGATGGGTGGCGTGCTAGTCTACCAACAGTCAAATCGGCGCCCAGTCGCAGCAGCAGCCTAGAGTACTACCTAGTTTTTGCCCCTTGCATGTCTATCATCTTCTTCTTCACCCCGTTACAAAAAAAAAACTTCTTCTTCACCCTCCCAGAATCACGCGCACGCGCAGGATCTCGATCCCCACCACGCCGCATCACTAGTACTACTCCGTATACCTTTCTCTCCTTACCCCGGCCGGCCGCGCGCCGCATCGTTCCTTCCATAGCGCTCGCCCTCTCCTCCGAAAACCCCAAGCGCAGTTGCATCCGCCATCCACCTAAATCCATCTTCACGTGATGGATTATTCTAGGCTTTGCCGGGGCGGCGGGGACGGCCACTTGGAGGCTCTCACCGGCGACAACATCGACCTCATCGCTGCGCATCTGGACGTTACCTACACCGTCCGACTTGCTGCATGTTCCAGGGAGCTCTACGACATGATCAGCAAGGATGAAGGTAAGATGCACCATTGGGATGAACCCTGCCTGCTGATGCCTCCGCCTGCTTATTGGTTCGATGAACACTGGGACGTGGCGAGAACATCTCGTCTGCATGATACCGTGTACGACCTGGTGCCCCTCGACCATCCTCGCCGTTCTGTCGCCCTGCCGTTCATGCACGACAGAAAATGGCTTGGCGCGAACGGCGACTGGATCGCCGCCGCCGATCATCATGAGTGGTGCCTCGTGGTGGTGTACTCTACAATGCTCAGACCACCAAATAGATGCAAAATCTGTGAACTCACAAGTAGCAGCACTAACACGCAAATGATCAGGATAGCGTAAACATGCAAAGCGTTGCTCTACTTCCAATTCCCATGTAAGATATGCATCAGGATTATATCTACCCTCAAATGGCGGAATATTCAATTTAAGTTTAGCAACATGATCATCGTCACGTACCGGCCGTGGAGGTGGGCGAGCGTTGCGGTTCAGTTGTCGTGGACGACCAGGTGCAGGTTGTTGGACCTCCTCATCATCCAGCATGTTCTCATCTACATGCTCGTCCTCGTTCCCTCCATAATCCTCGTATCCTTCATCAGAAGGCGCGTCAGGTGTGGCTGCTGCAGCAGGAGCGGTACCCGCAGGAACATCCGCACGAGGAACGCGGCGTGCGCGGCGTTGCACGTTGTCGCGAGGTGGCGGCAACCGAGTCAAGAGCTCCTGGAACTTGGCGTCGAGCTTGGAGTTGAAAGCTGCCTCGAGGCCATCCAGCTTGTCCAGCGCGTCGGTGAGTTTGGCGTCAACATCACCAATGGCGCATCGACGTCGCGTGCGTGTCCGCCCAAAAGGTGGGTGAAGTGAGCATGCAACTGCTCACTAGTCATCTTGGCCGGGTCAACAGCGGCCGGATCAACTGGTCCTGACATGGTTAGTACAGAAAAAGCACAAATGTTGGTTCACGCGCAATTCGTCAAGCAAAATACAAAGCTCTTACAAGTTCTTACCAAACATGAGGAAGGCGATGTAACAACCAACAAGGAGCAGCGTCTCCAAACATTGCCAAAGCGATTACCAGGTGTCGACACAAAGCACGTGGAGACAATATGTGGAGCTGTAGGATGGCTTATATATGGTAGCAAAACAGCAATTGTCAAAACAGCGATGCAGTATTGAAAGTATGCTCAACAACGGTACTGTGCTGGTCCTAGGCTAGACCGTACTAGAGACGCGAGCCTAGAACACAAACGAGGTCACGGCGCGGCACACAAGCAACTAGCAGCGATGAGGTGGCGATGATGTGGCGACGCGAGGTGCGAAAAATCACTATGATGGCGAGTGTCTCAAACTGATCCCCGAGGTCTAAAAACAGTATAGCCTCAGAAAATTTTTTGTCGAAATTTCTGGAAAGTGCTCCGGAAAGCGCGCAGGCGCCAAAAAAATGTCGCTATAACGGCCAGTGGCGAAAAGTGATCGCCAAGGTCAATGTAGCCAGAAAAAATTTTCGGAGGCGTTTCCAGACTTTTTTTTTTGCTCCTTCACAATTCTTTCCTGGCGGCCGAAACTTATCTCACGGAAATTTTTTCTACAACACAGATGGAATTAGAAGGCAACAACTAAGAAGGAAAAACAAATAAAACCTAATTCTACTCGGACTCTGTCACGGCAGAGAAACAGCAACAATCCGTGTCGCGGTAGGAAACGGGGTATATGGTGGATACGGATGTATATGGCAGAGTGTATATGGCAGGGTGTATATGGCAGGGTGTATATGGCAGGGTGTATATGGCAGGGTGTATATGGCAGGGTGTATATGGCGATGGCGGAAGTATATGGTGGGTGTATATGGCGGTGATCTGCGTATGGTGCGAATGGCGGTGGTGGCGTGACTAATATGACCAGAACTCGAAACTCTAAAGGAACTAGACGCTAAGACCAGCAACTCGACACGAAGATGCAGACACAAATTCAACTATGCAAAACTGAAAAGACAATGCAAGGCGTGGCAGGGGGTTTATGGGACGAGATGATCTAAACCCTAACTGTATTTTTGGCTTTTTCGTGGTTTATGGGTATGATGGCAGATGCAATCTACACTAGGAAAACAGTAAATCTCACCGAGCAACCTGAAATCTGATACCACTTGATAAGGCAAAGCTGGCCGATCTTTCGATGAGAGTAAGATAGCATCGATTTGTTGGTGGAGTTCGTGCTTGACGATCCGACTACACGTGCAAAGCTCGTGCGCCAATGCAATCGCTAGGACAATCTCCGGGAGTTACTGATCTTGCGGATGCACGATCAGCCTGACCAGCGAGGGTCTTAATTCCTACCTGAAATCAAGAACAAGTAAGAACTAATATTGCAATCAGAATTATTGCGGATATAGATGAAAGCTTTATTGAAAAGGTGGGATTCCGAATAGTCGGTCTTGTTCTGGGCGTTGGCCTCAAAAGAAGTACACGAGAGTTGCAGCAATGGCTAACTTTTAGTCTAATCAAAATCCGAGTCTAAACGTGACGGCTATGGGGGTATTTAAAGGAGGAAAAGGTGGGGTTTCGACCAGCCATACGTATGGTGGCCGAACCAAACCCTAGAAGGCCTTTCCCCCTTCAATACGGACTCTAAAAAGTGGCTGACTTAATTCCTGCGAAAATGACATGGGCCTGGCCCAAAACTAAAGGTGACGCAGCACCATATTATGCTATGGACGAAATTATGAAGTGGAGAACTCTATATTTCGTCCATGTCTTCATCTCTTCTTATGGTGGCTTCAAAGTTCTGAAATCTCCACTTGTGGCATCATCTTCAATCCTCAAGTGCTTGCTGCCATCTCCTCCATGTGTGATCATGCTCCAATGCTTGTCCTCCTCATCCATGCTAGGTCCATCATTCCTAAGAGTAACAAACATATCTGATTTAGGCAGCATCATATTCTCATGTATGTGAGGAATAGTTCCAAGAAACGAAAGTACCGTTGTTTGGCACGAGCTCGAGTGATTGGTCCTTGTATTTGTGTGGCAGTAGGTACATCGGTTGTATCAATAGATGGGATGTCCTCATCACGTTAGCAGCTGCTGGCGACGATTGGGCGGAAAGCGGAAGCGAGCGGAGGAGCTTGGCGGTTCGTGCTGTGGGCCTTGGCGCGAGCCTGCTGCTGCGACGCGGCGGCGTGGGGCGGCGCACGCGCGGGGGCTGTGGCTGCGTGGGGCGAGGCGAGCGGCGCGGTAGCAGCGTTGGGCCGAGTGGTGGGGCGAGCGAGGCGGAGGCCAGTGGGGCCGGGCGGGATCGAGGCTGGCGCACTGCTGGACGTCGTGCGTGTGCGCTCGGGGCTGGGTGGGCCAGGCGAAACAGCGGCATGGTAGGGATGTGGTGGAGCGGCGGTTGCTGCTGATTTTGTGCTGGTATGGAGCCGGATGCGCGAGGAGGAAGATGGTGGCCACGTTGACCAAAGAAAACGGGGAAAACAACCCAGCGGAAGTACAGGTTACAGCTGCCGGTAGTACCGAAAACTGCAGATTTTCGGATCTGAGATCCAGGCGATGAACTGCACGAACACGGGGCGAAAAATGAGCAAAAATGGATGGATTTCGAGGGGCAAACGATGGAATTGGCCGGTGAAAATTGGAGGATGATAGATCAACACCAAAGACAAAAGATTTGTGGACCAAAACCACAAAATACGCAACAAATTCTCAGATCCAAATTCGAGCTATTTTTTGGGGCAAAATTTTTTGGGAAATTTTTGGGCGAAATTGGTGGAATTGGAGGGTCAAATCCGTGGCAACCTTTGCTCTGATACCATATCATACGGGCTGAGCCCGTGTGGGTTGCCCGATCTCACGAATTGACCCGGGTGACTGTGATTGCGGAGGGGATTCGCGGGGAAGTGGATGAACGCGAAGAACTCGATACAAACACACGCACACAACACAAATCGGTTATCCTCGTTGGCCCGAACCACCAACTCGATAGAGGTTGCGAGAAAAGATCTTCGGTAGAAGTCCCGCAAAGAGATCGACGAATCGAATCCTAGAGATCTAGAAGGATGAAAAGACCAAGGTTGATAGAAGTGCAAGCAAAAGACCCAAAAGGTAGAAGTGCAAGCAAAAGACCAACAATTGATAGAAGTCACCAAAGAGATCAAAAGGATTCAACAAGGAGGGATACAATAGATGGTTAATCTAAGGAGGGGGTTTCCCTAATCCACGAAGGGATAATAGAGGCATAAGCCAATTCATCTAAACATCATCTTTTTCTCATGAAGGTGGGGTTACGTTCCAATATATAGGTAGGGGGCCGAAGGGGTAAGTTACAAGCCAAAGGGGCTGAGATCTGGCTGAGGTTCGACATGGCGGAAGTTCCGCTCGCTGAGGGCGGAAGTTCCGGTCGGGGGCGGAAGTTCCAGCCATGAGGGGCGGAAGTTCCGGCTGGATTCCTTCCGGGAGCATCTAGGCGGAAGTTCCGGTCCGAAGGGGAAGGGCTGGATTCCTTCAGCGTGAGCATCTTCATTCTTGGATGGAATCTGGGCGGAAGTTCCGGCGGTGGCGGAAGTTCCGGCCTGGAGCGTCCAGCTCCTCTTCCTCCTTCTCTTCCATGCTTCCGTGACATCGGCCTTGCGTCCTCGGGTCTCCATGGCATCCTCTCTTCCCTCCGTACTTGTCGTCGAGTTCCTATCATCAAGATATGACGGAGTATGAAGTAGTATATCGTCCCAAATAGGCGATTTGAGGCACGCGTAAAGGAGAAGATTCACCTTTGCGTGCCATCTTGGCGATGAAGCACATGATGCGGTGAAGACCGCCCCGTATCATCTCCCCCCACTTGAAAAAGAGTCGTCCTCGACGATATCTCTTCATGAATGTGTAGAGGAGGTAGATGAAAACCACGCTTGAATGTCGCTTCACTTGTCAAGAGCCCTATGAATAGCACAAGAAAAGCCAAGCAACACTCAAAGCATAGCCAATGTTCCACGGGTTTAACAAGAGAGCGCAAGTAGAAGGATGTCACCTTAGCATAATGTCGGTGTGCTCTCATTGAGAGATCTTGTGTAGTGGATGTATGGGGTTGAACCCATTCGTTGACGCTCATTCTCAAGTCACTTGTACCTTCACACAACAAAGACCAAGCAAAGTATGTTTGTGTGTGATATTGGAGCACATCATTGATGACATGTCCTTTCATGTTCACAACACCGTTAGCACAACACAAATTTATGAAGAATAATGCATGTGCAAGGTTAATGTGTAAGAACTCCATATGAACATCTTCCAAATGTGTAAACACAAAAACTCCAAATTGTGAGACGACCATAGTGTCCATCTCATGTAGAAACTCATTTTCATTGTTGCTCTCAAGGCATCGGAAAGAGAGATTGTTCAACATCCTTGAAGCAACAAGTGGAGAATTTGGCCAAAATACATATGGGAGAGTGTCCAAAATATCATCAACATGTGTGCACACAAACCATTGGAAAGAGAAATTGGTCCTCATATTTGTTGCAACACAAGACATATCATCCAAAAAATTCATCAAGGAAACATTTGCACAACCGTGCGTGCCAACAAACCAAATGAAAGAGAAATTGGTCAACTTGTTTGAGGCAACACCAACGGTAAGAATCACATCATCATGCTTGCCAAAGAACCATAAGAAAGAGAAATTGTTCGGCATGTTCAATGCAAAGCATGGGAAAGGTATTAGAGCCGGGTTCGATCTTGTACTCACTTGTATTATGCTCTCAAGAGCTCTCTTTGTCAACTCGTGCTCAATCGAGGTTGACATTGGCATTCTTGTACCTACACACACAATAGGCAAAGCAAAGAATGTGTGTGCATGGTATATGAACACATCATCCATCATGATGGTCCATTTCTTTTGCACATCACCATTAGCGTTAAGCAAAGCATCATAATAGATATGGTGAATATGCGGGGTAAACACATGAACATGCTCATCATGGATATAGGCAAAGTCTCCAAAATTTGAGAGAGCTATGGGGGCAATCTCATTCACAAGCATATTAACATCATTGCAAACCAAGCATTGGAAAGAGCAAGTATTCAACATTTTGGTTGCATTAATGGGAGAGTATTGCAAGCATCTAGAGCAAAACATGTTCAACATTGTATCATTGTTGTCGACAAACCTATGGAAAGAGCAATTGTTCGACAAGGTTGTCACAACACAAGCATCATCATCATCATTGCAAGCAATACATGGGAAAGAGCAATTGTTCAACATATTGCAAGCAATAGGAGAGAAAGTTAAACTCTCATAGCATGGCATGACCATATTGTCACAAGCAAGCAATCTCCACCTGTGGCATCATCTTCAATCCTCAAGTGCTTGCTGCCATCTCGTCCATGTGTGATCATGCTCCAATGCTTGTCCTCCTCATCCATGCTAGGTCCATCATTCCTAAGAGTAACAAACATATCTGACTTAGGCAGCATCATATTCTCATGTATATGAGGAATAGTTCCAAGAAACGAAAGTACCTGATAGTTAAGTTGTTTGGCACGAGCTCGAGTGATTGGTCCTTGTATTTGTGTGGCTGTAGGTACAGCGGTTGTATCAATAGATGGGATGTCCTCATCACGTGAGCAGCTGCTGGCGGTGATTGGGCGGAAAGCGGAAGCGAGCGGAGGAGCTTGGCGGTTCGTGCTGTGGGCCTGGGGCGCGGGCCTGCTGATGATGCGAGCGGCGGCGTGGGGTGGCGCACGCGGGGGCTGTGGTTGCGTGGTGCGGCGGCTGCGGTAGCAGCGTTGGGCCAGAGTGGGGCGTGCGCGCTGGTGGGGCGAGCGAGGCGGAGGCCAGTGGGGCTGGGCGGGATCAAGGCTGGCGCACTGCTGGACGTCGTGCGTGTGCGCTCGGGGCTGGGTGGGCCAGGCGAAACAGCGGCGTGGTAGGGATGTGGTGGAGCGGCGGTTGCTGCTGATTTGGTGCTGGTATGGAGCTGGATGCGCGAGGAGGAAGATGGTGGCCACGTTGACCGAAGAAAACGGGGAAAACAACCCAGCGGAAGTACAGGTTACAGTGGCCGGTAGTACCGAAAACTGCAGATTTTCGGATCTGAGATCCAGGCGATGAACTGCACGAACACGGGGCGAAAAATGAGCAAAAATGGATGGATTTCGAGGGGCAAACGATGGAATTGGCCGGTGAAAATTGGAGGATGATAGATCAACACCAAAGACAAAAGATTTGTGGACCAAAACCACAAAATACGCAACAAATTCTCAGATCCAAATTCGAGCTATTTTTTGGGGCAAAATTTTTTGGGAAATTTTTGGGCGAAATTGATGGAATTTGAGGGTCAAATCCGTGGCACCTTTGCTCTGATACCATATGATACGGGCTGAGCCCGTGTGGGTTGCCCGATCTCACGAATTGACCCGGGTGACTGTGATTGCGGAGGGGATTCGCGGGGAAGTGGATGAACGCGAAGAACTCGATACAAACACACGCACACAACACAAATCGGTTATCCTCGTTGGCCCGAACCACCAACTCGATAGAGGTTGCGAGAAAAGACCTTTCGGTAGAAGTCCCGCAAAGAGATCGACGAATCAAATCCTAGAGATCTAGAAGGGTGAAAAGACCAAGGTTGATAGAAGTGCAAGCAAAAGACCCAAAAGGTAGAAGTGCAAGCAAAAGACCAAGAATTGATAGAAGTCACCAAAGAGATCAAAAGGATTCAACAAGGAGGGATACAATAGATGGTTAATCTAAGGAGGGGGTTTCCCTAATCCACGAAGGGATAATAGAGGCATAAGCCAATTCATCTAAACATCATCTTTTTCTCATGAAGGTGGGGGTAGGTTCCTATATATAGGTAGGGGGCCGAAGGGGTAAGTTTCAAGCCAAAGGGGCTGAGATCTGGCTGAGGTTCGACAGGGCGGAAGTTCCGGTCGCTGAGGGCGGAAGTTCCAGTCGGGGGCGGAAGTTCCGGCTGGATTCCTTCCGGGAGCATCTAGGCGGAAGTTCCGGTCCGAAGGGGAGGAAGTTCCGGCTGGATTCCTTCAGCGTGAGCATCTTCATTCTTGGATGGAATGGGCGGAAGTTCCGGCGGTGGCGGGCGGAAGTTCCGGCCTGGAGCGTCCAGCTCCTCTTCCTCCTTCTCTTCCATGCTTCCGTGACATCGGCCTTGCGTCCTCGGGTCTCCATGGCATCCTCTCTTCCCTCCGTACTTGTCGTCGAGTTCCTATCATCAAGATATGACGGAGTATGAAGTAGTATATCGTCCCAAATAGGCGATTCGAGGCACGCGTAAAGGAGACGATTCACCTTTGCGTGCCGTCTTGGCGATGAAGCACATGATGCGGTGAAGACCGAAAGTCACCTTGTATCAATCTATGCCTAAAAAGTCCACCTTCAGGTTAGCATCCGCATCCCCTCCAGTATTAAGTTGCAAACAACAGACAATTGCATTAAGTACTGCGCGTAATGTAATCAACACAAATATCCTTAGACAAAGCATTGATGTTTTATCCTAGTGGCAACAACACATCCACAACCTTAGGGGTTTGTCACTCCCCCAGATTCAATGGAGACATGAACCCACTATCTAGCATAAATACTCCCTCTTGGAGTCACAAGTATCAACTTGGCCAGAGCCTCTACTAGCAACGGAGAGCATGCAAGAACATATATAACACATATATGATAGATCAATAATCAACTTGACATAGTATTCAATATTCATCGGATCCCAACAAACACAACATGTAGCATTACAAATAGATGATCCTGATCATGATAGGCAGCTCACAAGATCTAAACATGATAGCACAAGAGGAGAAGACAACCATCTAGCTACTGCTAGTACGAGATCCTATGGCGGCACCCCATAAGGGCCCCATCACCTTTTATTATAAAACAAGCACATCAACATAAACTCTTTCTATATGATAATTTCCCGTAGTCCAAGGATGAACTACTCACGCATCAGTCCGGAGGCGGGCATGGTGATGTAGAGCCCTCCGGTGATGATTCCCCTCTCCGGCGGGTCGGAGGCGATCTTGAACCCCGAGATGGGGTTTGACGGCGGCGTCCTAGTAATTTTTCCGTATCGTGGCTCTCGGTACTAGGGTTTCGCGACGGAGAGAATAAATAGGCGAAGGGGCGGTGTAGGGGGCGCCCGAGGGGCCCACCCATAGGCCGGCGCGGCCAGAGGTGGGGCCGCGCCGCCTTGTGGGGTGGCCGCCTCGTGGCCCTTCTCCGTCTCCTCTTCGGTGTTTTGGAAGGCTCCGTGGAAAATAAGACCGTGGGCTTTTGTTTCGTCCAATTCCGAGAATATTTGTAAACTAACTTTTCTGAAACCAAAAACAGAAAACAGGAACTGGCACTGCGGCATCTTGTTAATAGGTTAGTTCCGGAAAATGCATAAAAACATTATAAAGTATGAACAAAACATGTAGGTATTGTCATAAAACAAGCATGGAACATAAGAAATTATAGATACGTTGGAGACGTATCAAATCTCCGTGTTTTTGTTTTTTGCCAATCATAGGATCTGTGGTTCTTTAGAAAAGGGCCGACATTGCATGAGCAGAAAGGCCCATTTGTAGTTATTGGGCTTCGACAGCCGGAGCAAGTAGGCCAATAGCAAATACCATGTAGATGGCCGTTGGAACCCAAAAGTATTTGTTGCCTAGACTTAGATGCCAAACTCAGCCTTATTGACATGAACCTTGCTATGCACACGACAATTTCAGTCCGATCCATGTACGAAACACAAGATCCAACTGATGAGGACATCCCATCTATTGATACAACCGATGTACCTACAGCCACACAAATTCAAGGACCAATCACTCGAGCTCGTGCCAAACAACTTAACTATCAGGTACTTTCGTTTCTTGGAACTATTCCTCACATACATGAGAATATGATGCTGCCTAAATCAGATGTGTTTGTTACTCTTAGGAATGATGGACCTAGCATGGATGAGAGGGACAAGCATTGGAGCATGATCACACATGGAGGAGATGGCAGCAAACATGTGAGGTTTGAAGAAGACGCTGCGAGTGGAGATTTCAGAACTTCGAAGCCACCATAATTGGAGATGAAGACATGGACAAAATATAGAGTTCTCCACTTCATAATTTCGTCCACATGAGTCCATGGTGCTGCGACACCATTAGTTTTGGGCCAGGCCCATGTAATTTTCGCAGGATTTAAGTCAGCCACTTTTTAGAGTCCGTATTGAAGGAGGAAAGGCCTTCTAGGGTTTGCTTCAGCCACCATACGTATGGCTGGTCGAAACCCCACCTTTTCCTCCTTTAAATACCCCCATAGCCGTCACGTTTAGACTCGGATTTTGATTAGATTAAAAGTTAGCCATTGCTGCAACTCTCGTGTACTTCTTTTGAGGCCAACGCCCAGAACAAGACCGACTATTCGGAATCCCACCTTATTCAATAAAGCTTTCATCTATATCCGCAATAATTCTGATTGCATTATTAGTTCATACTTTTTCTCGATTTCAGGTAGGAATTAAGAACCTTGTTGGTCAGGCTGATCGTGCATCCGCAAGATCAGTAACCCCCGGAGATTGTCCTAGCGATTGCATTGGCGCACGAGCTTTGCACGTGTAGTCGGATCGTCAAGCACGAACTCCACCAACAAATCGACGTTATCATACTCTCATCGAAAGATCGGCCACCTTTGCCCTATCAAGTGGTATCAGATTTCAGGTTGCTCGGTGAGATTTTACAGTTTTTGTAGTGTAGATTGCATCTTCCATCATACCTATAAACCAAGGAAAAGCCAAAAATACGGTTAGGGTGTTTAGATTATTGTCCCATATACCCCTGCCACGCCTTGCATTGTCGTTTCAGTTTTGCATAGTTGAATTTGTGTATGCATCTTCGTGTCGAGTTGCTGGTCTTAGCGTCTAGTTCCTTTAGAGTTTCGAGTTCTGGTCATATTAGTCACGCCACCGCCCTTCGCACCATACGCAGATCACCGCCATATACACCCACCATATACTTCCGCCATCACCATATACACCCTGCCATATACACCCTGCCATATACTTCCGCCATCGCCATATACATCCACCATATACCCCGTTTCCTACCGCGACACGGATTGTTCCTGTTTCTCTGCCGCGACAGAGTCCGAGTAGAATTAGGTTTTATTTGTTTTCGCTCTTAGCTGTTGCCTTCTAATTCTGTCTGTGCTGTAGAAAAAATTTCCGTGAGATAAGTTTCGGCCGCCAGTAAGTAATTGGAAGGAGAGCAAAAAAAAATCACTTTGGCGATCACTTTTCGCCACTGGCCGTTATAGCGACATTTTTTTGGCACCTGCGCGCTTTCCGGAGCACTCCCGAAAAATTCGACAAAAAATTTCTGAGGCTATACTGTTTTTAGACCTCGGGGATCAGTTTGAGACACTTGCCATCATAGTGATTTTTCGCATCTCGGTTCGCCACATCACCGCCACCTCATCGCTGCTAGTTGCTTGTGTGCCGCGCCGTGACCTTGTTAGTGTTCTAGGCTCGCGTCTCTAGTACGGTCTAGCCTAGGACCAGCACAGTACCGTTGTTGAGCATACTTTCAATATTGCATTGCTGTTTTGACAATTGCTGTTTGCTACCATATTAGCCTTCCTACAACTCTATATATTGTCTCCACGTGCACTGTGTCGAAACCTGGTAATCGCTTTTGCAATCTTTGGAGACGCTGATCCTTGTTGGTTGCTGTATCACCTTCCTCCTGTTTGGTAAGAACTTGTAAGAGCTTTGTATTTTGCTTGACGAATTGCGCATGAACCACCATATTCCGTAGTTTGTAGGCATATACATTTGTGCTTTTTGAGTACTAACCATGTCAGGACCTACACCGGCCGCTGTTGACCCGGCCAAGATGACGAGTGAGGAGTTGCATGCTCACTTCACCCACCTTTTGGGCGGGCATGCACGCGACACCGAGGCGCGCATTGGTGACGTGGATGCCAAACTCACCGACGCGCTGGACAAGCTGGATGGCCTCGAGGCAGCTTTCAACTCCAAGCTCGACGCCAAGTTCCAGGAGCTCTTGACTCGGTTGCCGCCACCTCGCGACAACGTGCGACGCGCGCACGCCGCGTTCCTCGTGCGGATGTGCCTGCGGGTACCGCTCCTGCTGCGCAGCCGCACATGACACGCCTCTGATGAAGGCTACAAAGATTATAAAGGGGACGCGGACGAGCAGGTCGAGGAGAACGTGCTGGACGGCGAGGAAGTCAAACAACCTGCACCTGGTCGTCCACGACAACTGAACCGCAACGCTCGCCCACCTCCACGCCCGGTACGTAATGATGATGATCATGTTGCTAAACTGAAACTGAATATTCCGCCATTTGAGGGTAGATATAATCCTGATGCATATCTTACATGGGAATTGGAAGTAGAACAACGCTTTGCATGTTTAAAATACCCTGATCACTTGCGTGTTAGTGATGCTACTTGTGAGTTCACGGATTTTGCATCTACTTGGTGGTCTGAGCATTGTAGAGTACATCATGCTAATATTCCTACTACCTGGATTGGTTTAAAACTTTCTATGCGTACTTGTTTTGTTCCTCCACATTATCAACGTGATTTGCTGAAAAAATTGTCTCGCTTAGAACAAGGAAAAAATTCTGTAGAAGACTATTATCAAGAATTGCAAACTGGCATGATTCGCTGTGGTATTGTAGAGGATAATGAGGCTATGCTTGCACGTTTCTTTGGTGGTTTGAATAAAGAGATTTAGCATATTTTAGATTATAAGGAGTACACCACTATTACTCGCTTGTTTCATCTTGCTTGCAAAGCTGAACGTGAAGTGCAGGATCGTCAACCACCATGGAGAAGAGCTAATGTTTATGCAGGTCGTACATCGTCGTGGTCTCTGCGACAATCAGCGCCACCATCTCGTGGGACTGCACCAGCACCTACTACCTCCAAGTACACCGCACATGCATCACGAGCACCACCTTCTGCTGCTCCACCACCATCTGCTGGTCCTCCTCGGAGCTCATCTTCCATGGCCTCCACGGGGAAGACGCGCGACATTCAATGTCGCAAATGCTTGGGATTTGGTCACATAGAGAGAGAATGCAGAACCAAGCGTGTGATGTTGGTGTGTGAAGATGGAGAATATGATTCTGCAAGTGACTTTGATGAAGATACATTGGCCCTTATTGCTGCACGTGATGGTGCCAATTCTGATTCTGAGAGAGAGATGGAGGTAATGGAAGCTGACACTGCTGATCAGTACAGGAGCTTAGTTGCACAGCGTGTGTTGAGCGTGCAATTGAGCAAAGCTGAGCATGATCAACGCCACAATCTGTTCCAAACACGAGGCGTTGTAAAAGAGCGAGCTATACGGATCATCATTGATGGAGGGAGCTGCAATAATCTGGCTAGCGTTGACATGGTGGAGAAGCTTTCTCTCCCTACAAGACAGCGCACACATCCATACTACATTCAATGGTTTGAGAGCTCTCGGAAGCTCAAGGTAACAAGAACTACACGTGTGCATTTTACTATTGGTACATATTCTGATTTTGTTGATTGTGATGTTGTACCTATGCAAGCTTGTTCTTTGTTACTTGGTAGACCTTGGCAATTTGATAGAGAATCTGTTCATAATGGTAGAATTAATCAGTATTCTCTTATGCATGATGGAAAGAAAATTGGTCTCAAACCTATGACTCCTGAACAAATAGTAAAAGATGATCTTGCTAGAGCTAGTAGAGTAAAAAACGAGGAGAAACATAAGAGTGAAAATCAGATTGTTGCTGCAGATTTTGTGCCACATAAGACTAATACTAAATCTGATTCAAACCATGCTACTGAAATTCGTTTGAAAAATCCTTGTTTGCTTGCTAGCAAATCTGATATTGCTGAACTTGATGTGAACACTACTCAATGCTATGCTATTATTTGCAAAGAAGTTCTGTTTTCATTTGAGGATATGCCTCCTTCTTTGCCACCTGCGGTTGCTAACCTTTTGCAGGAATTCATTGATGTGTTTCCACAAGATGTTCCACCTGGATTACCACCTATTCGTGGGATAGAACACCAAATTGACTTGATTCCAGGAGCTTCGCTGCCCAACCGTGCACCATATCGTACCAATCCTGAAGAGACCAAAGAGATTCAGCGACAAATTCAGGTTTTACAAGATAAAGGTTACATTCGTGAGTCTCTTAGCCCATGTGCTGTTCCTATTATCTTGGTTCCTAAGAAAGATGGTTCTTCACGCATGTGTACTGATTGTAGAGCTATTAATAATATTACCATTCGATACCGTCATCCTATACCTCGTTTAGATGATATGCTTGATGAATTGAGTGGTTCTATTATGTTTTCTAAAGTTTTTTAGCGTAGTGATTACCACCAGATTCGTATGCAATTAGGAGATGAATGGAAAACAGCGTCTAAAACTAAGTTCGGTTTATATGAGTGGTTAGTAATGCCGTTTGGTTTAACTAATGCACCTAGTACTTTCATGAGACTGATGAACGAAGTTTTACGTGCTTTTATTGGACATTTTGTGGTGGTATACTTTGATGATATTCTGATTTATAGCAAGTCTTTGGCGGATCATTTGGATCATTTACGAGCCGTTTTCAATGCTTTACGTGATGCACGTTTGTATGGTAATCTTGAGAAGTGCACCTTGTGCACCAATCGAGTTACGTTTCTTGGCTATGTTGTTACTACGCAGGGTATTGAAGTTGATCCAGCTAAGATTGAGGCGATTGAGAGTTGGCCGCAACCAAAGATGGTCACGCAAGTGAGGAGTTTTCTTGGCCTCGCTGGGTTCTATAGGCGCTTTGTGAAAGATTTTGGATCCATTGCTGCGGCGCTGAATGAGCTTACAAAGAAGGATGTGCCCTTTGTGTGGGGCGATGCACAACAAGAAGCCTTCGTGATATTGAAAGCTAAGTTAACACATGCTCCATTACTCCAACTTCCTGATTTCGATAAGACTTTTGAGCTTGAATGTGATGCTAGTGGAATTGGTTTGGGAGGTGTGTTATTACAAGAGGGCAAACCTGTTGCATATTTTAGTGAGAAATTGAGTGGGCCTAGTCTGAATTATTCTACTTATGATAAAGAATTATATGCGCTGGTTCGGACATTAGAAACTTGGCAACATTATTTATGGCCTAAAGAATTTGTTATACATTCTGATCATGAATCTTTGAAGCATATTCGTAGTCAAGCTAAGTTGAACCGTCGCCATACAAAGTTGGTAGAATTTATTGAGTCTTTTCCTTATGTTATCAAACACAAAAAGGGTAAAGATAATGTTATTGCTGATGCTTTGTCGCACCGTTATACCATGCTATCTCAACTTGACTTCAAGATTTTTGGATTGGAAACTATAAAGGAACAATACTTGCATGATGCTGATTTTAAAGATGTGTTGCTGAATTGTAAAGATGGTAGAACATGGAACAAATTCGTCCTCAATGATGGATTTGTGTTCCGTGCTAACAAGCTATGCATCCCAGATAGTTCCGTTCGTCTTTTGTTGTTGCAGGAGGCGCATGGAGGAGGATTGATGGGTCACTTTGGTGTGAAGAAGACGGAGGATGTACTTGTTGCACACTTCTTTTGGCCACGTATGCATCGAGATGTTGAGAGATTTGTGGCATGCTGCACTACATGTCAAAAAGCTAAGTCTCGACTTAATCCACATGGTTTATATATGCCTCTTCCTGTTCCTAGTGTACCTTGGGAGGTATTTCTATGGATTTCGTTTTGGGTTTGCCTCGTACACAGAAGGGGAGGGACAATATCTTTGTTGTTGTGGATAGGTTTTCTAAGATGGCACACTTTATACCATGTCACAAAATTGATGATGCTACACATGTTGCTGATTTGTTCTTTCGCGAAATTGTGCGTTTACATGGTGTGCAAAATACTATTGTTTCTGATCGTGATACTAAGTTTCTTAGCCACTATTGGAGATGTTTATGGGCTAAGTTGGGGACTAAATTGCTGTTTAGTACTACATGTCATCCCCAAACTGATGGACAAACTGAAGTAGTAAATAGAACATTGTCTACTATGTTGCGGGCTGTTTTGAAGAAGAACTTAAAATTGTGGGAAGAATGTTTACCTCATATTGAATTTGCTTACAATCGTTCGTTGCATTCTACTACTAAGATGTGCCCTTTTGAGATTGTGTATGGTTTTGTTCCACGTGCACCTATTGATCTATTGCCTTTACCATCTTCGGTGCATAATGATTTGGATGCTACACAACAAGCTGAATTGATATTAAAATTGCATGAGACTACTAAAGACAACATAGAACGCATGAATGCTAAGTATAAAATTGCTGGGGATAGAGGAAGAAAGCATGTTGTGTTTGATGTTGGTGATCTTGTTTGGTTGCATTTGCGCAAAGATCGTTTTCCTGCATTGCGCAAGTCTAAGCTCATGCCACGTGCCGCTGGTCCTTTTAAGGTGTTAGAGAAAATAAATGATAATGCATATAAACTTGAGCTTCCTGCAGAATTGGGTCCGGTAAGTCCTACATTTAACATTGCAGATTTGAAGCCTTACTTTGGTGAAGAAGATGAGATCGCGTCGAGGACGACTTCAATTCAAGAAGGGGAGCATCATGAGGACATCCCATCTATTGATACAACCGCTGTACCTTCAGCCACACAAATTCAAGGACCAATCACTCGACCTCGTGCCAAACAACTTAACTATCAGGTACTTTCGTTTCTTGGAACTATTCCTCACATACATGAGAATATGATGCTGCCTAAATCAGATGTGTTTGTTACTCTTAGGAATGATGGACCTAGCATGGATGAGAGGGACAAGCATTGGAGCATGATCACACATGGAGGAGATGGCAGCAAACATGTGAGGTTTGAAGAAGACGCTGCGAGTGGAGATTTCAGAACTTGAAGCCACCATAATTGGAGATGAAGACATGGACAAAATATAGAGTTCTCCACTTCATAATTTCGTCCACATGAGTCCATGGTGCTGCGACACCATTAGTTTTGGGCCAGGCCCATGTAATTTTCGCAGGATTTAAGTCAGCCACTTTTTAGAGTCCGTATTGAAGGGGGAAATGCCTTCTAGGGTTTGGTTCGACCACCATATGCATGGCTGGACGAAACCCCACCTTTTCCTCCTTTAAATACCCCCATAGCCGTCACGTTTAGAGTCGGATTTTGATTAGATTAAAAGTTAGCCATTGCTGCAACTCTCGTGTACTTCTTTTGAGGCCAACGCCCAGAACAAGACCGACTATTCGGAATCCCACCTTATTCAATAAAACTTTCATCTATATCCGCAATAATTCTGATTGCATTATTAGTTCTTACTTGTTCTCGATTTCAGGTAGGAATTAAGACCATCGCTGGTCCGGCTGATCGTGCATCCGCAAGATCAGTAACTCCCGGAGATTGTCCTAGCGATTGAATTGGCGCACGAGCTTTGCACGTGTAGTCGGATCGTCAAGCACGAACTCCACCAACATATCCGTTATCATACTCTCATCGAAAGATCGGCCACCTTTGCCCTATCACCAACCCTTCGTGTGAGGAAGCAGGTGGCAGCACACCTCCAGATGCTCAATCGTACATACACATATCATATAGGAGTTGTCGTATATACATCAGTTCCGTATTGACATGTTTTTTTCTTTTGTTCACATGTGGGGTCCACACAGTCACCTAGGTCGCACATCTACTTCCTTGCTCGTAGTTGATGCATGTTTAGTGGCCTGCAGCAAGAATCATTGCCCCCAGGGATGTACTTTACCCTTTAACAGCGAAAAAAATAGGAATGGTCCTCTCATGAGTATGATCAACAAGAGGTGGCTATATTATAAAGGACGTACACACATTGTAATTATAGTGCTGAAATAAAGTCAATCCTAAAACAGCCATGCATGGGTTATAATATGAAGGCAACACGAAATACAAAAGCAGGGCAATGTTCAAATAAACTGATTCAAACTAGTACATACTAAAAACAGTGTACTACTTCTCAACACTTCAAGCATAATAAAAAAGTGTGTCAGTGTTTTTTCAAAGGTAACACAGAACGGGCAATGTTTAAAGCAGGCTTAAACCACATAGCAACTCGTCGGACACTACCCCAACTATCTCTGGGAAGGCTGATAACTCCCACAGTCTCACCTTCATCTGGCTGGAGGTTGCAGCGCAAAATTTTAGGGTATTGATTATGAAGAAACTTCCGGTATGCTGTGTAGACGCAGTTTTTCCTCATGAATGGAACCAATGTGCCATCAGGAGCTTTGGATTCACGCTTCTTCAGGTTGGCAATGATCGGGTAATTGAGTCCGAGGAACAGAGAGTGGTCGTCGAGGCTCTTAACCTGCCTCCAAAGAAAGTCCCCTGCACGTGCAGTAGATATGGGATCCTGCTCAAAGACGTAGGTGGCAACAGGAGGATACTGCCGTAGCTGAAGCACATTAGCAGCATAGGGAATGTCAGGAGGTACTTCAGCATTGGCAATCCCAATGTTGTTTACTGTAAGGATGATCATCAATCGCTTGCCATCAGCAGATGGAGCGAGGAACCACGCGTACTGCTGATCATCCACCACCGGTGGCGGGATTACAAACGGGAGCATCAGGTTTTCTGCAATATTAGAAATGGAGACGAATAGGGTGTTACTAGCAACCATATTCAAACAGCAGCATTGTTCATTGTTCATGCTCATAGTATAAATACGACTATGTAAGCTAAGGACATTGGTCATTCATGTGTTCAAATCGAGTGTCCAATATATCAGTTATACTGCATCCATCCCACGAAACTAGTCTTAACTTCGCCAAAACTAGACACTAGTTAGTGTATGTTATATACTACCTCTGTCCCACCGAAAGTGTCTGAGATTTGTCCAAATTCAGATGTATCTAGATAGTGAAAGCATATAGATACATTCAAATTTTGACAAATATATATCATCTTAAGTTTAAGTCCTGTGCTGTAGTTAATTCCCTTTGTCTTAAGTGATCTACTAGAGAGCTTCCCTGTGACCACCCGAAGGGTAAGAAATGTTTAACTGTATAAGTGGATTGCCTAGACCTTTCCATCAGTTCGAACTTTTGGTTGCGTTGGCTAGTCCATGAAGGTTGACATGGTGTCAGAGCCAACGTCTCGAGTTCGAGTCCTGGCTTTCGCAATTTATCCAAAAATTGTTTTTCCCCCTCGGAGTCCACGTATATGCCTCTTGAGCTATACCTCTGAGTCTTTCCACGTGTTGACTTGTCTCCCATCACACGTGAGGGGGGATGTTGAATTGTATAAGTGGATTGCCGCCCTTGCGATAAGTTCGGACTTTTGGTTGTGTTGGTAGTGCATGAAGCTTGACAAGAAAGAAATGCTCTTTGTAGCTAACCCTAAGTCTGGTAACATTTGCAAAATAGGTATCAGATGCAGCTATCCATTCAGTAGAAGAATTTGCATTTTAGAGTTGAAGGTTCATAATCTCTTCTCTACTATTGATAGTAAAGGGTACACATGGTATTTGTTTACCTCATTTTCGCGTTCTAAAAAATGTACGCTATATGGTTGTGCTAAGTTAAACTGATTTAAGTCTGTTCAAGTTTATCGAAAATTATACTACCAACATCTAAAACATCAATATAGGTTTATATATTACAAAAGATATTTAGATTTTCTTTTCTCGAACACATGCCTAGTCGTGCATCATTATATATTAGAGAATATAGGGTTGTAGTAAGGCTACGAAAAACTGAGAAAGCAAAAAGAAAGAACTATACAGGGGACTACAGGCAGCTAACTTTATTAGGCCTGCAGGTGCTAAATCTTTTATATATATATATATATATATATATATATATATATATGGGAAATAGTGGGCTACCATGGTGTGTAGCTATGCACCCCCATCTAACCATTGAATCAACCTATAGAGCAATTTTAGCCCTACATCTAAACTAACGGCGTTAAACCGTCCATCACCCCGCCCGCGTGGGCAAAAACGACCTCCACCTTGTCTATTTCCTCTCTCTGCTTCTCATCTGTCTCCCCGGTCGCCTCATTTTAATTTTTTTCTCCACCACAGTGGAAGTCATCCCCACTCACCGCTGCCCTTGGTGACTGCCCCGTGGACTTCTCCACCGCGCGCCGCTCAGCCCCGCTCCCCCATGGCCTCGCGGCCAGACATCCCTTCCCTGCTCCCTCCATGGCGCGAAGGCCCTGCTCCGCTCCCTCCACCTAGAACAGCTCCCCTACTTCCCCACAGCGAACGGCCCCGGTTCATCCGCGTGTGCCTCTCTACCTCGTTGTCGCCATGTCCCAGGCCGTCGGGGCGAGCTCACGCGGTGGACGGACGTGTGGGTGTTGGTGAGTTGGTGCTGGAGGACGCCATCGAGGGGCCACAGCTCGGATGTTCGAGGAAGAAGGCAATGTCGACCAGGTGTGGAAGGGGGCGGCACCACTTCTCTGATCTGGATCTGCCTCGTCCTTTTTCTGAAGTTTGTTCAAGAAATCGAGATGGTCCGCGATTTTCTTTCGATCTGGATTTGCTACTTCGTTTTTTATGATCTGGATTTTGCGGCGTTCCCAGTTTAGATCGGGCTTGATTTTATTGTACATGGTTTCTCGATCTGGCCATGTCCATTAAAATAAATGGGTAAAAGTTACGGTCTGGATTTGTTTCACTGCGTGTTGTCTTTTTGTGTGCACAGGGTGTTCCGGATCAGATCTCATGTTTTTTCAGTAGGGTGCTTGTGTCTGGCGTGTGCTTGTGCTGCGCTAATGGGGATGGACGATTTTTTCGGTTGCGAGATGGGATTAGCAGAGGACTATCTGCTTCATTTTTTACTTGGCTTGATGTGTTCTCAGGTAACTATGAAGGCGCTGATCTTTGACTTTTTTACTGGAGTTGGCTTGTCCTGGACTCCTAGGCATGCACGCATGCGAGGATTACAGCTTTCTTCTTACAAGTTTGGTTCCGATTTGTGCATAATCCTACAGTTTTCTTTAAATTTTGTTTACAATGGTGGAGGGAGTATAGGCGCGCGGGATCCGGGCTGGCGGCAGGGACCTGGGATTCACATCGTTTTCCTTTTTTCAAGTGTTTTTGATTTGATATGTCTCCTGATCTCGACGCTCTTTTTCTGTAGGTAGAGGTGGCCGTTGACTTTTGAATCAGAGGCAGGGTGGTCATTGATGTTGGATAGGAAGGCCGACGGGCATGGTCCGTCGGCGCAGAGGTGGTTGGGGCCGCGCGACACGGTTCCTCTGTGACCGCGAAGCCTGGACATGCATGGGATGCGGCCGATGGGCGACGCGGTGATTGGGGTCTCCATCTGGCCACCGTCGCAGTCGAGCCCGCGAAGGTCGACCTCGCGCTTCATCCAGAGGGGCGGACTACTCCAGCAGGCGGCCAGGCTCGTCGCCGGCCGCTCCCGTGTCCACCTCGCTGACGAGAACATCTCCAGCACCCCCGAAGCACCTCTGCCGCCACTGCCCAGGCCGGGCTCCAGCATTCTCTTCTGCCGCCGCCAAAGCCGAGCGGCTCAACTCTGCGCTCTGTCGCTCTGTTTATCCCCCGCACACAGCTTCGTGAGCATTTGAGTTTGGCTTTTTTTTTCTCGATCTAAATTTGTTTCACCTTTTTTTTAGAAGGAATCAGATCCATTTTATGGACAGTGTGTTCATGATCCAGATCTATTTTTGTTAATCTGTGGGATTTTCTGGTGTAAATGAGTTCCCAATTCAGAGGAAGTGGCTGTCGATCTTTGCTATATTTGGAACAATAAACTCCAATTGGTGTCTAATGTTTCAGATTTAATTCCAGGTTTAGTTCGATATTTAATTCCAAATTTGTCATTAAATATATTTTTCGGTGGATGTGAGATCAAGGCGAACTCAACTTCACGGCTAAATTTACTCTTTTAATTTTACTGCCTTAATTTTACTCTCTTAATTTACTCCCTAAATTTATTACTCCCCTTAATTTACTCTCTTAATTTTTTCTGCCTTTTAGGAAACATTTTTCTCTCCCTAATTACGAGAGTTTTTTCTCTGTCTAATTAAAGAGGGGTGGAGGCATTTTTATTCTTCTATATAATTCTCCACCCTCAAATTTTTGAACATTTTTTTGAGATCAATATATGGACAACCTGAAAAGCCTCTTCAAAAAAAAATCCTGATCAAAGCGGAGGAAGGAGCAGAGAAAGTACTAAGGAATTGGCTCGTCAAAAAATTAAACCATGTCACACGTCGTGGAAACTTTAAAGGGCCCGGCCTCATCCTGCCATGCATTAAAAAAAACAAGAGCTGTCACGACTCCATGGCACGACTCCTCTGCCGGCTCTGAAAGTTCACATCTTTTTCGTTCAAAAAAAGTGCCGTTGCGGTTGCTCTTTCTTTTGAATAAAAACTGACGCATGACTACTGCTGACTCAGCCTAACGGACGTTTAACAGCAACACAAATCGTGGAACCACATCCAACGGCTCTAAGGGTATGCACAGCTACCACCCATGGTAGAAAATCCGACATATTCATACTACACCCGGGTGTAGTTACTCCCACGTGTGTTTCACACAATCTAGGTAGTATCTATCATACCGAAGAGTATATACATGTAGTATGAAATATATAAGAATATTTTAGTAGTATATATACTACTTTGTAGGTAGTATGTACACTTTTTTACGTACACTATTTTTTTACGTATAAATATGCATGTATTTTATATATATAGTGCAAACTATGGGTGTATTTAAATTTTTTTCACCAAAGTTGGTATGGAGTATCTTAGATATAGTGTACGAACATACTCAAACCAATAAAGTATGTTATATACTTCCGTATGGTAGTATATGAGACGTGGGTGTAGTTACACCCAGGAGTAGGAAGTATTTATTCTATATATATATATATATATATATATATATATAGGTCTGCTATTCTCGAACCGGTTCGAGAATAACTATTCTCGAACCCTTTCTGAATTTCCGGGTGTTTTTCTAGTGAACTTCTCGACGGAATACCAGAATTGCATGTTCGTGCGGACAGTATTTTCATGTTGATTTTCAAACCGCTTATCGGATTGATGCGTATAATATATCGTTGGATTCGCACAGAAATTTCGCAACTTTTTCGTGTTCATTGTTTTCCCAAATTCTATATTGATTAAAACTAATTTGAAATATACAAAACAACGTTTTCGCGGATTTCTCTATTTCTGTATAGTTTTTGGGTTCCAGTTTTCAAACCGTTTATCCGAATGATGCGTATGATATACCGTTGGAAAGGTGCTGACTAGGCGCGCCTTTTTCATGAAGAACACTTTTCTAAATTCTTTATAGTTTAAGAGCAGATTTGAAAATACGTGATTACGTTTTTCGAACTTCTCGGTTTTTCGAACTGTTTTTTGGGGCTAATTTCTGAACCACTTATCGGAATGTTCCAAATGATATTGCGTTGAAAAGCTATTGATTACGCGAATCTTTTTCATGTTGAATGTTTTTCCAAATTTTAAATGATTTTAGTTTAATTTCAGAAATACATAAAAGTGAAGATAACGCCGACACAAGAACATTTCAAAATTGGCTCATCTAGATTGATTAGGTGTGGCATTGCGATATGTTGAAGTATTAGTAGAGTTATATTAGTGCTAATTGTACGTTGAGTTAGTCGATTTGCGTAATCGGTGGTTGTACGGACGATTTCTATGCGTATGATTTCCGTCCAGGAAAACAGAGTGCATGAGGTGCTCGAATATAGAAGTGAACTTCCTTTATATCTGTTAGTGAACTTCCGATCGCGGTATAAAAGTTTCAGGCATGTAATAAAATTATAGCGAACTTCTGTGGATGTGAACTTCTTCTCCCCTGAATCTGAACTTCCCGACGGACTTCAATATTGTACAGGGCGAACTTTTGAAACTTTAGTCTAGTTTGAAGTGAACTTCAGAAAATATAGCGAACTTCCGTCGCATCTGCACTTCTCTGGATACAGATCTGAACTTTTATTTGTCAATGAGTCAAAGCTCGATGCCAACAAAAGGAGAACTTCTCGTACATACTAAATGAACTTCCCAACAAAGACTGTTTTTTTGGACTGAAAAAGTGAACTCGCATTTTACATAAAATGAACTGCATCAGTTTATACATTTTATACAATTGTCCACTTCCATTCACCCTCAAAGTCGCCAAACCACAAGCAGGACAAGAGAAACAAAATAACAGTAGCACAAATTATGTTCACAACGCTAATCCAATGTCTCAACCAAAATAACAAATTGAGCTCTCTAAACTACATAGCTATTGGTCTCTGGACTTCACAAATCTGCCCCCTGAACTTCACAGCTCCAGCACACCGAGGTCAACGCGTGCTTCCACAAGGTACAGCTACGCTGTAAAGGGTGAACTACTAAGTGCTGATGGCATGGGCAAATCGCACTTGGTCGAGCTTGCAGCAGCGGCGAGCTCACAGGAAAACGGTCACTTTTCTTATTCCGAACTATCACCATCACACACGAAACTGCAATAGGAAAAGAACTACATCAGGTTGATTACCACCTTACAAGAATACATGCTTGTAAACCAAATATTTGTATTATAAGAGAATTTGGATACGCTATTTTATCTATTCCAATCTGCATAATTATAAGGCTTGATGTCACCTAGGGCATAAGAACAAAGTATTGTGGTTCTCCTATCTCTCCTTTCTCAAGAATTGCAGTGAAGAAAAAGCTATCCAATTAAATTGGCTGCATAAAACAGAGAAAATCAAAGAAGTTCATAGAGGTTCAAAGAGATTAACCAGACACCATCTCGCTTGAAGCAGCAGCGGCAACGACAATGCTCGTGAAGACCACACTATCACTCGCGGAAGTCTAGAGTTGTGCTTGCAGGAGTCCATGCCAGTGCTCTTTTCATCCCACAATGAACTTCTTCTAGAGATGAAGCTAACTCCCTGCATGGACATGACTAACGAAGAAAGCAACAGCTCAGTTCAGATCATATACTAAGCGAACTTCCCAAAAAAACAATACTGAAATTCTATATCCGCATCTTGGTAAATAACTAAGCATTAAGATCAAACAAGAAGGGGTAAAATCCAAACATGAACATCGATAGTAGCTTACAACAGCTAATGCATCAATGGAAACTGCACGACAGCTAAATACATCAGCAGCATCCAACAACATATCATGACCAATGATGAACTGTACCACAACATATTAGCTACTGTAGTGTTTAACTGAACGTCTTTCCCCTCACGCAGTGAACTTACCCTAAAAAGAGATGTGAACTTCATAGCCAGTCAGTTGCAAAAACATCTCAGCCTGACGAGGAACTTGGTGTGCACTGATGTTCACCAACACCGATGCGGAGGTAGGTGCGCTAACGGATGTTCGCCAACGCCCATGTAACTGCACTGCTCCACAATTAAATCCGAACTTCTAGTTTTCTACGTCTATACCATTGATACTTACCCATAGATATAGCTAACCGCATAAGAGTGAACTTTCCAAAAACAAATTAGTGAACTTCTCCATAGCAAACAACAAATAAAGCACACATGAATTGATTTTATGTGTACACATGGAAAAGCTATTTTTTTCTAGATGAACCGACAGTAGTGAGCATGTACAAAATGAAACATAAACTTTCTTTGTAAACAAAAGGAACTTCTACTTTTTGTAGCCATACACGCATCAGCACATACTTGTACCGTGTTTTGCCCATGCTTGATTCATTTTTTCCATAAAAACAAAGAACTAAAAAATACGCAAGTTCATAACCATACACGTACAAGCTCAGGTCAACTAAAAAATATAAAGTGAACTTCATAACTAGGTGTATACACACTGAACTTTCCTAGATAGAAGATGCGAGCTTTGGGGACAAACAAAGTGCATTCTCTAATAATTTAGAAAAAATTACCTCTTTTCAGATTGACTTCTTGGTTTGATGCAATGTGGACTGCCGATCATCATTGACACCGTGGACTGCTATGGAACAAGAGTGCACATGCAGGGATTAGGAAAATATCAATGTGATAAGAAGTGAATTTATATGTAGGCTGTTCCCGCTGAAGACAACCTAAATATAAGAAAAGTATCACACTTATATTATTTTATATAAAAAGAACTGCCTATTTTCTCCTATGTGCACTTCCAGGCATATACTTTCTATTTAGTTCTCTGTTAAATAGCATGCAAGCAGCATAAATTTTACAGAAAAGTGGATCCAAATATAAGAAAAGTAGACACCCTGAAGAAATTAATCACACGATCGGATGGGACATGCAGCAGTATAAATTCAACAGAAAAGGTATCCAAATATAAAAACAAGCGGACAGGGATATTTCTAGTTTGAATGACCGTAAAGTTGTTTCTAGTTTGAAATGATTCTCCAATCAAATGGGCTTCTCAGGGATATTTCCTCCCTCTATTTTCTCATACAATTAACTACCAGATTTTGGATAAGTGCACTGCCTGCAATAACTTTAGAGTTGAATCCTCCACAATATAGAATAAATAAACATTACACAACCACACAGTTAAAATGCCATTGAATCTAATACTCAGTTTTTGAAAAAAATGCAGTAGGAAGAATAAATGCATGCTCTGCAACATGTGTACAGTCTGAACTTCCTGGCAAGAATTTTTCCAATTCCATGACTAATTACACTCCCACATAATTCACAAGAAAATGAATTTATTTTTTATGGACAAAGTAGACTACGCATTTTTGTACAAACCGAACTTCCTTAGATCTGAACTTCAGATGACACCGAATACAACAACAGAGAAGGTTTGACATGGAATCAAAGTAGAGGCACAAGGCTCCAGTGCCTGAGGCCATTACCTGCGTTGAAGGGCGAGGCGGCGCTGTGTGGGAGCACACACCATGTAGAAGTACCGCAAGTGACATGAACTGAGGGTAATTTAGTTAGTACCACACACCATATAGAAGTACAATAAAAATTAGCAACAGATGCGAACTTCCAGATTTGAAAATAGTGAACTTTGTGACAACAAAATGCGAACTTTTTCCCTCTTGGGTGAATTAGAACCTTTTTTGCTGGAAGAAATGAATATCTGCACTATAACAATTGAACTTCTAAAAAATAAAGTGAACTCTCCCACCAATAAAACTGAACTTCGACAAAAAATTGACATTCACAAGGAACTAAATAAACAAGTGCATATCTAAACCAAATGGATGAACTAAATAACAAGTAGCAAGAGATGTAAACTTCATGAATTAGGGGAAGTGAACTACAAGGATTAGAAGAAATGAACTTCAGCAATACTGCATTCGTCCTGGCAATGCTCCTGAGAGAATATCGCCGGCATCCTGTAGCTGCTCGAGTATTGCGCAAACGCAAACTAACTTCCTGCCAATAGAGAATGAACTTTAGGACAGGAAAAGGCGAATCCCCTGAATTTTTTTATTGTAGAAGTAACATGTTGTCAGGCATACATCAACATATAAATGAATAGTTGAACTCCTAGGCGAGAAAAAAATGAAAATAGCAGTAGATGTGAACTTCGCAAATTAATAGAAGTGAGCTTCACAAACTTCTCAAATAAAGAACCGCTGTAGCTTAACTAGTGAACTTCCTATTTTTCCACTTTTTTTACAGTAAATAGAACTTCTATTCCAGGTCAAAAAAAAGTGGGTGTACACTGCTCTGTTTCTCACATTCAGTGTCCATCATCGTTTCATACCATTATATACATCCGTTTATGCACTTGGTTTTATTAACAGACTAGTTTATACATACATGGATGAAAGGGCTGTATGAAGTAATGGCATGCAAATGCTTGTTGGGAGACAAACTAAGAAATAAACAGGAAATGACAAACATGAGTTGGACGACTATGGGTTACCATGAATTGCAATTAACTCTAGCTTGTGTTGGACTTCTTTTTAACTGCAATCTATGATTTTTTAACTGGACTTATCATATTTTTAATGAGCTTCTAGCTCTGGCATAGTGAAATCTTTGACAACATATACCAATTTACTGAGAAAGAAAAATGAACTTCAGCAACAGACAAGGTGCACTTCAGGACCAAAACTAAAACTCGAGAATATGCACTTCTATTTTGGGATCATCTCAGTGCTAGGAAAACTAAAATACTTTACTACCAAACTAGGCCTAACATTTGATTTCCTTCAGGTTCTAGCACACAAACTCAGCAGCAACTTCTTAGAAACTTTGTCACAACTATACCTATTTGTGTCCATATTGCAGGGATGCGCAAGTGCAATGATTTACTTTAACATTTTAAAATTTTATCACACAGAGTGAACTGCCCGGAATTATGGAGTGCACTTCCCTGATGTATATGCTTGTCCAGAGATTTCTGGCAACAACAAAAGGTGAACTTCATGCTACACCAAGTTACTTACTACGATCATTTAGTGCAATTTCAAATAAAAATGAAACGAACTTTTTTCTCGGGAAAGTATGAAACACCATGGTATGGATGGTGGACTATAACATAAACTAACTCAGAAATGATGTTCTCTATGTACATCTAGTGGACTTCTTTTTTCACAAAGAAGTATACTAACAAAATATCCTACATCACTGTACCAAACTGAACTTCCATTTTTTCTATCAGAAACAAAGCAACAACACATTTGTGTACTTCAATTATCAGCAAGAAATAGGAATCAAAGTAGAGTAGAGAAGTGGACTTTAGTTAAACACACCAGTTCAGATCGGTTGCAGAAGCAGCACACTTCAGCTCATATCAGCATACGTTCGCATCAGCAAGCGAGCCAGCAGCAGCGAGGCAGTCAAGGCCAGCAAAATATTAGTTGGCTGCAAAAACCATCACAAAGAACATAGAAACATACCGTTTCTTATCTTACTTGTGAACTCCCGCACCGGCAACCAGTGGGATCCCACAGCTGAACTGCTCCTAGACTTGTATGTATCTTGTTATCCTCCGAATAAATCCCAGAAGTGAACTACGCGAATTAAGAGAAGTGAACTTCACAGATTAGGAGAAATGAGCTTCACGTATTAGAAGAATTGAACTTATTAAACACCCTAGCTGTACGCAGACAACAGAAAAGTGATCTTTCATCATGGACTTATTGAACTTCCCCATAAAAGTGAGCTTTATGTGCGTAGGGAGTGAATTTTGTGTTAACTAAAGTAGTATTGAACAATCAAAAGAAACTTATGTCGTGACAAGAGCATACAAACTGCACTTTCTAATAGATTGACTTGTCATAATGTAAATAGTGAACTTCCTCATAGGCAAGTGAGCCTAACGGATAAAATAGTGAACTTCATAACCACACTGTTTTGCGGCTGCTCGCAATAACCTTAGAACAAGATCAGATAAACCATGAGTGCACCTTATTGGGATTAAGAAACAAAGCACTTGAACAATATATCAATCTAGTACTAAAAAAATGGTGCTAGATCTGACAACTTAGTATAGGAAACTAAAATAAATGAATAATTTAGAGGTCGCTTGCCAGATTGTAATCCTATCAGTCCTGGAGCATACCTTAAGTTTATTGTTGAAATCCCCACGGAGTATTACCAGATCATCATTCCACATCTTAGATATAACATAGGAGGCTCGATCAAGTAATGTTCCTTACCTTTACAGAAAAAGCACCATAAGGACACTAGTGGACAGGTAGATGGTCAAGAGCAAAAGAAACACTAGATAATGCTTTTATACAGCAAAAACAAGATTGCTCTATCAATAACATGCATTTTGTACAAATGAAATTTATTTTATTGCAGAGTGAACTTCACTTTTACACCAAATGAACTCACTATGATCATTTAGTTTGTTTTCATTAAAGAATTGCACTGGACGGCCAAGGCATGGCTGTAATCTGGGCGGTAGTGGACCGCCGAGGGAGCAGAAGGTGGACTCGCCGGCTGCATGCTTCTGGGCTTGTGGTTTGGAGCAGAAGGTGCAGCTTTTAATTTTTTTCGTGAAATTTTCACTTTTCTGCACATTGACCAGTAGCAGCAATGAACTGATGTTATTTTTGGAAAAAGAATATAAACCTAGCTGTAATAAACTAAAACTTTTGTAGGAAAATAAAAAGGTAAACTCCCACTGTTGATTGAACTGAACTTCCTATCTAATAAAATTAAACTTGACATCCAGACCACACTTTTTATATGAAAAAATGAACCTTTGTGCAAATACGAAGTGAGCTTCACGAGAATTTTCAATGAACTTCACATTTTTGCGCTTATGTGGACAAGCGAACTTGCATATTAAATAAAAGAGAACTTCACATTTTTGTGTTTATGTGGACAAGCGAACTTGCATTTTAAATAAAAGCGAACTTCACCTTTTTGTGCGTATGTGGACAAGCGAACTTGCATTTTAAATAAAAGCGAACTTCACATTTTTGTGCTTATGTGGACAAGCGAGCGTGCATTTTAAATAAAAACGAACTTGCATTTTAAATAAAAGAGAACTTCACATTTTTGTGCTTATGTGGACAAGCAATCTTGCATTTTTTTAAAGCGAACTTGCATTTTCAATAAAAGTGGACTTCACTTTATTGTGCTTATGTGGACAAGCGAGCTTGCATTTTAAATAAAAGCGGACTTGCATTTTAAATAAAAGTGAACTTCACATTTTTCTGCTTATGTGGCGAGCTTGCATTTTAAATAAAAGCTAACTTGCATTTTTTATAAAAGTGAACTTCACTTTTTTATGCTTATGTGGACAAGCGGGTTTGCAATTTTAAACAAAAGCTAACTTGCATTTTTGCTAACTGCTGGGGGCAAAATATATTTGTTCTTTCCCTCTATATCCAAGCCATGCTATGTCTGGGTTCAGGTTAGTCAGAATAACCATGCAACTATGACCAGATAAAAATACTCCACCATTATGTCACTGCCATGGAGTATATTTTGTACCAATTATTGTCTTCTCACGGATCAGGCGGTACTAAATTTTGCTTCTCTAGACATAGGTGTCTTCTCGTGGATCAGGGGAAGGCAGCTTTATAAATTTTCTATGTTTTACGAAAATACTGTGCATCTTAAAAAAGTACAACTTGAAGTTGCTTATCACTACCATGCATGTCTCCCTGAAAGGTGACATTACGTCAAATTGATATTGCCTCGTTAAGACTCGGATTCAATTCTTGGCAGAGCAGGTGAGGTGAGTGATACACAGTGGAGACTACAGCTAATTTTTTTCCCAAGTTGTAATGTTGTATATACATGATATGGACCTTGGAACTGCAGTACCCACCCTTCTCAAACTAGTAATGGCTATCTCCAATAGGCAGGCTAGTAAAAAAAAGCTAGCAATTTTCTGGCCTTGCGGCCCAAGATTTTCCGATGGTAAGAACAGTTTCAATAAAAGCATGGAAGGCACCAGTAACTCAACTCTGGTTTTAAGCCTGAATCGGCTGGACCCTGGACTAGATACCAATCTGCATTAGCTGTGTGTCGTTCTCAAGATGGTGCAAACTGAATCGATGGACAGACCCGTTTCCCCCCGCACATTAGACAGAAAACAAAATCAAGACATAGCCAGAATCAATCAACAGATATCTAGATCGGTGAGGTTCTGGCCCGATTGAACCGTAAAAGATTACCATCTAATCTTAATCGTATCGCAGAGATTTACATAGAGGGGGAGGAGGTTGCAAACCGTACCAGGAAGTCCAGGATACGACGGAAGCGGGGAACGAGGGTTCGGAGAGCCGCCGTGGTGGCGCTTCGTGTGCCATCGCCGATTGCGGCCCCCCATGGCTGGGAGGATGGGCGCCGCCTACCAGGACGGCCATCCAGGCCGGGGCGGTGCGGCGCGCAGGGGAGGATCCAGGCCGGGGCTGCGCTCAGGGGAGGAGCCATGCCGGGGCGGCGCGCAGGGGAGGATCCAGGCTGGGCGGCGCACGCTGAGTAGCGTGGAACGTAGTGGAGGCACGGCCCCTCCCGGCGGCGCGGTTGAGATGGGGATCCGGCTGTGCGTGGGAGGAAGACTTGGCCTATCGCCGGGATGAAGGCGCGAGGTAACGCCGGCTGCCTCCGGGAAGAAGGTGAGCGGGAGTTGGGAACGGCGGCGATGCCTGCTGCCGCCGGGAAGAAGGTGAGGCGGGAGTTGGGACTGGTCTGCGACGCGGCTGCCGCCGGGAAGAAGGTGGGGCGGGAGTTGGGGACGGCCACAGGGAAGAAGCTGGGGAAGTTCACAGGGAGGAGAAGTGGGGAGGCGTCGGTGGGTTTTCTCACACGAGGTTGGTTAGAGAGCTTGTCGGTGGTTCGGCTCGGCCTGGACCAGGGGGTTCGAGAGAGAATAGTTCATATATATATATATATATATATATATATATATATATATATATATATATATATATATATATATATATATATATATATATATCAGCACTATTCTGCAACCGGTTGCAGAATAATATTCTGAGCACCGACTTGTACTTCCCTGGACACAAGGTTGAACTTCCCGGAGAACATGGTTGACCTTTCTGTCGAACATACCTGAACTTCCCGTTTTCTTCAAAGCTACTAATTCTAGTTCGTGTTTCTCAACCGTTTGTCGGAACTATGCAAATGATATACCGTTGGATAGATAATGAAAAACCGCAACTTTTTTATGTTCACACTTTTCACAGATTTTGCACGGTTTAAATTTAATTTTAAAAATACGAAAACACTTCTATATGGCCAGAAAACGAACTTTTAGTTCGGTTTTTGAATCGCTTATCGAAACTGTGCAAATGATATACCGTTGGAAAGATAATGAAATTGCGCAACTTTTTTATGTTTTATGTTTTTTCAAAATCCTTACAGTTTTTGAACAATTTTGAAAATACCGAAATTCGGACGTACTCAAAAAACGAGCGGACAGTAATTTGGATGATTTGTTTCAACCGTATATCGGAATGATGCAAATGATATGGCGTTGGAAATCTATGGACTAGGCGCAACTTTCTTATTCCAATTGTTTTCTCTAATTCCTTACAGTTTAATAGAATAACATGAATTACTGTCCGCCTGTTCTATGTGACGGGCACCGAATGATTTTCCCCGCGATTTCCATGCGGTATATTTAAACAATGCAAATGATATACGGTTGGAAAGGTCTCAAAATGGCGCATCTTTTTCGTATCTACCATTTTTGCCAACTCCAAACGATTTGAAAGTAATTTTAGAAGTTTCGAAATCATATTTTCGGTATATTTTGTGGGATAACAATTTGAATTTGATAGATTAGATCCATTTATTTGTTGTAATATGTTGTAGGTAATGAAATTAGACATATACTCTACCATATAAAGCTTTTGGTGACAATGATTGAAGTGGTTGGTGATCAAATTGATGAGATTTGAACAATAGATTTCCTCCCCGTAAAAACAGAGCATTGAACTTCCCTCGACACGAACTTGCACTTCTCGGGAAAAACGGCTGTACTTCTCTGCGTTGTTTCACGAAAGTGTTCAGTAAATGACTATAAGTTTCTCATATGGTGTCCGTTTGAGGTCCACGACCACACAAAATGCTCAGCACAACCACGCGCATCTGAACTTCCCGCGACATGTCCTTGTACTTCTTGGCCTTCCTGGTTGTACTTCACAGAAATGTTTTGATACTCGTGTGTTTTACAAAAACTAAACATGTCCCCTTCGGAATGATAATTTTAGATTGTCCCTATATTCTATTTAAGAGATTGTGCACTTTCTGTATCTTACTATTTGAACTTCACAACGTTGCTATGTGAACTTATGTGGGGGTATTTTCTTCATGTAATTACTGCTTGTACTTCCTGCTGTATCTGCTTGTACTTGTCGCAAGCACAGCTCGTACTTCCTTGCAGATGACAGGATTATTTTGTTTTTTTCTACATTTGGACTTTGTCGGGTTTCTTGTACTTCCTATATTAAGTGGGTTTATTGCTCGTGTCGCATGGTTGTACTTCTCATTGTCAATTATATGAACTTCCTTACGGGTGATGGGATTATTATTTGTTTTTTTCTATGTACTTATGTGGGGGTATTTTCTTTGAACACTTTTAATTCATGTAATTACCGCTTGTACTTCATGTTGTCTCCACCTGCACTTCTCGGAATCACTGGTCGTACTTTCTCGCAGATGACGGGATTATTTAGTTTTTTCTACATTTGGATTTTATCGGTTTTTGTACTTCATATATTAAGTGGGTGTACTGCTCGTGTCGGTTGGTTGTACTTCTCGTCGTCAATTATATAAACTTCCACGCACGTGATGGGATTATTTTGTTTTTTCTACATTAGGATTTAGCCATTTTTGTTGCATTTTCTTCTTGCATTTCTCCCAAAAAAATATAATTGAACTTCTCAATATTTTTCATTTACGTACTTCTCATGTATTTCCCGCGATGAATAATTGTACTTCTTGGGATGGATAATTAAACTTCTCTAACCCAATTATTGTACTTATTAGAACTATTTTTGTGTATTTCTAGGGAAAAAAAGATTTACAATTTGTTATGTACTCGTGTTGTGAACTACACAACACAAATAATATGTAATGTGCCATTAAGAGTATGCAAACTTCCGCGATTCAATTTTAATCTCCGCTGGGCATACAATTAGGAGTATTTAATTCTGATTTGTTTTGGATTTATTTTTGTGTGCGGGAGGTGTACTTCCTAGTAGCAAGTACTTGTGCTTCTCCATTGCTGTTTCTTATACTTCTTCCTACACGAATAGAAAATAGTACGGCAATACATCTTTCTAGTCTTGAATCTTCCCTAAAAAAAGCAGTACACGAATCTAAATTTGGGCAGTCATAATTCCAGTATCGAGCAGTGCTCAAGTCTGAATTTTGCGTTGCTACTGCATGCCAACCTGTTTCTGTCTCGCGCCTGCAGCCCTGCGATGGAGCTCGGGGATGGAAGTTTGGAGGGGCTGGGCGAGCGAGGCAGTAAGAGGGACTCCGGCAATTGAACGCGGCCGCCAGCGCCATGGACCGGCAATGCACGCGCAGGATCCATGGAGCTGCAATTTGGTTCCGGGTCACCGGCGAAGACGAGCTGCGGGAGGAACGTGTCGGTTGCTGGGGCGGCTCACAAACGGCGATAGCACCCAGTTGCAGCGGCGGGGCACCTCGAGGACCTTTCGGCGGAGGACCGCAGGCCTCGTAATGGGGGCGGCAGACCTCAGGGCGGGGGCGGGCGGGTGTTTCGGCGGCGGCGCCTCCAGACGCGGAGGAGACGGGGGCGGGCAGACCTCAGAACGGGGGCGCTCGGGCGTTTCGGCGGCGCCGCCTCCCGGGGCGGAGGAGGTTGGAGGATGGGCGGCGCGTGGTGCCCCAGCAGCGGCGCAGAACCTTGGGACGCGACTACGGCAGTTCACCGCAGGGGCGCGGAAGGTTGGGGCGGACCGGTGGCGGCCGGGCTCGTCGGCGACGAGGATGGATGCGGTAGTGGGGGTAGGTGTCGCGGGGGTGGGGGTCGTGCGTGTGGGGCGGATGCGCTCAGTCAAGGGGCTGATTGATTTTTTCTTTCTTTCTTCTGTGGATCGGTCCCTTCCTTATAGAGACAGTTGGTGCTCAAAATAATATTCTGAGCACCGGTTTCAGAATAGTGTGACCCTATATATATATATATATATATATATATACCAGCACTATTCTGCAACCAGTTGCAGAATAATATTCTGAGCACCGATTCGTACTTCTCTGGACACGGGCTTGTACTGCCTCGGAACTTTTTGCAGTGTGCGTTCGTACTTCTGTATGTTCTTCATGGAATCGATGTTTGTGTCACGAAATCGATCTGTTTGTTGTTTTCTAGCGTCGTAATGTTGTTTTCTAGCAAGTTTACACCAATCCGCACGCACACATTACAACTTTTGCAAGATTTAACAAGTTTTTGAATCTGTTTGATCCGCCGCCATGTCCGTGGCGTACTTTTTCCGCGAATGGAAATTGTCTTCTAGATCGTCGTTTTTAATTGTTAATTCGAGTTAGATTCGCATCAGTATGCATATATCAGTGAATCAAATGCTTAATCTGGTTGCAATTTTGTGAGAATCGTTGATTCGGTAGTCTCCCGTGGATACCTGTTCCGCCGTTCGCAGTTCATCGATTTCTATACGATTTCCTTTTTTTTTGTGTGTTTCTGTTAAATTGATTTGTTTTTATCCGTCAAATTCATACTAGAATACGCGTTGAATTGCTAAAAATCAAAATGGAATTCGCGATCTAACCCGTTGGCAGGTTTGCGTTTCGTGCGCCGTCGGATCATGCGGGTGTGGATTAGTTCATCGTTTTTTTGTGTATTCTTATTTTGATAGAGTTATAATAGGTGTTTTTTCGTTATTACTTGCAGACATACTCATGTATACTTCGTTTGTTTCGATTTTGATTTCGACCTGTTCGTCAAATCAACCGAACATCTATGTGGCAAACTGAACTTTTCAGTGTACCATAGTTGTACTTCGGTTTGTTCGTAGTTTGTTCTTTCTTGTTTTCTGTTGCGATCTTCTTGTCTTTTTTAGATAAGGTTGATCTTATCCATTGCTTTTTTGTGTGTCTTTTATTGTTAGCCGTGCGGATGGATATTCTTGCTGGTGGTTTGTATTGTGTTCTTCTTCGTATCCGCGCCCGTACTTCTCGGGAGGGTCTATCTATACTTCCGTTATTCAGGCTCCGAATAAGTTTGGATTTTAATGTTAGTTTATTTTTCAGTTCCGCAAAGTGCTCTTAAGGATAAACATTCGATTTGAGTGAACGCCTATATAAGTGTTATTTTCTCGTTGAGGGAACCCATAAACTTGATCAGATCTTTCTCCTTTCCATCGTCTCCCAATGGCCAAAACTCCCTTCTCCCACGAATACACACTCCCTTGCCATGGCACAACCGAGATGAAAGTGTTGTACACCAACACGGCATCTAGAGTTGAGGCATGGCTGACTTCAATTGAATCTATCCTTGATGCTTCTGCAAGGAAGATTGTGGGGATAGATGTTGAGTATGATAGGCTTAGAGGATCCAGCTACAATCCGAAGAAGGCGGCTGTCATCCAACTTTGTGTGGGCACTGAAGTTTTGGTGTACCACATTTGCCATGCTGATGAAAGGAGTGAGAAGTTGTATAATTTCCTATATGGGTACCGGTACACATTCGCTGGATTCTGCACTGCTGAAGATCGTAATGTTCTTTCTCGTTCTCAATTTTACATCCATAATATCAAGGACATCCAGATGATTTGGAGAGACCCGAACATTCGCAAGAGGACTCAAGGTCTGAAGGATGTTGCTGCAGCCATTATAGATCCAATTTACATGAAGATGAAGGATGGATTTGGTAGTACGGAGCATAGCATGTGGGCTAATGCGCCTCCCTCCCACCTGGTCATATTTTATATGCTGCTAGGGATGCATATGTGACCTACGAGGTCTATAGGCGTTTGTATGTTTTTGAGAGAGGATTTTTTTCTCTGTATAAACGTCCCGAGAAGAAACGTGGCAGGGATTGGTGAATACCTTAAAGTAGTTTGATTATGTTTCCTTATGAAATTTATTCAATATGTGTTCCATTAGTTTTATATAGGTTCATTTTTTTATCGTGTAATCCGAGTTTATTCTTAATAAATTTCATTTTATTTCGTGTGAACAAGCATATAATTCTTTTTATTTCTGCTCCAGTACTTCATGTTTCTTGTCATTTGTCACGCAAGTAAATGTTTATTATTCTTACTGGATCTCAAGATTCAGAGGTTGTACTTGTTTTTTATATACCTCAGTACTTCCTCTAATCCGATGTTTGTACTCCCGGTTTACAAGTTTTGGATTTGTTACTGGATATCAAGATTCACAAGGTTGCACTGCGTAGTTCGTGCTCCTGTACTTCTCTTATCTGTAGAGTTGTACTTCCTGTTTCTTACTGATGTACTTCTTCCGTGTGCACACATGTACTTGGTTGGGGGGGGTCCCCCCCCATATATATAATATCTAATGTATATTTGTTACTGGATATCAATTTTTTATAATTTGTACTTCTTGATTCTTACTGATGTACTTCTTACGTGTGCACACATGTACTTCTGGTTGGGGGGGTTCCCCCCCATATATATAATATCTAATGTATTTTTGTTGCTGGATATCAATTTTTTATGATTTGTACTTCGTATCTCTTACTTATGCACTTCTTGTGCCTCTACTCTTGTACTTCCTTGTGGGGAGTGGGGGGGTTCCCCCCCCATACATAAAATCTATTATATTTTTTGTTACTGCAGATCAATATATATAAGGTGTACTTCGTAGCTCTTACTTCTGTACTACTTATGCCTCTACTCTTGTACTTCCTCTGTAATTTTGTAAATTGGAATTCAAGATTCATAGTTTGTACTTTTCTTTGTTGTAAGCTCGTACTTCTATTAGTTTTATTCGGTACTTGCCGCTTCTTCACTTTATCCTACATGGGATATTCTTGATGTATTTATTTTATAATTTAATATTATGAGTTTGTACTTTGCTTTTGTATCGTTTTGTACTTTTTTTTCAAGCCTATACTTCTATTGCTGCAGAGTCATATATGATATATTTTTTTAAATTGTATTCCTGTAAATTAAGGTTTGTACTTACTTGTACTTGTATCCTGTACTTCCTTATCGTGTATGCTTGTATTTCCTTTTTTGCTGCCCTTTGTTTTTTGTTGAGGCTGTACTTATTTGTCTGACAGGCCAGGTAAGGGCCCAGTCGGGCTTTTTCTGGGCCCGATTTGTTACGAATTGGTATTTAATTCCCTTTTTTTATTTGTAATTACAAAACTATGGTAATTGTTTTTTGGCCCAGTCCATAATTTTCGGCCCATTTAATTGTGGCCCGGTGGCGTCCGTATGCGTCTCTTACACCATAACTGTGAGTTGCGTAGCCGTTCCGCACGGTCCGGACTTCATTACTCCACCTTCCCCACTCTCTCTTCGCTTTCCTCGTCTCTCGTCGCAGGGAGGAACTGCTGCGCGGTTGCGGCGACGGAGCCGCTGCCTTCTTCCGGTAGGATCTACTTCTCCGCGCCCCTCCCTATCTCGCGCGGTACTTCTATTCTCTCTATCCTTCTCCGGCCCCTCAAATTTTCTCCCGCGAATGCTCTCGTGAGGTTGTGTTCCGGATTAGGGGTTACTGTTCATAGCTTAGGGTTTCCTGCTTGTAGATCTTGTTTGTTCTTTCCTTTTGTATCGCGCAGCGTGTCTTCTTGTTTGTCTCCTGCATTCTCCTCGGACTAATTCGTTTTTATTTTTGCTTTTTGATTTGTGGTTGGTTGCAGGGTTCGTGTTCATGTGCTTCTGATCTGCGCGTTGACTGGGAGTGGTCGATTTTATTTCTTTAGTCATGGAGCCTGCCCCGAAATCCCCACTGCCTCAGGAAACCCAAGGTAATTTTATGTTTTCGTTTTTGTTTTGTGTTACTTAATTCTGGCGAAATTGTTTGCATGCTTTTTTTTGGTTTCTCATGCTTGTTGTGCTTCCCTTAGATTTCGAACTAGTTTATACAATGTTAATTCTTGCGTTGCTTGTGCAGTTATTTTTTATTTATTATTTTTTTCAACTGCTTGAAGATACAATGTTCATTGTTTGTATATAGTAGGTTCATGTTTTTTTGTTTGAATTTGACTTCTAATCTAACAATAAAAATTCTCCTAATTGTTTGTGTTTCTCCATATAAATATACTTATATGGTATTCATATATGTACTTAATTGTTGGTACAAGTTGTACTTCCCTTGTTTAATTTCATATACTGTAGTTATTTTTTTACTCATGGATGTGTGTTATCTGACAACAGAAATTATTCTAATTTGGTTTGGTTTTGTTTTCTACATGTAGATTCGGTTATGTGCTGTTGTTACATGTACTTATTTATCTGTACCAGTTGTACTTCCCTTTGTTTAGTTGCAAATACTGCATTTTATTTTTACTTTTCTTTTGTTTTGTGTTATTTTGACAATGGAAATTCTCCTAAATTTTTTGTTTTTGTTTCTACATGTACATGTACTTATCTGATGTTAGTACATGTACTTCTTTTCCAGCTTCATGTGTATGTTCCTATTTGTAGTTCTTTATTTTTAGTACTGCTCTCTCCTAGTTTTTGTTTGCATTTTTCTTGTTATGATTGTTTCTATTCTACTTATCATCTTTCATTGTTCATTTTTACTATGTCTGAACCCATTTCTTTTTTTAGGTGAAGTTACAGTTATTAAGAAAGCGAAATTGGTTGCCGCCGATGGCAAACTAAGTCTCGTTGCCGGTATTCCTATCGTTTCCCCTGATGTTACTGTGAGGATTAGAACTGAGGCTGAGGCTAAGAAAAGCTCTTCTACATCTGGTAATCATTTTTAATATGATCCCTGTTTTTGTGCTCGTTGTCTTTTTTTGTGATTTTTGTATTGTCATGCTTATTCTCTTTTGATATGTGAATCATAAGGCAACGAAAATATATGCTCTTAAGAGAAAGAAGACTGTGTATTTTATTTTGTAGCAGTTGTACTTCCCTTGTTTTTAGTTTCAAATAATGCAGTTAATTGCATTGCACTTATCTGATATGTATTGTTGGACTTCCTTACCTTTTATTTTACCATTTTAGGAAATTAAATATTTTTTTTCATTGCTGTTGTAATTAATTTGCTTCTTTTTCTTTAATGCAGATGCAGATTTGCAAACTGAAACTACTGACAAGAATATCACTGATGTACTTGCTTCTGTAGAAGAGACTTATGGAGATGGAGATCGAATGTCTGCTCATGACGGTTCTGAGCAAGGTGAAAGTGATATAGGTTCTTTGGAGTTGTCGTTAACTCCTACTCAGGATGTTGACGACACTGAGCCAGTTACTCAGATAGAAGATGTTCCAGCCCAGCTTGCTGCTGAGGAAGAAAGGGTTGCACAGAAAATTATGCGTGCTAGGGAACGAAAGAGTAAGTCGATTCATGATGCAGGAGCATCTAATGTTGGTCCCATAGCTTACCATCGTAGGGAACGGAGGAGCAAGGCGGCTAATGACGCAGAAGCATATGCTGTTGTTCCCGAAGCAAGTCGTATGGAACGGAGGAGCAAGGTTGCGCATGATGATAGCGAGGCTGCTCCTGAGGATAGCGATGCGACTCTTGATGATAGTGTGGCTGCTCACGTTGATCCCGAGTCTGCTCCTGCGTCTGATGCAGATGCTGATGTGGCGTCCCATGATGATAACGCAGATGCTTCTCCTGCGTCTGATGCAGATGCTGATGGGGCGTCCCATGATGATAACGCAGATGCTGCTCCTGCGTCTGATGCAGATGTTGATGGGGCGTCCCATGATGATAACGCAGATGTTGCTCCTGCGTCTGATATTAATTTGTCCATTGCTGTTTCTAGCAGTCCTGTTATCACGCACAGGAAAAGGGGTGTTGTCCGAAAGAAGAGGATGATTGATGCTGGTATAGCTGGTAGCCCCCGCAGAAGTCCACGTGTCTCTGCTGTGTCTAGTGTTGATGGTAGCCCACGGCAAAGCCCACGTATTCTAAATATGCAGAAAGCTAGCCCTCTTGGTGTTATTGCTAAGGGAAAGCAAGCTAAATCTAAGGTGGAAGCAGGCTCATCTCACTTCATTTTAAGTTTTATCAACTTACCTGATATCTGTGTATTTTTCTAATTACTTGATAATTTTGTATCTGTAGGTTTCTGCTTCTAAGAAGAAAAAGCCTGCTGATGCTACTGGTGGTAAGAGTGTTGTCGATAAGCCGAAGGTGAACCCTAAGGCGGTGAAAAAATCTGCTCCTAAGAGAAAGAAAACTGTTTGTTTTAAAGAAGATGAGGATTTTGTGGCTGAGGATCATCAGGTTTCTGATGATGACATTCCTAAGGTTATATCCTGTTCTTTTCATATTTATTATATGCCTTCTCTAGTTGTTTATATGTATGGTTTTTCTTTTTTTTGTGTTAGTACTTCCTCATTTTGTATAACTTGTACTTCAAGTGTTCCTTCTCTTGTACTTCCCTTTCTTTTTTCATATTTATAATATTCCTTCTCTAGTTGTTTATATGTATGGTTTTTTTTTGTGTGTTAGTACTTCCTCATTTGTATAACTTGTACTTCAAGTGTTCCTTCTCTTGTACTTCCCTTTCTTTTTCATATTTATAATATTCCTTCTCTAGTTGTTTATATGTATGGTTTTTCTTTTTTTTGGTGCTAGTACTTCCTTATTTGCATAACTCGTACTTCAAGTGTTCCTTCTCTTGTACTTCCCTTCCTTTTCATATTTATTATATTTCCTTCTCTAGTTGTTTATATGTATGGTTTTTCTTATTTTGGTGCTAGTACTTCCTCATTTTTATAACTTGTACTTCAAGTGTTCCTTCTCTTGTACTTCCCTTCCTTTTCATATTTATTATATTCCTTCTCTAGTTGTTTATATGTATGGTTTTTCTTTTTTTTGGTGCTAGTACTTCCTCATTTGTATAACTTGTACTTCAAGTGTTCCTTCTCTTGTACTTCCCTTTTATTAGTGTACTGTTTGTAATTATCTGTTTGTGCTTCTATCTCATGCATGTATTTTTGCTTGTACTTACCCTGTACGAAAATTTATTAGTTCCATGATTACATATATGATTTTTTTTCCTGTGTTAATATGTAATGTTCTTTTAATTTTTGTATAAGGTTGTTAAGAGGAGGAGAGGGCAGGCAGAACCTTCTGCTGTGGTTGATGATGAAAAGGAGCGCTTTAATACTGTTGCCAGGTGCTCTTTGAAGGAATTAACTTTTTGCTTTGGTTTGCTTGAGGAAAGACACAAGCTGTTGGTTTGTGAAGCTAGATTGGGTCATATTGGGGATTTCAAGATAAGAACAAACATCAATCGACGTCTTATGTCCTTTCTGATGTACAATATCGATCCTGTCATGATGAATTTGGATCTTGGAGATGGTACCAAGATTATTCAGATCAATGCTGATGCAATTCACAAGTTGTTTGCGCTTCCTTTTGGCGAGAATTCTCCTCCTAGGCCTTCAGATAGTATCCATGATGATGCTTTGATGAGGTTAAAGGCTGAGTTAGGTTATGCCAGGAATAAGCAAATTGAGACGAAGGATCTTAGGAGGTTGCTTGCAAATCTTGTGAAAGACCCAGCCAATGATGCTTTGGCTTTGAAGGTTTTCGGTCTAGTTCTTTATAACAAATTTATCTGCCCTGGCTATACTACTCGTGTTTCAAGGGAAGCCGCAATGGTTGAAGATTTTGATATCCTCAAGCTTAAGGATTTTAACTTGTGCCAGCTTGTTGTTGATGAGCTTAGGAAAGCTGTTTTGAACTGGCAGGCATCAAAATCAGATTGGGTTGCTATTCCTGGCTGTGCCATTGCTCCTCTTCTCATGTATCTTGACTGCATTGACCACAGGAAGCTAAATCCTAGGGATAAACGCACACCTCGTGCACTTTTCATGAATCCTTCGAATCTTTTGAAGCTTTCTGATCTTGACTGTATTAAGGAAGGTGACTGGAAGCCTTCTTCGTGGATTTATGGCAAGTTGCCGGTGAGTCCACTTTCTTCTTTTATTCTTCTTTTTTTATTTTTGTTTCATGTAACATTTTGATTTTTAACATTGTTTTTATTTTCATGTGTGTTTGCAGTGGAAATCACGTGGTGATATTGTGTTTTTTGATGATGTATCTAGAATGGCTGGTGGGCGTTTGACTCCTTCGAAGAGGAGTAGCTCTTCTCTTGCAGCTTTTCAGTCTTCCAGACCTTTTTGGGCAGGTAGTAGCAGTGGATCTGCTCTGGATGGGCAATGTGCTCCAGCTGAGTCTTTGACTGTTAATGTTTGTGGGGATATCGAAGCTCTCCTTTCAAAAGCATATGATATGTCTCTTCAAATACCTACATCTGCTAAGCGACTGAGCTACACTGCTGGCTTCTTGCCTCCTGAACTTTGTTTTAATGAAGTTGCAGCAAAGGATACCCTTGATTTGGAGGCTGCAAACATTGTGCACTTTCAGACTAGCATTGTTCACATGCGCCAGAGTTTGTGCCTGTTCAAGGCATCCCAGGATGCTCGTTGCAAACCATATGAGGAAAAAGCTGAGGCATATTTGAAGGCCATGAATGATGCTGATGCAGCTGCTGCAGCTGCTTCTTCCGCTGCAGCTGCAGCTGGTTTCCCCCCTGTGCCTGATTGTGCTGCTGTGCGTCCCCGTACTCCTACTGTTGCCGATGTTTCCGGTTCATCTCTTGGAGATGTGAGATTTTATGTATTTTTATTTTGATCTTCTTTTTAGATGCAAAGCTGAACTTCTTTTTCTTTATGTTTGTCTAATGCTTTCTTTTTTCAAATTTTTTTGTAATGACTTTATTTCTATTTTATTTTCATGCAGGCTACTACTAATGAAGATTTGCCTGCTGCTGATACTCCTCCATGTGATGATTTGGAGACTGAGAAGGACAATTTTGTGGATGCCATGGATGATCTCTCGTCTGGCAAGGACGGTGCTGAAACTTTTGATGAGCAGCAAGCTCCTGATGGTGTTAAGTCTCCTCATACTGGTGAAGGTCTTAATACTGGTTCTGTCCATGCTCTTGCTACAGCTGATGTTACAATTGCTCCTGTTATTACTGAAGTTACCAAGAGTGATGTTGTCACTGCTACTCTTAATGCTGAAGCAGATACTTATAAAGTTGACGCGCCCCCTTCTGCTGTTGCTCCTGACCGAGAGCCTTCACCATTGGTTTCGCAACTTGTGCCAGCAAGTACTTTATTTGCTGCTGCCCCTTCTAGGCAGGAGGAGAATGCTGCTGAACAAACTGAGGAGCCAGCTCCGACATCTCAAGATTTAGGCAAGACCTCGTAAAGTTCATGCTTTGGTAGTTTGATTTTGCTTTTTGTTTGTTGCTTTTGCGTGGTGTGCTTTGGAAGTGTTGGGGGTGTGGGAAATGTAAACTGCCCTGAACAAGTTATCGTTAGATTATGTATGTTGTTGTTCTCGGACCTGGGTTGTAAAATAAAAATTCAGTTTCTTTTTCTATTAAGTTTGTGTTCTGGAAACATAGAAAAGAAGTGTGCAGATTTTTGCTTGTACTTCCTGTTTCACTTTTCTGTTTAGCTTGCTTGTACTTCCTTACATGTACATCCTTTTGCACGAAAAAGAGTGCAGCTTTGCAGCTATATAGTCATGAATTTTCTGCTCTTGTACTTTTCCCTGGCAATTGTGTTTGTACTTCCCACAATTTAGGTAGTTGAGTACACTTAGTTCTACTTTTTTTCAGCATGTACTTCTTTGCACATGGACCTGCACTTCTTTGCTTTGTAGTCCTGTACTTCTATAGTCTGTGTACTTCAACCTGTATTTTTTTATAATCTTTTGAAAAATATCATTTTATGTTTATTCTTTTTAAGGTCGTGATGTTTTAATTTCTTTTGTTTCTGCAGCCTCTCAGTACCGCAATTATTCTGCAAAACTTCGAGAAAGTATTGACAAGTTTTTCTATACTGTTACAAAAGTAAAAAGCAGTGATGAATTAGCGTAAGTTGCTATTATTTTTTTATGCAACAATTCTTATGGCAACTCTTTCTCATATTGACATTTTTTAATTAAATATTATTTTATTATTTTTTTTTCAGGAAAAAGGTGATGTTTCAGAATAAATTTTGTGAAGTTACTGTTAAGGATGTTTCAGAATCCTTTAACCTGCGTGGGATGCTATCAAGTCCTGTAGCTGAAGCTGGTATTCACCTAATGAGGGAGAAATACAAGGGTTCCACCAAGCTTATTATTCCTTTATGGGTTTGCGTAAGTTGCAGACATTTATGAATGTAGTTTTGTTACTTACTTATCTTTTTTTCCCTGGTATTTGAAGTTTGTTACTTACATTTTCAGCGTAAGATATGGAATGTATGCTTTGACAAAAATGTGAGGTCTTGGTTTACTCAAACTGGACTTGAGCGTATGGACAGGCATGATATTGTGAGTAAAACGTTAAACTTGTTTTGTATAAATTTTTCTGCCCTCTATATATACAAATTTTACTGCCTGATGCCTTTCTTATATATTAATTGTCCATTTTTACAGGTTGTTTTTCCAACTTTTGATCCTCCAAAAGCGAGAGATGAGGTTGGACATTATGCTGTGGTTACGCTTAATCTGAGGGATAGATCTTTCCAGTATATTGATTCTTTGTATACATGCAAAGATCCTACTGGATGGTTCATGTTCAACAAGATGACGAAGAATATAAAGCAGCTTTGGGCAGATGCTTCCCATGACATGCAAGACCCTCTTAGTCCACTTACTATTGATGATTTGAAGACAGAGTACATGTGTACACCGCAGCAGGACAATGGGTGAGACATGTGTTATTTTTAATCTATAATTTTTGTACATCATTTATCTGTCCTTTTTTTCATGTTTTGTTCTTTTCTTGTCATGACGTATCTTTGTTTTTTCGCAGTCGGGACTGTGGTTTCTTTATGTTACATACTGTTGGGTCTTGGAATGGTAGGTCGCTTACAGAATTTACATGCAAGGACATTCCTAACATAAAGAAAACCATGCTTTTTAGCTGGTCGACGTGTGGAATTTTTGATGTGGATCTCGTGGGTTTGTTTGGGTATCATCCAGGTTAGTACCTTTTTTTTGCAAATCATGTTCTTCACCTGTTGTTTTCTTTTTTCATGGAGAGTTCCTGCATGTACTTCCCTTTTTTACCTTCTGTACTTCTAATATATGTCTATTGTACTTCTTGTTTAATCTTCTTGTACTTCCCTTTTTTTCAGTTTTTTCCTGTACTTCCTATATTTTTTAATAAGTGTCCGATACATTTTTTTAAAAGTTTACAACTGACATTTGTTGCAGGTGAATCTCTTGATCTTGATGAAGAGAATTTCTGTCTTTTCGATACCCAGACTCAGACCTTCGTCCCTGAAGCTGATGTCGTTAACATCAGTAGTCAAGATGATGATTCTGTGAAGAGAATTGACAACAAATCCCTTGATTCTCTGAAGAATAAGCTTGCTGATGTTCTTGGGAAGGCTACTGTTATTGAAAAGACAGTTGTGGATGCTGAAGTTATATCCTCTGATGATGACTTTGTTACGCCAAAGACTAGGTCTGGAAAGGTACTTACTCCTGTTAAGAAGAGAAAGGATCCTTCGGTCGACTCGGCTAATATCACGACTACAAAGAGGGCTCCAAGAAGACCCAAGAAGTGGAGTGGACCTGTAGAGATTTTAAAGCCTGGCGAGTTCAATCACCTTAAAAATGCAAGGCTGCTTAAGGACTTCATGCTGAGCAAGTATGTAGTCGAAAAATATGGAAGGTATGATGTCTTTTTATGATCCTTCTGTCCACATGTTTTTTCCTGAACTTCTCTTTTTCTTTTTGGACCTGTTTTTTTCCCCTCTGTAATGATTTTGTTTTTTGTGTCTATACAGCGTCAATTACTGTAGATTTGTCCATGGGAAGGACACGTTTGGCGATGATATTGAATCATTATTTACCGGCAAAGAATTGGCTAAGGCCTTTGGAGATCTTGGGGAGTTAGAGGGTGAAATGATGAGCTATATTATCTGCCAGTGGAAGGAAGATCCCACCCAGAATCATGTCTTTGCTTCTGGAACGCGTGTCCTATTGTCTCCCTACTTTCTTACGGTGAATAATATAGCTTCTCTTTTTTTTATAAGCTAGTTGTTATGTGTTGAATAGTCATAACATAAACTTTTATCTTTTTGTGTAGTATTTGCTAGAAATGGACGGCATGACTGTGAGCAACAACTTTGATGTTGTAAGGGCTGTGCAGAGTTTCCATGATTATTTGAAACCAGGAGAGAATCTCTTGACTGCAAATCTGGTAATACATTCAATAAAACTTTGATGCCCTAACCTGCCTGCACTTCTGCTGAGTTTAACTATGTACTTCCTTTTAATTTGTATTTTTTTCACTGTGCACATGTTTACTTTATTTTTGATTTACTCTTTCATAACAGATCATCATGCCCTACTGTAAGACGATGCCTGGTTCACAACAGAAGCATCATGTCTTGTATGTCTTGAACAAGTATCGTGCAACCTTTGATGTTCTCGATTCGTTTGATTGGAGTAGCCACAAAGAACTCTCTCGGAGTTCGTTCCATGCTGCAGATGTCAAGGAGATTGTATGTTGTATTTTTTTCTGCTTTTTTCTGACAGCTTATGTAGGTTAAACATTCTTGTGCTTAATGTCTTTTCTCTTCATTTCAATGTTAAAACAGGCTCGAAGGTTGACCTTAGTCATGGAAGGAGTTTATGGCAAACAACAGTATGCCAAAAGTGGTCATCCCAATTGGAACAATGTTTCAAAGAAGCCGAACTACGTGGAAGTCCCCAAGCAGGGTTTCAACCAGTGCGGCTACTACTGTATGAAGTTTGCTTCTGCTTTTGACGGTGATCAACTCGTTCTGGACATTGGAAATGATGATGTATGTTTATTTTTCATAGAAGAAGTAACGTTTTCTTATATTTCTGTTGGTTCTTCTCATAATTCTTTGTTTTTCTGGTTTTTGTTTGCAGGTTCGCGTTGATGATTGGAAGGCAGAGTACCTGTACTCAACTGTGTTCCATGTCAACAACATGGTTCCTCTACATGATCTGCCAGTGGAAATTCAATGCCTTTCGCCTCATTTTGTGTTGTCTACCCAAGGAGAAGAGCTTATTATGATGCTTAGCCAGATGTCATAGAACCTCATTTTCATATTAGTATATAATTTGAATTTAATATTCATATTTGTAATTTAATATAGTCTGAGCTATTGGAACATTAGTCTTTTTCATTTCTATATTGGAAGATCAGTGTACTTCATACTAATTAATCATGTACTTGTTACTGAGGAAGCTTGTACTTTTAAATCTGATGTTATCCTGTACTTATTGCAATATATTCTTTTTGTTCTTCTTTTTCAATTAGCTTTTTGTGTTTTCTTTTTTGAGAGAAGTGTTGTACTTCCTGCAGATTTTTTGTTTGTACTTCTTCCGTATCCCCCATATAATTTTTTTGGGATATATATTTTTATTGTAGTTCAAGTTTCGAAGATAGTACTTTTGTAATCTATCCAGTTGTACTTCTTTTTGTTTTACTCCTGTACTTCCTGGTCATCTTCTATTTTTTTCTAATCTTCATTCGTATCCCCTACAAACTAAAGCTATGATATAAACTTCTTACTGGAGTTCAAGAATGTAACAGTTGTACTTACTTGTATCCAGAAACTTTGTTTTCATGTAAATAAAGCTTGTACTTACTTGTATATTAGTTCTGTACTTCCTAGCGTTTATGCTTGTACTTCTTTTATTGCTGGCTTTGTGGTTGAGGCTGTACTTATTTGACTGACAGGCCAGTTAACGGCCCAGTCGGAATTTTTTTTGTATATTTTTGTTATTTTTTACAGACTTTTAGCACTTCCTACTGAGTAAACTTGTACTTCCTAGTAGTATATATTGTACTTTGTACCTTCTTTTATGTTAATGTTTGTTATGTACTTTCTTTTGCGCTTCTTTCCTGTAAGACAAATAAGTTGTGTATTCATATATCAAATTCATGCTAGAACTTGACGTCTGGAGGCCTGTATGATTTAACAGGCTCTGTACTTCCTATTTAATTAACCTCGTACTTCTTACTAATACATTTTGTACTTCTTACATTTGTTTTTTTATTTGTTGCTGATGTTTGCTGCTGTACAGACTTGAAATTCTGTTTAATGGTAGTTATCTAATAACTTACTGGAGTAAACCAAGATAATTTTGTATTTACAGATAATTACTGAATGGGAAGTAAACTAACTATAATATCGTAACTTTTTTCTATGTTTTTTTATGCTAACTTATTTCTGGTGCTCCTTCTTGGTGGAGGTGGCGTTGGTTCATTTCCTTCATCTTCCGCTTTGTCATCATCATCATTTTCTTCTTCTTCTTCTTCTTCTTCTTCTTCTTCTTCTTCTTGTTCTTGTTCTTCTTCTTCTTCTTCTTCTTCCTCTCCCTCGTCATCCTCTTCTTCTTCATCTTGTTCCTCTTCCTCTTCCTCGTCATGCTCTTCTTCTTCTTCATCGTCCTCTTCCTCCTTCTTTTTTGTTTTTCTTCTTGTTAGCGTTTTCTTCTTCGATTTTCCTTTTAGCTTCAAGCCATTTGTCACCGGACAAGTAAGAGAGTTGTGGCCTGTTCCATATTTTTTACACCCTGAACACATCTTTCTTCTTGGAGCTTTTCTTTTACTGATAGCAAGTTGTTTCATTACTATAGGATCAATTGGACAAGATCGAGAGTTGTGACCTAGTTTCAGCTTGCATATACTGCACGTGTTCTTCCCTTCCTTCTTCACAGTCTGATGCACCTTCTTCTTCTTCATAGCTCCTGGAGGTTTAGAGCCACCAGGTTCCTTGTTCCTGCTTCCTTTAGTTTTGGACTTAGGTGGTGGTAGTATAACCTTCTGCGGCATACTGTTACCATCGTTGTCAGGCTGATTATCTTGCTGGTTAGGACAATCAGGATATGTCTGTTGGTTTTCTGTCCAACAGTGAGTTTCATCAGGCTCAAACTCATCAATATCTGGGCACTGGCTTGAAGCATCTTCATCATTATCTGGTGTTGATGAACCCATTGCATCAAGTTCGTCGTACAGTCCCTGCAGACCAACTTTTGCTCTTGCCCGCTGTTCTTCTGAGCATGTAGCTTTCCGAACAACTTTCATAGCCAGCTGTAGTACTTCATTCTGCTGGTACAGATACGAGGTACCATCAGAAGCTTGTGTCTTGTAATCTCTCCTATCAAAAGTTCCTCTCTGTCGCGCTCCAATAGTGTACCTCCTCAGTATGTAACTGACTGGAACACTATCAACCCTCAGGTGGTCCAGCATGCATAAAATATGTAGGCAGAACAGTCCTGTTGTAAAAATATGAAGTTTTAATCCGTTAGAAACTATAAGAAGTGCAAGAATTGGTGACACAGAAGTTTAAGTCACAAGGCAACAGAAGTACAAGTTCTATTTTTTGTTTTTTTAATGTTTTTGTACCTGTGTGTTCCCATAGGAGACACTCGCACCTGTATTCGCCTCCAATAGGATCTGCAAGTACTCTGAACTGATGGTTCGACCAAGAAAAGTCGGTCGTTGGTTGGTGATAGGTTACCAGATAATTGTACTCATCAAGATCAGGGTAGTTTGGGTTTTGTTTGACGCGGAACAGTGTGCTTTTCTTCAGCATAGCCTGGTACTCTTTGAACACAGTCTTTGTGTAAAGTTGCTGGAATTGATGCTCAAATCCATAATGTGTTCTCTTATTTGAGCTTGACTGTAAAGATGACACAAGACATGTTTTTTTATCTTATACGAAGAAAAGATAGACAAGAATGATAACACGAAGCACAAGATGTGGAGTAAATGTTTTTTAAATCAAGTACCTGTATTGCATATGTCTTTAAATTCTCTGCCTGTCTCCTTTGGAATATTAATTTGGTAACTTGCTCTGCAAAACGGTTCAGACTGAGCTTCTCATTTAACAGACCACGCTTTAGGGATGCATTCATGCTTTCTGAGCGCTGAGTAGATGTCATTCTTGCGCAGAAGACGTTCTTGAAATAGGCTGAGATCCACTCCTCCCTGATTTCCCAGAGCTGCAACATCATGGGATCATCGTGCAGATTGTATTTGTCAAGTAGATTTTGCCAGGCGTGTTCAAATTCTGTAGGCATGAGTGGCCAATTCAGGATTGCTGTAAACTCAGCCTTGAAGGTCAAATACTTCTTGTACAGACTCGACAAGTGCAGGTGGAATTTCCTCATCATATGCCATCTGCATAGTTTATGCAGGGTTTTAAAGAAAACACGAGGGATTGCTGCTGCCATGGACGGGCATTGGTCTGCAAATAAAAAGAAGGTGTCTTCCAATCAATACACAAGTGAATTAGCCAAACTGAAATTGGTTCAGATGTATATTTTTTAATATGCTATATGTTATCACAGAAATATGCAAAAAGAATGTGTGTAAACAGACCTGTTAAAATTATTGTGGGTTGCTTCCCATTCATGCACCTCAAGAACGTTCTGAACAGCCAATAAAATGATTCTTCACTTTCATCCCTGACTAGGGCACAAGCAAAAATAGTGGACTGTAGGTGGTGATTTACTCCAACAAAGACACCGAGGGGCATGTGGTGTCTGTTTGTTTTGTATGTTGTATCAAATGTTATGCAATCCCCAAAATCCTCATATGATCCCCTACAGCTTGCAGTAGCCCAAAAGATATTCTTTATACGGTTTTCATCATCAAGCTGAAAATCGAAGAAAAACTCCTTGTTGCAAGCTTTCATCTCTCCAAAGTAAGACAGAAGCTTATTAATATCGTCCCTAATATCCTCTTGGGAATTTATTGCCTTCCTGCAATTATATGGATGGAAAGTACAGAATGCTTTTAGCAGGAAGTACAATCATACTACAATCAAAAGTACATGGAAAGATAGACATGCAGTAACAGGAATGTTTGTTCACACGTGAAGTACAGAGTTATCGTAAAAGGGAAGTTGATGTTCGCAAACAACTTCAATTCTAAGTTCAAAAGAGCAAAAAAGGTAGAGTGTTGCTTACCGGTTCAGTAAGTCACGCCCATGAAATGTTAAGTACTGCGCGCCTCCCACCGATGAATATAGGATTGACAAAATTATCCGATGAGATACATTCTCAAACTGCAGGAACTTTACAAATTCCAGCAAAGAAGGGTCGAAATCTTTATGAGAATGTATGAAATTCATCATGCTGGGGCTTTGAATCATATGGTGGTTGTGTTCAAACTTTATATTCTCAATTACATAAGTCTTGTCTTCCTTCTCTTTTACTCTAATACCAGCAAGGCAACCACATCGACTAGTGGTTTTATCACGCACGCGATCAGTTTCTGCAACAGTGCTCTCGTAATGACCTTGGCGGCTGCAGTACAGGTATCGATTGGCACCATTGTGCTGTCCAGTTCTGACTCCAAAACCAGCATGCCTTGCATATCTGTTGTAAAATATTTTGGCAGCCTCGAAATCTTTGAATACCATTTTTATCTTTGGTATTAGATAATCTGGAAGATCATCATCCTGCAAAAAACAAAAAACAATAGTACATTAGGCATTTCAAATGAGGAGTACATGTATGATAAACAAGAAAGTACAACTATGATGTAGCAACAAGTACAACTGTGATACAGCAAGATGTTCAGAAACTAAATTTCTTTCAAATGTACTCACATGGCTGTAGCGACGTTGCTCCACTGGTGTATCTGCTTCTTCTTCAGGGAGTATTGGGCAAGGCGGTGTCACCAATGATTTGTGTAACAATGGATCTGATGGGTCACGGCGAGGCAATCTAGAGGACGAAGGTCGTACAGGTGCACGTGGAGGCAATCCAGAGGATGAGGGATGTACAGGTGCACGTGGAGGAGGAAATCCAGAGGATGAGGGATGTACAGGTGCTCGTGGAGGAGGAAATCCAGAGGATGAAGGACGTACATGTTCTCGTGGAGGAGGAAATCCAGAGGATGAAGGACGTACATGTTCTCGTGGAGGAGGAAATCCAGAGGATGAAGGTGCTGCTGGTTCAGTAGCTTCTGGTTCCCTACTAGGCATTTTGTAGGCACTAGCATTGTGCTGATTTGAATGCGTATATCCATTATATGGAATATGATCTGGGGGATGCGTAGCACCAACCTCAGCAACCTTTCTAGCAGGTCGTCTAGTTGATAGGACACGTGCAATATTTAGGATATGTGGTGGCACAGCAGGACCTGGATTGTAAGGAAATTGTGACGTTGTTCCTGTTTCAGCACTTTTGTTCGTATCACATTTTGTTTCTGGACTATACATTTCTGAGTCCAATCCCGTTGTAAAAGGTGAGTAGCCAGTGACAAAGAAGTTGCGTGGAATTTCAGGTGTCACCCACTGCAGAGGTTTTGGATCAAGCACAACTTCACTTCTTTTTTTTCGCCTAGCCATTGAATCATCCTGCGATAGTAGAATATCAGAGATTTATTCGAATAAGTAATGGCTGTACACATATGACAATTATAATTTGGATCAAATAACAAGTTCAAGATAAAAAGATAAGTACTAGTGTGGAGAAAGAGAAGTACAATATAACCAACATTAGCAGTACAAGATAACTAAATACAGCACTCAGGGGTTACTAAGTTCTAGTAGCAAAAGGATTACTAAGTTCAAGTGCTAAGTTCAACTAGCAAAACAGAGAAGTACAGGTCACAATCATTACTAAGTTAAATTGCTAAAGTTCAAGTGCTGAAACAGAGAAGTACAGGTCACAGGCATTTTCTAATATCAATTGCTGAAACAGAGAAGTACATGTCAAATGGATTACTAAGTACAACTAGCAAAACAGAGAAGTACAGGTCACAGGCATTACTAAGTTCAATTTGCTAAAGTTCAATTGCTGAAACAGAGAAGTACAGGACAAATGGATTACTAAGTTCAACTAGCAAAACAGAGAAGTACATGACACAGGCATTACTAAGTACAACTAGCAAAACAGAGAAGTACAGGTCACAGGCGTTCCTAAGTTCAACTAGCAAAACAGAGAAGTACAGGTCACAGGCATTACTAAGTTCAATTTTTGCTAAAGTTCAAGTGCTGAAACAGAGAAGTACAGGACAAATGGATTACTATGTACAACTAGCAAAACAGAGAAGTACATGACACAGGCATTACTAAGTTCAAAGAGAAGTACTGGAGTTGTAGTAGAAGCAGAGAAGTACAATAAGCATTCAGAATAAGTACAGTTTCAATATTTGACAAGTATAAGGTCATCACTTTTTAGAATTACTACATGACAAGTTCAGGTTTTAACACTGAGAAGTTCAAGATTATAGTTTCTAGCTGTACAACATTATCTCACCTCATTTTGCTCAGATGTACTTCGTTTCAAAGGGGTAACTGCTGCAGATATACATGTTTCCCTTATTTTATCCGAGAGCAAAGTAGATTTGGGAGCAAATCGAGGTGAAGATCTTGTAGGAACGACATCTTCAACTTTTTTCCGTCGATTCTGCATCTTCTTAGATTTTGGAGGATCCATTTTGCTTGGATTTCTTGAATTCAGACAATTTATTTAGAAAAATCCAAGTTTTCAACTATGATTTTGGCACTGCAGCATTTGCAGAGAAGGATCAAAGAGCTGAAGGATCCCTCAAGAGACTCGGCGGAGAAGAGGGGGCTGCGCCAGAGAAGAATTCGGCCGGGATCTAGAGCCGGAGTAGAATTTTGCTCGCCGGAGAAGAAGAATGCCGTGTGCTCGGTCGCTCCGCGCGAGCTCGGTCGCCGCGCGAGCTCGGGCGAGCTCGGTCGCCGCGCGAATCGGTCGCGCGCGAGATCGGTCGCGCGCGATCGGTCGCCGCGAGATCGGTCGCCGCACCGCGCGAGCTCGGTCGCTCCGCGACGGCGCCGGAGGCGGGAGGCGCGGGTGGAGGCGGGCGGGGTGGCGGCGGTTGCGAGGTGGCGGCGGGGACGGGGTGGAAGCGGGGCGGGATCGAGGCAGGTGGAGTTTGGTCGGGGGTCTCGGTCGGAGCGGGCCGTTCGGCCGAATCCTTATATAGGGGCCGGAGATGCTCAGAATATTATTCTGCACTGGTTTCAGAATAGTGCTTCTATATATATATATATATATATATATATATATATATATATATATATATATATATATATATGAGGTTGTAGATATTAGTCGTAAACTTACTCAAACTTAAATAACATTGAATTAGGAAAAAGATAACCTGAGTTATTTTGAATGAGGGGACGTCACAATCACTAATCAAAGATAATTGTGGAAAACTGAAATCTATTCAAGAAAATGGGAGAAATAATGTATCAAAAACAAAATTAATTATACCATTTTGCAGATTGTTCACCGATATAAACAAAGAACTGTTTGATCTGCATGTAGGTACATCCAATCAAGGCTTTTTCCCCGATCTCTAGAAAATACCGATGGGCACATGTATTACCCGTTCGCAAAACGCCAGTCCAAATACCGGCTAAGATTTTCCAAAAAAAAACTTAAAATTTATGTAAAATATATCAAAGGTCGTCAAATTTTACACAAATTTTGGTAAACACCGGCCGGTGCTTTCTTACACCGATAGGTACCCAAAAAATCCAGTTATCGGTAAGATTACAGCCAAGAACTAAAACTCTGCATCGGATTGATCAGATTTTACACATAATAATTATTAATAGCATCACTATTAATAGGGAAGATTTATATTAAAATATAAGCTACGCATGTAATTACAAACGATTTTCTTCTATTTTTCTGTTTCTACGTTAACATTTGAGATACTTGTTAATTACATCCATATTCTGGAGTGGCATAGAGTTACTAATTCAGGAATGCATTCACATACGGAGTATACTATGTTTGCTGATGACTGATTAGTACTAATTCATTGCAAGAAACGGTTCATTCATATTCTGATAAAGGATGTGATCGTTAAGTCATATACTTATGGAAGTCCTTATGCATCTCTCTGATGCAGATGGCGGGGGTCTCTCGTCCTCCTTTTGGAGCAAAAATCAATTAGTTATATATGAAACAATGGGTGTAAAAGGTTATCAAAAAGGGTGCCTTCATAGTGCTACGTTATCTTTTGAGATACTGGTTAATTACATCCATATTCTGCAGTGGCGTAGAGTTACTAATTCAGGAATGCAATCACATACTGAGCATACTATGTTTGTTGGTGACTAATTAGTACTACTAATTCATTGCAAGCAACGGTTCATTCATATTCAGCAAAAGGGGGTGTGATCATTAAGTCATTTAAGAAAGGTAAAATATAAACAAGGTAGTTCATGAATAACTTCATTGGTTAAGGCAGTGTATCATGCAATGCAACATAAGGACTGAAAAAATACCATTTGTGGTGTCCCATAAGTCCGTGGAGCCGTCAGTTTCGTCCACCGCAAAAACGTGGCCACCGAGTTCAATGGCATCACAGTACTTTGGATAATCAGATGCAGGTGTAAGGGCCTCCAGTGTTCTCCAGTCGCCACCCCTTCAAGGTAGAAAATCGTTTTGTCGAACAAGGCGATGAGCTTGTAATCTGCGTACCTCCCACCTTTTGTGGGCACTTGGCATATTACAATCTTCAACAAATTAATTACTGGACCCAGGGAAAAATAGTATGCATCAGCAGGTTGATATGAAACACTAGTATGACCAATCTTCGAAGCAGGTAGGGATGGAAAGGGGATATGTCGCTCGTTGTAGACGTTCACGAGGCACCACTGGCACCCATGATAATCGGCGGCGGCGATCCAGTCGTCGTTCGTGCCAAGCCATTTTCTGTCGTGCATGAGCGGCAGGGCGACAGAACGGCGAGGATGGTCGAGGGGCACCAGGTCGTACACGGTATCATGCAGACGAGATGCTCTCGACACGTCCCAGTGTTCATCGAACCAATAAGCAGACGGAGGCATCAGCAGGCAGGGTTCATCCCAATGGTGCATCTTACCTTCATCCTTGTTGAGCAGGTCGTAGAGCTCCCTGGAACATGCGGCAAGTCGGACGGTGTAGGTAACGTCCAGATGCGCAGCGATGAGGTCGATGTTGTCGCCGGTGAGAGCCTCCAAGTGGCCGTCCCCGCCGCCCCGGCAAAGCCTAGAATAATCCATCACGTGAAGATGGATTTAGGTGGATGGCGGATGCAACTGCGCTTGGGGTTTTCGGAGGAGAGGGCGAGCGCTATGGAAGGAACGATGCGGCGCGCGGCCGGCCGAGGTAAGGAGAGAAAGGTATAGTACTAGTGATGCGGCGTGGTGGGGATCGAGATCCTGCGCGTGCGCGTGATTCTGGGAGGGTGAAGAATATGATAGACATGCAAGGGGCAAAAACTAGGTAGTACTCTAGGCTGCTGCTGCGACTGGGCGCCGATTTGACTGTTGGTAGACTAGCACGCCACCCATCTATAAATTTGTGATGACGTTTGGTGCAGTGATGTCTCGTCACATCAGGTTGACCAGAGAGGGTTTTTTTACAGTTTCCATTTCGATATATTTTTCGCCAATAATCGTAGTTCTCTACATGCCAGAGACACGTACCTTAACACGTGGGCAGCATGCAACCGCGCGAGCACCAAAATGGAATGAGAGATGTTTTAGAGCAGAACTTCATTTTTAATGCCTTTCCTAGCTTGGTTTGGAAACCGGACAGAGCTTCAGTGACTTGATGCTTCCAAGATACATTGTGACTATGTGCCACCATCTACCATCCATTTGAGATCCAACGTTCCAAACTATCTCTTATTTCGAAGCTAAAAAAGAAAAACTATTCAGAAAATTTTGAAAAAATCCAGTAATATGTAGATGCCTTGTTTTAAAATCTATGAATATTTCATCCCATTCGGACGACTAGCTTGTGATTAAATAGCTTCTTACGTACTCGAGCACTAGTTTAAACTAAATATATATTTGCTCACAAACCTATGATTCAAATCGAATGAAACTTCACCAAAATATAAATCGAAATATGCATGATTTACTGGAAGTATGAGATATGAACCTTAACATTAATTAAGATGGGACCCACGTAGTATGAGATGTGAACCTTAGCATTAAGATGGGACCCACATAGTATGAGAAAGTGAACCTTAGCATCTTAATAGTATGAGGAAGGAGAGAGAAATTATTTTCTTTTGTTTGTGGACAACCAACAAGCTTGTAGGTCACCCATAAGAAATTTTCCTTGTGGACAACATCCATTATGTATAATAGACAACCTTATGGACTACTTTTTCCTTGTGGACAACATAGTGGATTCCCTCGGGGAATCACCTATATATGTGTGTATATATATAGTAATAATATTAACTTTCGCCATAACTTGGGTCCCATTTATCTTGTGAAGTTTCCCACTATGTATGATGAACTGAACCTTAGCATTAAGATGGGACCAACATATATATGCTATTGGTGTACCCTCATGCACGACAGAGGAATGAGAGATAAATTATTTTTGATTGCTAGTTGTTTGATTCTACGGGATTTTTTCCTACACCAGCTAGTTGTTTGATTCATGGGAACATATCCTATAGGAAATAATCCTATAGAAAATAAACATGAGGTCATATCTCATGGATAATTCCTTTGGCAGAATCAAAGAGAACTCATCTTCCTACAGGATTCGACTAGGCATGCCATACTAATCATATGTTTTTTCCTATTCCTACGAATCATGGAGCCCAAGGAAATATTACTTGTGGATAACCTCCACTACAACCTTATCAACTACTTTTTCCTTGTAGATAGGTCTTGTGGACAACATAGTGGATGCTCTTAGCCTTTTGCATAGCGGTGGAGCTTGACAAGAAAGGTTGGAGGGACAACAAGCTGAGAGAAAGTAAAATGAGCTAATATTACGCTGAATTTTACAAATAACATAGGCTTAATTTTTCTAGGTTGGGCGGGCCACGGCTCGGTTTTGCTTCAACTAAGACTAGCCACAATGGGAGTATCATAGGTAGTAGTAGTATCATGCATGTCATGTAGGTAAAAATCTTATGTGGCACATCAATTAATGATGAGAGAGGTGAAATTAGTATCATAGGTAGATACGGTATCATAGCACGTAAAACTAGAAATTTTAGTGGCAAACACATCATGTACACATATTTGCATTGAGATTCTACAAAACATTAAATAGAATGGAACTATGATACTAATTCATGATACTATGCATTGTAGGTGTTGTATCATAAACTAGTATCATACTCCCTCCGTCCACAAATAAGTGGACGTGCGGGATTTTCAAGGTAAATTAGTAAAAAGAGAGAAAAATTGCATTGGGAAGATGCAACCAACATCTCTCTCCTCTTTAATTATTTCATCTCCAATAGGCTAAGTGCATGTACAAAATTAAGATAACATGTGTTGAATATTATTGGGTTTGATTTCCATGCGATGAGAGAGAAATAACTTTTGCTAATTTAAAGTGCATTGGGAACATAGAAGTACACTCTTTCATGGACAAAGTTTGAGGCTAGATGTCCACTTATTTGAGGACGGAGGGAGTATGTATGATACTAGTCTATGATACTTCCCATTGTGACTAGTCTAAGTGCTTTTGCACCATGAACACTAGCTATGCACAGACCTCAAAAAACACTTCTCCATCATTCTACTATTCACACTTTCTTTTTCTAATAGAACTACATACCATTGTTTTTAATATAATCTTGTGACGAGAGTATATATTTCTAAAATAGTCATTTATGTTTCGCATAAGCTCAAAGAGGGGTACTTAATTATGAGAGATATCTTTCAACTAATACGTTGTAGGAGTACTTTAATTATGTGAGCTATCGTGTGAAATTCTTACTAGAACGAGTACAAAAGGTGTTTGATAACATTACAGGCCACACGCCCAGTGTAGCCTGCATTGTAGGAGCATTACATCAATTTAACAACTACGAATGAGTAGCCTAGGTAGAGATAACAGACAAAGGAAATAGTTCAACAGATAGTACAACACAACTACGGAAAGGGAGTAGCCTAGGTAGAGATAAACATGCAAATGAAATAGTTCAACAGATACAAATCTTGCATTACAACACGAGTATTACATAAAGTACATCAGCCCTTCTTTCTAGACCTGTGACGCGAAGGCAGGTTCCATTGCCGGGCGTTGGCGAAGCTTGGGATGAACCACAACGGAACCTGCCGCCATGTCCATCTAATGTTGGTTTGGAAACCAACAGTACAGTCTTCAGAATTCAAACTGAAGCGGCAAATTTCTGGAGAAGGAGGATATGCAAGGCCTACTGCATGGTGCGATGTGTAAACAGAGTTGCTTCTCGCCATATTTGGACGGTCATGTTCTGCCCCGTCTTCTACTGGAATGATAATCGGATAGTTCACTCCAAGGAAGAGAGAATATGATCCAAGGGAAATAATCCTCCTCCATGGCCTCGGTGGCATCAACTGACTGGTGTCCATGTTGTACACCTCGCAGCCAAGTAAACCCTTACCATACCCGTGAATAGTGTGACCATGACGACCCTCAGAGGTAGCAGCAGCAGGTAAAATCCGAACCAGTCCAGTATAATCCCGCCCGTCAGTAACGCCCCAGGTATGGACCAGAAAAAGTCTAGAACCATCAGGAGATCGTGCTAACCACCAGGAGCCAAGATTGTACCAACCTTGTTCATCAAGTTCTGGCGGAATAGGTGCCGTGCTGATCAACAAAGGACCTTGCAAAGGAAAGCACAGCTTGAAGTCAGTTCAACAAAACTTGATTAGTTCATTACATACATGAATAATGATACTAGCTAAAATACTGCCTCCGATCCAAATTAATTGACTCAACTGGATGTGTCTAGCTAGATATGCACAAATTAATTGACTCAAGTTTGTCTAGCTAGATGCACTCGCTAGACAAAGCTGAGTCAATTTGATTTGGATCGGAGGGAGTACTTTATTTTGACTCAAAGGCATATCGCTGCTGATTTTGATTGAATATAGAGGGGGAAAGGTACAGGCATGACACAAAAACTGCACAACAAAAAGAAAAAGGCTAAAGCTAAATCTGAAACTAGCAGGTAATAGCGAAAACACATCATATGAGATGAGAAAAATTACCCCAAGAAAGTTGATTCCATGCATAAACTTTGCCTGTCTGAGTTACAGCAAATACAATACCCTTGTGGATGATTGCATCGGAGTAGCCGAACGCTAAGAACTGGTTGTCAAGAACTGTCCATCTGCTAGAAGCACAGTGAAGGACTACAATTGCCGCGTTGAAGATGGCAAGAACAGAGAAACTAGTATAATTTGAAGCAGCTGTTGGAACTCGGCAAATAGCTATCTTCAGCAGTTGAAGATGTTGATCATTAGACTCGAACACAAGTTTATCCGGGGTGGATTTAAACACACGTATTGGTGGTAGAGGAATCCGGCGACCAGTGTACACATTGACAAGCTCCCAATTCTAGGGGAAGCCAAAAAGGGTGATCCAATCTCCATTCGCGCCTGCCCACATGCCCGTACCACCATCTAGAATCACGGCATCGGAAGAGATCCTGTCCAGCGGCATTAGTTGGCACAAGGTACCCTGCGCTCTTTCGAATCCTGCTGCTTGCCCTTCTGCTTGAGCTTGAACTTGACGCGGGAGAAGGGATTGTGCGCGGACGGTACCTGAGTTTGCTGAGTATGAAGAACACAGGGCACGCCAAACGGCTGAGATGCAGGTAGAGCTACACTTTGTGTTGCTGAATCATGATAAAACTTGCATGAACCGACGAGGCTCGCGGCGGTGATGACATCGCATCGGGATGCGATTTCTTCAAGGGGGCCATCAGGAAACACCCAAGAACTGCCACTCTCATTGATCGATCTCGCCATTGGAAGGATGCGGTCAAGTGGGTGTGGGGGTGTGGGAGTGGGACGCTGGCGTTTGGGTATGAGGTATTGGAGGACAGTGCGAGCGGCAGCTGGTAGAGCGATATGGATAAAAGTCCACAACTCCTACTAGTACCATCAAACAGGTGGCTCGAGATGATCCGAAAAAGGCATGGCGGCGGTGGTGCAGGGGCTGCTGGTGTAGGCGGGGTCGCCAGAGAAGATGGAGATGAAGAAGACGGAGAGGCAGGCAAAAAAACAATTTGAATTGAAATCAATATACGAGTACTACGGGCGTGCCTTCTCTCTCTGGTCTCTGCTGCACTTACTGCACCTGTCGTGAAGGCGTGTGACCCGAGAAGAAGCTAATGTACTGTATAGCTGTCCTTGCACGCCGTGGAGCTGTATTTTGTCTCATCAAATCAGCTCTAGACAGTTTCAGCAGAGAAAAGATCCTTTGCCATCATCATGATATATTACCACGGGCCCACGACAGTGCACATTCATCTTGTACTACCATATATTGTACTGCTCTATATGTTGCACAAACCACCACTTGGACATTTTTTTTGCAGTTTCCACCATGTGGTGGTCTAATATGTTGCAAATTTCACCACTTGGTTATCTAATCAACTAGTTAGTCATGTTGATAGCAAAATCGACAAGTGGGTTCAACATGTCAATGCTCCAATTAATGTTTTAGAAAAAATAGATTTTTCAAAATTCATACTTCTTTTATTTAGCTATTTAAAAATGCTTATTCATTTATTTCAACAAATATTGTGCGGTCTTGAATTTTTTCAAACAAATATTATGGCATCGGGTTCGGGACTCCTGAAAAGGACTGGTCGTGGTACGGGAACCCGAAATGAGGCCCACAACATGGTCGAAAGTGGCAAGGAACCCGTCGAGGTGGATGAACTCGGGAAACCTTGGTAGAGGTAGGGATCTTGAGGAGGCCATTAGGGTTAGCCTACCCCCAATAAGCGTAAGCGTATGAGCTAAAAAATTTCACATAAGTAGTAGCTATTATTAAAATTTCACAAATATTACGCGCTTTTGAATATTTCAAAAGTATTGTGGCGTCACGCTGGCCTTGCCCGAATTTTACCTTTCAGGCTGGATGTCACGAGCATGATCACTCAACCAACCGGGTCCAAACATATATATACAATTGGCCTCCTCGAGCCTACACCGACCAGATTGTCGCTGAAACTGGATCATAGAGTTTCTATAGGATTGATGTACTAAGGAAATATTCCAACAACGGAAGCCGTTTGATTCATTGTATTATATTCCTTAGGAATCTTGTTGGGCTTGTTTGGTTCGAAGAAAATTCATAGAAATTTTGTGGGATTCAAATCTTAGTGGCTCCTTTGATTCTTGAATACATGATAATTCATACTAATTCACATGTTTTTTGTGTAGCACTACAACCAAAGAACATGCAATTCAAATTTGTGTGATTTCTTTCATATAGGATTAATTCAACATGCAATCATATTCAATTCCTACATTATTTCTATTTTAACATTTTGTACACATCATGCATGCGACCCAAACAATGCGTACAGGGGGTTATTTCGTTGCAAAAGCAGTTGGTCACACCACAAACAAACATGCAACAATTAATCTAAATTCACGTGGTTTCCCCGCGATGCAACCAAACAATATTCGATGAAACTAAGCATGCCATAAACATATACAATACACACCATAAATTTTGGCTGCTTTGATTATTCGCAAGATTTTCAAAGTGCGGGAATATGAAAATTGTATGATTAGAGAGTGATGATCATCTCCAAATATATAGGATTGAGAAACAACGGTATTTGGATCCAATAACGTTTGATTACGTGTGAAAACCAAAAGAAATTGTAACATACGGTTACACAATGAAGGATTTTTTGTTTTTATATAAAAATGTATTGTCAATGAATTCTGAAAATTGCAATCCTATGAATTAAACAATCAGAAATCGTGTCAGACTAATTCCTACGATTCGAGATTCTAGTACGGAGTATGATTTCTTTGAAGGGGCGCAGAGGGACGTGGGTAGCAATGTCGGGTCCCTGTCTTGTCTGTATACACTGTACTTACGTCAGACTAGTGTTGCTCAGGAAGTCTTAATCTGACGTACTCTGAAGCTAGATGCATCACTGTTTCCAGTCTGACACCAGAAATCCTCAACTCGTCTCCAGTCTCTGTCCTCGTTTTTTCGGCAAAATAGACAGAAATAACCCAAAGTCAAAAAGATTGGGAAAAACAAACTTTCGACATACTAGCAAGATTGGGTTATTTTTGTCCAAATTCTCGTTTTTTTCTCTTGGCTTCTCTACCCTTGAATCCATGTCACTTACGTGTGTTGCCCATGCGTCAAATCCCACACTTCAGTGAGCAAAAGTGACGTGCTGTACGTACGCAAACTCCTAGTGATCTTCTTTGTCAAGAGAAGACGCATCAAGATTCAAGACCCGATCGCATTTCTTGCTTTCAGCCTGGGGTCCTCCATGTAAAAGTTAGGGATTTAGATGTAATTTCATGTTTATTTTGTGTGCTGTTGTAAACTGTTGATTTTTTATGTCCATTTGAATCTTGGTCAAATCCTAGGTTTGACATAGATTTAAACAAGTTTACAACATGAAAATGAAAAAGTAAGCCTGGATCCTCCTTAGTCAATCCGAAATGAATGAGGTTTTTGATATTTCCATGTTTGAAACCCAAAACCACTTCTTTTCATGCTAGACTTCATAAGACATAGTTTAGGGATAGGGGTAGATACATGATTTGTCTGGTTTGTATGTCTAGACCTTGTTTATCAACTTGAATGCTGACTATATGACATAAGAAGACTATGTGCTTTGGTTTTTCATTTATCTATTTTTTTGAATTTTATGCCCATTTGAATCTTGGTCAAATCCAGGTTTGACCAGGATTTAAACAAGTTTAAAACATGAAAATGAAAAGGTGTAAGCTTGGATCCTTCGTAGTCACTCTAAAAAGAAGCTTTCCGGAGGTTCTTGAAATTTCCATGCATGTTTGAAACCCAAAACCACTTTTCTTCATGCTTGACTTCATAAGACAGAGTTCAGGGTTAGGGGTAGATACATGATTTTTCTGGCTTGAATATATCTAGACCTTGTTTATCAACTTGAATGTTTACTATATGACATAATTAAGAAGGCTATGTGCTTTGGTTTTTCACTCTTTAGATTTTTTGTCTAAATTTTTATGCCCATTTGAATCTTCATCAAATTCTAGGTTTGACCAAGATTTAAATAAGTTTAAAACATGAAAATGAAAAGGTAAGCATCGATCCTTCTTAGTCACTCTAAAATGAAGCTTTTGGGAGGTTTTGAAATTTCCATGTTTGAAACCCAAAACCACTTCTCTTCATGCTTGACTTCATAAGACGAAGTTTAGGGTCGATAAGGGGTAGATACATGATTTGTCTGGTTTGAATATGTCTAGACCTTGTTTATCAACTTGAATGCTTACTATATGACATAAGAGGACTATGTGCATTGGTATTTCATTTTTTGATTTTCATGCCCATTTGAATCTTGGTAAAATCCTAGGTTGGAGCAAGATTTAAACAAGTTTAACATGTGAAAATGAAAAGGTAAGTCTGGATCCTTCTCTTAGTCATTCTAAAATGAAGCTTTTGGGAGGTTCTTGAATTTACCATGTTTGAAACCCAAAACCACTTCTCTTCATGCTTGACTTAATTCATAAGACAGAGTTTAGGGTTAGGGGTAGATACATGATTTTTCTAGTTTGAATATGTCTAGACCATTTCTAATTATCAATTTGAATGCTTACTATATGACATAAGAAGGCTATGTGCTTTGGTTTTTCATTCTTTCAATTTTTTTCTGAATTTTTATGCCCATTTGAATCTTGGTCAAATCCTAGGTTTAACCAAGATTTAAACAAGTTTAAACCATGACAATGAAAAGGTAATTAATCCTGGATCCTTCTTAATTAACCAGTCAGTCTAATTAAAATGAAGCTTTTGGGAGGTTTTTCAAATTTCCATATTTGAAACCCAAAACCACACTTCTCTTCATGCTTGACTTCATATATAATTAAGACATAATTTAGGGTTAGGGGTACATGATTTGTCTAGTTTGAATATGTCTAGACCTTGTTTATGAACTTGAATGCTTACTATATGACATAAGAAGACTCTATGTGATTTGGTTTTTTTTTTACGTTTTTATTTTATGCCCATTTGAATATTGGTCAAATCCTAGGTCTGACCAAGATTTAAACAAGTTTAAAGCGTGAAAATGAAAAGGTAAGCCTGGATCCTTCTTAGTCACTCTAAAATGGATCTTTTGGGAGGTTTTTGAAATTTCCATGTTTGAAACCAAAAACCACTTCTCTTCATGCTTGACTTCATAAGACAGAGTTTAGGATTAGGGGTAGATACATGATTTGTCTTATTTGAATATGTCTAGACCTTGTTTATCAACTTTTGAATGCTTACTATATATATGTGATATAAGAAGACTATGTGCTTTTGTTTTTCATTTTGCTTATTTTTTTAATTTTATGCCCATTTGAATATTGGTCAAATCATTAGTTTGATAATTATTTAAACAAGTTTAAAATATGAAAATGAAAAGGTAAGCATGGATCCTTCTTAGTCACTCAAAAATGAAGCTTTTGATAGGTTTTTGAAATTTCCATGTTTGAAACCCAAAACCACTTCTCTTCATGCTTGACATAAGACGAGTTTAGGGTTAGGGGTAGATACATGATTTTTCTTGTTTGAATATGTCTAGACCTTGTTTATCAACTTTAATGCTTACTATATGACATAAGAAAACTATGTGCTTTGGTTTTTCATTTTTCTGATTTTTTGGAATTTTGATGCACATTTGAATCTTGGTCAAGTCGTAGGTTTGACCAAGATTTAAACAAGTATAAAATATGAAAATGAAAAGGGAAGCCTATATCCTTCTTAGTCACTCTAAAATGAAGTTTTTGGGAGGTTTTTCAAATTTCCATGTTTAAAACCCAAAACCACTTCTCTTCATGCTTGACTACATAAGACAGAGTTTAGGGTTAGGGGGCAGATACATATTTTTCTTGTTTGAATATGTCTAGACCTTGTTTATCAACTTTAATGCTTACTATATGACATAAGAAAACTATGTGCTTCGGTTTTTTATTTTTCATATTTTTTTTGGAATTTTGATGCACATTTGAATCTTGGTCAAATCGTAGGTTTGACCAACATTTAAACAAGTATAAAATATGAAAATGAAAAGGGAAGCCTGTATACTTCTTAGTCACCCTAAAATGAAGTTTTTGGGAGGTTTTTCAAATTTCCATGTTTGAAACCCAAAAGCACTTTTCTTCATGCTTGACTTCATAAGACAGAGTTTAGGGGTTAGGGGTAGATACATGATTTGTCTAGTTTGAATATGTCTAGACCTTGTTTACCAACTTTAATGCTTACTATATGACATAAGAAGACTATGTGCTTTGGTTTTTCATTTTTCTATTTTTTTTTATTTTATGCCCATTTGAATCTTGGTCAAATCCTAGATTTGACCAGGGTTTAAACAAGTTTAAAACATGAAAATGGAAAGGTAATCATGGATCCTTCTTAGTCACTCTAAAATTAAGCTTTTGGGATGTTCTTGAAATTTCCATGTTTGAAACCCAAAACGACTTCTCTTCATGCTAGACTTCATAAGATCGACATGGGGTAGATACATGATTTGTCTGGTTTGGATATATCTAGACCTTGTTTATCAACTTGAATGCTTACGATATGACATAAGAAGACTATGTGCTTTTAATTTTTTGTGCCCATTTGTATCTTGGTCAAATCCTAGGTTTGACCAAGATTTAAACAAGTTTAAAACATGAAAATGAAAAGGGAAGCATGTATCCTTCTTAGTCACTCTAAAATGAAGTTTTTGGGAGGTTTTTGAAATTTCCATGTTTGAAACCCAAAACCACTTCTCTTCATGCTTGACTTCATAAGACAAAGTTTAGGGGTTATGGGGTAGATACATGATTTGTATGGTTTGACTAGACCTTGTTTATCAACTTTAATGCTTACTATATGACATATAAGACTATGTGCTTTGGTTTTTCATTTTTCTGTTTTTTTGAATTTTCTGCCAATTTGGTTTGACCAAGATTTAGACAAGGTTTACACGCGAAAACGAATAAGTCAGCCTGGATCCTTCTTAGTCACTCCAAAATGTACCAATTCATAGGTGTGTTAACTTTGCTTCATGGAAAAATTAATGTCATGTAAATGAGTTAACTTGGATTTCCTACCCTTGAATCCATAGGAAACTTTGTTCTAATGCACTATAATAATCAACCGAGTTTTTACACCAACAGGTCTGTCACTTAAGTGTGGGCCCATGCATGAGGTCCCAAACTTCAGTGAGCACAAGTCACTTGCAATAGGTACGCAAACTCCCAGCCATCTTCTTCGTCAAGAGAAGACGCATCAGGATGCGTATTGGAAGTCTGTGGGTCCTTCGGGATCCTTCGGTTGTCCCTCTAACAAAAAAAACAAATCTCTCTCATTCTCGGCCTCGCTCGACTCGCTCGCTCGCACCTCCTGCTCACGACAAACCCTGCACAACAGTCATCATCACCCGAAAAATGGGAGACACCATAATTCTCTCCCTTCTTCTCTCCTTCCGAGTGATCCCTCTTCCTCCGAGTTTCACTCGACAGGCAAACACACATGTGCTGCATAGTATAATAATAAAAAGGTAGAAAATCGACCAACAAATCTATAATTAAATAGGTTAAACTAGGGTTTTGCCCAGTACTACAGATCAAGGTTCAAAAAATCCAACTACGGGGTTCGAACAACCCCATTTCTAATCCAAGAATTTTTTCGACCTCATCCAATGGCCTCAAACTATAGGGTTAGCATCTAGTGCAGTATGTGTGAACATGTATGCACTATGTGTGCTATAACTTGTAAGTCTTTCAAATTTCAACCAAATTTGAATAAGTTTGAAATATTTGAAATGGGGCTTTTGGCTTAAACGTTTGAAACCCAAAACGACTTATCTTCATGCTAAACTTCATAAGATCGAGTTTAGGGTTAGGGGGTAGATACATGATTTGTCTGCTTTGAGTATGTCTAAACCTTGTTTATCAACTTGAATGCTTACTATATGACATAAGAAGACTATGTCCTTTTGTTTTTCATTTTTCTATTTTTTTAGAATTTTATGCCCATTTGATTCTTGGTCAAATCCTGGGTTTTACCAAGAGTTAAACAAGTTTCAAACATTAAAATGAAAACGTAAGCCAGGATCCTTCTTAGTCACTCTAAAATTAAGCTTTTGGGACGTTCTTGAAATTTCCATGTTTGAAACCCAAAACCACTTCTCTTCATGATTGACTTCATAAGACAGAGTTTAGGGTTAGGGGTAGATATATACATGTTTTTTCTGGTTTGAATATGTCTAGACCTTGTTTATCAACTTGAATGTTTACTATATGACATAATTAAGAAGGCTATGTGCTTTGGTTTTTCATTCTATAGATTTTTTGTCTGAATTTTTATGCCCATATAAATCTTGGTCAAATCCTAGGTTTGACCAAGATTTAAATAAGTTTAAAACATGAAAATGAAAAGGTAAGCATCGATCCTTCTTAGTCGCTCTAAAATGAAGCTTTTGGGAGGTTTTTGAAATTTCCATGTTTGAAACCCAAAACCACTTCTCTTCATGCTTGACTTCATAAGACGAAGTTTAGGGTCGATAGGGGGTAGATACATGATTTGTCTGGTTTGAATATGTCTAGACCTTGTTTATCAACTTGAATGCTTACTATATGACATATGAGGACTATGTGCATTGGTATTTCATTTTTTGATTTTTATGCCCATTTTAATCTTGGTAAAATCCTAGGTTTGAGCAAGATTTAAACAAGTTTAACATGTGAAAATGAAAAGGTAAGTCTAGATCCTTCTCTTAGTCACTCTAAAATGAAGCTTTGGGAGGTTCTTGAATTTACCATGTTTGAAACCCAAAACCACTTCTGTTCATGCTTGACTTCATAAGACAGAGTTTAGGGTTAGGGGAGATACATGATTTTTCTGGTTTGAATATGTCTAGACCATGTTTATCAATTTGAATGCTTACTATATGATATAAGAAGGCTATGTGCTTTGGTTTTTCATTCTTTCGATTTTTCCTGAATTTTTATGCCCATTTGAATCTTGGTCAAATCCTAGGTTTGACCAAGATTTAAACAAGTTTAAACCATGACAATGAAAAGGTAATTAATCCTGGATCCTTCTTAATTAATCAGTCAGTCTAATTAAAATGAAGATTTTGGGAGGTTTTTGAAATTTCCATGTTTGAAACGCAAAACCACACTTCTCTTCATGCTTGACTTCATATATAATTAAGACAAAGTTTACGGATAGGGGTACATGATTTGTCTGGTTTGAATATGTCTAGACCTTGTTTATGAACTTGAATGCTTACTATATGACATAAGAAGACTATGTGCTTTAGTTTTTATTTTATTTATTTTTTATTTTATGCCCATTTGAATATTGGTCAAATCCTAGGTTTGACCAAGATTTAAATAAGTTTAAAACATGAACATGAAAAGGTAAGCCTGGATCCTTCTTAGTCACTCTAAAATGAAGCTTTTGGGAGGTTTTTGAAATTTCCATGTTTGAAACCAAAAACCACTTCTCTTCATGCTTGACTTCATAAGACAGAGTTTAGGGTTAGGGTAGATACATGATTTGTCTTATTTGAATATGTCTAGACCTTGTTTATCATCTTTTGAATGCTTACTGTATATATATGTGACATAAGAAGACTATGTGCTTTTGTTTTTCATTTTTCTGATTTTTTTAATTTTACGCCCATTTGAATCTTGGTCAAATCCTAGGTTTGACAATGATTTAAACAAGTTTAAAATATGAAAATGAAAAGGTAAGCATGGATCCTTCTTAGTCACTCTAAAATGAAGCTTTTGATATGTTTGTGAAATTTCCATGTTTGAAACCCAAAACCACTTCTCTTCATGCTTGACTTCATAAGACAGAGTTTAGGGGTTAGGGGTTAGATACATGATTTGTATGGTTTGAATATGTCTAGACCTTGTTTATCAACTTTAATGCTTACTATATGACATATAAGACTATGTGCTTTGGTTTTTCATTTTTCTTTTTTTTGAATTTTCTGCCAATTTTGTTTGACCAAGATTTAGACAAGTTTTACACGTGAAAACGAATAAGTAAGCCAGGATCCTTCTTAGTCACTCCAAAATGTACCAATTGATAGGTCTGTTAACTTTGCTTCATGGAAAAAATAATGTCATGTAAATGAGTTAACTTGGATTTCCTACCCTTGAATCCATAGGAAACTTTTGTTATAATGCATTATAATAATCAACCGAGTTTTTACACCAACAGGTCTGTCACTTACGTGTGGTGCCCATGCGTGAGGTCCCACACTTCAGTGAGCACAAGTCACGTGCAATAGGTACGCAAACTCCCAGCCATCTTCGTCAAGAGAAGATGCATCGGGATGCGTATTAGAAGTCGTGGGTCCTTCGGGATCCTTCGGTTGTCCCTCTCACACAAAAAACAAATCTCCCTCATTCTCGGCTCGCTCGACTCGCTCGCTCGCACCTCCTGCTCCCTGACAAACCCTGTGTCAACATCATCACCCGAAAAGGGGAGACACCATAATTCTGTCCCTTCTTCTCTCCTTCCGAGTGATCCCTCTTCCTCCGAGTTTCACTCGACGGGCAAACACACATGTGCCGCATAGTAATAATAAAAAGGTAGAAAATCGACCTACGAATCTATAATTAAATAGGTTAAACTAGGGTTTTGCCTAGTACTACAGATCAAGGTTCAAAAAATCCAACTACGGGGTTCGAACAACCCCATTTCTAATCCATGAATTTTTTCGACCTAAGAAGACTATGTGCTCTTGTTTTTCATTTTTTTGATTTTTTTTAATTTATGCCCATTTGAATCTTGGTCAAATCCTAGGTTTGACAATGATTTAAACAAGTTTAAAATATGAAAATGAAAAGGTAAGCATGGATCCTTCTTAGTCACTCTAAAATGAAGCTTTTGATAGGTTTTTGAAATTTCCATGTTTGAAACCCAAAACCACTTCTCTTCATGCTTGAGTACATAAGACAGAGTTTAGGGTTAGGGGTAGATACATGATTTTTCTTGTTTGAATATGTCTAGACCTTGTTTATCAACTTTAATGCTTACTATATGACATAAGAAAACTATGTGCTTTGGTTTTCATTTTTCTGATTTTTTTTGGAATTTTGATGCACATTTGAATGTTGGTCAAATCCTAGGTTTGACCAAGATTTAAACAAGTATAAAACATGAAAATGAAAAGGGAAGTCTGTCCTTCTTAGTCACTCTAAAATGAAGTTTTGGGAGGTTTTTGAAATTTCCATGTTTGAAACACAAAACCACTTCTTTTCATGCTTGACTTCATAAGACAGAGTTTAGGGGTTAGGGGTAGATACATGATTTGTCTAGTTTGAATATGCTAGACCTTGTTTACCAACTTTAATGCTTACTATATGACATAAGAAGACTATGTGCTTTGGTTTTTCTTTTTCTATTTTTTTTATTTTATGCCCATTTGAATTTTGGTCAAATCCTAGGTTTGACCAGGATTTAAACAAGTTTAAAGCATGAAAATGAAAAGGTAAGCCTGGATCCTTCTTAATCACTCTAAAATGGAGCTTTTGGGATGTTCTTGAAATTTCCATGGTTGAAACCCAAAACGACTTGTCTTCATGCTAGACTTCATAAGATTGATCGAGTTCAGGGTTAAGGGGTAGATACATTATTTGTCTGGTTTGAATATGTCCAAACCTTGTTTATCAACTTGAATGCTTACTATATGACATAAGAAGACTATATGCTTTCGTTTTTCATTTTTCTGATTTTTTTGAATTTTATGCCCATTTGAATCTTTTAGTCAAATCCTAGCTTTGACAAAGATTTAAGCAAGTTTAAAATATGAAAATGAAAAGGTAAGCATGGATCCTTCTTAGTCACTCTAAAATGAAGCTTTTGGGAGGTTTTCGAAATTTCCATGTTTGAAACCTGAAACTACTTCTCTTTGTGCTTGACTTCATAAGAGACTGCGCTTAGGGTTAGGGGTAGATATGCATGATTTGTCTAGTTTGAATATGTCTAGACCTTGTTTATCAACTTTAATTCTTACTCTATGACATAAGAAGACTATATATGTACTTTGGTTTTCATTTTTCTGATTTTTTGAATTTTATGCCCATTTTGAATCTTGGTCAAATACTAGCTAGGTTTGACCAAGATTTAAACAAGTTTAAAACATGAAAATGAAAAGGTAAGCGTGGATCTTTCTTAGTCACTCTAAAATTAAGCTTTTGGGATGTTTTTGAAATTTCCATGTTTGAAACCCAAAACCACTTTTCTTCATGCTTGATTTTATAAGACAGAGTTTAGGGTTAGGGGTAGATACATGATTTGTCTAGTTTGAGTATGTCTAGACCTTGTTTATGAACTTGAATGCTTACTATATGACATAAGAAGACTATGTGCTTTGGTTTTTCGTATTTTTTGATTTTTTTCTGAATTTTTATGCCCATTTATATCTTGGTCAAATCCTAGGTTGACCAAGATTTAAACAAGTTTAAAACATGAAAATGAAAAGTTAAGCATGGATCCTTCTTACTCACTCTAAAATGAAGATTTTCGGAGGTTCTTGAAATTTTCATGTTTGAAACCCAAAACAACTTCTCTTCATGCATGCTTGACTTCATAAGACAGAGTTTAGTGTTAGGGGTAGATACATGATTTGTCTCATTTGAATAAGTCTAAACCTTGGTTATGAACTTATGTGTTTTGGTTTTTCGTTATTTTTAATTTTTTTGAATTTTTATGCCCGTTTGAATCTTGGTCAAACCAACAAATCCTTGGTTTGACCAAGATTTAAACAAGTTTAAAACATGAAAATGAAAAAGTAAGTTTGGATCCTTCTTAATTATTAGTCAATCCAAAATGAAGCTTTTTTGGCAGATTTTTGAAATTTCCATGTTTGAAACCCAAAACCAATTCTCTTCATGCATGCTTGACTTCATAAGACAGAGTTTAGGGTTAGGGGTAGATACATGATTTGTCTAGTTTGAATATGTCTAAACCTTGGTTATGAACTTGAATGATGCTTACTATATGACATAAGAAGGCTATGTGTTTTGGTTTTTCATTTTTTTAATTTTTTAGATTTTTATGCCCATTTGAATCTTGGTCAAATCCTTGGTTTGACCAAGATTTAAACAAGTTTAAAACATGAAAATGAAAAAGGAAATTTGAATCCTTCTTAATTATTAGTCAATCCAAAATGAAGCTTTTTTGTCAGATTTTTGAAATTTCCATGTTTGAAACCCAAAATCAATTCTCTTCATGCATGCTTGACTTCATAAGACAGAGTTTAGGGTTAGGGGGTTAGATACATGATTTGTCTAGTTTCAATGTGTCTAGACTTTGTTTATCAACTTGAATATATTGTACCATGTCTCCACACAACCCAAAATGCACATATTTTCAAAAGTTTTCATGCATGAGTACTTGTAACTAGTAAAAATAGAAAGTAAAAATAGGAACCCCATGTATGAAGGATACTAAAAAGAACTCTTTCACATTTTTTGGTATAGATTATGAGTTTGCTTGGCTTCATACACAAGTGAGTACATGTCATGCAAAAATTAACACGAAATTTAGTTATCATGACCCATTTTTTGGCAGGCATTGTGCATATCGCCTTGAGAAATATCTTTGCGAGCTAGTGTATTAAACGTTTATTCACATATAATCGATTTTTTTACTTTATTAGTGCACACAATGACAGAATCGGCCAAATGTGTATGATTTTTGTGAAGGTGCTAGAAAAACAAGATGCACTACGATGAAACATGAAAGGAGGCAAGGGGAGGGATAGTGAAGAGGTGGGAGAGACCGAGAGAGGAACCGCAAGGTAATTAAATTGGAGCGAAAATGATTCCAACTTCCTAGGCATTGACCAACTTTGCCCCTCTTAACCCAACGTGGCAGTGAACCCGAGATATTTTTATTATAAGCAACAACTTCCTCTTACTCCGCTCCTCCGAAATGGTAAGAGAACCTCTCCAGCTTAAGTGACCAATCGACATAGCTATGGCCTTCCGATTTGGCTCTGGTCGCCGCGCGTGTAGTCCTACCACCGACGAGGAAGCGGAGCATCAGCGCCGCCTTCGCTTTGTCCATCGCGCACCAAGGCATAACCCGCCCGCTCTGCACTGGCCGGTTGTTCAGCCCGCGGTGGCGGCGCTGGCCGTGGAGCCCCTCGCCAGCCGCTTCCTGTGCGGGCCGATGGATGCAGAGGCAGGGATCTCCCACGCAACCCCGCATGCAACGCCCGCTCGGCCCTGGCCGGCTTTTCCGCCCGCGCATGCCGCATGGTTTTCTTTGCCAGCAGGTGAGATCCCCTTCCCGGCCGGCGCGAACGATGCAGAGGCAGGGAGCTCCCGTGGCCAGCCACCTAATCCGCACCGTGGAGCCAGGCCGTTCTTTTGAAGCGCATCACGGCGACGCCCTTTGCAGGAGCAACACCGCCAAGGAGCTCGTATATAACGTGATGTTCCCGGCACTCTATAGATGTCGGGATGCTCTGCAAGCTTTCGTGCAGGCTAAGAATGCGGCGGCGGCAAATCCCAGGGACGCAGCATTGCAGCGGCGCGCCGATGAGGCTAAGGTGGCGCACGCTTTCCACCAGGCGTGCCTCGACAGGCTTAACATCCAGCACGGCTTCGTGCAACCGCCAAACGCCGCTCCAGCTAAGATCCAAAAATACTCCGGTGAGCATATCACTCCGGAGTAGAACAATCCAATTTCTAGTACTGTAGGAGTACTTTATTAGTGCACAAACCTGGCGAAATAAAAGGTGTGTTCTTTGTGTGTGATGTAAATCTAAAAATTTGAAGGTTCTAGCAAAAACATTTCTTCACAAATATTTGATGTGTTTGCTTGGCCTTATCTATATATCCGGTGAGCATATATGGATGCCAAATCCTTTACAAACTTATATTTAACATATATGACCACATTTTTTAAGAGATCGATGTGCATGCATCTATCTCGCCATGGTAAATTAATGAAACAAGTTGCATATTTGCCAGAATTCCAAACTTCGTGAGCAGTATAGAGATCGAGACCTTAATTAATTATTATGGGTAGGATGCATGCATGCATGGCCATTTTCTAGGGTTTTAAAGGATACTAGAGCTTTTCTAGGTTAATTTGCAACTATATGTATATTTGTTTTCTAGTTCTGGGCTGATCATTAAACTCAACATTGAGTTGTAGATTATGTGAAATTAGTACATGCCATACAATATAGTAATTTTTTTATGTACCCTACGAGGTAGTACGTGTGGTGTACCCTTAATTATTAATTGGTAGACATGTACCGTTGGCATGTTTGAAGAAAATTTGAATTTGGAAGAAGTTTTTAAGTAAAATTAATGCAAGCACAAAATCATATGTGATGGTGAAATTTCTAGAACAAATTAATACAAACCTAGTAATATGAGTTTGCTTGGCTTTCTGCCCACAAGTGAGCATTGTGCGCATGTACTTTGATGCAAAATCCCGCCATACAAAACTTTTTAGTTATCATATGACCTCAAGTTTGGAAGAGATCGTATTTTAAGCAACTTCACAAACAAGAGATTCTAACAATTATATGCATGCATGAAAGAATGATTTCCCTTTTTATTACTGTACAAAAATGGCTAGATGTGTGTTATTTGTGAAGGAGGGCTACCAAATTTTAACAGTTGCACATTATTGTCATAATTCCACCTTTTGCAAGCAGTAGGGTAGACATGCTTTCCGCTTGCTAGGATGTGTTAGTGCCATCAATTTTGTAGATATAGGTTCAAGGATTTGTTGATCTTAATCTGCAACTATATATGGATTTTTTAAGCTTTTGCCTAGTAATTAAACTCATAATTGAAATAATGTAGGTTATGTAACTACATACATGCCATAAATTCTGACAGGAAATACTTGGACGTGCCTTGCGAGGGTGGTAACAAACAAGAACACAATGACCAAACTTCAAATGCCAATCCACCCACCGAGCTATACGATTGGCGTGTACAATCGATCGACTCCTTCTAATCAAATTTGAATACAATAGAAGAAGTTTAAAAAAAATTCAAAATGAGATCAACTTGTGCATTGAGTCATCCTTTGTTATTTATTTGCTTGTAAAAATAGAAACATAGGCATATGAATGTATTCAAATAGAACACTTCACTTTTCAACGGGGAAGGGACACGAAGGTCCCAGAAAAACAAAAAAATTACAATAGTAGTACTCCTTTGAGAAGGCAGTAGAAGAAGGATCCTCGAAGAACCAAATGCTTTTATTATCCACAGCTGTTCGGCTCTTTTCCTTCTCGTGTAAGCTATCGCGCAATGATTATACTAATGGTCGGATGGTAGTACAACCATTCACGCAAACTTCTGCGCCCTTCGTCATGTCAGCATCGTATCCCAGTGTGCAAGCAGTCTGCTCGAATGAAATACTCCTAAGTACGTACGGTATTCCCTCCAAAGACACACCACACGGTATTCCCTCCAAAGACGCACCGTCGCCCCGATCTGCTCGAATGAAATACTCCAAAATACTTCTGCGCCCTTCGTCATGTCAGCATCGTATCCCAGTGTGCAAGCAGTCTGCTATGAAATGGAGACGACATTTTGTTGAAAAGTGTCGGTGCATGCTATATATGAGAGTTTTTACAGCATCATTCCGATTTCCACAGAATGCATTAAATTTGGACGCGATGCCACACTAACAAGAGTGGTTTAAACAAGGCCATTATTTTTATTATGTTATATTACTACAGTACTCCAAGGTAGCACTAGTAGCCTTCGGTTGTACTCTGCCGGTCGCGCTGCCTCATTCGACCAGACTTTATTCTTCTTCTCATATATATATACAAAATACTGTCTGCCGAGGTTCGATGACCGCACCGTCGCCCCTCTCCGCGCCGCCGTCTTGGGCCGCGCCACCATCTCCCCGCCGAGTTCTCCCCCGTCCCCGACGCACCACCGTCAAGCACCACCGGACCGATCTTCGCAGGTATGTACATCTCCAACCTCCGGCGAGTAGAGAGGTTCATCGGTCATTTTGTTCGATATAACCTTAATTTGGGGATTGCAATGTGAGTAACTTACTGGGTTTTCTAGGAAATGAAAACGGCGTCGCTCGATGCCTACACTGCGTCGGCGGATACATGGAAAGCGGAGACGGATGCTCTGCATGCATCGGCGGAGACATGTAAAGCGGATGCGGATGCGGAGGCAAAGGCGAAGGCGGTGGCTAGGACGGGCCCGGGCGCTGTGGCGCTGGCAAATGCTCGTATCGAAGCGGCATTTTGTTGGAAAGTCTTGGCGCGTGCTTCGAGAGTTTTGGCGGCGCAGCCGGGAGAACCGTCGGAGGCTTCGAAGCTGGCTGCTTTGAACGCGTCGAGAGCTTGGATGGAGACTTCATCTAAGGCGGCGCTTGTTGCATATGATCATGACTCGTCAACCCCTTTGTAAGTTCTACCTTCCCCAACTGCAATGAGGTTAGATCTGGTGGATTGGGTTTTTTGCCCAAACCAGACGTGATGATGCATTGAGATGTTTTTGTATTTTTGATGATGCATTCTGCTTCTTTTGTAATTTGGGTGATTCATTATGCTTTTTAGGTAGTAATTTTTCTGATGCACTGTCCTCTTCAGGAATTTTTCATGGTGTTTTTGTTTTTCTGTCAACCTAGCTAATGCTCTCTGTTGTTTAGCCAAAAGTTGGATGATGCATTGTACTGTTTACATATATTTTACTCTGATGATGCATTTTGCTCTTTTAGCCTTTTAGGTAATTTTTCTGATTCCTTGAACAGTGTGGGAAATTTCGATGAAGAATTTTGCTGTCAACTTAGATGATGCATTGTGCTGTTTACATTTTATTACCTATATCAAAGCTAACCCCATCTGATGTTACCACAGCGTTTTGGGTCCTGTAGATGTCTCCTTTTCCTCCAATCGTGTTGACACGTTAGCAATTATTACTGTAGATGCGAGATTGCCTTCCGTTGGTGCGTCCTATTTTTGTGGTGTTTTTGCATTGTCCTGTTTACATTATTTTGATTTTGCTGATGCATTGTGCTGTTTACATTATTTTGATTTTGCTGATGCATTGTCCTGTTTACATTATTTTGATTTTGCTGATGCATTGTGCTGTTTACACTATTTTGATTTTGCTGATGCACCGTGCAGTTTAGGAAACTTTGATGATGAATTAGATGATGCATTTTGCTGTTTAGTCAAATTAGATGTTGCATTTTGTTTAAAAAATTAGATGATGCAATGTGATGTTTACATAATTTTGACGATGCATCGTGCGATTTGCGTAATCCTACCAGCTTCAGTCGAAGGACACCCACAACAATCAACGATCTGCCTGAAGATGTAGTCTCTCAGATTCTTGTCAGGCTTCCTCCCCATCCAACCTGCTTACTAGCTGCATCAGGCACCAAGAAAGCATGGAGGCAATGTATGGGAAGCAATTATTTCAGAAAGCTAACTGTGTCACACAACGGAGGAAACCCGTTGCTAGGGTTTTTCACCAACAACTCCGAGGACAATTGATTCATCACAGAGCATGATCTTCACCCGGCCATCTTGCAGATGCTGGCAATCCCGTCTGAAGTGAACGGTCCCAAAATCTATGTCCTGGGATGCCGCGATGGTATGGTGCTACTCCATTCTAATGTATCCAGTGGGTATATATCAGTCTGGGATCCAATTAGGCAAGTTCTCACAGCGATACCAGAACCACCATTGTGGCGCAATCACACAATTGAAAGCAGCGGCTCAATTCTCTGTTCGAGAAACAACTCTGAACCGTTTACACATTGTTGCAAGTTCTCGGTTGTTTGGATAACAACTAAAAGTTATGATGCACAGGCTCATATCTACTCACCAGATTCAAAAGAATGGGAGTTTCTAGCTCGATCAACTCCGATGCTGTCAGAGATTGACCGTAGACCGGCAACTCTCATAGGGGGTATTTTGTACTGGCCAACGAAGTCTAGATATATCATTGAGCTTGACCATGCAAAGAAGGCTCTGAAATATATTCAGTGCCCTCATGAGACGCATGATATATTCATGCTTAACATTCACATCTTCAAGGGACATAATGGAGATGTTGCCCTTGCTGTTATAAGAGACTTCACCCTACAAACATGGGCCAGTACAAGATCATCAACAGGCGATCACGAGTCATGGACATGTCATATAAATTTTGAATTGGATACTTTTCTTGGCCTTGACACATCATTTCCATACAATTGGAAACATGCAGTAAGGTTACTCTGCGTATTTGAGGACAAAAATGAGCTGGTTGTACGGGCAAAGGAGGGAGTATTCCAATTAGATATGAGCAACTGGCAGTGGAGAAAGTACAATTCTGCTAGACGTTGGTGCACTTTACATCCCTACTCAGTTAGACCGGGTTAGTCATTCATATGTAACCTTTGCATTCATTTACATATGACTTTTGCTGATCAATTTGTTCATTTCCTGACAGTAACCGACCTGATCCAGAGTGCAACATCAAGGACACGAAAAAGAACGCGCTGTCAGGAACCCATCTAATTCAAAGTTCAACATCCATAAGAGAAAAGGAAGTCGCATATGAAGGAGCAAGGCTTGTTTGGGCAAGAAGTGATAGCCCAGCTTTTGTTTGGTCTGATGTCTTTTAGTTTTCGTTCTGGTGGAAATGTCGCTGCACCATTTGTTTGTACTGCAGCTCCATAGTGGTAGTTGCTAGTACGTTGGCGCTGTCCGACATCTGCTTGTTTTGGGGGCATAAATATGTCACAAAACCTTTGTTTTATGTGATCAAACAGTCATCTCTGCATGTATATGTTCGGGTTCTAATGAAACCTTTTTTGTGATCTGTACATATATTTGAGTCAGTCTGTGTTTTGTTTTATGATGGGCAGGAGTATTTGTTTTACTACACCATTGTTTATCCGAATTGTATTACTCACTCTATTCAAAAAGTTAGCGGCTCACATTTTTCCTTCAAGATACGGATGTATCTACACACTAAAAACATATATAGATGAAACCATCTCTAGACAAAGTTTAGTCACTTATGTATGGACGGGGGTAGTATTATTTATGTTGTGCTCCATGTAGTAAAGGACCCAATTTTCTTTGAAGATATGGTATGTATGATTTGTGGATGTGTCCTCGGGCATGAATTCCTGAGCAGAGCATCACGCTACGAAATTTATACTTCATAGTTATTATTTACTTCAACAACAGTCAAATTCAAAATCTCTGTCGGGCGGTGTAACCTCCCGCTAATAAAACCCAAAATATTTGGTACGCGTGTCTGAATTGAAGTTTGGAGAAAATGGGAACCGATTTTTTGTGATTATGACTTGATGAGACCCTAGGCCTTGGATTCCTGAACAGAGGCACCGCGCCAGTGAACACCTTTTTCCTATTACTATTATCATCGTTTCGACTGTAGCCACGATCAAAATCAAAATCTCAGTGGAGCAGCAAAACCTCCCGCCAACTAAACCCGAAATATTTCAGACGCGTTTTTGGTCTAGAGTTTGGAGAACATGGGAGTAACTTATTTGATATCTGATGACTTGATGTGACCCTTGACCTTAATTGTTTTAGCAAAGCTACTACCATGATCTTCCTTTTTATATTTTAGTAGTATTATATATTACTTGGCTATAGCCATATTCGAAATCAACTCTCAGTAGAGAGGCCAAAACTCGAGGAAGCTAGTTGGAGTAGACGAGCATGACCGGATTGGCATAGGGGATTTATTTTTTGAAGGATGTTATTTTTCATGGACAATATCTGACACAAACAATAAAATGTTAAGGTCTCATATTATTCTGAATGATTGTGAATTACTTATGACGTTTGGAAGTATTGGTATACATGAGCCCCACATGAAGTTAAATGGTCCAAGAAAAAAAGGTTTCGTACACGTTTCCCAGAAAGTGGAAAATCGAGTACATGCACGACTTCACACGTCCACTACTTGATACAGAGAGTCAGAGGCTATAAAATAATCGGCCTCATTGTCTCTCACGAGCTCGTCCTTTCCCTCCCCCAACTTTCCTCCCCAACACTATGAAAACCCCCATCCACTCACCACACCTCCGAGGCATCGACTTCCTCGTTTCCAACTGCAGCAGCATGAAGACAGATCTTGCGTACGAGGCAGAGCAATCGGCGGCCGCTCGCGCAGAGGATGCCTCTGCGGTAGTGGCCATCGCTGAGGGTGAGGCTTCACCGGGCACCCAGGCCACTCGTCTCCTCTGCTTGTCTGATTCTTCGACCTTTGTCGAAACGGGCGTCCTGGCCGTCGAGTAGAAGGTGGATAGCAACACCGTTGCTCCCGCCGAAGATCTGCAAGGCATTGCAGGCCACCACGGTGAGGTCTTCCTAGACCCGGTGCTATACGCGGACCTCGACCCCTTCGACGATTTCGGCCCAAACATTCAGTTCCAGGAGGATGTCGAGGGTGACGACGAGGAGGTACTGCTCTTTTACCGAAACTGTCCCAATCCTCTTTGTGTCATATTACTATTCACGTGGTTTGCACGAGCCTGGTTCTTGATCTCCTACCTTGTTCTTGTAGACGTACTTGATTCTACGGTTCGTACGGTCAGATTCTAGTTTAATTTCAACTAATCTGCCATGTAGTTGGCTTGATTAGTCATATAATTAATTTATGTGTTCATACTTAGTGGACTTGCAATTGTTGTGGCTTATGTTCATTGCTGTTCATAGGGTTTTCTCGTGATTTAGTATGATTTCTTCTGCCATTTACTTGTTCTACACATTTAATTTTAGGGTTTTCTAAGGTTTGCTTATTTGATCTTTAAACAATTGATTATGTACTTAATAACTCACAAGAGTATTTGATAACGCGTGAAGCACACGTCCGTTGGGAACCCCAAGTGGAAGGTGTGATGCGTATAGCAGCAAGTTTCCCTCAGTATGAAACCAAGGTTTATCGAACCAGTAGGAGATGAAGGCCACGTGAAGGTTGTTGGTGAAGGAGTGTAGTGCGGCGCAACACCAGGGATTCCGGCGCCAACGTGGAACCTGCACAACAAAATCAAAATACTTTGCCCCAACGTAACAGTGAGGTTGTCAATCTCACCGGCTTGCTGAAAACAAAGGATTAAACGTATGGTGTGGAGAATGATGTTTGTTCGAAGAACAACAGAGAACAGATTGCAGTAGATTGTATTTTAGATGTAAAAGAATCGAGGTCCACAGTTCACTAGTGGTGTCTCTCCAATAAGATAAATAACATGCTGGGTGAACAAATTACAGGTGGGCAATTGACAAATAAAGATTCATATACATATCATGATGATCACTATGAGATTTAATCTGGGCATTACGACAAAGAACATAGACCGCCATCAGCATGCATCTATGCCTAAAAGTCCACTTTCATGTTAGCATCCGACCCTTTCCAGTATTAAGTTGCAAACAACGGACAATTGCATTAAGTATGTGATGCGTGATGTACACGTCCGTCGGGAACCCCAAGAGGAAGGTGTGATGCGCACAGCAGCAAGTTTTCCCTCAGAAAGAAACCAAGGTTATCGAACCAGGAGCCAAGAAGCACGTGAAGGTTGTTGGTGGAGGAGTGTAGTGCGGCGTGATACGTCCAACGTATCTATAATTTCTTATGTTCCATGCTACATTATTGATGATATCTACATGTTTTATGAATACTTTATGTCATTATTATGCGTTTTCCGGAACTAACCTATTGACGAGAGAAGTGCTGTTTTCTGCTGTTTTTGGTTTCAGAAATCCTAGTAAGGAAATATTCTCGAATCGGACGAAATCAACGCCCATCATCTTAGAATCCCCGGGAGCTTCCAGAACACCCGAGAGCCGCGAGAGGGACCACAGGGGCCCACACATGGTGGCGGCGCGGCAGAGGGGGCGCGCCGCCCTAGTGTCTGGCCCCCGACCCCTTCCGACTCCGCCCTTTCGCCTATATAAGGTCCCTGACCTAAAACCGAGACGAATAAGCCACGGTACGAGAAAAGTTCCCGAGCCGCCGCCATCGAAGCCAAGATCGGGGACGGGAGTCTGTTCGGCACGCCGCCGGACGGGAGTGCCCCGGAAGGCTTCTCCATCGACACCACCGCCATCTTCATCACCGCTGTTGTCTCCCATGAGGAGGGAGTAGTTCTCCATCGAGGCTCGGGCTGTACCGGTAGCTATGTGGTTCATCTCTCTCCTATGTACTTCAATACAATAATCCCATGAGCTGCCTTACATGATTGAGATTCATATGATGATGCTTGTAATCTAGATGTCATTATGCTAGTCAAGTGGGTTTTACTTATGTGATCTCCGGAGACTCCTTGTCCCACGTGTGTAAAGGTGACAGTGTGTGCACCGTGTGGGTCTCTTAGGCTATATTTCACAGAATACTTATTCACTGTTATGAATGGCATAGTGAAGTGCTTATTTATATCCCTTGATGATTGCAATGTGTTTTGTATCACTATTTATCTATGTGCTACTCATGTGATGTTATTAAAGTAGTATATTCCTCCTGCATGATGTAATGGTGACAGTGTGTGCATTGTGTAGTTCTTGTCGTAGATTATGATCATAATCTCTTGTAGGTTATGGAGTTGATTATCGCTATGATAGTATTGATGTGATCTATGCCTCCTTCATAGTGTGATGGTGACAGTGTGCATGCTATGTTAGTACTTGGTCTATTTTGCAAAGATCTATTATGCTCTAAGGTTACTTAAATATGAATATCGAATGTTGTGGCGCTTGTTAACTCCGGCTTGAGGGAGCTCTTGTAGCCCTACACAATTAGTGGTGTTCATCATCCAACAAGAGTATATGTAGCACAAAGGAAAGAGAACTTATTTATTATGTGATCAATGTTGAGAGTGTCCACTAGTGAAAGTATGATCCCTAGGCCTTGTTTCCACCATAAAGAATTGCTTCCCACGCTAGCAAGTTATTTTCGGCGCCGCTTGTTTACTGTTTACTGCATCTTTACTTTCTGCAATATTACCACCATCTATACCACATGTGTTTTACTATCTCTTCGCTGAACTAGTGCACCTATACATCTGACAAGTGTATTAGGTGTGTTGGGGACACAAGAGACTTCTTGCATTGTGATCGCAGGGTTGCTTGAGAGGGATATCTTTGACCTCTTCCTCCCTGAGTTCGATAAACCTTGAGTGATCCACTTAAGGAAAACTTGCTGCTGTTCTACAAACCTCTGCTCTTGGAGGCCCAACACTGTCTACAAGAATAGAAGCACCCGTAGACATCAAGCTATTTTCTGGCGCCGTTGCCGGGGAGGAAAGGTAAAAGGTACTCACACTCCGGATCTTGGCTACTAAGCTATTTTCCGGCGCCTTGTAAGTACTCGAAGCTATTTCCTTTAGATCCTGCAATTGCATCTTTTGGTTTCTTGTTTACACTAGTTAGGCATAATGGAAAACAACAAAAATATGAGAGATCTTTATGAACTTTATCTTGAATTAGGACATGATGTGTTTGAAGAAAGAATTAAGAAACCCATGGAATTTTATATGCATGCTAATGGGAATGTTATTACTATGAATGCTTTGAACACCATTGTTGCTAATGCTATGGAAAATTCTAAGCTTGGGGAAGCTGGTTTTGATGAGCATGATCTTTTTAGTCCCCCAAGCATTGAGGAGAAAATTTTCTTTGATGATACTTTGCCTCCTATTTATGATGATTACAATGATAGTGGTCTTTTGGTGCCACCTACTATGGAGAGTAAATTTTATTATGATTATACTATGCCTCCTACACTTGATGAGAATAGTAATGATAGCTACTTTGTTGAATTTGCTCCCACTACAACTAATAAAATTGATTATGCTTATGTGGAGAGTAATAATTTTATGCATGTGGCTCATGACAAGAATGTTTTATGTGATACTTATATTGTTGAGTTTGTTCATGATGCTACTGAAAGTTATTATGAGAGAGGGAAACATGGTTATATGCATCTTAATAATATTAAGTTTCCCCTCTTGAAATTGCGCTTGTGTTGCTTTTCTATGCTTACCACTTTGTTCTTCATGAATTTATTTGTGTACAAGATTCCTTTTCATAGGAAGTGGGTTAGACTTAAATGTGTTTTGAATTTGCCTCTTGATGCTCTCTTTTGCTTCAAATACTATTTCTTGCGAGTGCATCATTAAAACTGCTGAGCCCACCTTAATGGCTATAAAGAAAGAACTTCTTGGGAGATAACCCATGTGTTTATTTTACTACAGCAATTTTTGTTTTGTTGAGTCTTGAAGTTGTTTACTACTGTAGCAACCTCTCCTTATCATGTTTTTGTGCCAAGTAAAGTTTCTATGCTAAAGTTGATGTTATATTTGGGATCGCTGCGCAGAAACAGCATTGCTGTCTGTCACGAATTCTGACACAAGTTTCTGTAAAAAATTCGAAAAAATCTGCAAATTTATGAGCGTGATCCTCAGATATGTACGCAACTTTCATTAGTTTTGAGTTTTTCCATTTGAGCAAGTTAAGTGCCCAGTCCAGATGCATCTTTACGGACTGTTCTGTTTTTGACAGATTCTGCCTTTTATTTCGCATTGCCGCTTTTGTTAAGTTGAATGAGTTTCTTTGTTCCATTAACTTTCAGAAGTTTTGTGCAATGTCCAGAAGTGTTAAGAATGATTATGTCACCTCTGAACATGTGAATTTTTATTATGCACTAACCCTCTAATGAGTTTGCTTGAAGTTTGGTGTGGGAAGTTTTCAAGGGTCAATAGAAGAGGGTGATATAATATGATCGAGAAGAGTGAAAGGTCTAAGCTTGGGGATGCCCGGTGGTTCATCCCTGCATATTTTAAGAAGACTCAAGCATCTAAGCTTGGGGATGCCCAAGGCATCCCCTTCTTCATCGACAACTTATCAGGTCATTTCTAGTGAAACTATATTTTTATTCGGTCACATCTTATGTATTTTACTTGGAGCGTCTGTGTGCTTTTTTTTTGTTATCTTAGTTTTCTGAATAAGTTCATCCTTGTGTGGGAGAGAGACATGCTCCGCTGGTTCATATGAACACATGTGTTCTTAGCTTTTAATGTTCAAGGGCAAAAGTTGATCGCTTCACTTGTTGTTATATGGTTGGAAACGGGAAATGCTACATGTAGTAATTGGTAAAATGTCTTGGATAATGTGATACTTGGCAATTGTTGTGCTCATGTTTAAGCTCTTGCATCATATACTTTGCACTCATTAATGAAGAAATACATAGATCTTGCTAAAATTTGGTTTGCATAATTGGTCTCTCTAAGGTCTAGATAATTTCTAGTATTGAGTTTTGAACAACAAGGAAGACGGTGTAGAGTCTTATAATGTTTACAATATGTCTTTTATGTGAGTTTTGCTGCACCGGTTCATCCTTGAGTTTGCTTCAAATAACCTTGCTAGCCTAAACCTTGTATCGAGAGGGAATACTTCTCATGCATCCAAAATCCTTGAGCCAACCACTATGCCATTCGTGTCCACCATACCTACCTACTACATGGTATTTCTCCGCCATTCCAAAGTAAATTGCTTGAGTGCTACCTTTAAATTTCCATCATTCGCCTTTGCAATATATATCTCATGGGACAAATAGCTTAAAAACTATTGTGGTATTGAATATGTACTTATGCACTTTATCTCTTATTAAGTTTTTTGTTGTGCGATAACCATGTTTCTGGGGACGCCATCAACTATTCTTTGTTGAATATCATGTGAGTTGCTATGCATGTCCGTCTTGTCTGAAGTAAGAGAGATCTACCACCTTAATGGTTGGAGCATGCATATTGTTAGAGAAGAACATTGGGCCGCTAACTAAAGCCATGAATCATGGTGGAAGTTTCAGTTTTGGACATATATCCTCAATCTCATATGAGAATAATAATTGCCACATGCTTATGCATTAAAGAGGAGTCCATTATCTGTTGTCCATGTTGTCCCGGTATGGATGTCTAAGTTGAGAATAATCAAAAGCGAGAAATCCAAAATGCAAGCTTTCTCCTTAGACCTTTGTACAGGCGGCATGGAGGTACCCCTTTGTGACACTTGGTTAAAACATGTGTATTGCGATGATCCGGTAGTCCAAGCTAAGTAGGACAAGGTGCGGGCACTATTAGTATACTATGCATGAGGCTTGCAACTTGTAAGATATAATTTACATAATACATGTGCTTTATTACTACCGTTGACAAAAAAAATTCATGTTTTCAAAATAAAAGCTCTAGCACAAATATAGCAATCGATGCTTTCCTCTTTGAAGGACCTTTCTTTTACTTTTATGTTGAGTCAGTTCACCTATCTCTCTCCACCTCAAGAAGCAAACACTTGTGTGAACTGTGCATTGATTCCTACATACTTGCATATTGCACTTATTATATTACTTTGCATTGACAACTATCCATGAGATATACATGTTACAAGTTGAAAGCAACCGCTGAAACTTAATCTTCCATTGTGTTGCTTCAATGCCTTTACTTTGAATTTATTGCTTTACGAGTTAACTCTTATGCAAGTCTTATTGATGCTTGTCTTGAAGTACTATTCATGAAAAGTCTTTGCTTTATGATTCATTTGTTTACTCATGTCATTACCATTGTTTTGATCACTGCATTCATCTCATATGCTTACAATAGTATGATCAAGGTTATGATGGCATGTCACTTAAGAAATTATCATTGTTATCGTTTACCTACTCGAGGGCGAGTAGGAACTAAGCAGGGATGCTGATACGTCTCCAACGGATCTATAATTTCTTATGTTCCATGCTACATTATTGATGATATCTACATGTTTTATGAATACTTTATGTCATTATTATGCGTTTTCCGGAACTAACCTATTGACGAGATGAAGTGCCGTTCTGTTTTCTGCTGTTTTGGTTTCAGAAATCCTAGTAAGGAAATATTCTCGGAATCGGACGAAATCAACGCCCGACATCTTAGAATCCCCGGGAGCTTCCAGAACACCGAGAGCCGCCGAGAGGGACCACGGGGGCCCACACATGGTGGCGCGGCCGGAGGGGGGCGCGCCGCCCTAGTGTCTGGTGGTGACCCCTCCGACTCTGCCCTTTCGCCTATATAAGGTCCCTGGCCTAAAACCCGAGACGAATAAGCCACGGTACGAGAAAAGTTCCGGCCGCCGCCATCGCGAAGCCAAGATCTGGGGGACAGAGTCTCTGTTCCGGCACGCCGCGGGACGGGGAAGTGCCCCGGAAGGCTTCTCCATCGACACCACCGCCATCTTCATCACCGCTGCTGTCTCCCATGAGGAGGAGTAGTTCTCCATCGAGGCTCGGGGCTGTACCGGTAGCTATGTGGTTCATCTCTCTCCTATGTACTTCAATACAATAATCTCATGAGCTGCCTTACATGATTGAGATTCATATGATGATGCTTGTAATCTAGATGTCATTATGCTAGTCAAGTGGGTTTTACTTATGTGATCTCCGGAGACTCCTTGTCCCACGTGTGTAAAGGTGACAGTGTGTGCACCGTGTGGGTCTCTTAGGCTATATTTCACAGAATACTTATTCACTGTTATGAATGGCATAGTGAAGTGCTTATTTATATCCCTTTATGATTGCAATGTGTTTTGTATCACTATTTATCTATGTGCTACTCATGTGATGTTATTAAAGTAGTCTATTCCTCCTGCATGATGTAATGGTGACAGTGTGTGCATTGTGTAGTTCTTGTCGTAGATTATGATCATAATCTCTTGTAGGTTATGGAGTTGATTATCGCTATGATAGTATTGATGTTATCTATGCCTCCTTCATAGTGTGATGGTGACAGTGTGCATGCTATGTTAGTACTTGGTCTATTTTGCAAAGATCTATTATGCTCTAAGGTTACTTAAATATGAATATCGAATGTTGTGGCGCTTGTTAACTCCGGCTTGAGGGAGCTCTTGTAGCCCTACACAATTAGTGGTGTTCATCATCCAACAAGAGTATATGTAGCACAAAGAAAGAGAACTTATTTATTATGTGATCAATGTTGAGAGTGTCCACTAGTGAAAGTATGATCCCTAGGCCTTGTTTCCACCATAAAGAATTGCTTCCCACGCTAGCAAGTTATTTTAGCGCCGCTTGTTTCTTGTTTTCTTGCATCTTTACTTTACCAATATTACCACCATCTATACCACCTGTGTTTTACTATCTCTTCGCCGAACTAGTGCACCTATACATCGACAAGTGTATTAGGTGTGTTGGGGACACAAGAGACTTCTTGCATTGTGATCGCAGGGTTGCTTGAGAGGGATATCTTTGACCTCTTCCTCCTGAGTTCGATAAACCTTGGGTGATCCACTTAAGGGAAAACTTGCTGCTGTTCTACAAACCTCTGCTCTTGGAGGCCCAACACTGTCTACAAGAATAGAAGCACCCGTAGACATCACGGCGCAACACCAGTGAAACCGGCGCCAACGTGGAACCTGCACAACACAATCAAGATACTTTGCCCCAACGTAACAGTGAGGTTGTCAATCTCACCGGCTTGCCGAAAACAAAGGATTAAGCGTATCGAGTGGAAGATGGTGTTTGTTTGCAAAGAACAGTAAGAACAATAATTGCAGTAGAATGTATTCAGATGTAAAAGAATGGACCAGGGTCCACAGTTCACTAGTGGTGTCTCTCCAATAAGATAACTAGCATGCTGGGTGAACAAATTACAGGTGGGCAATTGACAAATAAAGATTCAATACATATCAATGATGATTACTATGAGATTTAATCAGGGCATTACGACAAAGTACATAGACCGCTATCCAGCATGCATCTATGCCTAAATAATCCACCTTCAGGTTAGCATCCGCACCCCCTCCAGTATTAAGTTGTAAACAACAGATAATTGCATTAAGTATGGTGCGTAATGTAATCAACACAAATATCCTTAGACAAAGCATCGATGTTTTATCCCTAGTAGCAACAGCACATCCACAACCTTAGAACTTTCTGTCACTGTCCCAGATTAAATGGAGGCATGAACCCACTATCGAGCATAAATACTCCCTCTTGGAGTTACAAGTATCAACTTGGCCAGAGCCTCTACTAGCAACGGAGAGCATGCAAGAACATAAACAACACATATATGATAGATTGATAATCAACTTGACATAGTATTCTAGATTCATCGGATCCCACCAAACACAACATGTAGCATTACAAATAGATGATCTTGATCATGTTAGGCAGCTCACAAGATCTAAACAATGATAGCACAAGCGGAGAAGACAACCATCTAGCTACTGCTATGGACCCATAGTCCAAGGATGAACTACTCACGCATCAATCCGGAGGCGGGCATGATGATGTAGAGCCCCTCCGGTGATGATTCCCCTCTCGGTAGGGTGCCGGAGGCGATCTCCTGAATCCCCGAGATGGGATTGGCGGCGTCTCTGGAAGGTTTTCCGTATCGTGGCTCTCGGTACAGGGGTATTCACGACGAAGGCTTTAAGTAAGCGGAAGGGTAGGTCGGGAGGCGCGCGAGGGCCCACACCATAGGCGGCGCGGGCCCCCTCGGCCGCGCGACCCTGTGGTGTCGGCGGCTCGTCGCGCCCTTATCCTTCGGTCTTCGGAAGCTTCGTGGAAAAATAGGACCCTGGGCGTTGATTTCGTTCAATTCCGAGAATATTTCCTTTGTAGGATTTTTGAAACCAAAAACAGCAGAAAACTGGCGCTTTGGCATCTTGTTAATAGGTTAGTGGCGGAAAATGTATAATAATGATGTAATTTATGTATAAAACATTCAAGTATTGTCATAAAAGTAGCATGGAACATAAGAAATTATAGATACGTTTGAGACGTATAAGTATGGTGCGTAATGTAATCAACACAAATATCCTTAGACAAAGCATTGATGTTTTATCCCTAGTGGCAATAGCACATCCACAACCTTAGAACTTTCTGTCACTGTCCCAGATTCAATGGAGGCATGAACCCACTATCGAGCATAAATACTCCCTCTTGGAGTTACAAGTATCAACTTGGCCAGAGCCTCTACTAGCAACGGAGAGCATGCAAGAACATAAACAACACATATATGATAGATCAATAATCAACTTGACATAGTATTCCATATTCATCGGATCCCACCAAACACAACATGTAGCATTACAAATAGATGATCTTGATCATGTTAGGCAGCTCACAAGATCTAAACATGATAGCACAAGAGGAGAAGACAACCATCTAGCTACTGCTATGGACCCATAGTCCAAGGATGAACTAGTCACGCATCAGTCCGGAGGCGGGCATGGTGATGTAGAGCCCTCCGTGATGATTCCCCTCCAGGTGCGGAGGCGATCTCCTGAATCCCCGAGATGGGATTGGCGGCGCCGGCGTCTCGAGTAACTTTTCTCGTATCGTGGCTCTCGGTACTAGGGTTTCGCGACGGAGAGTTTAAGTAGGCGGAAGGGCAGAGTCGGAGGAGGCACGGGGGCCCCACACCATAGGGGGCGCGGGCCACTCCTTGGCGCGCCGCCCTATGGTTAGGGCGCCTCGTGGCCCACTTCGTATCCCCTTCGGTCTGGAAGCTCCGTGGAAAAATAAGACCGTGGGCTTTTGTTTCGTCCAATTCGAGAATATTTCTGTGTAGGATTTCTGAAACCAAAAACAGCAGAAAACAGGAACTGGCGCTTCGGCATCTTGTTAATAGGTTAGTGCCGGAAAATGCATCAAAACATCATAAAGTGTGAACAAAACATGTAGGTATTGTCATAAAACTAGCATGGAACATAAGAAATTATAGATACGTTGGAGACGTATCAAGCATCCCCAAGCTTAGTTCCTACTCGCCCTCGAGTAGGTAAACTATAAAAACAATAATTTCTGAAGTGACATGCTACCAACATAATCTTGATCAACATTATTGTAAAGCTTATGAGGTGAATGAACGAAGTGATTCGAAGCAATAGATTGCTAACAAAAAGACAATGACTAAACAACTGAATCATATAGCAAAACTTTTCATGAATAGTACTTTCAAGACAAGTATCAAAAAGACTTGCATAAGAGCTAACTCATAAAGCAATAGATTCAAAGTAAGAGGTTTGAAGCAACACAAAGGATGATTAAGTTTCAGCAATTGCTTTCAACTTGTAACATGTATATCTCATGGATAATTGTCAACATAAAGTAATATAACAAGTGCAATAAGTAAACATGTAAGAATCAATGCACACAGTTGACACAAGTGTTTGCTTCTAAGATAGAAAGAAGTAGGTAAACTGACTCAACATAAAGTAAAAGAATGGCCCTTCGCAGAGGGAAGCATGGATTACTACTTTTGTGCTAGAGCTTTTATTTTGAAAACATAGAAACAATTTTGTCAACGGTAGTAATAATTCATATGTGTTATGCATAAAACTTCCTACAAGTTGCAAGCCTCATGCATCGAATACCAATAGTGCCCGCACCTTGTCCTAATTAGCTTGGATTTACATGGATTATCATTGCATAACATATGTTTCAACCAAGTGTCACAAAGGGGTACCTCTATGCCGCCTGTACAAAGGTCCAAGGAGATAAATCGCATTTGATTTCTCGTTTTTGATAGATCTCAACTAAGGACATCCATACCGGGACAACATAGAAAACAGATAATGGACTCCTCTTTAATGCATAAGCATTCAACAACAGATAATATTCTCATAAGAGATTGAGGATTAATGTCCAAACTGAAAACTTCCACCATGATACATGACTTTGGTTAGCGGCCCAATGTTCTTCTCTAACAATATGCATACTCAAACAATTTGATCATGATAAATCACCCTTACTTCAGACAAGACGAACAAGCATAGCAACTCACATGATATTCAACAAGGTGTAAAAAGTTGATGGCGTCCCCAGAAACATGGTTACCGCTCAACAAGCAACTTATAAGAACTAAGATACATAGCTACATATTCATCACCACAATAGTTTTTAAGCTATTTTCCCATGAGCTATATATTGTAAAGACAAAGGAATGAAATTTTAAAGGTAGCACGCAAGTAATTTACTTTGGAATGGCAGAAAAATACCACATATAGGTAGTTATGGTGGACACAAATGGCATGGGTTTTGGCTCAAGGTGTTTGGATGCACGAGAAGCATTTCCTCTCAGTACAAGGCTTTGGCTAGCAAGGTTGTTTGAAGCAAACACAAGTATGAACAGGTACAACAAAACTTACACAAGAACATATTGCAAGCATTATAAGACTCTACACTGTCTTCCTTGTTGTTCAAACACTTTTACCAGAAAATATCTAGACCTTAGAGAGACCAATCATGCAAACCAAATTTCAACAAGCTCTATGGTAGTTCTCCACTAATAGATTTAAAATACATGATGCAAGAGCTTAAACATGATCTATGAGAGCACAAAACAATTGCCAAGTATCAAATTATTCAAGACCATATGAAGCATTTTCTGATTCCAACCAAATAGCAATCAACGAAGCAGTTTTCAGCCTTCGCCATGAACATTAAAGCAAAACTAAGAACACAAGTGTTCAATATGAAAAAGCGGAGCGTGTATATCTCCAATACAAAGATTGCTGGGATCCAACTTTATTCAAACCAAAACAAAAACAAAAACAAAAACAAAAACAAAAAGACGCTCCAAGTAAAGAACATAAGATGTGATGGAATAAAAATATAGTTTCACTAGAAGTGACCGATAAGTTGTCGATGAAGAAGGGGATGCCTTGGGCATCCCCAAGCTTAGATGAGTCTTCTTGAAATATGCAGGGATGAACCACGGGGGCATCCCCAAGCTTAGAATTTTCACTCTTCTTGATCATATTATATCATCCTCTTCTCTTGACCCTTGAAAACTTCCTCCACACCAAACTTAAAGCAAACTCATTAGAGGGTTAGTGCATAATCAAAAATTCACATATTCAGAGGTGACATAATCATTCTTAACACTTCTAGACATTGCACAAAGCTACTGAAAGTTAATGGAACAAAGAAATCCATTCAACATAGCAAAAGAGGCAATGCGAAATAAAAAGGCAGAATTTGTCAAACAGAACAGTCCGTAAAGACGAATTTTTCTGAGGCACTTAACTTGCTCAGATGGAAAAAATCAAAACTAATGAAAGTTGCGTACATATCTGAGGATCACGCATGTAAATTGGCAGATTGTTTTGATTATTCTACAGAAGAAGGGCCAATTCGTGACAGAAGACAAATCTGTTTCTGCGCAGTAATCCAAATCTAGTATCAACTTTACTATTAGAGACTTTACTTGGCACAATTACATGATAAGGAGAGGTTGGTACAGTAGTAAAAACTTCCAAGACTCAACAAAACAGTAGTAAAAATAAAACCATGGGTTATCTCCCAAGAAGTGCTTTTCTTTAACGCCTTTCAGCTAGGCGCAGAAAGTGCAAATCAAGTAACATCAAGAGAAGAAGCATCAACATCATAATTTGTTCTAATAATAGAATCAAAAGGCAACTTCATTCTCTTTCTAGGGAAGTGTTCCATACCTTTCTTGAGAGGGAATTGATACTTAATATTTCCTTCTTTCATATCAATAACAGCACCAACAGTTCGAAGAAAGGGTCTTCCCAAGACAATAGGACAAGATGCATTGCATTCAATATCCAGACAACAAAATAAACGGGGACAAGGTTATTGTTAACCGTAATGTGAAAATTGTCAATTCTCCCCAAAGGTCTCTTTATAGAATTATCAGCAAGATTAACATCCAAATAACAATTTTCCAAAGGTGGCAAGTCAAGCATATCATAGAGTTTCTTAGGCATAACAGAAATACTTGCACCAAGATCACATAAAGCATTACAATCAAAATCATTGACTTTCATCTTAATGATGGGCTCCCAACCATCTTCCAACTTCCTAGGAATAGAAGCTTCAAGTTTTAATTTCTCTTCCCTAGCTTTAATGAGAGCATTTGTAATATGTTTTGTAAAGGCTAAATTTATAGCACTAGCATTAGGACTTCTAGCAAGTTTTTGTAAGAACTTTATAACTTCAGTAATATGACAATCATCAAAATCTAAACCATTATGATCTACAGCATTCTGAAAAATTTCAGCACTTTTATCACAAACAGTTTCAGCAGTTTCAGGCAATTTTGCACGCTTTGTACTAGGAGTAGAAACATTGCCAACACCAATTATTTTACTATTTATAGTAGGAGGTTTAGCAACATGTGAAGAATCAACATTACTAGTGGTGGTAATAGTCCAAACTTTAGTTATATTATTCTCTTTAGCAAGTTTTTCTTTTTCTTCTCTTTCCCACCTAGCATGCAATTCAGCCAACATTCTAATATTATCATTAATTCGAACTTGTATGGCATTTTTGTAGCAAACTTAGTATCTTTAACTTCATCAGGCATAACTTTCAGTTTTAAAAGATCAACATCAAGAGCAAGACTATCAACCTTAGAAGCAAGAACATCAATTTTACCAAGCTTTTCTTCAACAGATTTATTAAAAGCAGTTTGTGTACTAATAAATTCTTTAAGCATGACTTCAAGACCAGAGGGTACACTCTTATTATTGTTGTAAGAATTACCATAACCACTACCATTATTAGAAGGATATGGCCTATAGTTGTTGTTACCATAATTATTCCTATAAGCATTGTTGTTGAAATTATTATTCTTAATGAAATTCACATCAACATGCTCTTCTTGAGCAACCAATGAAGCTAAAGGAACATTATTAGGATCAACATGAGATCTACCATTTGCAAGCATAGACATAATAACATCAATCTTATCACTCAAAGAAGAGGTTTCTTCAACAGAATTTACCTTCTTACCTTGAGGAGTTCTTTCAGTATGCCATTCAGAGTAATTGATCATCATATCATCAAGAAGCTTTGTTGCAGCACCCAAAGTGATGGACATAAAAGTACCTCCAGCAGCTGAATCCAATAGGTTCCTCGAGGAAAAATTCAATCCTGCATAAAAGGTTTGGATGATCATCCAAGTAGTTAGTCCATGGGTAGGGCAATTCTTTACCAAAGATTTCATTCTCTCCCATGCTTGAGCAACATGTTCATTATCAAATTGCTTAAAATTCATAATGCTACTTCTCAAAGATATAATCTTAGCAGGAGGATAATATTTACCAATAAAAGCATCTTTACATTTAGTCCATGAATCAATACTATTTTTAGGCAAAGAAAGCAACCAATCTTTAGCTCTTCCTCTTAATGAGAAAGGAAACAATTTCAGTTTTATAATATCACCATCTATATCCTTATACTTTTGCATTTCACAAAGTTCAACAAAATTATTAAGATAGGCAGCAGCATCATCAGTAACACCAGAAAATTGCTCTCTCATAACAAGATTCAATAAAGCAGGTTTAATTTCATAAAATTCTGCTGTAGTAGCAGGTGGAGCAATAGGAGTACATATAAAATCATTATTATTTGTGCTAGTGAAATCACACAACTTAGTATTTTCAGGAGTATTCATTTTAACAGTAGTAAAAGTAAACTAAGCAAACAGAATAAAGTAAAAACAAGTAACTAATTTTTTTGTGTTTTGATATAGAGAAAGTAAACAAGACTAATGAAATAAAGTAAAGCAACTATTTTTTTGTGTTTTTGATATAAAGCAAACAAGACAGAAAATAAAAATAAAGTAAAGCAAGACAATAAACAAAGTAAAGAGATTGGATGTGAGAGACTCCCCTTGCAGCGTGTCTTGATCTCCCCGGCAACGACGCCAGAAATTTAGCTTGATAACGCGTGAAGCACACGTCCGTTGGGAACCCCAAGTCGAAGGTGTGATGCGTATAGTAGCAAGTTTTCCTCAGTATGAAACCAAGGTTTATCGAACCAGTAGGAGATGAAGGCCACGTGAAGGTTGTTGGTGAAGGAGTGTAGTGCGGCGCCAACGTGGAACCTGCACAACACAATCAAAATACTTTGCCCCAACGTAACAATGAGGTTGTCAATCTCACCGGCTTGCTGAAAACAAAGGATTAAATGTATGGTGTGGAGAATGATGTTTGTTTGCGAAGAACAAGAGAGAACAGTAGATTGTATTTCAGATGTAAAAGAATGGACCGGGGTCCACAGTTCACTAGTGGTGTCTCTCCAATAAGATAAATAACATGCTGGGTGAACAAATTACAGGTAGGCAATTGACAAATACATATCATGATGATCACTATGAGATTTAATCAGGGCATTACGACAACGAACATAGACCGCCATCCAGCATGCTATGCCTAAAAAGTCCACCTTCAGTTAGCATCCGCACCCCTTCCAGTATTAAGTTGCAAACAACAGACAATTGCATTAAGTATGGTGCGTAATGTAATCAACACAAATATCCTTAGACAAAGCATTGATGTTTTATCCCTAGTGGCAACAACACATCCACAACCTTAGAACTTTCTGTCACTGTCCCAGATTCAATGGAGGCATGAACCCACTATCGAGCATAAATACTCCCTCTTGGAGTTACAAGTATCAACTTGGCCAGAGCCTCTACTAGCAACGGAGAGCATGCAAGAACATAAACAACACATATATGATAGATCAATAATCAACTTGACATAGTATTCCATATTCATCGGATCCCACCAAACACAACATGTAGCATTACAAATAGATGATCTTGATCATGTTAGGCAGCTCACAAGATCTAAACATGATAGCACAAGAGGAGAACACAACCATCTAGCTACTGCTATGGACCCATAGTCCAAGGATGAACTACTCACGCATCAGTCCGGAGGCGGGCATGGTGATGTAGAGCCCTCCGGTGATGATTCCCCTCTCCGGCAGGGTGCCGGGAAGCTCTGAATCCCCGAGATGGGATTGGCAGCAGCGGCGTCTCAGTAACTTTTCTCGTATCGTGGCTCTCGGTACTAGGGTTTTCACGACGGAGAGTTTAAGTAGGCGGAAGGGCAGAGTCAGAGGAGGCACCGGGGCCCCACACCATAGGGGGGCGCGGGCCCTCTTGGCCGCGCCGCCCTATGGTTAGGGCGCCGTGGCCCCACTTTCCTTCGGTCTTCTGGAAGCTCCGTGGAAAAATAAGACCGTGGGCTTTTGTTTCGTCCAATTCCGAGAATATTTCTGTGTAGGATTTCTGAAACCAAAAACAGCAGAAAATAGGAACTGGCGCTTCGGCATCTTGTTAATAGGTTAGTGCCGGAAAATGCATCAAAACATCATAAAGTGTGAACAAAACATGTAGGTATTGTCATAAAACTAGCATGGAACATAAGAAATTATAGATACGTTGGAGACGTATCAGTATTCAGATGACATGGACGACAACAAGGAGAGCATGGACCAGAAGAGCCGCTACGTACTGAAGCGGCTGAAGGGTGGTGAAATTCGTTTCCGCATGCGCGGGGAGCTATTTTGCCCATTATGTGGCAAAATCCTCCAGAAGGACATCCGCAGCCTGATCCAGCATGCGACGGGTGTAGGCCTAAGTACATCGGGGAAGCACCGCCCTGCAACCAAGGCCAAGCACGCAGCATATGGCCTCTTCCTCCAGAATTACGTCTTGCCTGGCTTGTTCCCGGTCAACGCCCCTGCTGCTGGCCCTCATGCTCCTGGTCCTGTTTAAAGTTCATATGTGTAATCTTATTCCCTTTGGAAGTTAAGCATTAAACTCTACTAGTACAACCGTGGTGGTCTTGTGATGTAGTACTCTTTTGATGCATTTGTGATGTAGTAGTAGTACTTTTTTTTGAACTGGTATAGTACTATCTAAGAAGAGTACTCCCTCCGATTCACATTCATTTTACACCAATAAATATGGATCGGAGCGAGGGAGTAAATTAAACATGGCATCTCGTGCATGAAGCTTGACAGATCGATCAGGTTGGCTAGAATGGCAATACAATGCTCCTCATTAGGCAAATGCATGTCATGTACGATAGTATACATCCAGTAAAGAAGTCTATACTGACATAAAAAAAAGACTACATTGGGGATGAGAGTCAATTGGGGCATCTACAATACATAAAATCTTGCTCGTAGCTGATTTTGGCTAAGAGGGTTTTACTCACATTACACGTGCCACTTTCCTTGTCTGCAAAACAAGTTCCAATAAAGGAAGAGGAAAGAAGAGGACATTGTGGGCGAGATTGAACACCTTTTTTATGTGTTGAGCTGAGGCCTCATTTATTTGAGGATTTCGACTTAGGCCTAACAGCTCAGCACACCCATAAATAAATTTCCTTGCGCGCACCACTGTCAGCAAAAATAACAAAATTAGCACGCAAGATTAAGAACGAAGTGAATTTAAGTAACTTGGTTAGCTTTTCAAGCAATATATTCAGAGAAAGAGCACACATGTTTGGCTAGAAATAATCGTAAGAGAAGAACAATAAATCTAAGGCACCCCACTTCATATGCAGAAGGGGCGCGACAACGCATGGATTCATACCTTGAGTCGACTCTGGCTCGTAGAAGGGCGGCCGCGCCTCGAGGATGCCGGCGACGTCTCCACCTCGATCTCACATGTGACTGCTTCTCGGTGGGCGGTGCGCCGCGCCATGTAGAAGATCTATCAAAAGAGGAGAGCCCGATGACGCTACCGACGCCTCAACCTTGATAGCACCGGCCTGTTGCTCCGCACCGAGATGCGCCACGTGCAAGATTTAGCGGATGCGCCAATTTTAGAGATATGTCATGATCGTTGTAACAAATTTCAACGTGATGATGATTTGATCCTGCACTCGGCCTTGAACATAAGTACTAGTACAGTCTCACAATTTTTTATCATTATACTTTGCGAGATTTAGCGGATGCGCCAAATTCAGAGATAGATCATGATCATGGTAACACAATTTTCAATGTAATGATGATTTGATGTTGCACTCGACCTTGAACATAAGTACTAGTACGGTCTCACAATTTTGTATCATTATACTTTGCAAGTTTTAGCGGATGCGCCCATTTTCAGAGGATCATGGTAACAAATTTTCAACGTGATGATGATTTGATGTTGCACTCGACCTTGAACAGAAGTACTACTACTGTCTTACAATTTCTTTATCATTATACTTTGCAAGATTTAGCGGATGCGCCAAATTCAGAGATAGATCATGATCATGGTAACAAATTTTCCACGTGATGATGATTTGATGTTGCACTCGGGCTTGAATAGATGTACTACTACTGCCTCACAATTTCTTTATCATTATACTTTGCAAGATTTAGCGGATGTGTCAAATTTAGAGATAGATCATGATCATGGTAACAAATTTTCAACGTGATGATGATTTGATGTTGCACTCGGCTTGAACAGAAGTACTACTACTGTCTCACAAATTCTTTATCATTATACTTTGCAAGATTTAGCGGATGCGCCAAATTCAGAGATAGATCATGATCATGGTAACAAATTTTCAACGTGATGATGATTTGATGTTGCACTCGGGCTTGAACAGAAGTACTACTACTGTCTCACAAATTCTTTATCATTATACTTTGCAAGATTTAGCGGATGCGCCAAATTCAGAGATAGATCATGATCATGTTAACAAATTTTCAACAAGATGATGATTTGATGTTGCACTCGGGCTTGAACAAGTACTACTACTGTCTCACAAATTCTTTATCATTATACTTTGCAAGATTTAGCGGATGCGCCAATTTTGGAGATAGATCATGATCATGGTAACAAATTTTCAACGTGATGATGATTTTATGTTGCACTCGGCCTAGAAGAGAAGTACTAGTACGGTCTCACAATTCTTTTTATCATTATACTTTGCAAGATATAGCGGATAAGCTAATTTCAGAGTTAGATCATGATCATGGTAGTGACCGATATTCAAGGCGATGATGATTTGATTTTGCACTGGGCCTTGAACAGAGGTACTAGTATGGTCTCACAATTTTTTATCATTATACTTGGACCTTAGCCAAATTCAAAATCTCATAGCGGCAAAACTTCCCGCCCACAAAATACAAAAATTTCACATGCTTCCAAATTCCCATTCTACCCCTGTGGAGATGACAGCAAAGTCGGTTGGTGGGGGGGCCTGCCCGTCATTTTTTGGATCACCACCTCCCTAGCCCCGGAAACCCTCCCAAAAAAATACATTTCCTTCAGTCTCTCCTTTGAGACCACCCACCGGAACTTCTCAAGTCCCTCTCTCTCCCACCTCCACGACCTCCGCACCGGAACATCCCCGCCAGACTCCCCTGGCCTACCCGAGGCTCGCGATCCTCGCCATCCGGCTGCCGGAGCCGCTTCATCGACGCCGTCATCAACCGGACCGGATCATCCCCGCCGAACCTCGAAACCATATACTCATCCAGCAGTCTACCGCAGTCGCTTCAGCTGCGGTATCGTCCACCCCACCGGAGCCGCTTCGCCGGATCCGTCGTCCACCACATCGGATCTTGCTCACCGACACCGCTGTGCATGAACCGGATCTGCTTCACCGGCGCCGTGCATGATCTAAACTCTTCTATTGTCGCTTTTCTATTGCTTGCCTGCAAGTTCTTGTTTAATCTTGGGGGAACCTGTTTGTGCTAACGACGCGCCGTTACGTTTTTGCAGATGAGATGAGTAACCATGAAGTGTAATGGTCGTCTCTCCAACCCCAAGTAGCACATGTAGTGTACTTCATCACCGGATCTATCAACCCCAGGAAGATCTGCTGTGACTCCCACAAAGTGCTTCTCCTAATGTAAGTCCCTTGTTTTAGCGCCATGTTCTGGGTTCAGATGCTTGTTTGTCTGAAGCTCTTTTAGTTCATTCCTAGCTATGACCGTAACACCTTGCTATTTTCTAGTTCATTGCTAACTTTAAGCGATTGAACATTTTGGTTTACATTCCCTGCTCTGTAGAAGTAGCCATCATAATTTCTATCTTGCTCAGTCGTTGTTACAAAAATTATAGGCTGCTACTATTTTGTTCATGCCAATCTTGTTCTCCCTGAACATGTTGGTTTGCATTCCCTGTACTACAGGTGATGCCATTGTTATTTCTATCTACTTCGTCGTAAGCTAACAAAGTAATTGCCTGCTATTAGTTCCTGCATGCTATCGCTCTGCCATCCTGCAGTACAAATTTATTTGAACTCGTCACAGCAGCTACTTCCATCATAATTTTGTCTGCCATCTGATTCTTCAAAAGCTGCAATATTAACTTGTTTCTCTTAATTGGCATGGCGCTCGCATATAGAATGGTGAACATATTGGTGTGCATTCCCTCTCTACAAGTTCACAGGTGATCCCACTATATTCCGTTTCTGGTCCATCCTAAGCCGTAGCATTAACTATCCTCTATGTGTTGCTCATTACAACTTTATATCCCGAAACAAATTGATTTGTTTCCCTCATCTACAAGTTTATGAGTGATGACATTATAACTCCTATCTGTTTTATTCCTAGCTATTATAGTAACATCCTGCTATTATTTAGTTCATGGCCAATTTTAAGTAATTGCACATGTTGGTTCGCATTCCCTGCTCTATAGCTTTTGGCATAACTTCTATATTTGGTTTACATTTCCTGCTCTGTAGATCTAGCCATCATAACTTTATCTTGCTCAGTCGTTGTTACAAAAATTATGGCCTGCTACTATGTTGTTTGTGCCAATTTTTTACTCCATGAACATGTTGGCTTGCATTCCCTGTACTACAGGTGATGCCATTGTTTTGTATCTAGTTCATTGTAAGCTTACAAAGTAAGGACTTAGTTTGGCATGCTATCACTCTGCTATCTATCCTGTAGCACAAATAAACTTGTCATACTACTAGATAATAATTTTGTGTGCCATCTTGTTCTTCAAAAGCTGCATTATTGACTTGTTTCTCTGACTTGGCATGACGCTCACATATGGAATGCTGAACATATTGGTTTGCATTCCCTCTTATACAAGTTCACAGGTGATCCCACTATATTATGTATCTGGTCCATCCTAAGCTCCAGCATTAACTATCCTCTATGTGTTGCTTATTACAAGTTTATATCCCGAAACAACTTGATTTGCATCCCCTTCACTATAAGTTTAGGAGTATTATTTAGTTCACGGCCAATTTGAAGTAATTGCACTTGGCACATGTTGGTTCACATTCCCTCCTCTTTAGCTTTTGCCATTGTAACTTCTATTTTTGGTTTACATTCCCTGCTCTTTAGATGTAGCCATCATAACTTCATCTTGCTCAGTCATTTTTACAAAATTTATATCCTGCTAGTATGTTGTTCATGCCAATTTTGTACTCCCTGAACATGTTGTTTTGCATGGGACTCGACAGTAGTAAGTCTGCTGTTTCATTTTAACGTGCTCTATAATATTGGTTGTTGGTATGCGGCATGCACTCTTTGTTTGCTTATTGTGCGCATTACAATGATCTTGTTATAACGACGAAATGATGAGTTCCAAATTCTTTGGAAAACAATATTGTAGTGTCTTTGCCTTTCCATTGTTGTTGTCTTAACTTGTAATGTCTTTGTTTCAGATATAGGTGGTGCATGTACAACTTAAAAGAATGCCGAATCGCTTCATTGTATTGCTAGGTTTACTTACCATTCAATTTCTCTGGGTTCTGTAATATTTTTTCAAAGCCTTGCAGCTGATGTAATATTTAGTTAGTTTTTATAGTTCTTTCGCGCATTTTTTCTATGGTGCTTGTGGTAAGTGAGGCTATCCGACAGAAATCATGTGCTGCGTAAATATTCTCAGTATCTTTCTATGTTCTGCGCAATCTAAATCACAAATTCCCATCCCTTAAATGGCCCAATTAAGCGAAATCACATATGTGCCGCCCGCAAAATCCTAAAGCGCCTATCATGCCGTCATATAACAACTAAACGGGCTGGCCCACTTATTGGGCCAGCCACTTGCCTAAAGGTGGACCCCACCCACAAAGCAGACGGCCTTGTAACAAAAAGTGGGCCACGTGCTTATTGGGCTAGCCCATTTGGTAACTGGGCCGGCACGTTAGCAGGAAAGTGGGTCCCGCAAGCTTATTGGGTCGGCCCGCTAACTTGTTGGGCCAGCCCACCTGCTTTACGGTGGACCCCACGTACTAACTTGGCCGGCCACACGATAGTGGCCCACGAGCTTATTGGGCCGGCCCACTAACTTGTTGGGCCAGCCCAATTGCTTTTGTGGTGGAATCCACTTACTAACTAGGCCCCAGAGTGGAAGTGGGCCCCACGTGTTTATTGGGCCGGCTCGCTTTGTTGGGCCAGCCCACTTTACGGTGGACCCCACTTACTAAAAGGAGCCCGGTTACATGAAAGTGGGACCTACCTATTTATTGGGCCGGCCCACTATCTTGTTGGGCCAGCCCACTTGCTATATGGCGGACCCCACATACTAGCTGGGCGGCCCTTTAACAGAAAAGTGGGACCCACTTTTGGGCGACCCACTAGCTGGTGGGCCAGCCCGTTTGATCTATGGTGGACCCCACCTAGTAAATGGGCCGGCCGATAACGAAAGTGGGACCCACATGCTAATTGGGCCGGCCCACTTGGTGGACACATGGTAAATGGGTGGGCGGTAACAAGAAAGTGGGCCCCGCATGCTTAGTGGGCAGCCCTTTTGCCTATTGACCGGTCAAATGAGTGCATTGACCGACATGCTGGTGGGCCGCCCATTTATATTTGACCGTCAACCTTAGAGGTTAGGCCGGCCCACGTACCTAATGGACCAGCCCAGCTAAATAGTTGACGGTCAAACTAAGTCAGCTGCCCGACCGCAAACTAAATGGGCGGCCCGCTTAAGCGTGGCAGGCCTCGTGTGGGACTACCATCTGGGGTTTCAGGTTAACGCCGTTAAGCGCCGATTTGGCGTGCCACGTCGTTTGCATGATGTCGGTAGTCAACGGGCTCAAAACATACGCGCGGTCCGATTTCCGTGGCGGAAGGGCGCCCAGCGACGGACCAAAAAACGTGGTAGGACTTTGCCTGACGCAGTTCGATCACAGAACCCATATCATCGGGTTAGGCCCATAGGCGACGAAAAATGGCCCTTAGTGGACGATTTTGGGATGTTGTGTATCAGAACTTTTCTTGTAGTGTGGTGTGCCTCTCTTTTAGTCCTTTGCTATATGCCGACATATTTTATTTACATGTATTCTCCTCTTCCCTCTCTAGAAATATTTTTTCTTATCTCTATCAATTTTTCAGGCAGAATCCTATTTCGGTTACAATTCACAGATTGGTAACTTGTCAAGGGTCAAAACACCCTTGTTATGTACTTCTGAAGTCTGGTGCAGCCAAAAATATCCAAAATAGCCATTTTATAGCTATGTGAGTTATTTTTATTTCATTCTACCTACTGGCAATTACAAAAGGAATCCTCTCTCGTTGCTATTTTTATCAGTAATACCCAACTTCTTACATGTCCCCTTGCTTTTGGCTTTTCAAACATAGCAAGTTAATTGTTAATGTTAGATCTGCAATACTCGCATTGTTGTATCATTGTTATCATATTAGTTCTCGTGTTCTAGTCGATGATAAATTGTGTTATATTCTATCTTCGTGTTAACTTGTATTTAATAATTCTTCAACTTTTTAAACAGAAGAATCCTATCTCGGTGACACTGCCCAAAAGAAGCCTCATGTTTGGAAAAATAGTGGTTCTTCGCTGCATGTGGAAGCTAGTCTCCATAGTCGCTACCACCATGGTACACTTATTTATTGTTGGCAGGATCATTACTTGAGGCTTGTCCATAAGACCTAGTCATGTGTGGAAGCACATTGCTTGCACATTTGATTTGCTCTTTTGGACACTCGTTTGCCTCTTGTGGATCTTCACTAGAGTCTTGTCCATACGTCGAAGACTTGTGCAACCAAAAATATCAAAATTAGTTATTCATAGCCATGTAATTTTTCTTTGCATTTGCACTAAACCAATGGGTGATAGTTATGCAATTCTATCCTCTTGCTATTTTTTATTATTATACCTACTGGTTATCCTCACCTTTTTATCAATTCATTTGCAACCTAGGTCTATTTCGGTGACACCGTACGAAATCAGCCAGATAATAGAGGCAACCACAACTGCATACATAGTAGCTGAGGAGTCTGCACAGTCGTGTAGTTGCTAGCATCACAGTAAGTTTTCACGTTCAAATGATATGCTTATTGTATTTAGATGATACTCCAATAGTTTCACTTCTAGTTTATGACGTTTTTTTTGAAATAAATCAGTCTTGACTTTGTCTCAACTCTTCTGTTAATAGGTGATGATACTATCTGGTGAAGGATTCAGCTCTTTCTCAGCTCTGTTTGAACATTAATTTATAATTTGGTGACAGTGTAGTAGCTGAAGGGATCGTATAGCAGGTACATTTTATTTTCTTTCTGTATGATGTGCTGCTAGCTTTTTGCACTTCACATCCTCTTGTTTTGAAATTTGTTCTTAACTTTTCTCAACTCTTTTGTTATGTCCAAGATGCTGATACTGAACAGAACTATTTCGGTGACACTGCACAAAATCTGGTTATGTTGGTAGCACCATGATGCCTATGCGCCGCTAGCGACGAGAGGACTTGGAGTGTTTGGGACGCATGATTCTGAATAAATCAGTCCAGATCCATACAAAGCCTTGGTCTCGTTCAGCTTTTTCTCCGTTGTTCAACATTAATTTATAATTTAGTGAGTGTGTAGTAGCTGAAGGGATCGTATAGCAGGTACAGTTCATTTTCTTTCGTATTACGTGCTGCTAGCTTTTTACACTTCACATTCTCTTGTTTTGAAATTTGTTCTTACCTTTTCTCAACTCTTTTGTTATGTCCAAGATGCTGATACTGAATAGAACTATTTCGGTGACACTGCACAAAATCTGGTTATGTTGGGCTAGCACTAGCAGCTTAGCCTATCGCGATGAGAGGACTTGACTGGTGTTTGAGACGCATGATTCTCAATAAATCAGTTCAAATCCATTCAAATCCTCCGACTCGCTTAGCGAAGGGGTCGTATAGCAGGTACAGTTTATATTGTTTACGTATTACATGCTGCTAGCACTTCACAACCCGTTGTTTTGAAATTTGTTCTTACCTTTCCTCAACTATTTTGTTATGTCCAAGATGCTGATCTTGAACAGAACTATTTCGGTGACACTACATAAAACCTGGTTATGTTGTGCTAGCACTAGTAGCTTAGCATATGCGCGACTAGCGACAAGAGGACTTAACTGGTGTTTGGGACGCATGATTCTGAATAAATCTGTCCAGATCCATACAAATCCTTGGTCTCGTTCAGCTTTTTCTCTGCTGTTCAACATTAATTTATAATTTAGTGACAGTGTGTAGTAGCTGAAGGGATCGTATAGCAGGTACAGTTCATTTTCTTTCTGTATTACGTGCTGCTAGCTTTTTACACTTCACATTCTCTTGTTTTGAAATTTGTTCTTACCTTTTCTCAACTCTTTTGTTATGTCCAAGATGTTGATACTGAAAAGAACTATTTCGGTGACACTGCACAAAATCTGGTTATGTTGTGCAAGCACTAGCAGCTTAGCCTATGCGCCAACTGGCGACGAGGACTTGACCGGTGTTTGGGACGCATGTGAATAAATCCGTCCAGATCCATTCGAAGCCGTGGATTGTGTCAGCTCTTTCTCAGCTGTTGAACATGAATATATATTTTGGTTGACAGTGTAGTAGCTGAAGGGTCGTATAGCAGGTACAGATTATATTGTTTCTGTATTACGTGCTGCTAGCTTTACACTTCACGTCATGTTGTTTTGAAATTTATTCTTACCTTTTCTCTACTCTTTTGTTATGTCTAAGCTGCTGATACTGAGAACTATTTCGGTGACACTGCACAAAATCTGGCTATGCTGGTCATCCATGATGTTTGTGCTATGCTAGCTCTAGCTGTGATGATGTAATCTTCACGTGAACGGATGATGATGTATGACTTTTTGTGGGGATCCGGACTAGCTGTCCAAAATACCCATTATGTTCTCAGTTTACGATCCCATGATCGGTCGCCATGAACACATAACCGAACTGATATCAAAGATTACTTCATCCATTCAAATATCAAAATAAGAATATTAAAAATGGGTCACATGACCAATACTTACATAATGGCCTCGAAAGGCCCAACTTAACACCAACGTAGCGGAAACAATTCAATAGAGCAGAGCCCAAGTCATCTGCCATAACACTACAAGCTGACTGGGAGAACGTTCCTAGCTCACATAGATGTCGTCCAATCCTTCTTCATTTGTCGAATTCCTTCAAGTCTGGCCAAGTAAATAGCCATGGATAAAGCCGTGAGTACATTTAGAATTGTACTCGCAAACCATCACGAGAGATTAAGGGGATGCATATGTTGGCATTAGCAAGGTAATAGGCACTATTCTAAGGCGACAAGACAGTAGCTCCTCTCGTGGATATATCATGTGTGGAAGAGATGATTTCTCTTGTGGAGATAACATCTCTATATCTTTGTTGAAGAAGATACTTCAAAAGAACATTAAACTTAAAACCACTAGGATGGGGTAACCGTATTTTACTTTCTCCGGCCATTACCATATGACCCAAAACCTTTCCACTTTCCTTGTACCCTTCGAGTACACCCGAAAACAACTTCCTCCTTTCCTTTGTAAATCATTTCTAAAACAAAACCCATCAGGCTAAGCAACAGCCATTCCAACCGTCCATGACCGCGAACGTGGCTATTCGAATAGATTTTACTCTGCAGAGTTTGCACACTTTCCCCACAAGATCGGCGAGTCTATCATGTGGGCATCTTCCCTGCATATCAACTATGCCATGACAAAACTTGGACATGACTCTTTGCCTATTCTCCCTAGTATAGGACCCTTCCCCATGGAGTATGTACCTCCCCGGCAAACCATGGCAGCTCACCTCATCGAGCGTGACTCCATTTCCACGCGGAGACCTAGGGTGTCTTCCGGATGGGTATGAGCATCCCGTTATACGATTGCCTAAACCAATGACAATCCAGATTTCGGGTGACGACACCCTTATATAGTTGTGAGGCATCCCATACTATGGCGGACAAACTCCAAGTTAAGCCCCGTGCCCATGTTGGGGTAATGTGGTTGCGCGGATTAATCGAGTAGTTAGACACAATTTTTTAAAAACTTACTTTCCTTCCATCCAATTTTACCAAGATCCTTTACTTTCATAAACTTACACTTGGATAAAGCCAACTTACCCAAGGTTTTCAAAATCCTTTAAACATGGTATTTCCAAGGGGTTCCCAACCTAAGGTTTTCTTTATGGTGAACAAGGCTACAAAAAGGTGCATGATGCTAATCATCATACAACTAAAAGGGGGTAATTAGGTGCCAAAGGTGTCCATAAAATTGGGGAAGTCAAGTATTCCAATTGGATGAATAGAATCAACACAAAGATAATGCAATAGACAACGATACTAAGGACTCATAGTTACTACAACTTTATAATTTTATTTTAAGAAAACCCAATTTATTTCACCTAATAAAGGCATGAGAGCCTCACAAATTAGCTAATGTCCCTCTGCTTATCACCATGGCTTAATCCTATTCCCTGGTAGATAACATCACAAAGAAGGCAAGTGCATTGGTTTTGTACCAAAAACTCATGTATTTTATTTTTAAACATTTTTGGAAAAGCTGAAATCATTTTCCTATTTATTTTGCTTACATAACACTACACAAAAATAGGAAGTAAATAATATAACACTAGATAGCTATTCAAACAGAGATCCATACCAATTTTGAAGTTTTAAAAGATTATTAAAAAATAAAAAAATGGACAGAGGGTCCTTTTCAGTGTTTAAATCTTACAAAATCTCATATGCTCAAATAAATCTGAGCTCTGGATATGTTGTTAACAAAAGTAATATGAGTACAACAAAAGTGGTTTCACTCCAAAATATTATTTTATGCTCCTTAAATAAATGCCCACACATAGATTCTGATTAAACTTGTACTATATATCAGAACCTCATGTTTTGACATAAAATACTCAATCCAGTGCCAAAAGATGGGAATTACTATGTAGTTTACTACAAAATTGGATTTGGATCAAAACTGTTTTTGAAACTTTCCAATTTGAATTACCATTGATCTTGCATGCTTGTAGATATTTAAGATGGAAACCTATAATAGATCTTGGTTTTAAACTTGTTTGAGGTGATTAGGATTTTATTATAGGACACTACAAAATTGGAATCACTCGATTTGGATCAATTTTGAAAGTTTGGCGAATTAAAAGCTAAGTGGGATCGCTGGGATTTTAATTTAAGAAAAAGAGGAAAAAGGGCATGGGCTCGATTCTACTGACCGAGCGGAAAAAAGTGGGCCGGCCAGTTGTTTATGACGGGAGGAGAGTTTAAAAATGATAGGGGTCGCCCGTGAGTGGCTAGGGCAGCGAACCGGTAAGTGGGTGTAGGATTTTAAGGAGATCGGACGGCCGAGCGCCTCTCCTTCCTCCGTCGCATGCATGCATGCGGGACAAACCCTAGCGGGGGGTGGGGAAGCTCGGGCTCGCACGGGGGGGCGGCGGCGGACGGGTCGTGGTGGAGCTGCGGTGGGTCAAGGCCATCCATGGGTGCGTCCCGGGGCGCCCTATCCTTGTACCAGCTCATGCGGAGCATCTCCTCCGCAGTGCCCTCGAACAATGGTGATGGCGGCGGACTCCGGTGATCCTGGATGAAGCGGAGGTGCGCGTTAGGGCGTGCATAGGATGGCAAGTGGAAAGGAAACGAGGGGGAGGAAAAGGGGCCGGGCGACGTCCTCGTTACCCGTCACCACCTTTGTGACCATAGACGGTGGTGACCATGCCGGCGAGCTCCTTCGGTGGCAGCGGGCGAGAGAAGTGTCTGGGCTCTCTCTAGGTGGTGTCTGGGGTGGGAGGAGAGCGTTGTGAGGTGGGAAGGAGTGATGCGGGGCGGGCTATTTATAGCCGGGTGGGGTGCGGGGTGGTGGCCATGGCCAACGGGAGGGGCGTGCGGTGGCGGTGGCCAATGGAGGCGCGCGTGGTGACGTCGGGCGGTGCTGGGGCATGACGTAGGGGTGGGGGACATCAGTAGGCAACACGGGAAAGGGGAGGTCGAGCTGGAGGGAGTTCGTGCGTGTGCACGTCCTCTCCGTGTTGGTTCAGGGCTCGGATGGGGTTGGGATGTGGGCTGCTTGACGTGGGCTGGGTTAGAGAGAGGGAGAGGGCCCAGGGAGTTTATTGGGCTAGGGTTAGGGCCAAGAGGGAGGGTGCAATGGCTGGGCCACAAACAACCATGGCTCGGCCATGTCTAGGGAGTTTAGAGAGGGAAACTCCATTTGGAAAAAGAAGTGGAGGGAAAAGAGAAAAGAAAGAAGAGAGGCACTTGGTGTGGTGTTTAGCATCAAAAGCAAGACAAGGGTGGCAACAAAAAATTCAAGATCTGAATTATTCAAGTCAAGGTGAGAGGAAGGTGGTGGTGGTGATGGTGATATCAAGGTGATCCTTGAAAAGCAAGATGGTAGAGAGATGATCTAGTAGTTATTTTGGGGAGTTTTGGAGATTGAACAAGCCAATAGGGACTTGCATGACCATGGGTCATTACATAGTTATTTTGGTAGGATTACAAGGAGTGGTAAATGCACTATTTTCCAAGTAGATGAAGGTAAATAAAATCTTAAATGGAGGAGTCAAGTATGGAGAAGAAAAGGGGAGGATGGGGAATAGGCCTCACTCTCAGGATCCTAGTAAAATTGGTTTTTGCAAAAACCCTAGAGATCGTTTTGATAAGGTGTAGAGAAAAAGAGAAACAGGGGTTCTAGGGTTAGATGAGAATTCACTTGTTTTAGGTCTAAGGTGGGTGATGTCCAATTCTAAAAATTCTTAAAGATGAGGATTTTAGGAGTGTTTCTCAGGAAAAATGATACAAAGGAGGTCATCAAGTCACAATATTGTTAGGCCAAGTAGGATTATATTCGAGGGATAGAGATGCTAAAAGAGAGTAATTACTTGTTGGACAGAGGATCAATTTGTTTCCACGGTCAAGACTGGATGGAGTTGTGATCTTGAATGATGGATATGTGAGATGTATTATTGGTAAAGACAATGCCATGGATATTTGATCACAGATTCAAATAGCCTTTAATTTGGTGTCTATGGATTTGATTTGATAGGCTTACTTGGAAACTTTTGAAATGGAGAGGATTTTTAGAGCAGTAGAATGACCCATAGAGAAGATGAAATGAAATATGGATCACTTCATTTTATTTTAAGAAACCAAAACAGTAATGGTAAGCCATTTTTAAAACTTTGTTTTAAAAACAAAATAAATTTGGAAACCACTTTTGTGATACTATGATCTGAGGTGATCATAGCCAATTTAAAAGAAAAGGTTTTTCACTAGATGTTTTGAGTGAAGACTTTGATTCATAAGACATCACAAAAAGAGGTTGGTGACTTTTGTCAAAAGGTTCAAATATTTTTGAAGGGAGGAGGTTAAGGTAATACAAGAGTGACCATAACTCAGCTATTTTTCTTGAGACTAGAATTATGTGAGTTGGGGTACTTATGGGAATACACCAATCAAATGAGACATGCGGTTCTATGTAGTGGGAGAAAGAAGAATTTTCGAGGGCCACACATGTGTTTTATTTAGTGAGTTGCTAGATTTTTTACCACTAGAGGTGTTGTTCTTTGAGGTAGCTCAAGACAAAACTCAACAAGCAGATCAAGACAATTCATCTACCAACAGATCAAGGCACTTCATTCTATCAAACAGATCAAGGCAATTCATCTTAATTAGCCTTTTAATTTTTTTTTGTTCCCCCTGATTTTTGCACTCTGGACAACTAAACAAGGTTGCAAAAGTTGGGGTGTTACAGTTTTCTTCTGTTAACTTTCACTTGACTTCTTTCATTGAGATTCTGTTAATCTAGCTTCCATTTTTACATTTGTTTATTCATGTACTTTTTCTTCAGATTGTTGTATCGTCCAAGCTGCTGATACTGAAACTATTTCGGTGACCTGCACAAAATCTGGCTATGCGGTCAGCCACTGTTGGTGCTATACTAGCTCCCGTGGTGATGTAATCTTCAAGAACGGACGATGATGTATGACTTTTCTTCTGTTAACTTTCACTTGACTTATTTCATTGAGATTTGTTAATCTAGCTTCCATTTTTTATATTTTGTTTATTCATGTACTTTTTTTATTCAGATTGTTGTATCGTCCAAGCTGCTGATACTGAAACTATTTCGGTGACACAGCACAAAAGGCTATGCTGGTAAGCGTTTGGTCCTATAGTAGCTCTAGTCATGGTTATGTAATCTTAACGTGAACGGACGATGATGTGTGTCTTTCCTTCTGTTAACTTTCACTTGAATTCTTTCATTAAAATTCTGTTAATCTAGCTTCCTGATACGTTGCAAATGTATCTATAATTTTTGATGATCCATGCTTGTTTTACACTAATTTCTATATGTTTTGTTTACACTTCGTTGCACTTTTATACATTTTCTGGAACTAACCTGTTGACAAGATGCCACAGTGCCAGTTCCATGTTTTCTGTTGTTTTGTATTTCAGAAAAGTTGTACAAGAAATATTCTCGGAATTGGACGAAACAAAAGCCGAAGTTCTTTTTCACACAGCGGAGTCGGGGGGACGAAGAAGCGCCACGGCGGCCACACCTGCCCTTGGCGCGGCCCGAGCCCTGGTGCATAGGTGGTGTGGGCCCTCGGGCACCCCCGTAGGAATACGTTACGAAAACAAAAATTTTCCTATCACGAACACGCAATCCAAGCCAAGATGCAATCTAGAAGACGGTAGCAACGAGGGGATGATCAAGACTAACCCTTGAAGAGATTCCAAAGCCTATAAGAGTAGGCTCTTATTGCTGCGGTAGACGATCACTTGCCGCTTAAAGCGCGTAGAAGATCTTGATCACGATCGGTTCGGCGCCACGAACGGGCAGCACCTCCGTACTCGGTCACACGTTCGGTTGTTGATGAAGACGACGTCCACCTCCCCGTTCCAGCGGGCAGCGGGTAGTAGCTCCTCTTGAATCCGACAACACGACGGCGTGGTGTCGGTGGCGGTGGAGAAATCCGGCGGAGCTTCGCTTAAGCGTGCGGGATGTGGTGGAGGAGAGAGACCGCTAGGGTTTGGGGAGAGAGGGGGTTGGGCGCCGGCCCTCTAAGGGGTGCGGCCAAGGCTGAGCTCAAGAGTGGCTGCCCCCCTCCCTCTCCTCCTCATTATATAGGTGGAAGCACCAAGAGTTCTAGTCCAAGTCTTCGAATAAGACCCCAACACTAAAACCTCCCATATGTGGGAAAACCTACCCAAGGTGGGAATCCCACTTGGGGTGGGATTCCCCCTTTCCATGAGGGGGTTTGGCCGGCCACCCTAGGGGAGTCCACCATGGACTCCTCCCCTTTAGGGTTGGCTGGTCATGCAAGGTGGAGTCCCTCCGGGACTCTACTTTCCATGGTGATTTCTTCCGGACTTTTCTAGAACTTTCTAGAACCTGCCATAAATGCACCGGATCATTTCCAAACTTGGAATATGACTTCCTATATATGAATCTTATTCTCGGACCATTCCGGAACTCCTCGTGATGTCCGGGATCTCATCCGGGACTCGAACAAATATTCGAACTCCATTCCATATTCAAGTACTACCATTTCAACATCCAACTTTAAGTGTGTCACCCTACGGTTCGTGAACTATGCGGACATGGTTGAGTACTCACTCCGACCAATAACCAATAGCGGGATCTGGAGATCCATAATGGCTCCCACATATTCAACGATGACTTTAGTGATCGAATGAACCATTCACATACAATACCAATTCCCTTTGTCTCGCGATATTTTACTTGTCCGAGGTTTGATCTTCGGTATCACTCTATACCTTGTTCAACCTCATCTCCTGACAAGTACTCTTTACTCGTACCGTGGTATGTGGTCTCTTATGAACTTATTCATATGCTTGCAAGACATTAGACGACATTCCACCGAGAGGGCCCAGAGTATATCTATCCGTCATCGGGATGGACAAATCCCACTGTTGATCCATATGCCTCAACTCATACTTTCCGGATACTTAATCCCACCTTTATAACCACCCATTTACGCAGTGGCGTTTGATGTAATCAAAGTACCTTTCCGGTATAAGTGATTTACATGATCTCATGGTCATAAGGACTAGGTAACTATGTATCGAAAGCTTATAGCAAATAACTTAATGACGAGATCTTATGCTACGCTTAATTGGGTGTGTCCATTACATCATTCATATAATGACATAACCTTGTTATTAATAACATCCAATGTTCATGATTATGAAACTAATCATCCATTAATCAACAAGCTAGTTTAAGAGGCATACTAGGGACTTCTTGTTTGTCTACATATCACACATGTATCAATGTTTCGGTTAATACAATTATAGCATGATATATAAACATTATCATAAACACAAAGATATATAATAACCTTTTATTATTGCCTCTTGGGCATATCTCCAACAGTCTCCCACTTGCACTAGAGTCAATAATCTAGTTTACAAATGTAAAGATATAACACCTTGGCCTTCTGGTGTTTTATCATGTTTTGCTCACGGGAGAGGTTTTAGTCAACGGTTCTGACACACTCAGAAACGTATGTATTTTGCAATTCATTTGCGTCTTCACGCATCACTCATTTCCAAATGAGTCGGTATTAAATATGTTTGGTCTTCTGGTGGAACCTTAATTCCGCGGTCTGAAATATGTCACTAATATTGTCACACACAATATAGCTTCAAAGTTCTGATCGGAACTACACCAAGTTCTCAAAGAACCTCTTGACTTAACATCCTTTGTCATTGTCAAAACAATGACATACTCTGCCTTCTTTTGTAGAATCCGTCACAATATTTAGAACTCTTCTAAATCTAGCATAGACAACTTCTAGCTCATTGTGCTACCTTTTAAACAACACTTAGTCTAATTTGAGATTGAAATTATATTTTATATGTGACAAAACCAATATCGGTGTAACACCTTACAGCGATTTGTTTGTCATTTCTTCATACAAAAATATATATATATCCTTAGTTCTTCTAAAGTACTCAAGGATATTCTTACTGTCGTTCAATGATCATCATATGAATCATTCTGGTATATGCTCATAACACTTTATAGCACATGATATCTGATTGTGTACATGTTATTCGTGATCTATAATCACTCATGTGTTTTTACTCATTGAGTGTCAGATACACTCAAGTCTTGTTAAACCTTCACATGACAAGAACATTTTCTTAATATTTATATATTGAACTACTTCAATATCCATTCTATGTACTTTGACTTAAACTTATTATGTGTTTCAATCTATCTTCATAGATCTTGACACTAAATATGTTTCAGTCCATATCCTTTCATTGAAATTAATTTCTCAATGAAACCTTTTAATCAAGTATATAATTACATCATTTATAACCAACTATATGTCACCTACATAAAGTATTATAAATATGTCTCAGCGCTCCCACTTAATTTCTTGCAAATACAAGCCTCTTCATCGTCTCTTGATGAAATAAAAAACTCTTTGACTATTTCATCTGGTGAAGATTCCAACTCCGCGATACTCACTTCATCCAATTGAAGTTTGTATACCTATCTAGTATTCTACGGACAGGCAAAACTCTTGGTTGTATTTTGTATACACCTTTAATACATACTTCTGATAAGTAATGTATTTTGCCATCCTACTAGCATATCTCATAAAAGAAATATGTAGTGATTACTAGAATAAACCACATAGACTATAAGCATTGCTACGGAAGATCTAATCTTATCGTAGTCAACTCTTTGAACTTTGTCGTAAACAATTTTTCGACAAGTCGAGCTTCTTTAATGATATTTCATCCAAGTCTATAGATCCATTTACTTTCAAAAAGTATTCATCTATTATGGATTTCATGGCGCATGGCCATTTTAACGGAGTCAGGGCCCATCATAACTTCTTTGTTTGTAGTTGGTTTATCATTATTCAAAATCAATCCTTTGTTCACAAATCATTTATTTGATCACAAAGTAAACCATACCTACAAGGTTCAATATGTACTTCGATCTCCATGGCTAAAACACTTTGTAGTCATGGGAGCCATGATCGTCGTGGCCGCTTCCGAAACAAATTCCGATGCTGCGCTACTCTGATCATTATGCTCAGGTTCATAAACCTTATCAAATTATATTGTCCTCCCACTCAAATACTTCACTAGAAACAATTTCTCGGAAATAAGAAACATTGACAAACACTTTTGTCTTTGTCTCGTGGGAAGAATTCCCAATTAAATCTCTGGGATAACCAACAAAGACATTCATCCGATTTTGGTTGTAAACTCTTAGACCAAAATTTAAAGAAAGACTATTAGGGTTTATACCCATACCATAACTCGTATGGTGTCATTTCAACGGATCATGATGATGCTCTATTCAGTGTAAAAGCGGTAGTCACTAAAGCATAATCCACAAAAATATAATGGCATCAATATTTTATCTCATCATTGATCCAACAAGGTTTGGATACATCTCTCGGATACTCCATCATCACTATGATACTCCAAGAAACGTGAGTTGTAGAACAACTTCATAACTCTCTTAGATGTTTGCTAAAACTCGTAATTCAAATATTTCCACTATGATCCAATCATAGATATTTGACTTTTCTATTACGATGATTTCCACTTCATGCTGAAATTTATTTGAATCCATTCAAATGTTTCAAACTTCTTCCTTATCGAATATATCCATATATATATACTCAATTCATTGTTGGAAGTTTTCATGAAGTAGAAGAATCTCCCGCACACAACTATGCCCAGTGAACCACATATATCATCATGTATGTTTCCACTAAGTTAGTTGTCCGTTCAACTCATGGCCTATGAACGGTATTTCAGTCATTCTCTTTAGAAAAGATTTGCAAGCGCCAAACGATTCAAAAATCAAATGACTCCAAAAATCCATTTACATGGAGTTCCTTCATGCGTTCCTTTCTAACATGACCTAAATGGCGGTTCCACAAATGAGTGGAATTCAAATCATTTGCCTTATGGCATTTTAGCGTCAGTGTTATGTATGTGTGTTTCACCATTAAGATTTATAATAACTTATCCATCGTACATGGAGTAATGTCATAATTTGAACAACTCATTGTTTTCATTTGACCAGAGCAAAATAACAATTATTAAGTTCTTTATTATAAATTCTAAGGGCTAGATAGAATGCCAACGATGAACATAATAACACTTTATTTTTGTTCCAGACGTGCATACCTATCATATTCCTTGTCAGTCACTTAGGCCATTGTATTCTTGTATTGCGTTGTTTTGTATGACACTTCATACCAACCAATGTGGTACAAATACCCAAGAATTTTATTGTGTGACCAAACGAGGAATACATCCATAACATGTATATCATTTATATACACCTGAGCTAGACTTTCTAGTCTTTTCTTTTCTTTCTGCCAAAATATCTTTTATAGTTTCTCTTTTAGCTTTCCTCATTATTCAGAAAAACACTTCAACATCATTGACTTCTAGGTTTGTTGGTCAAATACCAATAACCTTGAGGTTCTTACTTTGAAGTTGATCATCATATGACAAGTGTTCCAGATTTCACTATTAGTAACTTTGTAATATGATGAACAATTTCACTCATAATTTTATCCATCATATCATGACGACTTTCCGAGACCATGTCTGTACATGCTAGGCTCGTAAAGTTTAACCTTAGTATTCGCATGTGCAAATCTAGCTTGCACCCGTTGTATGCACACGTAGAATCGATAACACCCGATCATCACGAGATGCTTCGAAACGACGAGTCTTAGCAACGGTGCATACTAAGGATGATAACTTCATGGATACGCGAATATTATTAGTGCCCCAATAGTTGGAGGATTGTGACGCCTGGCGTCTTCAACCTTCATACATTCCCATAAAACTTATGAGTTTATGTAGTCTCACCAAATTATATTCTATCATCTTGCAATAAGGTCTTAGATATCACATATATCTCATACCTTGATTATTTCTGAAAACTAAATTTTCAGCTCCTTACTTTTCAAACAAATTTGAACTTCAAGTTTGACGGAGACAAGATAACTTTAGGTACTAATTGAAACCATAGCTCTTTGACTCAACAATATGAGGTTTACTAAAAGTTTGCAATAGGACTTAATTAATTCTTGATTCTTTAACAATACGGTACCAATCCGTAAAGTTTCTTGTCAGATTTTAACAGTATTTCTATCTCAATAATAAGACTAGCGCATAGTAGAAAAACGGATGCCAATACTACAAAATTAATTCAAAATACTACTCAGACTATGTTTATGATAATTAGTTCATGTTTTAATCTAATTACTAATGAACTCCCACTTAATACAACATCCCTCATAGTTGTTAAGTGGTACACGATCCAAATCCACTACACCAAAACCGATCATCACGTGAGATGATGTAGCTTCAACGGTGAACATCAACATGTTGATCATATCATCCATATGACTCGTGTTCAACCTTTCGGTTTCCGTTGTCCCGAGGCCATGTCTGTACATGCTAGGCTCGTCAAGCAAACCCAAGTATTCCGCATGTGCAACATGGCTTACACCCGTTGTATGTTGAGTTTATCACACCCGATCATCACGAGATGCTTCAAAACGTCGAACTGTACAACGGTGCATACGAGGGGAGAACACTTTATTATCTTGATATTAATGTGAGGGATCATCTTATAATGCTACCGTCGCGATCTAAGCAAAATAAGATGCATAAAGGATTAACATCACATGCAGTTCATATGTGATATGATATGGCCCTTTTGTCTTTGCGCCTTCGATCTTCATCTCCAAAGCACGGACATGATCTCCATCATCAACGGGCATGATCTCCATCATCATCGGCGTAGCGTCAAGGTCCATGGCGCCATCTTCATGGTTGTTCACCTCATGTAGCAACTATTACAACTACTTTGAAAAACTACTCAACATGAAATATAAAGACAACCATAAGGCTCCTGCCGGTTGCCATAATACAATAATGATCATCTCATACATATTCATCATCACATCATGGCCATATCACATCACCAAACCCTGCAAAAACAAGTTAGACGTCTCTAATTTGGTTTGCATATTTTACGTGGTTTAGGGTTTTCGAGTGAGATCTAATCTACCTACGAACATGAACCACAACGGTGATACTAGTGTTGTCAATAGAAGAGTAAATTGAATCTTCACTATAGTAGGAGAGACAGACACCCGCAAAGCCACTTATGCAATACAAGTTGCATGTCGAGCGTGGAGCAAATCTCATGAACGCGGTCATGTAAAGTTAGCCCGAGCCGCTTCATCCCACTATGCCACAAAGATGCAAAGTACTCAACTAAAGATAACAAAAGCATCAACGCCCACAAACCATTGTGTTCTACTCGTGCAACCATCTATGCATAGACACGGCTCTGATACCACTGGGATAACGTTGCATAGAAAACAAAAATTTTCCTATCGCGAACACGCAATCCAAGCCAAGATGCAATCTAGAAGACGGTAGCAACGAGGGGATGATCAAGACTAACCCTTGAAGAGATTCCAAAGCCTATAAGAGTAGGCTCTTATTGCTGCGGTAGACGATCACTTGCCGCTTGCAAAAGCGCGTAGAAGATCTTGATCACGATCGGTTCCGGCGCCACGAACGGGCAGCACCTCCGTACTCGGTCACACGTTCGGTTGTTGATGAAGACGACGTCCACCTCCCCGTTCCAGCGGGCAGCGGAAGTAGTAGCTCCTCTTGAATCCGACAGCACGACGGCGTGGTGTCGGTGGCGGTGGAGAAATCCGGCGGAGCTTCGCTTAAGCGTGCGGGATGTGGTGGAGGAGAGAGACCGCTAGGGTTTGGGGAGAGAGGGGGTTGGGCGCCGGCCCTCTAAGGGGTGCGGCCAAGGCTGAGCCAAAGAGTGGCTGCCCCCTCCCTCTCCTCCTCATTATATAGGTGGAAGCACCAAGAGTTCTAGTCCAAGTCTTCGAATAAGACCCCAACACTAAAACCTCCCATATGTGGGAAAACCTACCCAAGGTGGGAATCCCACTTGGGGTGGGATTCCCCCTTTCCATGAGGGGGTTTGGCCGGCCACCCTAGGGGAGTCCACCATGGACTCCTCCCCTTTAGGGTTGGCTGGTCATGCAAGGTGGAGTCCCTCCGGGACTCTACTTTCCATGGTGATTTCTTCCGGACTTTTCTAGAACTTTCTAGAACCTGCCATAAATGCACCGGATCATTTCCAAACTTGGAATATGACTTCCTATATATGAATCTTATTCTCCGGACCATTCCGGAACTCCTCGTGATGTCCGGGATCTCATCCGGGACTCCGAACAAATATTCGAACTCCATTCCATATTCAAGTACTACCATTTCAACATCCAACTTTAAGTGTGTCACCCTACGGTTCGTGAACTATGCGGACATGGTTGAGTACTCATTCCGACCAATAACCAATAGCGGGATCTGGAGATCCATAATGGCTCCCACATATTCAACGATGACTTTAGTGATCGAATGAACCATTCACATACAATACCAATTCCCTTTGTCTCGCGATATTTTACTTGTCCGAGGTTTGATCTTCGGTATCACTCTATACCTTGTTCAACCTCGTCTCCGACAAGTACTCTTTACTCGTACCGTGGTATGTGGTCTCTTATGAACTTATTCATATGCTTGCAAGACATTAGACGACATTCCACCGAGAGGGCCAGAGTATATCTATCCGTCATCGGGATGGACAAATCCCACTGTTGATCCATATGCCTCAACTCATACTTTCCGGATACTTAATCCCACCTTTATAACCACCCATTTACGCAGTGGCGTTTGATGTAATCAAAGTACCTTTCCGGTATAAGTGATTTACATGATCTCATGGTCATAAGGACTAGGTAACTATGTATCGAAAGCTTATAGCAAATAACTTAATGACGAGATCTTATGCTACGCTTAATTGGGTGTGTCCATTACATCATTCATATAATGACATAACCTTGTTATTAATAACATCCAATGTTCATGATTATGAAACTAATCATCCATTAATCAACAAGCTAGTTTAAGAGGCATACTAGGGACTTCTTGTTTGTCTACATATCACACATGTATCAATGTTTCGGTTAATACAATTATAGCATGATATATAAACATTATCATAAACACAAAGATATATAATAACCTTTTATTATTGCCTCTTGGGCATATCTCCAACAGTCTCCCACTTGCACTAGAGTCAATAATCTAGTTTACATATGTAAAGATATAACACCTTGGCCTTCTGGTGTTTTATCATGTTTTGCTCACGGGAGAGGTTTTAGTCAACGGTTCTGACACACTCAGAAACGTATGTATTTTGCAATTCATTTGCGTCTTCACGCATCACTCATTTCCAAATGAGTCGGTATTAAATATGTTTGGTCTTCTGGTGGAACCTTAATTCCGCGGTCTGAAATATGTCACTAATATTGTCACACACAATATAGCTTCAAAGTTCTGACTCTGTCGGAACTACACCAAGTTCTCAAAGAACCTCTTGACTTAACATCCTTTGTCATTGTCAAAACAATGACATACTCTGCCTTCTTTTGTAGAATCCGTCACAATATTTAGAACTCTTCTAAATCTAGCATAGACAACTTCTAGCTCATTGTGCTACCTTTTAAACAACACTTAGTCTAATTTGAGATTGAAATTATATTTTATATGTGACAAAACCAATATCGGTGTAACACCTTACAGCGATTTGTTTGTCATTTCTTCATACAAAAATATATATATATATCCTTAGTTCTTCTAAAGTACTCAAGGATATTCTTACTGTCGTTCAATGATCATCATATGAATCATTCTGGTATATGCTCATAACACTTTATAGCACATGATATCTGATTGTGTACATGTTATTCGTGATCTATAATCACTCATGTGTTTTTACTCATTGAGTGTCAGATACACTCAAGTCTTGTTAAACCTTCACATGACAAGAACATTTTCTTAATATTTATATATTGAACTACTTCAATATCCATTCTATGTACTTTGACTTAAACTTATTATGTGTTTCAATCTATCTTCATAGATCTTGACACTAAATATGTTTCAGTCCATATCCTTTCATTGAAATTAATTTCTCAATGAAACCTTTTAATCAAGTATATAATTACATCATTTATAACCAACTATATGTCACCTACATAAAGTATTATAAATATGTCTCAGCGCTCCCACTTAATTTCTTGCAAATACAAGCCTCTTCATCGTCTCTTGATGAAATCAAAAACTCTTTGACTATTTCATCTGGTGAAGATTCCAACTCCGCGATACTCACTTCATCCAATTGAAGTTTGTATACCTATCTAGTATTCTACGGACAGGCAAAACTCTTGGTTGTATTTTGTATACACCTTTAATACATACTTCTGATAAGTAATGTATTTTGCCATCCTACTAGCATATCTCATAAAAGAAATATGTAGTGATTACTAGAATAAACCACATAGACTATAAGCATTGCTACGGAAGATCTAATCTTATCGTAGTCAACTCTTTGAACTTTGTCGTAAACAATTTTTCGACAAGTCGAGCTTCTTTAATGATATTTCATCCAAGTCTATAGATCCATTTACTTTCAAAAAGTATTCATCTATTATGGATTTCATGGCGCATGGCCATTTTAACGGAGTCAGGGCCCATCATAACTTCTTTGTTTGTAGTTGGTTTATCATTATTCAAAATCAATCCTTTGTTCACAAATCATTTATTTGATCACAAAGTAAACCATACCTACAAGGTTCAATATGTACTTCGATCTCCATGGCTAAAACACTTTGTAGTCATGGGAGCCATGATCGTCGTGGCCGCTTCCGAAACAAATTCCGATGCTGCGCTACTCTGATCATTATGCTCAGGTTCATAAACCTTATCAAATTATATTGTCCTCCCACTCAAATACTTCACTAGAAACAATTTCTCGGAAATAAGAAACATTGACAAACACTTTTGTCTTTGTCTCGTGGGAAGAATTCCCAATTAAATCTCTGGGATAACCAACAAAGACATTCATCCGATTTTGGTTGTAAACTCTTAGACCAAAATTTAAAGAAAGACTATTAGGGTTTATACCCATACCATAACTCGTATGGTGTCATTTCAACGGATCATGATGATGCTCTATTCAGTGTAAAAGCGGTAGTCACTAAAGCATAATCCACAAAAATATAATGGCATCAATATTTTATCTCATCATTGATCCAACAAGGTTTGGATACATCTCTCGGATACTCCATCATCACTATGATACTCCAAGAAACGTGAGTTGTAGAACAACTTCATAACTCTCTTAGATGTTTGCTAAAACTCGTAATTCAAATATTTCCACTATGATCCAATCATAGATATTTGACTTTTCTATTACGATGATTTCCACTTCATGCTGAAATTTATTTGAATCCATTCAAATGTTTCAAACTTCTTCCTTATCGAATATATCCATATATATATACTCAATTCATTGTTGGAAGTTTTCATGAAGTAGAAGAATCTCCCGCACACAACTATGCCCAGTGAACCACATATATCATCATGTATGTTTCCACTAAGTTAGTTGTCCGTTCAACTCATGGCCTATGAACGGTATTTCAGTCATTCTCTTTAGAAAAGATTTGCAAGCGCCAAACGATTCAAAAATCAAATGACTCCAAAAATCCATTTACATGGAGTTCCTTCATGCGTTCCTTTCTAACATGACCTAAATGGCGGTTCCACAAATGAGTGGAATTCAAATCATTTGCCTTATGGCATTTTAGCGTCAGTGTTATGTATGTGTGTTTCACCATTAAGATTTATAATAACTTATCCATCGTACATGGAGTAATGTCATAATTTGAACAACTCATTGTTTTCATTTGACCAGAGCAAAATAACAATTATTAAGTTCTTTATTATAAATTCTAAGGGCTAGATAGAATGCCAACGATGAACATAATAACACTTTATTTTTGTTCCAGACGTGCATACCTATCATATTCCTTGTCAGTCACTTAGGCCATTGTATTCTTGTATTGCGTTGTTTTGTATGACACTTCATACCAACCAATGTGGTACAAATACCCAAGAATTTTATTGTGTGACCAAACGAGGAATACATCCATAACATGTATATCATTTATATACACCTGAGCTAGACTTTCTAGTCTTTTCTTTTCTTTCTGCCAAAATATCTTTTATAGTTTCTCTTTTAGCTTTCCTCATTATTCAGAAAAACACTTCAACATCATTGACTTCTAGGTTTGTTGGTCAAATACCAATAACCTTGAGGTTCTTACTTTGAAGTTGATCATCATATGACAAGTGTTCCAGATTTCACTATTAGTAACTTTGTAATATGATGAACAATTTCACTCATAATTTTATCCATCATATCATGACGACTTTCCGAGACCATGTCTGTACATGCTAGGCTCGTAAAGTTTAACCTTAGTATTCGCATGTGCAAATCTAGCTTGCACCCGTTGTATGCACACGTAGAATCGATAACACCCGATCATCACGAGATGCTTCGAAACGACGAGTCTTAGCAACGGTGCATACTAAGGATGATAACTTCATGGATACGCGAATATTATTAGTGCCCCAATAGTTGGAGGATTGTGACGCCTGGCGTCTTCAACCTTCATACATTCCCATAAAACTTATGAGTTTATGTAGTCTCACCAAATTATATTCTATCATCTTGCAATAAGGTCTTAGATATCACATATATCTCATACCTTGATTATTTCTGAAAACTAAATTTTCAGCTCCTTACTTTTCAAACAAATTTGAACTTCAAGTTTGACGGAGACAAGATAACTTTAGGTACTAATTGACACCATAGCTCTTTGACTCAACAATATGAGGTTTACTAAAAGTTTGCAATAGGACTTAATTAATTCTTGATTCTTTAACAATACGGTACCAATCCGTAAAGTTTCTTGTCAGATTTTAACAGTATTTCTATCTCAATAATAAGACTAGCGCATAGTAGAAAAACGGATGCCAATACTACAAAATTAATTCAAAATACTACTCAGACTATGTTTATGATAATTAGTTCATGTTTTAATCTAATTACTAATGAACTCCCACTTAATACAACATCCCTCATAGTTGTTAAGTGGTACACGATCCAAATCCACTACACCAAAACCGATCATCACGTGAGATGATGTAGCTTCAACGGTGAACATCAACATGTTGATCATATCATCCATATGACTCGTGTTCAACCTTTCGGTTTCCGTTGTCCCGAGGCCATGTCTGTACATGCTAGGCTCGTCAAGCAAACCCAAGTATTCCGCATGTGCAACATGGCTTACACCCGTTGTATGTTGAGTTTATCACACCCGATCATCACGAGATGCTTCAAAACGTCGAACTACAACGGTGCATACGAGGGAGAACACTTTATTATCTTGATATTAATGTGAGGGATCATCTTATAATGCTACCGTCGCGATCTAAGCAAAATAAGATGCATAAAGGATTAACATCACATGCAGTTCATATGTGATATGATATGGCCCTTTTGTCTTTGCGCCTTCGATCTTCATCTCCAAAGCACGGACATGATCTCCATCATCAACGGGCATGATCTCCATCATCATCGGCGTAGCGTCAAGGTCCATGGCGCCGTCTTCATGGTTGTTCACCTCATGTAGCAACTATTACAACTACTTTGAAAAACTACTCAACATGAAATATAAAGACAACCATAAGGCTCCTGCCGGTTGCCATAATACAATAATGATCATCTCATACATATTCATCATCACATCATGGCCATATCACATCACCAAACCCTGCAAAAACAAGTTAGACGTCTCTAATTTGGTTTGCATATTTTACGTGGTTTAGGGTTTTCGAGTGAGATCTAATCTACCTACGAACATGAACCACAACGGTGATACTAGTGTTGTCAATAGAAGAGTAAATTGAATCTTCACTATAGTAGGAGAGACAGACACCCGCAAAGCCACTTATGCAATACAAGTTGCATGTCGAGCGTGGAGCAAATCTCATGAACGCGGTCATGTAAAGTTAGCCCGAGCCGCTTCATCCCACTATGCCACAAAGATGCAAAGTACTCAACTAAAGATAACAAAAGCATCAACGCCCACAAACCATTGTGTTCTACTCGTGCAACCATCTATGCATAGACACGGCTCTGATACCACTGTCGGAATACGTTGCACAGAAAACAAAAATTTTCCTATCGCGAACACGCAATCCAAGCCAAGATGCAATCTAGAAGACGGTAGCAACGAGGGGATGATCAAGACTAACCCTTGAAGAGATTCCAAAGCCTATAAGAGTAGGCTCTTATTGCTGCGGTAGACGATCACTTGCCGCTTGCAAAAGCGCGTAGAAGATCTTGATCACGATCGGTTCCGGCGCCACGAACGGGCAGCACCTCCGTACTCGGTCACACGTTCGGTTGTTGATGAAGACGACGTCCACCTCCCCGTTCCAGCGGGCAGCGGAAGTAGTAGCTCCTCTTGAATCCGACAGCACGACGGCGTGGTGTCGGTGGCGGTGGAGAAATCCGGCGGAGCTTCGCTTAAGCGTGCGGGATGTGGTGGAGGAGAGAGACCGCTAGGGTTTGGGGAGAGAGGGGGGTTGGGCGCCGGCCCTCTAAGGGGTGCGGCCAAGGCTGAGCCAAAGAGTGGCTGCCCCCTCCCTCTCCTCCTCATTATATAGGTGGAAGCACCAAGAGTTCTAGTCCAAGTCTTCGAATAAGACCCCAACACTAAAACCTCCCATATGTGGGAAAACCTACCCAAGGTGGGAATCCCACTTGGGGTGGGATTCCCCCTTTCCATGAGGGGGTTTGGCCGGCCACCCTAGGGGAGTCCACCATGGACTCCTCCCCTTTAGGGTTGGCTGGTCATGCAAGGTGGAGTCCCTCCGGGACTCTACTTTCCATGGTGATTTCTTCCGGACTTTTCTAGAACTTTCTAGAACCTGCCATAAATGCACCGGATCATTTCCAAACTTGGAATATGACTTCCTATATATGAATCTTATTCTCCGGACCATTCCGGAACTCCTCGTGATGTCCGGGATCTCATCCGGGACTCCGAACAAATATTCGAACTCCATTCCATATTCAAGTACTACCATTTCAACATCCAACTTTAAGTGTGTCACCCTACGGTTCGTGAACTATGCGGACATGGTTGAGTACTCATTCCGACCAATAACCAATAGCGGGATCTGGAGATCCATAATGGCTCCCACATATTCAACGATGACTTTAGTGATCGAATGAACCATTCACATACAATACCAATTCCCTTTGTCTCGCGATATTTTACTTGTCCGAGGTTTGATCTTCGGTATCACTCTATACCTTGTTCAACCTCGTCTCCTGACAAGTACTCTTTACTCGTACCGTGGTATGTGGTCTCTTATGAACTTATTCATATGCTTGCAAGACATTAGACGACATTCCACCGAGAGGGCCCAGAGTATATCTATCCGTCATCGGGATGGACAAATCCCACTGTTGATCCATATGCCTCAACTCATACTTTCCGGATACTTAATCCCACCTTTATAACCACCCATTTACGCAGTGGCGTTTGATGTAATCAAAGTACCTTTCCGGTATAAGTGATTTACATGATCTCATGGTCATAAGGACTAGGTAACTATGTATCGAAAGCTTATAGCAAATAACTTAATGACGAGATCTTATGCTACGCTTAATTGGGTGTGTCCATTACATCATTCATATAATGACATAACCTTGTTATTAATAACATCCAATGTTCATGATTATGAAACTAATCATCCATTAATCAACAAGCTAGTTTAAGAGGCATACTAGGGACTTCTTGTTTGTCTACATATCACACATGTATCAATGTTTCGGTTAATACAATTATAGCATGATATATAAACATTATCATAAACACAAAGATATATAATAACCTTTTATTATTGCCTCTTGGGCATATCTCCAACACCCACCGACCTCGCCCTTCCGCCTATTTATTCACCTGTTTGGGAAAAACCTAAATACCCGAGCCTTCATCCATGAAAAGTTCCATCGCGGCCACCATCACTGACCCTAGCTTGGGAGGGTTCTGAAGCTCTTCCCGGCACCCTGCCGGAGAGGGAGATCATCACTAGAGGCCTCTACATCGTCATGCCCACCTCCGAAGTGATGCGTGAGTAGTTCATCTCTGGACTACAGGTCCATACCACTAGCTAGATGGTTGTCTTCTCCAATTTATGATTCATGTTTAGATCTTGTGAGCTGCCTATCATGATCAAGATCATCTTTACATGTTGTGTTTGCTGGGATCCGATGAATATTGAATACTATGGTTGAGATCGATTATATACTTGTCATATGTTATTTGTGATCTTGCATGCTCTCCGTTGCTAGTAGATGCTCTGGCCAAGTATGTGCTTGTCTCCAAAGGGAGTATTTATTCTTGATAGTAGGTCCATGCCTCTAGTAATCTGGAAGAGTGACAATAACTTCTAAGGCTGTAGATGTGTTGTTGCTACTAGGGAGAAAACAACAATGCTTTGTCTAAGGATAATTCTATTGTTTAGTTTACACACATTGCTTAATGCGATAATATGTTGCTTGCAACTTAATACTCAAAGGGGTGCGGACGCTAACTGGAAGGTGGATTATTAGTCATAGACGTAGTTGGATTACGGTCTATGTATTATGTTGTAATGCCCAAATGAATCTCATAGTAATCATCTTGTCATGTATGGTCTTTATTCTGTCAATTGCCCAGCTGTAATTAGTTCACCCAGCATGTTATTTATCTTCATGGAGAAACACCTCTAGTGAACTGTGGACCCCGGTCCTTTCTTTTACACCGATAAATTCATCTACTGCAAACACATGTTTTGTTTAGTTACTGAAAACTCTATTCTCTTTAATTCCACTGCAAACAAACATCTCTTTCCACACTATACGGTTAATCCTTTGTTTTCAGCAAAACCGGTGAGATTGACAACCTCACTGTAAGTTGGGGCAAAGTATTTTGGTTGTGTTGTGTGGAGGTTCCATGTTGTTGCTGATGCCGGTAGTGCGCCCTGCCAAAAGTCAGCTAGCAACACCTTCAGAAGTAATTCCTTTCTCCTACTGGTCGATTAAACCTTGGTTTCTTGGAGTTCCCCAACAGTGTGCTCTGCACTCATCAAGCTCTTTTTCTGGCGCCGTTGCCGGGGAGAAAGATGAATTCTGCAAGGGGAGTCTCTCATATCCAATCTCTTTACTTTTTTATTGTTTTGCTTAGTTTATTTTACTTTGTCTTGTTTGCTTCATTATATCAAAAACACACAAAAAATTAGTTTCTATTATAGCTTTTATTTCTGTTGCTCTGCTTTAATTTTGCTAAATGGGTACTCCTGAAAACACTAAGTTGTGTGACTTTACTAGCACAAACTTCTTTGATTAATAAAATGGATCCTAAACCTGTAACTATGGACGAAAATCCCTTTGCTACTACAAATTCCATTCAAGTTAGAATTGATAACAATGTTAGTATGTTGGCAGAATTGCATGCTAGGTGGGAAAGAAAAGTTAAAATTGCTAGAAATAATAGCATGACTAAAATTTGTACCATTACCACCACTAGTAGTGCTGAAGTATCAAATGCTATCAATCCTCCTACTATTAATAGTAAAATAATTGGTGTAGGAAAAGTCTCCACTCCTTCTACAAAATTGCGTAGAACCACTGAAACTGTTTCTGATAAGAGTGCTGAAATTTTTCGTAGTATGGGAGACAATAGTCCTTTTACCTTTGATAATAATGACTTTGATTTTGATGATTGCAATATCTCGAAAGTAATTAAGTTCTTACAAAAGCGTGCTAGAAGTCCTAATGCTAGTGATCTAAATATTGCTTTTACAAAATATATTACATATGCTCTCATGCAAATTAGAGAAGAGAAATTTAAACGTGAGGCTTCTATTTCTAGGAAGTTAGAAGATGGTTCGGAGCCCATCATTAAGATGAAAGTAGATGCCTTTTATTGCAATGTTTTATGTGATGTTGGTGCAAGCATTTCTGTTATGCCTAGAAAATTCTATGATATGCTTGATTTGCTACCGTTGGAACAATGTTATTTGGATGTTCATCTTGCTGATATTGCTAAAAACAAACCTTTGGGGAGAGTTAATAATATTCTTATTATGGTTAATAATAACTTTGTCCCTGTTGATTTTATTGTTTTGGATATTGAATGCAATGCTTCTTGTCCTATTATTTTGGGAAGACCTTTTCTTAGAACTGTTGGTGCTGCTATTGATATGAGAGATGGGATTATTAAATATCAATTCCCACTCAAGAAATGTATGGAACACTTCCCTAGAAAAATAAAGCAGTCACCTTTTGATTCTATTATTAGGACAAGTTATGATGTTGATGCTTCTTCACTTGAAAATACTTGATGCGAGCTCTTTTTTTGCGCCTAGCTGAAAGGCGTTAAAGAAAAGCACTCTTGGGAGATAAATCCATGTTTTATTTCTGTAATTTTTCTTTTGTTGAGTCTTGGAAGTTATTACCTCTGTAATAACATCTCCTTATCATTTTTATTTTGCTTTTGTACCAAAAATAGCTTCTAATAGAGAGAAAGTAAGATTTGGGGAAGTTGATGTCCTGAAACAGATTCTATGTTGTAACAAAAAAAAATAGTATTCCCAGCCAGAATGTAATTTTGAGCTGCCAATTTTTGAGAATATGCCCCAGTTTATTTTCTAACTTTCGTTAGTTTTGCACTTTTCGATTTGAGCAACAGAAGATTTCCTAAAAAATCGATCTTTAACTGATGTTCTGTTTTGACAGATTTCTGCCACTATTTGTATTTGCCTCTTAATCTCTTCATTTTTGAGTTCTTCTGAGAAAAAGAGCTTTTTAAAGAAGTTTCTACAACAGCTAATGTTTTAATGGATGTTTGACATATGTTAGAACTGAACCCAAGTGGATTTGTTATTTTGATTGCACTAATATTGCTAATGTGAATTGTGTAAAGTTTTGTATGAAGAAAATTTTCAAGTGTAGGGAGAGAAGAATGACGTAATGAGATGAAGTTTGGACAAAATCTCAAACTTGGGGATGTCCATGTCACCCCAAGAAATATCCAAGAGGTACAAGCGTCAAAGCTTGGGGATGCCCAAGACATCCCCTCTTCATCAACAAAGTATCTGGTCATCTTTCTAGATGCTATATTTTTATTGCTTCATATGCTATGTGTTGTTCTTGCAGCGTATTTAGTTTTGTTTTTAGTTTTCTTTTGTTTTATTTACTTTAGCATATGGTTGGATCCCAGCATATTTGTTTTGGAGAATGACACACTCCGTTTTAATTGCATAGAACACTCTAGTTTTCACTCATATTGTTCTACGAGTGTTCTCTTTTGCTAGTACTGGGTTTAGCTCTTGTCTTCCACTCGTATTTTGTTCAGAGCTTGTTAGTTTTATTTATTAAGGTATGATTAGCTCTCTGGTCTTTATTGATTTTTTTCTATGAGAGTTGTTTCAAATAATTTGATTGGTGTTGGAGACGAGTAAAATGTTTCATGCTTATAGTGATGCAAAAGGAAGCTTGTCTAGACTGTTGCATAGACTTTGGCATGTCATGTTGGATGTTATTTTAATTATATGCTTAGTAGTTATTGTTGGCATGACTTGTCTCAAATAGCTGAGAGTGCTTAATGTGCCATTGAAAGAATCATGTGTTGTTTCCATCATAAAAAGCATAATATTGTGGTATTCACCTTTGATGCTTTATTGGGTTGACTTGGCACATGCTTACATCATCTTATGACTACAAACCAGACACCTAAAGCCTATATGATCATTTAGTTTTTGACTAGTAATAGCACTTTATTCTTGATTAATAATGTTTTGCCGATATGCATGATTATGGCTATTATTGCTCTCTTAGTTGGTCGCTCCCAGTCTTTTGCTAGCATTCACCTGTACTGAGTATGAGCTCTACTCGTGCATCCAACTACCAAAAACCAAAGTTTTCCAATTGTGTCCACCATACCTACCTATATGTGGTATTTCATCGCTACTACGAAGTGAATTGCTTGTGTGCTACCTTTGAACCTTCAAAGATTATTACCTGTTTTGTCTTTTGTTTTAGCTCATGAGGAAGTGTTGAATGCTTTATCATATTTTTCATGTTTATTATGGCTTCAAACTTTGACTAGCATGCACAATGTGATAGTCCTTAATTCTGCAAAAGAGCAGGCGCAGGTGCTCACCCACTAAATATAAATTTAACATAATCTAAATATCCTAACACTATGTACTTGAGAAATCATGAACTTAGCTTGTTTAAACAAAGGAGAAGAGGAACTTTATTGTTCTCTCTATGGGAGCCGCTCTTGAAGCCATTAAACATGAAAGGATGATAGATCATTTGATGTCATTCGTTGACATAGACATGCATACCTCTCAAAATATATTTTCAACATCTCTATTGCATTAAAAATAAAAAGCTCTAGCACATGAGTAATCTTGCTTCCCTCTGCGCAGGTCCTTTCTTTTACTTTTATGTTGAGTCTTCATCTTCTTACTTTATGCACCAATTAAGAGAGCATAGTTGTCATTCTGAGTATAATGTGCATAGTCCCAAAAATTATTATTGATTGATTCATGATTATGATATTGCTTGTTCTAAATTACTTGTATCTAGTCACCCTTTGAACTTTAAAGGTGTCCTAGCATTTATGTTTTCTACTTCATAAAGGACAAGCTGAGTACCACTTTGCTATGTTTTCTCTATGCTAAAAAACAAACAGTTGCTTTCAGTGCACAATTATTCATGATCTTTTGTTTGAGTTACTTCTCATGTTGTAACATAGTTGCTAAGTTCTATTGTTAGAATTATATCTATCATACCTATGTTTAGAGTACTTTGGTCCCAGCTCACAATGCTTTTCATTAACTTGATCAAGATTGTGTTGGCTTCGTGTCACCTCAAAATTTATTTTTGTTATCACTTACCTACTCGAGGACGAGCAGGAGTTAAGCTTGGGGATGCTGATACGTTGCAAATGTATCATAATTTTTGATGCTCCATGCTTGTTTTACACCAATTTCTATATGTTTTGTTTACACTTCGTTGCACTTTAATACATTTTCGGGAACTAACCTATTGACAAGATGCCACAGTGCCAGTTCCTGTTTTCTGTTGTTTTGTATTTCAGAAAAGTTGTATAGGAAATATTCTCGGAATTGGAAGAAACAAAAGCCGAAGTTCCTATTTTGCTGTAACGAGGATGGAGTCCGAAGGGGAGATGAAGAAGCACCACGAGGTGGCCACACCTGCCCTTGGCGCGGCCCAGGCCCTGGCCGCACCTAGGGGTGGTGTGCGCCCCTCGGGCACCCACCGACCTCGCCCTTCCACCTATTTATTTACATGTTCAGGAAAAACCTAAATACCCGAGCCTCCATCCACAAAAAGTTCCGTCGTGACCTCCATCGCCGACCCTAGCTTGGGAGGGTTCTGACGCTCTTCACCCGGCCGGAGAGGGAGATCATCACTAGAGGCCTCTACATCGCCATGCCCGCCTCCGAAGTGATGCGTGAGTAGTTCATCTTTAGATCTTGTGAGATGCCTATCATGATCAAGATCATCTTTATGTAATGGTACATATTGTGTTTGCTGGGATCCGATGAATATTGAATACTATGGTTGAGATCAATTATATACATGTCATATGTTATTTATGATCTTGCATGCTCTCCGTTGCTAGTAGATTCTCTGATGTTCATGCCTCTCGTATTCTAGAAGAGTGACAATAACTTCTAAGGTTGTAGATGTGTTGTTGCTACTAGGGAGAAAACAACAATGCTTTCTCTAAGGATAATTCTATTGTTTACTTTACACACATTGCTTAATCTGATAATCTGTTGCTTGCAACTTAATACGAAAGGGGTGTGGACGCTAACCGGAAGGTGGATTATTAGTCATAGATGCATTTGGATTACCGTCTATGTATTATGTTGTAATGCCCAAATGAATCTCATAGTAATCATCTTGTCATGTATGGTCTTTATTCTGTCAATTGCCCAGCTGTAATTTGTTCACCCAGCATGTTATTTATCTTTATGGAGAGACACCTCTAGTGAACTATGGACCCGGGTCCTTTCTTTTACACTAATAAATTCATGTACTGCAAACACATGTTCTATTTACTTACTGCAAACATTGTTCTCTTTAATTCCACTACAAACAAAAATCTCTTTCCACACTATACGGTTAATCCTTTGTTTTCAGCAAAACCGGTGAGATTGGCAACCTCACTGTAAGTTGGGGCAAAGTATTTTGGTTGTGTTGTGTGCAGGTTCCATGTTGTTGCTGACGCCGGTAGTGCGCCCTGCCAAAAGTCAGCTAGCAACACCTTTAGAAGTCATTTCTTTCTCCTACTGGTCGATTAAACCTTGGTTTCTTACTGAGGGAAAACTTGCTACTGTGCTCATCATACCTTCCTCTTGGGGTTCCTCAACAGTGTGCTCTGCACTCATCACTTCCATTGTTTGATATTTGTTTATTAATGTATTTTTTCTTCAGATTGTTGTAACGCATAAGCTGATTATACGCTGTGATAAAGATATACATGGAATCGGTTGGTGTCATCTCTAAAAAGTTGTGGTGCCTGAGAAGGAAAGAATCCCTTGGCGCCTGCTCTGGAAACCTATTGTCCGTGAGAAAGAATCTATTGGTCCCATCTCTGAAAATCCGTTGTCCAAGTCTTATCTATAGTTATGTTCAGTTTTTTTGATTGTATCTAAGAACCATGTTGTTCCGCTGAATTTTGCTGCAATTATGTTGGCCGTCTCATCTTTAAGTCTTGATGCATGTGGTCCAAATCCATTGTTATTCAGTTCAGGAGTAGTTTGTTTGGCTCATGAATTAGTGTTGGATTCAAAAAAAATTGTGATTTGGAGAATCAATTTGTTTTGTCATCATTTGGGGTTGAAATACAAGCATTCTTTTGTCATTCAGAAATTTATCAATTGCATTTGATTTTAAATGTAACGATGTATGCCAAACAACAAGCTTTTTTAGGCACTTAAGAGGAGGAGGAGAGAAAGGAAACTAATATGTCTTCAGGAAGAGTCTACAATTACGATGGAGCCTCCAATTCAAGCGCTTGTTTGGCTAGCAAACTTGGTTCCTATTCTCTGGCCGCAAGCCTGATTCTAGCGAAGCACCTAGCGGAGATTTTTTGCATCGATGCCTTTTATTATGCGAACTGCTAATAAAAGCCTAACACATGTATTTAAGAGACTGCATTGTAGATGTCAAAATGTAAATTTTCACAATACCACTATTGGGAGCCAAAGTTCCAAAATATACCACCCAGTTCCTTCTTTTCCATGCCTAAATAGCACCTGTGTGTTCTGCATTTTGCCTCCATTTTGGATGTGGGACGGTAGAAATATGATTTACTGTCGAGTATCCCTCGTTAGGGAAAGTAAATCTGACCATTATTTCACCTATATCCACCACACTCCACATTCTTCCTCACTTTACTTCCGGTCTTCAGGATAGTTCTACTTCTACACACTTCTGCAGGGGAAGAACATGTTCTCTTTCGCCACTCCTTCATTGCTCGTCGTGGCTCCTTGGGGTAGAGTTAGGAAGAGGCGTGGTGCTTCCACTCCGGAAGCTTCTCTTCATGTCCTCTTTGCCCGGCCGTCGTCTGATGGCCCAGCGCTGGAGGCCAGGTCCGACCTATCTTTGAGGAAGAGGCTGCCTGGCAGATCCTCTTCATCCGGTCGTCCGCGGAAACGTAATGTTAGTTTTATTGCTTGTTGTATTCTATTTCTTACATGAATGTTGGTCAGATTCAGATTCCGACGCCATGTTTTCTCAATATTTAGAGGGTCGAGACCTGTGCCGCACCAAGACTTGACGAGGAGATGGAAACGACGGATACACGACATATAGAGGAGATCTACAGAAGCTCAAGGAGGATAGATGCCACTAACTCGGAATTCCCGCCCGAGGTAATTAATTCTTTCTAAGGGCCTCTTTGATTTAAAGGAATAGGGAGCACATAGGAATAGGAAAGCATGGTGGGTGCAATCCTTGCCTAGTTCCTTGTGCATAGTAGCAACTCAGGAAAATTTCCTATTCCCTTCTGTTTCCTTCATATTTCCTTCAAATCAAAGGATCCCTAAACATGGGCAATGGATTTTGGGGTGTCATGCTGTTTTCAAATTGAGAGACAATTTGCTGCAGATACTGAACGTCGTCTAATCCCCCAATAAATGATTTATTTGTGTGGATCCAAGCACCCCCTCAATTTAGTTGACGCAGCCATGTTCTCGATACGCATTTATCTAGACTCATTAAACCGTGTAGGCTCCCACATTTCTGGAAAAAAAAAACCGCGTCTACAAATTTCGAACCTAGGTTACTCTTCGTGAAGAAAATATTACCCAACTCAGGATTATGGTGTTTCTCTGTTTTATTGCAGTCCATCCAACACCTGTCGGCTTCAAGAGAATATTACCTATCTCAGGCACGACCTGGATGAAATTGTTGGGTGCGCTAATTTGTATAAGCAAGAGGCGAACGATCTTCGCGTGGAATGCAACATGCTGCGTTTGGAGATTAACAGGTTGTCCAAGCTTCAGGAGGAGAACATCGCGACGATGGAGAGAGATAAGACTTCCATCCAGGACCTCCGCGAACAGAATGCCGACGTTGTTGGCAAGTGGTATCAGGCTGTGATTGATCTCGTGTCGGCACGCAGGGACCTCAATGAGGCCCTCGAAACCTTGCAAGAGTCCAACACATAAGTAAGATCCGCCTTGGGTTATATCAATGTGCTGCTAATGAGGATCGAGGACCTACGCGGCCAGCTACCCGTAGAGGAGTATGTTGATGGTACTGTCGAGTAGATGAATTGTTGTTCTTATCAAGGCTTCGGTTAGCGACCCATTTTTTGGCACCTAATGTTCCCTTCTTTGTACGTGATGGAAGGGCTCATTGAAAGGCTCATTGTAGTTGCGATGTGACTTTTCTCGATAGTTGTAGACGAATGTGTTGGCCAGTAGTTCCATAATTTAAACAATTATTATGCGAAATGTTTGTTATGTCCAGGTAGAAAATTTAAAAAAATTATGTGCATTGTTGGAGTAAAGTTTGAAACACAGGATCTGCAGCATATATATAAAAGAACACCCAGTTCATTCGGATACCAAGTAATAGGTGACATGCCTTTATCGGCCGTTGAACACAAAGTACATTCACTTTCTTCGGACAACAATCCCAAACCGGCCCAAGCAAAAGGTGGCTCGTATTTCGCCGTATTTCATTTGGGTCCAAGAATCATGTGCCCGGAGGCTAGAGGAGCCTAAATCAGGCCATACTAATTTAGCAAAATAGGCCTTTGTTGTCTTCTATCCTGAAATTTGGAAACCAGATTCTTTTGTAGGTTCAGCCCAGCAAGATGGGATAGTTATTTCGGCCCAGTCTGTTCGATACATGTAAACTGACATATGGGATCCACCTTGGCGACATGACTGGTGGTCCAGCTCTGACATGCAGGGCCACGTGTCCAGAATTGACACATCTCCATTTGGGCCCCATGGGAATGGCACCTGGGATCCATGTAGGCCCGACAAAGAATGTAGGCCCACCAAGCTCTGACATGCGGTCCCACCAAGCTCTGACATACCGGGCCCACTAAGCTCTGACATGCAGGCCCAGTGAATCTAACATGTCGGTCCTACCAAAGCTCTAACATGCGAGGCCACACCACATCTCCATGTAGGCCACCAAGCTCTGACCTGCGGGGCCATGCGTCCAGAATTGACGGCAGGCAGACAGTTATGATCGCATGTGTGCAAAAATTGACCTTGGGCCTTCAGTCAGCCAATCTGGCCCAAGGACACCTCGTCGCGTAGCTGACAGGTGGGACACCTAGTGAATCCAGTAGGTCCCACGGCTACATGTGGGCCCGACGGGAATGGGACCCGGGACCCACCAAGCTCGACATGCGGGCCCCATAGATCTCTGGCATGCCGGACCCACCAAAACTCTCACACGAGGGTCCCACCAGGCTCTGACCTGCGGGGCCATCGTCCAGAATTGAAGGCAGGCATACACTTCTGATCGCACGTGCGCAAAACAATTGGCATGGGAACTGACATGTAGAGCCCATGTTGTTCGTACTGATAGGTCTGGTCCACTTCGCATGCCTTGAGGCTGTCGGGACGGGCGGCCCCATGCAGGAGGGTCGTGTCAGTACCTGACATACGGGCCTGAGTGCTGCAGGTCAGGTACATGTGTGCGGACAGTGGCTATCTCCCCTTACAAATATGGGTCCCAGTGCCGTGGGCCTTGGACTGTTGTGCGGGCAGAAAAGTACGTGAACAGAAGCGTGCAGAGTGTGGGTCAGGTGTGTCCACGGCCCGAAGCCCAGTTCTTGTGACGACCCCCACTGCTGACTCCGCAGTTCGGTCCTCCCACCTCCCGCGATGCTCATTTCTGCACAATCGTTGACGTTTAGATCTCGCCCATCACTAACTTTTTGGGGCCGAGCGGCCCAAAACGCCACCTGTGACACGAAAACGCACCACTGTCACAGAAAAAAGACATTCGCTTATGGATTTCTCAAACGGCAGCCCCATACCGTCATTGAAGCCACAATTGTTTGTAGTGAGAGTTCACACTTGAGAGTCCTGCTGCCAAGAGTTACGTTCGAACGGACCCCTCATCTTCGGCTTCTGCCTCCGTGCCCAGAACTGGCAAGGCCTGACCTCCCCCTTTGCATCTTAAACAATGAATTCGTTAAATCCTCGGTATGCCAGGTGCAGTTGTAATATATACTCTAAGTCCTTTTGGTGCTTTTTCTACTTTATCATTATGCTTAAGACTTTTTATGTCGAATACTCCGGGCTCAGTCCTCGAGTTCAATTTCATGCGTACTTAGTTCTGTGACTGTGCCTCTATCTACCATTTTAGGCGTTCGACGTTTGAGTTCCAAAGCCCTTCTGCTAAGCATACAATTTTTAAACTTAGAGAAGAAACTTCGAGTAAGACGAAAATTTTGTGAAAACCGATATAACCGGGGTTAGTTAGATTTTATTCTAGATCACTATTCTTTCATTCCCTTAGCCGTTTTTCATGTGTTTGTGTTCCTCCGGATTTTCTTGCTTGCCATGAAGCGGGGTTGCGGACATCAGCTAAGTCGAAGATCCACCTTTGGTTCAAACACACTACTAAACCGAGATAGAAAGCTTAAGACAAGCCAACCAGCATACATAAAAAAGAATAAACATACATCATGCAATACGACCAAGGCAGTCCCCGAGTTTCATTTGGGGTGCTGACATTTCATGCATAACAAATATTGAAAGGGTGTAGAAACACCTACATCATGTCTTCAAGAATAGAAAGGATGAAGTAGAGCTACATTCCACAGGCGTTTGGTTTCCTCACCCGACCTATCCTTGACATTCTTTTTCTCCTCCTACGCATCTATAAGATAATAAGCATCATTGTGCAGAGCCTTGCTCACTATGAATGGTCCTTCCCATGGGGGTGACAGCTTATGCACTCCTGTAGTGTGCTGCACCAACTAGAGTACTAGATCGCTTTCCTGTTTCTCGCTAAATCCGGCACCAATGCGAACGGTTTGCTCCGGGTGCTCCGTGTGAAGAATGATGTCCTTTGTCTCCTTTGGTGGTTTGAACGCTGATGTCTACGGGTGCTTCTATTCTGGTAGACAGTGTTGGGCCTCCAAGAGCAGAGGTTTGTAGAACAGTAGCAAATTTCCCTTAAGTGGATTACCCAAGGTTTATCGAACTCAGGGAGGAAGAGGTCAAAGATATCCCTCTCAAGCAACCCTGCAACCACAAAGCAAGAAGTCTCTTGTGTCCCCAACACACCAAATACACTTGTCAGGTGTATAGGTGCACTAGTTCGGCGAAGAGATAGTGAAATACAAGTAATATGGATGTATATGAGTGGTAATAGCAATCTGAATAAAATATGGCAGCGAGTAAACATGCAACAAACAGTAAGTAAACGGTGTTTTCAGTATTGGAAACAAGGCCTAGGGATCATACTTTCACTAGTGGACACTCTCAACATTGATCGCATAATAAATACTTCTTCTCATATGTGCTACATACACTCTTGTTTGATAATGAACATCATTCGTTGCGTAGGATTACACGAACCCTCAATGCCGGAGTTAACAAGCTCCACAACATTCGATATTCATGTTTAAGTAACCTTAGAGCATAATAGATCATTGCAAAATAAACCAAGAACTAACATAGTGCACACGCTGTCCATATTACACTATGAAGGAGGAATAGATCACATCAATACTATCATAATGATAATTAACTCCACAATCTACAAGAGATCGTGATCATAGCCTACGACAAGAACCACACGGTGCACACACTAATCACCTTTACACACGTGGAGGAGGAATAGACTACTTTAATAACATCACATGAGTAGCACACAACTAGTAGCGATACAAAGCTCATCATATGGATCTCAATCATGTAAAGCAGCTCATGAGATCATTGTATTGGAGTACAGAGAGAGAGATTAACCACATAGCTACGGTAGAGCCCTCAGCCCCAGGGAGAACTACTCCCTCCTCATCATGGGAACAGCGATGGCGGTGAAGATGGCGGTGGAGACGGCTTCCGGGGGCAATTCCCCGTCCCGGCGGCGAACAGAGACTTCTGTCCCCCGAATCTTGATTTCGCGATGGCGGCGGCTCTGGAAGGTTTTCTCCGTATCGTGGCTCTCTGTCGGTGTTTTAGGTCAGAGAGGCTTAAATAGGCGAAGAGAGGGAGTCGGAGGGGCCACGGGCTGCCCACACCATAGGGGGCGCCCCCCCCCTGGCCCGCGCCGGGGTGTGGTGTGGGGCCCCTGGCTCCCCTCTCATCCTTCTCCGGTGCTCTGGAAGCTTCCGGGAAAAATAGGAACCTGGGCGGTGATTTCGTCCGATTTCGAGAATATTTCGTTACTAGGATTTCTGAAACCAAAAACAGCAAAACAGCAACTGGCCTTTCGGCATCTCGTCAATAGGTTAGTTCCGGAAAACGCATAATAATGACATATAATGTGTATAAAACATGTAGATATCATCAATAAAGTGGCATGGAACATAAGAAATTATCGATACGTTGGAGACGTATCAGCATCCCCAAGCTTCTGCTCGTCCCGAGCAGGTAAAACGATAACAAAGATAATTTCTGAAGTGACATGCCATCATAACCTTGATCATACTATTGTAAAGCACATGAGATGAATGCAGAGATTCGAAGCAATGATGAAGATAATGAGTAAACAAATGAATCATATAACAAAGACTTTTCATGAATAATACTTTCAAGACAAGCATCAATAAGTCTTGCATAAGAGTTAACTCATAAGCAATAAATTCTTAGTAGAAAGCTTTGAAACAACACAAGGAAGATATAAGTTTCAGCGGTTGCTTTCAACTTTAACATGTATATCTCGTGGATAATTGTTAACACAAAGTAATATAACAAGTGCAATAGGTAAACATGTAAGAATCAATGCACACAATTTACACAAGTGTTTGCTTCTAAGATAGAAAGAATAGGTAAACTGACTCAACAATAAGGTAAAAGAATGGTCCTTCAAAGAGGAAAGCATCGATTGCTATATTTGTGCTAGAGCTTTGATTTTGAAAACATATAGAGAGCATAAAAATAAAGTTTTGAGAGGTGTTTGTTGTTGTCAACGAATGGTAGTGGGTACTCTAACCCCCTTGCCAGACAAACCTTCAAAGAGCGGCTCCCATTTTATTTTATTTTTGGGTGGCACTCCTTCCAACCTTTCTTTCACAAACCATGGCTAACCGAATCCTCGGGTGCCTGCCAACAATCTCATACCATGAAGGAGTGCCTTTTTATTTTAGTTTTATTATGATGACACTCCTCCCCACCTTTGCTTTCTCAAGCCATGGCTAACCGAATCCTTCGGGTGCCGTCCAACAATCACATACCATGGAGGAGTGTCTATTTTTGTTAATTAATTTGGGACTGGGAATCCCATTGCCAGCTTTTTGCAAAATTATTGGATAAGCGGATGAAGCCACTAGTCCATTGGTGAAAGTTGCCCAACAAGATTGAAAGATAAACACCATATACTTCCTCATGAGCTATAAAACATTGACACAAATCAGAGGTGATAAATTTTGAATTGTTTAAAGGTAGCACTCAAGCAATTTACTTTGGAATGGCGGAGAAATACCATGTAGTAGGTAGGTATGGTGGACACAAATGGCATAGTGGTTGGCTCAAGGATTTGGATGCATGAGAAGTATTCCCTCTCGATACAAGGCTTAGGCTAGCAAGGTTATTTGAAGCAAACTCAAGTATAAAATGGTGCAGCAAGACTCACATATAAACATATTGTAAGCATTATAAGACTTTACATCGTCTCCTTGTTGTTCAAACACCTCAACCAGAAAATATCTAGACTTAGAGAGACCAATCATGCAAACCAAATTTTAACAAGCTCTATGTAATTATTCATTAATGGGTACAAGGTACATGATGCAAGAGCTTAAACAAGATCTATATGAGCACAACAATTGCCAAGTTTCACATTATTCAAGACATTATACCAATTACTACATGTAGCATTTCCCGTTTCCAACCATATAACAATTAACGAAGCAGTTTCAACCTTTGCCATGAAAATTAAAAGCTAAGAACACATGTGTTCATACGAACCAGCGGAGCGTGTCTCTCTCCCAAACAATCATTTATTCAAACAAAAACAAAAACAAAAGCATACAGACGCTCCAAGTAAAGTATATAAGATGTGACAGAATAAAAATATAGTTTCAAGAGAAGGAACCTGATACTTTGTCGATGAAGAAGGGGATGCCTTGGGCATCCCCAAGCTTAGATGCTTGAGTCTTCTTGAAATATGCAGGGATGAACCACCGGGGCATCCCCAAGCTTAGACTTTTCATTCTTCTTGATCGTAGTATATCATCCTCCTCTCTTGACCCTTGAAAACTTCCTTCACACCAAACTTCAAGCAAACTCATTAGAGGGTTAGTGCATAATCAAAAATTCACATGTTCAGAGGTGACACAAACATTCTTTTCACTTCTGGACATTGCATAAAGCTACTGGACATTAATGGATCAAAGAAATGAATCCAACATAGCAAAAGAGGCAATGCGAAATAAAAGGCAGAATCTGTCAAAAACAGAACAGTCCGTAAAGACGAATTTAAAGCTGGCACCAGACTTGCTCAAATGGAAAAACTCAAAACTAATGAAAGTTGCGTACATATCTGAGGATCATGCTCGTAAATTGGCAGATTTTTTCGAATTTTCTACAGAGGCCTGTGCCCAGATTCGTGACAGACAGCAATGCTGTTTCTGCGCAGCGATCCCAAATATAACATCAACTTTAGCATAGAAACTTTACTTGGCACAAAAACATGATAAGGAGAGGTTGCTACAGTAGTAAACAACTTCCAAGACACAAATATAAAACAAAGTACTGTAGCAAAATAACACATGGGTTATCTCCCAAGAAGTTCTTTCTTTATAGCCATTAAGATGGGCTCAGCAATTTTGGTGATGCACCCGCAAGAAATAGTATTTGAAGCAAAAGAGAGCTTCAAGAGGCAATTCAAAACACATTTGAGCCTAACATGCTTCCTATGCAAAAGAATCTTATACACAAATGAATTCATGAAGAGCAAAGTGGCAAGCATAAGAGGATAAAACACGAGTAACTTAAAGATTCTCAACATAAAGAGGGGAAACTTAATATTATTAAGATGCATATAACCATATTTCCCTCTCTCATAATAACTTTCAGTAGCATCATTGATGAAATCCACAATATACCCGTCACTTAAAACATTCTTATCATGGTTCATATGCATAGAAGTATCATTAATTTTGGCATAAGAAGAGTTATTCTCATTAATAGTAATTGGAGCAAGATTATTATCAAGAATTTGAACATGGTAAACAAGTTGCATATTAAAAGAATTGTTTTTGGCAAGCCCATCATAACTATGACAAGTTTCATAAGGATAATTGTAACATGTGTCATATACATCTCTATAGCAATTATCTAAACCTGAATATGTAATATCATCATTTTCACTAAAAGTAGATGTCTCAAATACAGGATCTTCAAGCACAACATCCCCAAGCTTAGAGCTTTCAATATCATCGTTTAAGGGGACATGAATAATGCTATCATCATTAATTTCATAATCAGTACCAAAGAGATTTTCAATATCAAAGGCAGCGTGCTCATCCAAATCATGATCACTAATATGGGTAAAGGGTATAGGAAGATCATCGTACTCAGATTCATTATCATAATAATCATTAGGAGCAACATACTTACGGTTACCTAGCGTTATCTCATTCACGCGGGGATACGCCGTTACCTCTTTCTTTTTATTCTCCTTCTTCTTCTTCTTCTTCTTCTTCTTCTTCTTCTTCTTCTTCTTCGTTCCCTTCTTTAGGAGGAAGAGGCTTGAATGGTGGCTTGTCCGCATAACCTGATTTTCTTTTAGAAACAATAGAAGAAACTTGGGAGGATCCCTCCTTTTCATTAATTAATTGAAAACACACAGCGGTCCTATCATATTTTGGCAAGGTGTCATCTTCTAAAATATTCTGTATGTAAGTATTTGTATGGCTATTATCAATGCAATAAGAAAGACAACCATGCAGGACATCATCAATATCAAGATCGTTAATATTTAACAAAGAAATTTTTCTTGATAACTCTTCACACTTCAAAAATAAGGTAAGTTCATCATGCTGATTAGGAATAATTTCATCATCACAATACAAATTTGCAGCACTCATGGGGTTTGAATTATCATTGGAGGAACATTGAAAATTAAAATGACCAACTCTATGGCAAAGTTCACAAATAAAAGGATAGAGGGCACACACTTTTTCTCCAAGATCATCTAGAGCTCTAGACCACTTTCTAGTTTTTTCATTTCTGTGATGGATACAATATTCATCTTCTATTTGATTAATTCCACAAGGTCTATGTATTCCACAAAAATTAACATGCTTATAGGAAATAGCATTCTTAGGAGTTTGAGCATGCTTATTGCAATCATTAATAACAATTTCATTCTTCATGCAAGCGTCTTTAAAAGGTTCATGATACTTATCAAAATTCTTCCTAGGCAATTCAATGTGAGAAGCAAAAGCTTTATAAAGATTTGCAGCAACTTGAGAGTCAATACCATAAGTAGCACTCATATTTCGAAATTTATCGGTAGTATCCAACAAGGTCTTATCTTGAAAAGAAAGTCTTGCATAGAAATTATCAATGATGATATTACCTGGAAGCTCATGATTGGGGCATTTGAGCATTAAAGTCTTCAATCTCTCCCATGCTTGGGCAATACTCTCTCCATCATGAGGCCAAAAATTATATATATGGTTTCGATCTTTGTGAATTTCACTTGGAGGATAGAACTTGGAATAAAATAGAGGCACAATATCCTTCCAATCAAGAGAGCGCCCGTCCTTCAATAGTTTATACCAATGCGCCGCTTCACCAGATAGCGATATAACAAATAATTTCTTTCTAACTTCATCCATTGAAATACCTGCACACTTGAATAACCCGCATAATTCATGCAAAAACAGTAAATGATTCCTAGGATGGACAGTTCCATCCCCTTCATAGCGGTTATCCATAACACGTTCAATAATTTCCATAGGTATTTTATACGGAATACTTTCAGCAGGTGGATTTAAAGTATCAGAAGCATCATTAGAGTTATCGCATATGGGAGATAAAGCATTATCAGAACAAAATATTTCTTCCAAAGCGGAGGAGCTAAAAAGATTATTTTTATGTAAACTAGCTTCCCCAAGCTTAGACTTCTTCATAGCATTAGCAGTAATTGCATTCATACTAATAACATTGCTACTATCATGTAAATAAGGTTCCATAGGTTTTTTAATTTTCGCATCAAACCATCCATGTCTTAAATCAGGAAATAGAATAAGAAGCTCTTTGTTGTCCATTATGCCTAACTAGTGTAAACAAGAAACAAAAAGATGTAATTGCAGAGTCTAAAGGAAATAGCTTCGAGTACACACACAATGGCGCCAAAAGTACTGTTACCTGGAACCGGAGTGTGAGTACCTTTTACCTTTCCTCCCCGGCAACGGCGAAAAGTGCTTGATGTCTACGGGTGCTTCTATTCTTGTAGACAGTGTTGGGCCTCCAAGAGCAGAGGTTTGTAGAACAGTAGCAAATTTCCCTTAAGTGGATTACCCAAGGTTTATCGAACTCAGGGAGGAAGAGGTCAAAGATATCCCTCTCAAGCAACCTGCAACCACAAAGCAAGAAGTCTCTTGTGTCCCCAACACACCAAATACACTTGTCAGGTGTATAGGTGCACTAGTTCGGCGAAGAGATAGTGAAATACAAGTAATATGGATGTATATGAGTGGTAATAGCAATCTGAATAAAATATGGCAGCGAGTAAACATGCAACAAAACAGTAAGTAAACGGTGTTTTCAGTATTGGAAACAAGGCCTAGGGATCATACTTTCACTAGTGGACACTCTCAACATTGATCGCATAATAAATACTTCTTCTCATATGTGCTACATACACTCTTGTTTGATAATGAACATCATTCGTTGCGTAGGATTACACGAACCCTCAATGCCGGAGTTAACAAGCTCCACAACATTCGATATTCATGTTTAAGTAACCTTAGAGCATAATAGATCATTGCAAAATAAACCAAGAACTAACATAGTGCACACGCTGTCCATATTACACTATGAAGGAGGAATAGATCACATCAATACTATCATAATGATAATTAACTCCACAATCTACAAGAGATCGTGATCATAGCCTACGACAAGAACCACACGGTGCACACACTAATCACCTTTACACACGTGGAGGAGGAATAGACTACTTTAATAACATCACATGAGTAGCACACAACTAGTAGCGATACAAAGCTCATCATATGGATCTCAATCATGTAAAGCAGCTCATGAGATCATTGTATTGGAGTACAGAGAGAGAGATTAACCACATAGCTACGGTAGAGCCCTCAGCCCAGGGGAGAACTACTCCCTCCTCATCATGGGAACAGCGATGGCGGTGTAGATCTCGGTGGAGACGGCTTCCGGGGGCAATTCCCCGTCCGGCGGCGTGCCGGAACAGAGACTTCTGTCCCCCGAATCTTGATTTCGCGATGGCGGCGGCTCTGGAAGGTTTCTCCGTATCGTGGCTCTCTGTCGGTGTTTTTAGGTCAGAGAGGCTTAAATAGGCGAAGAGAGGGAGTCGGAGGGGCCACGGGCTGCCCACACCATAGGGGCGCGCCCCCCCCGCGCGGGGTGTGGTGTGGGGCCCCCTCCCCTCTCATCCTTCTCGGTGCTCTGGAAGCTTCCGGAAAAATAGGAACCACAGGCGGTGATTTCGTCCGATTCCGAGAATATTTCGTTACTAGGATTTCTGAAACCAAAAACAGCAGAAACAACCTTTCGGCATCTCGTCAATAGGTTAGTTCGGAAAACGCATAATAATGACATATAATGTGTATAAAACATGTAGATATCATCAATAAAGTGGCATGGAACATAAGAAATTATCGATACGTTGGAGACGTATCAAACGCCGTTCCACCAAGTGGGCTGCTCATTCTGGTCATGCCAAGTTGTGCCCACTGTGCCAACGCGGCAGCTGTCTGTATCCTCTTCTTCTCCTCTGCAATGACCAATGATTCGGCCAAGCAGGATCCGGCTGAAGCAGTCTCTAGGGAGATCTTGTAATTGCCCACCACAGTAAGGACTCCATTGGGTGCCGGCATCTTCATCTTGAGGTACGCCACATGAGTTGAGGCCATAAACTTTGCTAGTGTCAGTCTCCCCAACAGGGCATGGTAACGGCTGTTGAGATCAACCACTTCAAACAAGATGTTTTCAATCCGGCAGTTATACCGGCTGCCAAAGAGCACATCAACCCGGACCTTGCCCATTGGTGAACAGGACAAACCCGACACATTGCCATGGAACATAGTCCAGCTTGGCTCCAACATGTCCTCAGTGATTCTGAGTGTATGCATTGTACTCCGGTACATGATATTGATGCTGCTACCATTGTCAATCAACACTTTGCTGAATCTGACCTTAACTATTAGCCCATACATGATAGGGTCAACCACCAGTGCATAGCCACAGGGATTCGGCATCACTTTCGGATGATCATTTTGAGACCAGCTAATGTTCTGTTCCAACCACTGCATGAATCTCGGAATTGCCGGAATGACAACATTTACTTCCATAGATCGCCGGTGCAGGCTCAGTCGGTCATTTGGCTCAGTCACGAATACTACAAAACACATATCCGGATCTTCATATACATTTCGGCCCACGGGTGCATGAGGCTCTTCATTGTTATTGTTGCCGTTGTACACCTGATGAACCCCTTCTAGCTAAGGCCGGTTAATTGAGCTTGAGTGGATTGTGCATTTTCTCCTGTGAGAGGAGGTGGAGGGGCAACTTGGTAAGATCTTCTTTCATCAAGCGCTACATCCATGAGCAGTTCTGAGTTGTATGATTCGTCGGCTTACTCGGATTTGGAGTGTGGGAGCTGCAAGGCTGTTCAAGCATTGACTCGATGGTGTACTTGGGCTTGTCCCTCTAGGGCTTCTTTTCTCCCCATTGCTTCTTCTGGCCGCTCCATGATTGGCCTCCGGTTTTCTGCCTCTGGCTTCCACCGGCTTCCGGGTTATCTTGCTGTACCGCGGCCACATGTTGCGGACCATATCTTTTACCCGGGAAGTCTTTTCTTCTCTTGTTATGATTGTTGTTTCAGAAATCTTGATGCGGAGGGTATCTCGGCAGTGAGTCAGCCGCGATTATTGGCTTAGTTGGAACACCCAGTGCATAACTATCTGCCGCCTTCATCATCTCGGCCAGAGTGGTTGGCATGTTCCTCTGCAGCCTCTGCCACAACGATGATCCTTGCCGGCATCCATTGCAAAACCAACTGATGGCTTGAGCTTCTATCACTCCTTCACAAGAGTTCCTCGTGGCACTCCACCGGGTTAAGTACTCCCGTTCGGTTTCATTTTCACACTGCTGGCACATGGCGAGCTGTTGCGAATGGTTGGGCCTCTTGTAAGTGCTGCTGAAGTTACTGACAAAGGCTTCTTCAAAGTCCAGCCACCCATCAATGCTTCCTCTTGGAAAATTGTTCATCCAGATGCGTGTCGGTCCTACCAGCACGGAAGGCACATATCTCACCGCCCAACGGCGATTTCCTCCAGCCACATACACTATAGTGGTGTAATCAGCGAGCCAATCTTCCGACTTGGTGCTGCTGTCATAAGTTCTGGTATCCCGAGGAAACTAGAAGTTGCGAACCGGTGGCTCTTCCCTCATAATCCTGGGGCCGAAACATGCTAGACCCAGTGGACCTTCACCTTCAATCATCTCGGACAAGTAAATCCGGTCCAACTGATGATGGGCATCATGTGCCGGCAAATACCTTTCTCTGACTCGATCGCCGAGAGTATTTCTCTAGTAACCGGTTCTTTCCATTGCTGAGTCACCGTCATCATGCCTGCTTTGGGCCATGGCGCCAGCTCGCGGGTATCTTGTAGGATAACGTAGCATAGAAAACAAAAATTTTCCTACGGCAAACACGCAATCCAAGCCAAGATGCAATCTAGAAGACGGTAGCAACGAGGGGATTGTCGAGACTCACCCTTGAAGAGATTCCAAAGCCTACAAGAGGAGGCTCTTGTTGCTGCGGTAGACGTTCACTTGCCGCTTGCAAAAGCGCGTAGAAGATCTTGATCACGATCGGTTCCGGCGCCACGAACGGGCAGCACCTCCGTACTCGGTCACACGTTCGGTTGTTGATGAAGACGACGTCCACCTCCCGTTCCAGCGGGCAGCGGAAGTAGTAGCTCCTCTTGAATCCGACAGCACGACGGCGTGGTGTCGGTGGCGGTGAAGAAGTCCGGCGGAGCTTCGCTAAGCTATGCGGGCAATATGGAGGAGAGGAGCTTGGCTAGGGTTTGGGAGGGGTGGCCGGCCACTCTATGGGGGGCGGCCAGCTTGTGGTCTTGGGGTGGCCGGCCCCCTCCCTTGGCCCTTCATTATATAGGTGGATCCCCAAGAGTTGGTCTCCAAGTCTTCGAATAAGACCCGAACCAAAAACCTTCCATATGGTGGTGAAACCTAGCCCAACTAGGACTCCCACCCAAAGGTGGGATTTCCACCTTCCATAGGGGTGGTGCCCCCTAGGGGGAGTCCACTTGGGACTCCCCCACTAGGGTTGGCCGGCCATGGAGGTGGAGTCCCATGTGGACTCCACCTTCCTTGGTGGTTTCTTCCGGACTTTTCTAGAACCTTCTAGAACCTTCCATAGAACCTTCCGCATCATTTTATTCACATAAAATGACATCCTATATATGAATCTTATTCTCCGGACCATTCCGGAACTCCTCGTGATGTCCGGGATCACATCCGGGACTCCGAACAAATATTCCAACTTCATTCCATATTCAAGTACTACCATTTCAACATCCAACTTTAAGTGTGTCACCCTACGGTTCGCGAACTATGCGGACATGGTTGAGTACTCACTCCGACCAATAACCAATAGCGGGATCTGGAGATCCATAATGGCTCCCACATATTCAACGATGACTTTAGTGATCGAATGAACCATTCACATACGATACCAATTCCCTTTGTCACGCGATATTTTACTTGTCCGAGGTTTGATCATCGGTATCACACTATACCTTGTTCAACCTCGTCTCTGACAAGTACTCTTTACTCGTACCGTGGTATGTGGTCTCTTATGAACTTATTCATATGCTTGCAAGACATTAGACGACATTCCACCGAGAGGGCCCAGAGTATATCTATCCGTCATCGGGATGGACAAATCCCACTATTGATCCATATGCCTCAACTCATACTTTCCGGATACTTAATCCCACCTTTATAACCACCCATTTACGCAGTGGCGTTTGATGTAATCAAAGTACCTTTCCGGTATAAGTGATTTACATGATCTCATGGTCATAAGGACTAGGTAACTATGTATCGAAAGCTTATAGCAAATAACTTAATGACGTGATCTTATGCTACGCTTAATTGGGTGTGTCCATTACATCATTCATACAATGATATAACCTTGTTATTAATAACATCCAATGTTCATGATTATGAAACTAATCATCTATTAATCAACAAGCTAGTTAAGAGGCTTACTAGGGACTCTTTGTTTGTTTACATATCACACATGTATCAATGTTTCAGTTAATACAATTATAGCATGGTATATAAACTTTTATCATAAACATAAAGATATATAATAACCACTTTATTATTGCCTCTTGGGCATATCTCCAACAGTCTCCCACTTGCACTAGAGTCAATAATCTAGATTACATTGTAAGGTACCTAACACCCATGGCATTCTGGTGTTGGTCATGCTTTGCCCTAGGGAGAGCTTTAGTCAACGGATCTGCTACATTCAGATCAGTGTGTACTTTGCAAATCTTTACTTCTCCATCTTCGATGTACTCGCGAATCGAGTGGTAACGCAGCTTGATATGCTTCAGCCTCTTGTGTGACCTTGGTTCTTGTGCATTGGCAATGGCACCCATGTTGTCACAGTAGATGACTAGTGGGTCCAATGCACTAGGAACCACACCGAGCTCTACAATGAACCTCTTCATCCATACCGCTTCTGATGAAGCCTCTGAAGCCGCTATGTACTCCGATTCTGTTGAGGATTTCGCCACCGTGCACTGCTTCGAGCTTGCCCAGCTTACTGCAGCACCATTCAATATAAACACGTACCCAGATTGTGACTTAGAGTCATCAGGATCGGTGTTCCAACTTGCATCGGTGTAACTTGTTACAACGAGCTCTTGGTCACCTCCATAACAAAGAAACATATCCTTAGTTCTTTTCAAGTACTTCAGGATATTCTTGACCGCTGTCCAGTGTTCTATTCCTGGATCACTTTGATATCTGCTAGTCAAACTAACAGCATGTGCTATATCCGGTCTTGTACATAGCATGGCATACATGATAGAGCCTACTGCCGAGGCATAGGGGATCTGACTCATCCTTTCTCTTTCTTCTGCCGTAGCCGGTCCTTGAGTCTTACTCAAGACCTTGCCTGGTAACATAGGTAAGAATCCTTTCTTACTTTCGTCCATTCTAAACTTCTTCAGAATCTTGTCCAGGTATGTACTCTGTGATAGCCCTATTAGACGTCTTGATCTATCTCTATAAATCTTGATGCCTAATATGTATGATGCTTCACCAAGGTCTTTCATTGAAAAACTATTATTCAAATAACCCTTTACACTGCTTAATAGTTCTATATCATTCCCAATTAATAATATGTCATCTACATATAATATCAGGAATGCTACAGAGCTCCCACTCACTTTCTTGTAAATACAGGCCTCTCCATGACACTGTATAAACCCGAAGTCTTTGATCACCTTATCAAAGCGTCGGTTCCAACTTCTCGATGCTTGCTTCAGTCCATAGATTGAACGCTGAAGTTTGCATACTTTGTCAGCATTTTTAGGATCGACAAAACCTTTGGGTTGTACCATATACAACTCTTCCTCAATGTCTCCATTAAGGAACGCCGTTTTGACATCCATCTGCCAAATCTCATAATCGAAAAATGCAGCTATTGCTAACAAAATCCTTACAGATTTTAGCTTCGCTACAGGTGAGAAAGTCTCATCGTAGTCAACACCTTGAATTTGTCGGAAACCCTTTGCGACAAGTCGAGCTTTATAGACAGTAATATTACCATCAGCATCTGTTTTTCTTTTGAAGATCCATTTATTCTCGACAGCCTTGCGGCTATCAGGTAAGTCTACCAAAGTCCATACTTTGTTATCATACATGGATCCCATTTCGGATTTCATGGCTTCTTGCCATTTGTTGGAATCTGGGCTCATCATCGCTTCTTCATACGTCGCAGGGTCTTCATCATTGTTATCCACAATCATGACATTTAGACAAGGATCATACCAATCTGGAGTGGCACGATCCCTTGTCGATCTGCGAGGTTCAGTAGCTGTCTCATTTGAAGTTTCATGATCATTATCATTAGCTTCCTCTGTTGCGGTGTAGGTGGTACAGGAACATTTTCCGGTACTGCGCTACTCTGATCAACGAGTAGAGATTCTTCAATCTCATCGAGTTCTACTTTTCTTCCAGTCACTTCTTTAGTGAGAAATTCTTTCTCAAGAAAGGTTCCGTTTTTAGCAACAAAGATCTTGCCTTTGGATCTGTGATAGAAAGTGTACCCTATAGTTTCCTTAGGGTATCCTATGAAGACGCATTTCTCGCTTTGGGTTCTAGCTTGTCCGGTTGTAACTTTTTTACATAGGCTTCGCAACCCCAAACTTTTAGGAACGACAGCTTAGGTTTCTTATTAAACCATAATTCATACGGCGTCGTTTCAACGGATTTTGATGGTGCTCTATTTAAAGTGAATGCGGCTGTCTCTAATGCATAACTCCAAAATGATAACGGCAAATCAGTAAGAGACATCATAGAACGAACCATATCTAAGAGAGTTCGATTACGACGTTCGGACACACCGTTTCGTTGTGGTGTTCCCGGCGGTGTCAATTGTGAAAGTATTCCGCATTTCTTTAAATGCATGCCAAACTCATAACTCAGATATTCACCTCCGCGATCAGATCGTAGAAATTTAATCTTCTTGTTACGTTGATTTTCTACTTCACTTTGGAATTCCTTAAACTTCTCGAAAGTTTCGGATTTATGTTTCATTAAATAGATATACCCATATCTACTCAAATCATCTGTGAAGGTTAGAACATAACGATAACCACCGCGCGATGCTACACTCATTGGTCCACACACATCTGTATGTATGATTTCCAATAAGTCAGTAGCTCGCTCCATCATACCCGAGAATGGAGTCTTAGTCATTTTTCCCATCAGACATGCTTCGCATCTATCAAGTGACTCAAAGTCAAGTGATTCAAGTAATCCATCGGTATGGAGTTTCTTCATGCGTTTCACTCCAATATGACCAAGACGACAGTGCCACATATAAGTAGAATTATCATTCAATTTAATTCGCTTAGCATCAATGTTATGTATATGTGTATCACTACTATCGAGATCTAACAGAAATAAGCCATTCTTTTCAGGTGCTCGACCATAAAAGATATTATTCATAAAGATAGAACAACCATTATTCTCAGACTTGAATGAATAACCGTCTTGCATTAAACAAGATCCTGATATAATGTTCATGCTCAACGGGTACATAATAACAATTATTTAGGCTTAAAACTAATCCCGAAGGTAGATGTAGAGGAAGTGTCCCGACTGCGATCACATTGACCTTGGATCCGTTTCCAACGCGCATCGTCACTTCATCTTTCAGCAGTTGTCGTTTATTCTTTAGTTCTGTTTCGAGTTACAAATATGAGCAACCGAACCAGTATCAAATACCCAGGTACTAGAACGAGAACCAGTGAAATGAACATCTATAACATGTATATCAGATATACCTTCTTTCTTCTTCTTGACAAGGCCGCTCTTCAGATCTGCCAAATACTTGGAGCAATTACGCTTCCAGTGTCCCTTCTCCTTGCAGTAATAGCACTCAGCATCAGGCTTAGGGCCAGACTTAGGTTTCACAGGAGGCGTGGCAGCTTTCTTGCCACCCTTCTTGAATTTTCCCTTAGACTTGCCCTGTTTCTTGAAACTGGTGGTCTTGTTGACCATCAACACTTGGTGCTCTTTCTTGATCTCAATCTCAGCAGCTTTTAGCATGCCAAAGAGTTCAGGAAACTCCTTGTTCATGTTCTGCATATTGTAGTTCATCACAAAGTTCTTATAACTTGGTGGCAGTGATTGAAGGACACGATTAATCCCCGTCTGTTAGGAATCACTATTCCCAAGTCACTGAGTTTCTTCGCATGCCCGGTCATGGCGAGCATGTGCTCACTAATGGAGCTGCCTTCTTCCATCATACAGCTGAAAAAATGTTTCGATGCTTCATAGCATTCCACGGCCGCATGAGTCTCAAAAATAGTCTTCAACTCTTTCATCAACTCATTAGGATCGTGGTGCTCAAAACGTTTTTGAAGATCGGATTCCAGACTGCATAAGATGGCACACTGAACTTGAGAGTACCGAGTTTTCCGAGTCGCGTAAACATTCTTTACTTCATCGGTTTCAGTTTCTGCAGGAGGGTCACCTAGCGGTGCATCAAGCACATATTGCAGATTTCCGCCATTGAGGAAGATCCTCACATGACGGAACCAGTCGGTGAAGTTGCTACCGTTGCTCTTAAGCTTTTCTTTCTCTAGGAACTGGTTAAAATTGATTGGGGACGCCATATCTACAACATATTTGCAATAGTTTAGACTAAGTTTATGACAAATTGAGTTCAAAATTTTAATTCTACATAATTAAAAATCTAGGTGAACTCCCACTCAAAACAATATCCCTCGCATTGTCTTAGTGATCACACGAACCAAATCCATCACACCTATGCCCGATCATCACGAGACAAGATGTAATTTCAATGGCGAACACTCAAAGTGTTCATCATATCAATCATATGATTCATGCTCTACCTTTCGGTATCACGTGTTCCGAGACCATGTCTGTACATGCTAGGCTCATCAAGGCCACCTTAGTATCCGCATGTGCAAAACTGTCTTGCACCCGTTGTATGTACTTATTGAATCTATCACACCCGATCATCACGAGATGCTTCGAAACGACAAGACTTGATAACGGTGCTACTAAGGATGAACACTTTATTATCTTGAGATTTTAGTGAGAGGGATCATCTTATAATGCTACCGTCGCGATCTAAGCAAAATAAGATGCATAAAAGGATTAACATCACATGCAGTTCATATGTGATATGATATGGCCCTTTTGTCTTTGCGCCTTTGATCTTCATCTCCAAAGCACGGACATGATCTCCATCATCTTCGGGCATGATCTCCATCATCGTCGGCGAAGCACCAAGGTCAATGGCGCCGTCTTCATGATCGTCCTCCATGTAGCAACTATTACAACTACTTTGAAATACTACTCAACATGAAATTTAAAGACAACCATAAGGCTCCTGCCGGTTGTCACAATACAATAATGATCATCTCATACATATTCATCATCACATTATGGCCATATCACATCACCAAACCCTGCAAAAACAAGTTAGACGTTCTCTAATTTGGTTTGCATATTTTACGTGGTTTAGGGTTTTCGAGCAAGATCCAATCTACCTACGAACATGAACCACAACGGTGATACTAGTGTTTTCAATAGAAGAGTAAATTGAATCTTCACTATAGTAGGAGAGACAGACACCCGCAAAGCCACTTATGCAATACAAGTTGCATGTCAAGCGTGGAGCAAATCTCATGAACGCGGTCATGTAAAGTTAGCCGAGCCGCTTCATCCCACTATGCCACAAAGATGCAAAGTACTCAACTAAAGATAACAAGAGCATCAACGCCCACAAACCATTGTGTTCTACTCGTGCAACCATCTATGCATAGACACGGCTCTGATACCACTGTAGGATAACGTAGCATAGAAAACAAAAATTTTCCTACGGCAAACACGCAATCCAAGCCAAGATGCAATCTAGAAGACGGTAGCAACGAGGGGATTGTCGAGACTCACCCTTGAAGAGATTCCAAAGCCTACAAGAGGAGGCTCTTGTTGCTGCGGTAGACGTTCACTTGCCGCTTGCAAAAGCGCGTAGAAGATCTTGATCACGATCGGTTCCGGCGCCACGAACGGGCAGCACCTCCGTACTCGGTCACACGTTCGGTTGTTGATGAAGACGACGTCCACCTCCCCGTTCCAGCGGGCAGCGGAAGTAGTAGCTCCTCTTGAATCCGACAGCACGACGGCGTGGTGTCGGTGGCGGTGAAGAAGTCCGGCGGAGCTTCGCTAAGCTATGCGGGCAATATGGAGAGAGGAGCTTGGCTAGGGTTTGGGAGGGGGTGGCCGGCCACTCTATGGGGGCGGCCAGCTTGTGGTCTTGGGGTGGCCGGCCCCCTCCCTTGGCCCTTCATTATATAGGTGGATCCCCAAGAGTTGGTCTCCAAGTCTTCGAATAAGACCCGAACCAAAAACCTTCCATATGGTGGTGAAACCTAGCCCAACTAGGACTCCCACCCAAAGGTGGGATTTCCACCTTCCATAGGGGGGGTGGCCGGCCCCCTAAGGGGAGTCCACTTGGGACTCCCCCACTAGGGTTGGCCGGCCATGGAGGTGGAGTCCCATGTGGACTCCACCTTCCTTGGTGGTTTCTTCCGGACTTTTCTAGAACCTTCTAGAACCTTCCATAGAACCTTCCGCATCATTTTATTCACATAAAATGACATCCTATATATGAATCTTATTCTCCGGACCATTCCGGAACTCCTCGTGATGTCCGGGATCACATCCGGGACTCCGAACAAATATTCCAACTTCATTCCATATTCAAGTACTACCATTTCAACATCCAACTTTAAGTGTGTCACCCTACGGTTCGCGAACTATGCGGACATGGTTGAGTACTCACTCCGACCAATAACCAATAGCGGGATCTGGAGATCCATAATGGCTCCCACATATTCAACGATGACTTTAGTGATCGAATGAACCATTCACATACGATACCAATTCCCTTTGTCACGCGATATTTTACTTGTCCGAGGTTTGATCATCGGTATCACACTATACCTTGTTCAACCTCGTCTCTGACAAGTACTCTTTACTCGTACCGTGGTATGTGGTCTCTTATGAACTTATTCATATGCTTGCAAGACATTAGACGACATTCCACCGAGAGGGCCCAGAGTATATCTATCCGTCATCGGGATGGACAAATCCCACTATTGATCCATATGCCTCAACTCATACTTTCCGGATACTTAATCCCACCTTTATAACCACCCATTTACGCAGTGGCGTTTGATGTAATCAAAGTACCTTTCCGGTATAAGTGATTTACATGATCTCATGGTCATAAGGACTAGGTAACTATGTATCGAAAGCTTATAGCAAATAACTTAATGACGTGATCTTATGCTACGCTTAATTGGGTGTGTCCATTACATCATTCATACAATGATATAACCTTGTTATTAATAACATCCAATGTTCATGATTATGAAACTAATCATCTATTAATCAACAAGCTAGTTAAGAGGCTTACTAGGGACTCTTTGTTTGTTTACATATCACACATGTATCAATGTTTCAGTTAATACAATTATAGCATGGTATATAAACTTTTATCATAAACATAAAGATATATAATAACCACTTTATTATTGCCTCTTGGGCATATCTCCAACATATCTCGGAAGTTGTGCTCCTCCACAGGCATTTTCCGCTCTTCCGGGCCGATAGTTTTGCTCGGCTTCACCATTTCTGGCATGACCATTCCCGGCAAGACGTGGCCTGCCCCTTGGCTTCTTCTGCTGACTTTGTTCAACCCGGCTTTTGTTTTGTGGATAGCACCGGATCATACACCATCATTTGCTTGTAGTTGATACTACCTTCTCTTTTTCTGTCGGGATGAGGGGACGATGCCTGCCCATTCGACTTCCCTGATGCGCCACCAACTGAATGAACGATTTGGGACGTTCCGGCACCTGGCTTGCTCCGGACAGCCTCTGCAGTTTGTTTAGTAGCAACAACAAGTAATTCCTTAACTCGGGCTTGTTGCTTCACCAAAGCATCACCCGATCAATGATCTAATTCCTCAATTGTGGCTTGAGCAGCCCTAAGAGTTTTATCAGGAGTACTATACTTCAGCTTCTTTGTCGGCATAAGGGATGCCGACACAGACATACCGGAATGCACTTCTCGACGTAAGTCCTTTTCTAAGTTATGGCCACTAAGTCGGGTTGCCGCTACTCTGCTAGGATCTGCATCTACGGAAGCAAAGCCATGGGCTACATTGTACTCACGTAGGGTGATGTTCAATGCCTGTTGGGCACGACCCACCTCGTTGGCTCCACTGAGAAGGTTCTAGCGCTACGCCTCCAACTCGGCTTGAGTCGCAACCACGTCGGCATCGGGTGCAACAGGCTTCAACAACTTGTCCATGGCGACTTGGAGAGGAGTTGCTGCCGGGGCACTACGGAGGTGTCGGTGATGTTCTGTGCCACTCAGGCGCCTGCTTGGCCATGCGCCCGGACTTGGTGGGGACTTCCTTGTTGCCGGATGCGGCCTTGCCGGTGCCGTCCACGCCAGCCATCATCACCTCCACGCTACTAGAGGTGTGATCTGTACGCATCCCGCAGGACGGGCGAAGTGAGGGTGAATCCGGTGCCGTGAGCGCCACGGCAGGGAACCTGCGTGCTGTCGTAGTGCCGACGTAGATCCGGTGCACGCCGAAGAGCACGAAGCTGCCGTTCCCATGGAAGGCTCCATTGGTGAATCTGCCAGCATTGTCACTGACGAAGTCCAGCGAGCCGAGCCTCTGGACGAAGCCAAAAGCCACACGCTCGCCGGAGGCGGTGATGAACCTCGTCCGGATATGAACCCCAGCCAGCGCAGGTGCTAGCCCCATGGTGGGCGCCAACTGTCGTCGTGGTGAACAAACAGATGCCATAGGTAGGCTTATCTTGGGGCCAATGTGCATCGAGTCGTTGCCTATTCGACGGCACCTCGGAGGAGGGATCCTCACGAGGGGGAGAAGAAGTAGGGGCCATCAAGCGGAGAGTCCTCGGGACGGTGGTACATGATTTTCCCAGCTTCGGAACACCTGCATGATGACAGGGCCTACTGCTGCTTGTCTGGAATTATCTCGGTGCTTTCGCGTTGTTACAATGAGTTGTGGTTGTGCCTCTAGGGCTCCCAGGATCCGTTTTATAAAGGCGCTAGGATCTAGGGTTTACACGGAGAGTCCTAGCCGGAATACAAGTCGCCTAACTACGGAATATTACATTGCCGCGCACGTCAAGGATCCGCCTTCCCTTATACGTCGTACTGGATCCGGCTACCCCTGATGGGCCAGGCCGGATCCGAGTTCCAGAGTTGGTCGGTGGATCCGGCTCCTCGTTCCTGGGCTGGACTTCATCCATCTTGATCTACAACAACTGGGCTGCCCGATGGGCCATACGCCACCATCACCGTCTATGGGCCACCCGGGCTTGCCGGATCTAGGCACTGTCGATGGTACACCCATGAAGTATACCCACAACACTGAGGGATCCGGAGGAGGGGGAGATGGAGAACACACACACGATGACACAAGGTTTTACCCAGGTTCGGGGCCCTCGTGAGGAGGTAACACCCCTACTCCATGTATAAGCACACAAGGAGCTATAATGGTGATCCTCAAGCTCTTGGCTAGAGGTAAAAGATGAAGTTCTACAGAGGGAGAAACCCTAGAGAGTTAGCATATAAAGAGAGAGATCGTCCCGTGCAAGGGAATGCTACATCTCCTTATATAGTGGAGAGGTAGCTTACAAGAGAAGGAGCCCCGATAGTGGGAATCTTTGCCTGTGTAGAGCCAGTCTTGGATCGTAGCTTTGACCCTAGGCTCGTGATGTCCTTCCCTGTTCTCTGTGGCACTCACTATTGTTGCTCTGTGCACTGTAGCCTCCTTCGTCATCGGCATGCTCTTGCTCCAGTTGGAACCTAGCGACGGTCTCGTCATGAGGAGATCTTCTGTATCTCCTCCATGTCCTATAGCGACACGACCGAATCTTGGACCAACATCTGACTGTTGGCCCAATGCAAGATTCCTGGGCCAGCATACGTGAAGTATGTTGGTACCCCTTGACCTGTACGCGGAATCCATATGTCGAATTACCTAGCGGGTTAACTTATGCCGACATTAGAGCTCCGGCTTCATCTTAAGACGGCTGACCTTTAATCTGGTCAACACTTGATTCATCATCGCACCGTAATCTGACATAGCTCGTTTATCCGGCATAACTACCTTATGCCGGCTAATCACGCCTAAGCTTGACCTACCGGGGTCGTCCACCCGACATCTCCTCTACTATGCTTTGCCACCGCTATTGGTCGGCCCCTGCCGCACTCGGTTCGCACCTATGTGCCACCGCTATCGCTTGCATCCTCACACTCGGTTCGCACCATACTCCTCTTGTACTTGTTTACAATAGTTTCTCCTCCTACCGCGCACACACCTCCTCGCTTTACGGTAGCTTTCCCTACCACCATCCGCCTTCGGCATCGCACCGAACCCTGCTGGACGCAACCAGGACGCTCCACATGGACATGGCCATAACGCACGGAACACCGTGCGCACCTCACACACTTGACGGGCTTCAACTGCAACAGATCCTCACGGAGACGAGCACTTGGAAACGAGGACAACGACTCACATACATGACGACGCTGACTCGGCATGCCAATTTGCATGCCCAAGACTCCTTGATTCATCAGACTCCTTCGAATACGACCTTGACAAAACTCCTGGACAACGATCTTGACGGGACTTCCGGTACCGCACCTCGGCACCACCTCTCCCATCAACGATCATCCGCCTCCACCACCTTGCCGATGATGTCACCCCGCTGTCTCCTCCGTGTCGCTCCGCCGAACAACGATCGCCCGCCCAGAGGCGCTACTACGGGTCGCCTCCCCGGGGCAAGCGTGGCGCAATTATTCGAGCTCACTCTGATACCAATTGTTGGGATTCACCCATGGACCGATTACATGAAACTAGACGAACACACGCGAAGACAAAACTTTATCGGCAAGGTTGCGTGTCGCACCCTCTAAACTATTCTCTTTATTTTTTTCAGATTTTCTCAACTGAACTCACGGTACAATCTTACGACCGACCCGGCCATGTATATATACACGCTTGAAGTCTTCCTGAGACGCGCGTGAGACCTTCCACGCGCCGCCGCCCCTCCACCCTCCCAGCGCCTGCGCCCGCTCTCCCTGCGCCGCCGCCCCTCCACCTCCACCACCGACCTCTCCCACCCCCTCTCCTCCTCCCCACCCGACCTTCGCCCCAGGTCGTCTCGCGCGAGGCGGCTCCGGGCGACGACCCAAACCATAGAAGAAGGCGGCTGATCTCCTTACACCTGGCCGCTGTCACCGTCGGGGTCGGCGGTGGCGGCCGCGCCCGGTTGCCAAAGGCAAGGGCGGTGGTGGCGCGCCCATGGAATCCCCATCGCGCGGAGGTGGGGTCTTTCAGGGGCGGCGACGGTGGACGGCGGGTCTGGTGACGGTGGCCTTCGGCTACATCACCTAGATCATGGTGGGGGACGTGGTGGTGTGGCGGAACTCGGCGGGGATGAAGGGTGACAGCGGGATCGGGCGGCGGTGGCAAGGTACATGGTCGCGCGGCGGCAATGAGGCTCGGCCACGCTTTCTGGCGGGCATCAGTCGGCCGTCTCCGCGTCATGGGCGTGCGTAGCCGCTATCCCGACGGCTGCTGGCCTCCACCGGCCGGGTTGGAGGAGGAAGATGGACCACGGTTCCCAGCCATGGCGGCGGCGTGGGGCCGACCGTTCCAGCTTTCATGGTGGTGGTACTAGTGTTCTTCTTTCGCGAAGATAAAGACGTTCGGGATGCCGATCTTTCTTCATCTAGCCGGAGTGATGAGTTCTGGAAGACTCCGACAGTGAATGAAACAGTGCATCTTTTGCCTAGAGTTCACACGATCGGGTGGTATTCGGTCGCGCGCACCCATGCTTTTATTCCGACCGTTTGGTTCCGGAGGGAGCGGCGTGAAGCTCTGTTCTTTGTTGACATCAAGAGACTTTTGGTCCATGGTGAAGTCAGAAGCGGAGAATATCATGAAGGCGGGATTGGGGGATTAGCTAAAGAAGGTTCAAGTCTCCGCGATGTTGAGGAACTTGCTTGGTGTTGGGATTCGCAGTGGTATGAAAGTGGGGGCGCGCACATGTGAAGTTAGTCCTACCTTTCAGGGTGAAAACTCAAGTTCTGGTTTCAGGGTGAAAACCTAAGATCTTTGATCGGGCGACGACGGCGCTGGTGCACTGTTCCCTTCTTGGAGGCGTCGCTTTTGAAGAGTTTGTATTTTATGTGTTGTCTTGGTGGTGGATGTATTGTTGTTGCTAGGCCTGGGATACTGAAGCAGGACTTTTATTTCTTAGTTTTCTTTTCTCTTTTTTGGTTGTGTGCATCCGTACTGCCATTAGGGTGTTGCGTTGTTGCAGAGGCTAGGTGTAATTGGTATCTTTTGATATTAATTTATTCCCTTTATCAAAAAAAAAAAAATACACCGCCAACAAGCCACGGAGTCCTAAACTGACTCTTGAATTTTAATACGACTAGGGCAGATTATTTCTAACAGTCACACGATGGCAGAATTAGCTTTCTGCTAATTCGGCCAGATTGACAATAAGCAGCAAAAAGAATCTTGATTCACACAAAAATGACAGCAGATGTGATGGGTAATATGTGCAGTGACTATTCCAGCTATCTGTTAGGCCAGCTGATTGCTGAAAGTACATCCCTATGTTTAATCACCATTTTTTTCAGTGAACTGTTCAGGAGTTGGAACTCTGAACTCCAAACCAAAACCAAAAACATATTTCTAATGTCCTGTGGTTTCTGTAGAGTACACAGGTGCCACTGAGATGAATGGGAGCGATCTATGGTGACCGCTGGTTGAGAATTTTGAGTCTCCTAGGTCAGATCATCCTCGGCATCTGACAATTCACCCTTGGCATCAGATAATTCACCTTTGGCCGCGTTCACCTCCTGGCGGGAGAATTCCCACAGTAGTTGTTCGATTCCAAGCTTCCTCAGCTCATGTGTACCTTGCTCAACTGTAACAAAATGTATTTCAAGAGTGGGAAAAACGGAATGCACATTGGAAGAAATGTATGGCTTAATTATGCTAAGTCGTGTATTCACATTTGGAACGGTGCAATTTGTGCCAGTCTGCATGTTTTGTAGCAAATGAACAAACACAATTTGCTTAAGTCGGCAATGTATAAGCAGTTAAGCACATACCATCTACAGCATCATGTGAAGTGGGTTGCTGCTCATGTCGATCGATCCACATCTGCAACCGTTCCTCCGCGATATCTTCTTCGACATTATGGGTTTTAGCCCTTCTCCAGAAATAGATGAGCCAAGCCTGAGTAATACCAAAGCGAAGGGTCACCTCAATGGGATAAGAAATACATCATATACTTATGAATAAAAAAAATATGCCTTATGTTATTAAACGGAGGGTACATAGTTCAATAGATACCTGCTTGAACAATACATCTTCCTCTTCCTCCTTGCTTAGGTCTGCAAAACCAGAATTAAGTTAAGCAAATGATAAGAAAATTGTGAAATGTACCATATGAAAATAATAACATAGCTTTGTGCAATCGGTAACTACTGAAAAAATAGTAAAATCATGTAGCTAACTATATCTAGACAGAAGAAAATAAAGATAAAGATGATTGTACCAAATGCTTCAATGAATTTTTCATCACCGGATGATTTAATATCTGCAATAAAAAAATAGACATGTGTTAGCCTCTCTGATGTGCAACAAAGAAATTAAGATAAACTAATGCACAATAATTAAAGAATTAAACCTAAAATATTTATAATTAAAATTTAAGTAATTACATAGTCAATAACAAGAAGAAAAATCTACTGCAACTAAGAGACCTGGATCTGATAGCTCCGCGACATTAGGACGATGGAGTTGAGCAAGAGCAATAAGCACAGCATCCTCAACCTTATAATTAGGAACAAACAGTGTCAGGAGTTCGGAACAGCGAACACGAAATAGGAATATCGGCTTCCAATGAAATAACATAAGCACCTTTAAAAGGGCAAGCTCTTTAAGTCCTTTATCAACAGCAAGCATTGTTTCTATGTTGCCTTCTCCTGCCGTGACATTCAAATCATGAACAAGCATGTCTGTTTCTTCCAAACCAGTATTCCCTGTTACAGTTTTACACAATATAACAGGGAACAGTTAGATATTTAATACTTCAAAGTTTGAACAGTCAGAAGATCGATAACTTGCCACTATGATGAGATCCATTCTTAGCTCTACGTCCAGCAGATGTCACATACTCAAGGGGAAGAGGAGCAAACGAAGACCAGTATTCATATTTTGACATAGAGATGTCTGGATAGATGCCTGAAGAATTACAAGATTCAACTTTGAATTTGCAGAAATAGATTGGCAAGTTAAAAATTGGGAGTGAAGTTACTGTTTTCTGATGAGAGTTAAGAAACACAGAAAAGAGCACCAAAATTATGTGAACACTCGTATTTCAAATCCCCGTATGTCACGTTACCAGCATTGAATTTAAGGAACTAATTGCATAGAGAATATCCCTCCTTCGGAATCTTTGTCTTTATTCAACAATAATTGGTAAGGCCCTAACGATAACTTACCATATTGAACTGCCAAGCCCCAGTAACGGGCAAGCCAACATCTCTTCATAACAACTTCTTCCTACACATCACGCACTTTAAATTAGTATTTTCACAAAAAAACATGGATCTCTCTGCAAGTTTGCATCTTTTGATTGAAAGGCAAAGGAAAGTAACCATTTCTTCTTTGCTCAGAATCATCCTGTGTGTCATTGTGCGCAAGGCTTTCATTTCAGATTCGGCTTCATTGAGTTTCCGCTCAGCAACTGATGCCTTTTCACTTGCAGACTAGAAGAGAGAACAATAATTGACCAAATATCTTTGTTAAAAAAACAAATTGACAAAAATTGATACTACTTTTGTTAGTAGGTTTATTATACTTTACCTGGAGTTGTTGTTTTAGAGTGGCGATTTCCTCACTTTTATCATTCTTGGATATAAGCGCTTTCCTTATTTCTTGCTGTTTTTATTTTATGAAATCACATGTATCAATATCATGTTCGTGCATAACATCCAGCAGGCAAACAGTAGCAATATGACTAACAAAAATAGTGTATTTCTATGCTCCAACTGAAGTGCATGCAGGTGCGTATACATGTACATTGCATTAATGTAGCGAAAATTACCATGCCAGTTTGTCCAGTGAAAATATGACCGTGGTGCACTATTCATCACAGTTGGACTATCGATGCCAATGTTATTTAACAACTTCCCAAAAATACCAATGGACTATTCAGTAGAAAACATGTAACTATGCAAAACCCCATTCAAATAAACTATGCAAAGCAAAGACTGTACCTCCTTTCTCACTAGCATCTCCTCTCTCCTGCATTAAAGTCAGAAATCATCAAAAATGTGGCAGGTGAGCTAACATGCAAGAGGACCCAATTATACTCATGGTTACCTTTTCATAAGCTTGACTTCCATAGATAACCCATCACCAAGATTAGCAACCTGAACATATTAACAAAAAAAACTGTGATCGATATGACATGTGATTGTCATTATCTACTTGCACTGGTAATATTAGTTTATTACTTTTCATACACCAAGTCAGCTAACTAGTTCCACGACCAAATGAACCCCTTGAAATGTACATATGAAGTTAAGTTTAATCTTGAAAAAGATGAAACAAACCAAGCTTAAGGGTGAGAAGCACTAAGTTTATTCATACTAGGATGTAGCCCATCCCATGGCCAAGACTCCCTCAAGACCAACAAGTCCCCCAAGTGGACCAAATGACTCGAGCTAAAGCCAAAGCTCTCCAACAAGAGGTGAACTCCCTCCTATCTACATGTGACTTTGATACCCCATTGGATGGTATACTTCATTCTGATACCCTATGTGTCATCAGGTACAACCCTCAAGGACTACCACCATGGCATGGAGCCAAGGATCCGAGACCAGAAGTATGGACAAAACAGAAGATGATCTGAAACTCCAGGAGCCGGTACTACCACCCCCGAGCCCGGTACTACCGGTCATGGTCGTCGTGACGCCTCCGGACGCCTCCCAGGAAGACCCTGGAGCGGTACTATTGCCTGAGCTACTGTCCAACATCGGCAGCGGTACTACCGCCCCAGGTAGTAGCCAGGTACCGCCTGAGGGTGGCAAGCACGCAGAACATGGATAGGTACCTCAACCGGTACGAAGTCAACGCCAATATAGCCTAAGCAGTACTGCCACCAGCTACCTTTCCGTTGCTGGCCAATATAAGGACCCCTGCCCCCATTTGTAAACCCTAGAATTGATGATGAATTAGGTCTGGCCTACGCCTCTACCTCCTATGTGGGAAAACCCTCTCATAACTAATACTTGTGAGTTGTATCAAGGCTCATCCCTATCAAAGATCTTTCCTCTTTGGTGAACTTTACCTTGGTTGATCTCTTGTTTGCAATTCTACCTTTTGGGTCTTTTGCTTGTAACTCTATCAACTTTTGGTCTCTTTACCATTCTAGGATTCTAACTTTGGTTTGGCAATCTCCTTTTGGGATTTTTACCGAAAGGTCTCGTCCCGCAAACTCTATCGAGTTAGTGTTTCTGACAATGAGAACAACTGGAATTGCGTGTATGCTTTGTATCCGATCCCCTTTCCGTGTTTTTCGTGTTCATCCACCTCACCCACGAATTCCCCCACTTTGAGGTAAATCCGCGAGATCGGGCCACCCCATATGGTTTAGCCCACATCACTATATAATCATATATGTACAGAATTAGAAAATATAAACTTGGTAGGGTCATGGTGCATGTAAGAATAAGTAAACAACTTACTTGCTTCTCAAGCTCCTTTGTTCGTGCATCAGATTGTCTGAATTTCTCTTCTGCGAGTCCAAGCTAAATTTGGGAAAACAACTGTATTATCACTAGTGCCGTACACAAGGAAGACACTTCCTCTTCACCTATTTCACTGAATTGATCACAGCACATGCAAGAGTTGTAACACACCTTTTCCAAAAGATTCACATTTTCATCTTTGAGCATCTCAACCTGAAAAAGAGAAGTAACCGCAATCTGATGTAAGCCTCATTCGAATTAAGTTACTCTGTTATTATTCACGAACATTTCGTTATATAAACAATAGTTACACGGTGTAGTGTCCAACATATAGTGTGAGCTGAAAACAACAAAGTTGAGGGAGGGAGAACCTCTTCTGTTAGTGTTGAACTGTCATGTGAGTCCCTTGATCTTGCGGACTGCGCAAAAGTAGGATCTGGATAGATTGTCCTACAAAGTATTCCAATATAAATTTATTAACCTTGATTACAGCAGTATGTTGTCAATTTATATATACAAGTATACTTGACTTTAACTTTGTTACAGATGAACGATCTTGACATAGTGAACATTATTCTGACAATAACAGCCATATGTAATTATTCCGACAATAGCAACAATATGTAAGAGTACTTTGGGTGAGGCATGTTGTGTAACATTTCAATGCAATAAAAGAGATGCAGGGGCTGTGGTGGTCACAACAACATAAATTCGACGCACACAGTATGCTCGTGCTTAAAACATCAAAGATACATAAACATGTACTATTTTTCGAGCCAATTTGGTAGACAATATGGTGGTATCAGATAACGTTTTTACAGTGTCACATTTTACTCTCCCATACAAGGTTGCTACAATCAATACCGCAAATAAATTAGCAGAAGAAGAAAATAAATTGTAAGACACTAAAATGCCAAGAAAATAAAATTATCTCATAAAATATATTCACTTACCTTCTTTCCCTAGGTGTCCCATTGGGCACCTCCACAGCTTGTAGAGGCCTCACATTAGCCCCAACAGGTGGTGCAAAACTCGATCTTCCTGCTGATTGTGGGCGGTTTGCTGCACCTGAGTCCACACCGTTCCGACCTAACTAGGTAAACAAGGAAAAATATAATAAGTCAGCCATTTCATAGAACTGAAAACAGGGAAAAACACATCGTTCTTCATTTCTTCAATTATGGTAACCATAATATCATGCACATGCATCAACACTTAATATATTTTGAAGACATTAGAAACTCAGACCAACTTTGTTACTGATTTTCTTTTTCACCATTCAGCATGAAGCACAACAAGCTTTAATTGTACCAACAAGAAGCATCAAATAGCGCAACACCATGAAAATATAACTGACTAACTACAGTTCCTGTTATCGAGAACCAAAAACATTAGGCAATGAACTGTATATCTGCAGAGCAATCCGTTAACCAGACACCACTTAGATTCCAATGCACTTTGTCCACTTTTAACAATGAAATCTTTGTCGAAAAAAACAACTAAATGTTCCATTACCTGATGGTGCCGCACTAGAATAAAATCGCCCTAGTTGTTTTGTTTTATGAAGGAAATGGAAAATATGTTAGTTTCAGAACCAGCGGATGGAGCAGAAGTGCAGAACACATTTTAACCAAATCTGAGCAGAATGATTCATACTAGATTCTAATCCGAAGAAATTGCTTAGATTAACGAAAGAAAGCTATAATCGTTGACATTACTTATGGCCGGCGAGTTGCTCCTGCTGCGGCTTCCGGTGACTATTGCCTCCAGCGGCTTTGGCAACGCATGGTTGACATTACTTATGGCCGGTGAGTTGCTCCTGCTGTGGCTTCCGGTGACTGTTGCCTCCAGCGGCTTTGGCAATGCATCGTTGACATTAATTATGGCCGGTGAGTTGCTCCTGCTACTGCCTGCGGTGACTACTGCCTCCAGCGGCTTTGGAGGCGCCATCGCCTCCTCCCCTCCATCCTCGCTCCCTTGGCTGCTGGGCCAGCTCTCCACTTGGGCCTCCACCTCCACCGCCGTCTCAGCTACCTTCGCATTTACAACGTCCTCCGCACTGCTCCCCCGCCTTGACCGTCGGCTCGATGGCCTCGCAGCCAGCGCCTCCTTCTCCGGTGTCGCTTCCACGCGCCTATTTGCGCTAGAACTCCGTCCTCCGCGGGCCAGCTGCTGCAGTGGTGTCACCTCCTCCACCGCCGACGGAACGACCGGCTTCACCTCGGCGACCCGCGCGCTGACGCGGGCGCTCTCCCTCCGCATGCCCCGCGGGTCTCTCAGATGCACCGGGTCATCCACCTCTTCCTCCTCGCCGCGTGATCCTCCGTGCGCACTATCAGGTCGCGCCCTCCAAGGGCCGCCGTCCACGCCCGCGTCGGCGCCGCGCCGCGATCGCGCGTGGCCGATGTCCTCGGTTACGCTTCCCTCACGCCGCAAGCGCGCGGGGACCTCGTCCCTTTCGCCCGCGCCGCGTTGCCGCGGGGACGATCGCGACGGCGGGGCCGCCGGAGGCGTCGCGTTTCGGCGGTAGCGCTGGAGGGTGGGGAGCGGGGCTTCGAGGATGATGCTGAACTCGCCGGCGGCGCCCGCGTGGGCGAGCATCACCTCCTCCATGCGCGCCATCGCCTCCCGAGCCGCTGCTGCGCGCCGGGGATCCGACGCTGCAGCGGGGGGTCCTGGCCTCCTCGCAGGGCCGCCGCGCCGGGCCGCGTCCATTGGCGTTAGTTTGGTCGACGCTGCAGCTTTGACTTTAGTTTGACCTTTTCTCCCGTCTGTCTCGCGTCTGGGTTGGAGGCTTGGAGCGGAAGGGGAAGCTGGAATTTGCAGCAAGGCGTGCGCTCATTTGCACTTCACTTTGAGTAAATTTCCAAGCAAGCCTCCACGAAAGCCTACCTCTATCTCTACTACTTAACCTCTATCTCTACTACTTAAAAAAAACGAACGTGTTCCCCCTTCTTTCCCAGTTTGATCGTCCCTTCTTCGCCCACCCGCCTGGGCCAGGCATCAACATGGGCCGTCCGACTGGTGGCCCACCTGAAGCGACCAGAATTATTGCCATCGCCGGTCGCCCGACCTGATTTTCCGTTCGCGCGAATGAGAGGATGTAGGGTTCCGCCGCCGCTGTCTCCGCCCCTTGCTCTGGTCATCCCTGGCGATCTGGCGAGAAGGAGCTTGTCCCGGTCCAGTAGAGATGCGAGGCCAGCCTCCTCACGCGCTCTAATGCACGCACTCAAGGACCCCCACCCCGCCCCCATCCTTCTCCTTCGGGCTGCCATGCCCAGCGCCACTTCCTTCTCCAACGCCATCCATCGACTCCATGATCGAGTACGCTGCGATCCACGCGCCTCTAGATCCAACCATCCCTAGCATGTCGCGGCCGACATGGATCCCAAGCCAGCTCACTACCGCCATGGTTCCCGGGCTAGCTCACTCGCGCCATGGATCCTAGATATATCTCGGCCACCATGAATCATGGCCCAGTATCCTACCCAACATTTGTTTTTTCTCTTCTTTTTTATGTAGTACATAGTATCTCGATTTAGTTATCTAATTTGTGTGTGGGTGCTGCAGACCAACTAACGGCCACGCTGCGGAGGGAAGTGGTTGACTCCAAGGATGACATGAGGATGTGTGAGTCCTGCCGATCCTACATGCATTGCGTGGGTATGATGCTGTAACTGTAAGATGCCACTGTGACTGGGAGGCGCCTCCCTGCACCAGCACCTCATCGCCGACGTGCTCGAGGACCTCCCCTCCACCTCAAGGCCCCCTATTGTTTGAAACTTGCTATTTGTTTTGTGTACTAGCACCACTGATGCATTCATCACCATGGCGGGCTCCTCCCTCGTGTGCTTCTGTCTCCCTTGCCGTGATTTTATTAGGATTCCAAGATTTTCCTTGATGACCTCTGGTTCCTTGTTCTTCTGCGTATTACACTGACCGGTTCTAGATTTTGAGGCTTTCTTAGTTCTCGTGTTTGGCCTAAATGATTAGAGATTTACATCACGACTTGAACAGAAGCACCAAGAGGGAATATTTGGCTACGGATATCTGAAGTTGCACACTCCCATTGGCTGAAACTTGCAGGTAGGCAATGGTTGCTCATCTGTTGTGTACTTGTGTTGTACATTCGTTAGTTCAATCTATCATCTAGTGGTACAAGGGATGCTAATAAGAAAATGACTATTGTGTTGGACATTTGTTAGTTCAATACATCTGTTGGGTGAGACCTATTGGTGGGCAGTAGTGACTACACGTGGAGGACCGATATCCCAGTTGTTAGATCATTGTTTCCAGGTACAACTCTATGAAGGCATTACTTTACCCTATACGTTGTTTGACGAAATGTGAGATCATTATGTTCGCAATTCTCGAGTTGCATATGTTCACGTTCATGCCTGAATCATGTTAAAGGGCATACAGTCAGTTCTGATATTGCAGACAAATCGGATTTCAATATATTTTCTTTAATTCGAACAAAACCAATTCGGGACTATGCAGCTATTGGTCCACTGTTTGGAGATTATTGAACTTGTCATAGTATTGAGCACGATGGTAACCAATGCTTGTACATCCTTGATGGAGTATTTAGGTCTATCCAAATATCAATCATGTGTTGCATCTCTGCAGATGGCTTGGTGGTAATAGACTAAAGACAAAAATTGACCAAGACACTTTTAAAGTAATCCACGTCGCTGGGAGATTCTAAAGGAGCTGCCCATGAATCCAGTCTACAGATTGTCCTTAGGTACAAATGTCGACCTAGGAATGGTAGAGGTGGTGAAGATTAAGAAGCGCATGCCCAAGCTGGGCTTCGTGCTACGTAATAACTATTTTGTGCTTTAACATGGTGGAGTAGGCTGATAGTGGGGAAAATTGTTGGCATGTTGGAAAGTGTCGTCAACAATTACCTCCTCCAAGTAATATGTGTATGCAGATGTGGACCTCAGGATATTATGAGGCATACATAATGGGAGCATTAAGATGTGGACCTCAGTTTGTAGATTTGAGATTGGATTCTCTTACATTGGCTACTCCAGGAAGTAGTAGGTGTTTGAAGTGTTGTGGTTGGCTTAAAAAAACTCATTATATTTGTACGATTGTGTAGTTGAGCTTGTGACAAAGTGTTTTGTACACAGATTTTGGACTAAGCAAACACACAATTTTATCAATCACATAAGTGTAAAACCCTCAATTGCGTGACATAGATTTTTGCCTTTTAATCTTGCTCAATTGTATATAGTTAGAGATATCAATTTGCGAAAAGAAATAAGCAAATGCGTCTTGTTCCGATTTGCCTACGAGGCTTTAAAAAATATGCGAACAAGGTCTGATGTTTTGTTGCACAAATATTTAACTTCTTGCATGCGATCTGATAGGTATTTTTCTGTTCTCAAATGTACTATGTGATTTTATTTATAGAAACCAAACTAGCATATTCTTGTGTAATTGTTTTAGAGGGGAGAAAATGAAACTTGATTCACATAAGAACATCGACGTCAAGAGAAATCATGCAGAAAGAGAGAAGGATGATAGTGATCGTAGCTAGGAAGAAAAGCAAATGTTCAGCATGATATACTTGAAAATCAAGTTCCACAGAAATCACTCTTAATGTGTGTGTTTGCCATATATAGCAATAATTTTATGGTTTTTCTAGATAATTTTTGATAACCCGTGACGATGCATGGGAATTTAACTATTTGAATACAATCACCGCTTTTTCAACTCCATGCCAAACCATACAGCACAACCTGAAGAAACACTTTTCAGAATTCATGGTTAAGTTTTGTAACTTTTTTAGAATTGTTTACCCGTGCGTTGGCATTTATATAAAATATAAAGGTCGTGAAAACATTTTATTTTTGACTATTATATTGTGCATATCTACATAACATGTTGGGGTATTGTCTTTTCTTTCACTTTGCGAAGTGGTGCTGATGTTGAAATGATGTTTCATAAGATATCTTTTCATGTTGAAATGGTGATTAATAAGATATCTTTTGCTCCACATACCATGGGGAAATTTATGTACATTATAATATAACTGATTTGTTTTAAAAAAATTAGTGAGTTATAAATTATATATGTTTATTGAGAAATAATATTTGAGTACCCGTGACAACGCACGGGCATTCGTACTAGTTTTTTCTTTATTTATAAATATAGGTGAAAAGAGCTGGATGATATCAGCGTAGCCGCGTACCGCGTAGGCACGTTTGTTAACGGGACGACCTGCTCAGTGTATTTCCACTTGGTCAAATAAGATATTTGTATGCTTCCCCTACCCCACCCTCAATAACTTTTTTGAAAACAATAGTAAACAAATTCAAAAAATCTGAAATTTTATACAATGAACATGAACAAATGTTCTAACAGCACACCAAAAATCTCCAAGAGATGACGTACTTAGTGGTAAATGCAAAATATTGTCGTATGTGAAAAAAGACAATTTTTTGCATGTACCATTAAGTATTTTTTTTTGCTTTTTTGAATTTGTTTGCTATTTTTTCGATTTTTTAATTCAACCAGGAGCATATGAGTTCGGGTTCAGAACTGGGTTTTTTTTCTTAAATTTGACTTCAAAATTATTTGTTTGAAGAAGATCGAATGGATTCAGACAAGGTCGCCCCTCTCTCCACTACGGTAGAGAGAGTAGAGATTGTTGAAGCCTCCCGAGATTCCACCAAGTTTGCGAGGGTATCGGGAATTTCTCACCCTCCGGCGGCCACTGCGACGGCGGGAGGATCAGGCCTAGCTGCCCGACGCATAGTGTCCGGGATGTTCGTGGAGACGCAAACCTGGTCGAAATATGCGTCGAGTTTGCATCTCGGCGGACGCGCCGAGTGACCGCCGAAACTCATGTAGGACCAGCGCGTCAGTGGCAGGGACGCCGCTAACATTCCCGCCAGTGGCCATTCCTAGCGCGAAAAATCAAAGTAGATCGGCGCCAATAGTCCAGGCCATAGCCATGGACGTCCTCGTCGCCACAGCCACCATGGATTCCGAGGGAACCCTCGCAGCCGCCGCCCCGGACTCCCCCATAGCCACCACCATAGCTCCAATGGAGGCCGCATCACCGGCCGAATCAAAGTGTGGCGCCAAGCCGAGAAGCTAAGCCGAAGGCGGCAAAGAAGGAGTTGTCCAAGGAGGAGAAAGGCGTCGAGACCGCGAAGCGTCGCGGCCGGCGCAAGAATCTGAAGGAGAGGAATGCAGCGGCCGCCACCGCCCAGCACGTGGAGGCCACTGCCCACATCGCGTGGCTGATGCAGCTGAAAGCCAGCGTGCAAGTAGGCCTCCATCCGAGCCTAGCGGAGACAATGCTCCTCGTCAAGCAAGAGAGGATCGTCGACGTCTCTCCCCCGACCTCGTCCGTGAGCTCGGTAAGTTCCCAGCTGCATCCTGGAACGCATGCACCCTCGCAGGTCCACACGGCGTCGTGGTTCGCCTCCGGCGCCGGTGCACTTCAACGGGTCGCCGGTTCCCGACTTAAACCGGACGTCGAGGAGCGGTGACTCGTGCCCAAGCGCGACAGAGAAGACGCATCAGGTCCCACAGGAGACGCCTGATCTATTGCGTCATTGTCAAGCACCATGGCCTCCTTTTGGACTATATTTGTTGTTCTGGCCATGTTGTGCCCCCTTTTAGACTCCATTTTGTATCGTTACCATGTGAAAAATGTGATAAAACTTATTTGAGACCTTAATTTGAGTCAATATGATGGCCATATCTTCGTGCAATTTGATTGTTTCAGCTGTTTTCGGATATTTCTGAAAAATAAATGATCCGCTTAAAATACGTCAGGTCGCTGGAGCCATTCAACGTAAACGAACGCATTACTATTTTTTACGTTAGCGGGTCGATGCAAACAGATGCGCGCGGATATTTTAAACATGGGTGGGCATGTTGGAGATGCCCTCGTTGCTTGTCCCCGCGTTGGGTTGCGTCATTTCCCCAGCTTTGGTCGGCGGATCATTGCCTCTTAAACAAAGCTAAAAGGTCAGAGTGCAAGAGGACATGCATTAATTAGGCGGGTTGACTATGCATCCACACGCAGAGGCCGTCCACCAGACCACCTAGGGATTCCCACTAATTAACTTTTCGATTCCCTAAGCTACTCCCTCGGTTCGGTTTTAATCAACGCGAGCGTAGTACAAAATGCTTAAGTGAATGGTCAGGAATGGCGTCGATTAATTAGCAACGGAGGGAGTACTTGCTAAGTCCTGACTAATTATATTTTCCGGTATACTGCCGCCGGTGTAGATCAAGCTCCAATTTCGCCGGCCAAAATGCAATCGTTCAGCAGGGATCGAGTTGCCTATCCTCTCACCCCTCACATAGTAGGAGTGAGTCGAGTAACCAGTTACTGTTTCCATTTCTTGGTCAATATAAATACGAGCCTCCCTTTTGTGTCATTCTTTCGACAAAGACGGCACATACTTAGACTACAAATTTCAAGTGCACGCAGCACGCTAACACGGTTCGAGTGATCGAGCTGCCTACAACTCTGTCATAAGAAAGATCCCGAGCGCACAAGACAAGCATGTGTTTAAATTTCGCTTATTTTCCTTTAGCGAATAGATTGGTTACATTCCGCGTAGTACTGTACTATTACCACCAAATTAACTCGATAAAATTGAAACACATGCTAGTATTACGATACTCTACCATGGCTGGAAAAGATATTGAAGTGATTAGCAGTAAACGCATACCTTGGGCAACGCGAAACCGAAGTACTTGTCCTTGACGACGCCGCCGGCGCTCCGGCCGCCGTACCCGTGCAAGGGGCTGCGGCCACCGTCGTGCCGCCCGTTAGTAGCTCCGCCGGCCACCTGATCTCCGACGTCGTCTCCGTACCCGTTCTCGTAGTCGTCCTCCTCCGCGGCGGCGACCCGCGTGCCCGGGCGCGCCATGACATGCGCCAGCGCGGCCGCGGCTCGAGCCTTGGACCGCGCGGCCAGCGGGTGCACTGGCGACGGCGCGGGATGAACGAGGGGGTGTGCCGGGGACGCTGGAGCGGAGTAGATCCCCGCCCCCGAGCGCCGGCGGCTGTACGTCGGGCTCCCTGTCCGCCGCCAGTCCATCACTACCTGCCGCGTTCGTCGGCTTACGGAAGGGAGAGTGTCTTTTGTGTGTACCAGAAACGGAGAGAATACTCGAAGAGAGAGAATACTCGAAGAGAAGTATGGTTAAGCATAAGAGAGATGTGAAGTATGGTAGCGTCAGATCTGGAAAGCATAAACAAGTCCAAGCCTCAAAGGTGTATAACAGTGGCCTTGCTCAAGCGTTTGCCAAGGCAACCCAGATTTTCCGGTAAACGGCGCTATGGACAGACAAAGTGATAGGGATTTGGTGCACATGGCAACACTGCTCCCTTCATTTTTAGATTTTTAATTTTTTAAAATCTCACACTTCTATTTGTTCAAAAATTATGACGTTAAATATGTTACATCCATACTGTACATATCTATTTGTATATTTAATACCATAATTTTTAGAAACATAGAAATGTGAGATTTTAAAATTTTCGTTAATCTGAAATTGGAGGGAGGACTGGTGTCCATGTGTTAAAGACACTTTTTGGAGACAAAGCTACTCCTCCGATCCGAAAAAACTGTCGGATGCTTAATACAGTTAACTTAAGCCCTGAAAAAAGGTGCATGACTCCGTGTTATGGCCAGATCGATCGTTCGCGCGCCTCCATTGGCTGGCTGGATCGATCGATCGATTGCTCGCCTCCGCGCTGGAGGGCCGGATCGATTCACTCGCCTACCTCCGTGCTGGCCTCCGCGTTCTGGCCGGCTCGATCGATCGACCGCCCGCCTCCGCGTTTCGGCTGGCCAGATCGAGTTGCTTGCTCGCTCGTCTCCTCCGGCCAGCTCTTCCTCGTCAGATCGTCGGGGCGCGCGGATGAATGCGCGCTCGGTCGAGCAAGCCCGTCGCGACGCCTGCGGGTCTCCTCCTGCATGTGGGCGCCGCCGCCGTTATAATCCTGGAGTGTTAGGGGATAAGGGAGCACAGCAAGAGAGGCGAGCGGTTGCGGGTGAGATGATGCGGGCCGTCCCACGATAGGGGAGAAGTGCGGGTTGATAAACAACAAGCTCGTGGGTTATTTTGCAAAATCACCATTCCGACATTTTTTTTAGGATCGGAGGGAGTAGAAAAAGATCTATCTCTATCTATCTTTACCTACCAATCTCTACTAATAAGTTACGGATCAGTAGTGTTGATAGGTCAAAAAAATCGAAACAAATTTTCGTCCGTCAAAATAACCGTGATCGTCCTTCAGTCTACAAACCAGAGCCTCCACTTCGTACGTAAAAAAAACCAATAGTGTCTGCAAACCAGAGCCTCCACTTCGCACGTAAAAAAAACCTATAGTTCAATCGGATCAGCTTACATACAAAAAAAAAAACGGTTATTCCGTCCGCGCAGGCTTCCTATTCAACCTCTGATAAATCGCCAACAGAAAGACCGATAGGAGCGGGCGGCCCTAGCTGCCGCTCGATCGCCAGGTTTTTATTGCATGATCGGTTTCTGATAGATTAATTAGTGAAAAACCGTGGCAATAAGTAGAAGACATGCATGGGATGCACCACATTTTCTTCTCTCTCCTCGCGTCATGTGCATTCCTAATTAGCGTGGCTAATCACCGCATGCAAATTTAGGGTCACCCATCGAATATATGTAGCAGAAACCATTGTTTAAAATGATTTATCTTTCAAACGACAACTCCAAATTAAGATTCGCTTTCACCAATAAATCCGTCTCGACGAGATCTTCAAAACTAGCACCCATTTTAATATGTTTCGACAAACTTTTGTTTTGGCTAAAAGTTATCAAGCTTCTATATTTGAATAATCTACCCCTACGTACTTGAGTGATCAACAGTAAATGTATAAAATTATCAACCCCGGATTGAGGGAAAGTTCTGCATGCAAGCACAAATAGACGAATTTGCTGATGTCAGCGGAATCTTCTCCAAATTTCAAATTTCAAAACGTTTTAACTTTCAAACGATAACTCCAAATTAAGATCCGCTTTCACCAATAAATCCATCTCGACGAGATCTTCAAAACTAGCACCGATGTTAATATGTTTCGAGAAACTTTTTTCTAGATAAAAGTTATCAAGCCTCTCTATTTGAATAATCAACCCTCCGTACTTGAGTGATCAACGGTAAATGTATAAAATTATCAACCAGTGCGGGTATTGAGGGAAAGTTGCATGCATGCACAAAAATTGTCAGAGGAATCTTTTCCAAATTTTAAAATTTAAAACGTTTTAATTTTCAAACGACAACTCCAAATTAAGATTCGCTTTCACCAATAAATCCGTCTCGACGAGATCTTCAAAACTAGCACCCATGTTGATATGTTTCGAGAAAAAAAATTCGGGCTAAAGCCTCTCTGTTTTGAATAATCAACCCCTTCGTACTTGAGTGATCAACAGTAAATGTATAAAATTATCAACTCCAAAGTTAATTTTATTTTAAATATTTAGCGAATATTTTTTAGTTTAGAAGCTATCAACCCGGTGTCCTGTTATTTATCAACAGTAAATATAATAACTACCAACCCTAAAAATATAACTTCATTTCGAATATTTTGGCGACTCTTTTTAGTTTACAAGTTATCAACCCGGTGCTCCGTTATTTATCAATGGTAATTATAAAAAACTATCAACCCTAAAAATATTTCATTTAGAATATTTTAGCGAACATTTTTTTATTTTACAAGCTATCAACCTGGTGCCTCGTTATTTATCAACTGTAAATATAAATAAATAATAACCCTAAAAAGTATTTCATTTAGAATATTTTAGCGTCTCTCTTTTAGTTTACAAGCTATCAACCCGGTGACCCGCTATTTATCAATGATAAATATAAATAAATATCAACCCTAAAATTTTAATTTAATTTAAAATATGTAGCAACTCTTTTTTGTTTACAAGTTATCAACCCGGTGCCCCATTATTTATCAACGGTAAATATAAATACCTAGCAACCCTAAAAAGTAAATTTCATTTAGAATAGTTTAGCAACTTTTGTTAGCTTACAACTTAAAAACAGTACTTAATTTGAGTAGCAAGTGGTAGTTAATTTGACTTGCTGGTGGATCTTTCCACCCGTTATTTTCCCCCTCAAAAACCACTGGCCCGAAAAAAGGAATTAAAAAATTAATCCAAAAAAAACATGAATTACCGTACGAAATAACAACATAAAGGGAATTGCAAAAAAAGAGAATTGTCAAAAAGGAATTGCAAATAAAGAGAATTGAAAGTATGAGTCGTGCTGGAAAAAAAAGCGAGATGCTCTGTGCATGCATGCAACAACTTGTGAGAGCTAGCCTCGTGCTGAAAAATTGGCTCATTAAATGCAAACTCATGAGATACTTTATGTATGCATGCAGTGTGAACGCTCTTGGCTGTATGCAACTTGCAAGTGGGAACGTGAGCTGTTAGTGTGAACACAAAGCTACATGTGAACGTAATTAAACACTACGAGACAAAAAAGGGAATTGATTTCGCGCATGGCGCGAGCGCTGCCGCGCAAGGAAACAGATCGCTCGAGCGATCCATTGCCAAGGAGGGAATTCAGATAGGAGCGGCTAAAGAAACCGGATCTGGGACCACCTTCGTGCGAGAGTCCATATTGAATCGATGACAGATCCTTCCTATGTTCGGTATTATTTGCCTAGAGTGTCAAGCGTGGCCTACTCGAATTATACAGGAAGTTCAAAAAAAAACTCAAATTATACAGGGACCGAGCCAGCATCATGGGCGGAGCCGGGGCCCGGCGAGCCTGGGCAGCTGCCCTGGCTCCGATCTGCGTTGCCTCTTGGTATTGATGCTTTCGCTAGACAAGCCGCGTACTAGCGCAACGTTGTTCCGAGCAAGTCTTCAGAATATATAGCTCAGCGGTGGGATTCGTTATGGAGGTCCCGGTGCGCCTCTACACTGGTTGGACGAGATGGGCTGCACGTGTTTGTGTAGCTGCAAGATCGATCAAACTTCTTATCTACTAAGTACAGTACATCGGGCTACGAGCCCCAGACTACCGTGAAGTTCTGGAGAAAGCATGGAATGATGGAAGTGATGGTTCAGGGTCATTGCAGTCGATGTGGTCAAATCTGAATCATGTTGCTACGTCGCTCAAGGACTGGAGCCGAGCCACATTTGGTTCGGTTCGGAAGAAAATTCGGCAACTGGAAGGCAGGCTGCGAGATATACGTGAATAGCAGCTGTCCGATCAAAGTGTGCAGGAGTAAAAGGTTTTACAAACCGAGTTGTGTGAGCTGTTTGAAAGAGAAGAGATCATGGCACGGCAGCGATCTCGAGTTGAATGGCTCCGAGAGGGCGACCGGAATACCTCCTTCTTCCATGCTAGAGCTTCAGCGAGACGGAAAACGAATAGAATTGATGCGCTACGTCGTGTTGATGGTTCTAAATGTGAAGTACAGAGTGAAATCAAGAGTATGGTTCAGAACTTTTATGAGAACCTATTTTCCTCTGAATTTTGTACTTCTGTGGATGCAGTTCTTGATGCCATTCCCTCCAAAGTGACCTCTGCAATGAATGATGATCTCTGTAAGGCATATACTGATGAGGAGATTGGAGCTGCCCTCTTCCAAATGGGTCCTACAAAAGCGCCGGGGCCTGATGGTTTTCCAGCGTTATTTTACCAAACCCACTGGGAATTCTTCAAGGAGGAGATCTGTAATGCTTTCAGGGTGTTTATTTCTGGAGGGGAGGTGCCGGTGGGTTTCTGTGACTCCGTCATCGCCCTGATTCCGAAAGTGGCTAAACCGAAAGATTTGAAGAATTTTCGCCCTAACAGCTTATGCAATGTGATTTACAAGATCGCCTCCAAAGTTCTGGCTAATAGGTTGAAAGTAATTCTGCCAATGATCATCTCTGAACACCAAAGTGCCTTTGTGCCTGGCAGACTCATTACTGACAATGCTCTTATTGCCTTTGAATGCTTACACACCATCAGACAACAAGATAACAAGCGACCCTTCTTTGCTTTGAAGATTGACATGATGAAGGCATATGACAGGGTCGAGTGGGATTATCTTCGTGGGTGCCTGAGTAAGCTTGGTTTTGCCCCTTCCTGGATACAGTCGGTGATGCGCTGTGTTACGTGTGTTCGATATGCTGTCCGTGTCAACGGAGAACTCACTGACCCTGTGGTGCCATCCAGGGGCATCCGACAAGGGGATCCCATCAGCCCCTACTTATTTCTCTTACGTCTGTCATGTTTACTGCAACAAAGGGAGGACCGTGGTGAGCTCTATGGAATCAAAAATGGTAGACTCGGCCCCCTATCTCACATTTACTGTTTGCGGATGACAACATTTTCTTTGCTCGGAGTGATTGTAGGAGCGTGGATGCCTTGAAGAATACACTTAAGTTATACTGTGACGGGTCTGGTTAGAAAATAAATCTAGACAAGTCATCAGTTTTCTTTGGTAATCACTGTAGTGATGTGATCAAGAATAGAATGAAGGAGGCGCTAGGTGTTCAGAGTGAGATCCTTAATGATTTCTATCTCGGCATGCCTACCTCTGTTGGGTGCTCCCCTACTGCCACCTTCAATTTCCTCTATGATATGATCTGGAAAAGGATAAATGGGGTGACGGATCGGCCTATGTCAAAAGCGGGAAAAGAAACTTTTCTGAAGGCAGTGATTCAGGCCATACCCACTTATGTGATGAGCTGCTTCCAAATCCCAGTTTCAAAGTGTGCTAAGATGAAACCCTCCATTGCCAATCAATGGTGGGGAGTGGAAGATGGGAAGAAGAAGCTTCATTGGAGATCAGGGAATTGGTTGTCTACACCTAAAAGTCTAGGTGGTATGGGCTTCCGGGACATAATGTTGTTCAACCAAGCCATGCTTGGTCGTCAAGGATGGAGGCTGCTTACGGAGCCAACATCCCTATGCGCCAGAGTGCTCAAGGGCCGGTATTTTCCTGATACAGATTTCTGGCATGCGACGAAACCAAGATCATCTTCATACACGTGGAGAAGCATCTTATTTGGCAGAGAGATTCTTCTCAATGGTGCCCAATGGGGTATTGGCAATGGACGGTCCGTGAAAATTACATCTGATCATTGGGTTCCAGAGCGTCCACCTTATATGCTAAAACCTCTTATACCTATTCCTAATGAAGCTACTGTTAGTTGCTTGATGGATGATCAGACGTGCCAGTGGATTCCTGAAACGGTGTATGCCTTCTTCGATAAGGAGACGACAGATTTGATCATGCAAGTTCAGATTAGCAAGCATGGGGGGAGGACTTTGTACGCTGGCCTCACACAAGGAATGACATCTATTCAGTGCGGTCAGCATACAATCTGGTCAGATCGAATAAGTTCTTTCTGTCTCGAAGCAAGCGTGGTGGTGGTATGTTGTCCGCGGCGGTGAATGAGGAGAAACAGTGGAAAATGATCTAGAAGATCAACACGCTGGGGAAGATGAAAATCCACCTCTGGCGATTTGCTCATGACTGCCTGCCGACGGGCGTCCAACTCTGTCGGAGACATGTTCCTACCAGTGACCTATGTATTTTCTGTGGGCGGGTGGAGGATGTAGCACACGCTCACCTCTATTGCTAGTTCGCGAAGGAAGTTTGGTGGCTGGTGAGATTGTCCCTCGGAGTCCAGCTCGCATGCCATGATTTTATGTCACCGAAATTTTGGCTGTTTGACTATCTGTCAAAGGCGACGGAGCTTGAGGCGACTACTCTGGCTGTGGGGTGCTGGCATGTGTGGAATGCCAGGAATTATGCAAGGAATAACAATTCTGAACCCCACCCTCAGAACACAAGTGTGAAGATTATCTCTTACATTCATATGATTGTGCAACACTGTTACATACCTAAACCGGGTACTAGGCGTGAATGCAGTTAGTTTCAGAAATGGACTCCGCCACCGCCTGGGGAGATTGGAACTTGCCTCGCTGCAGCTAGTGAACCTCTGGTGGGTTTTACACATCCAGAACTGGCCGAGGCTTTGGCACTTCGGCGTGCAATGGAGATCGCCAGGGAAAGGGGTCACGACAGGTGACGTGGGCATTACCCTTCGGGTAACCGACATTGCCCTATCCTGTATTGGCTAATTGGAGGCCCATGAAGACACTTGAAGGCGAGATGGGCCACCTGGGCGGCGCACCAGAAGAATCCTTGACGGGCAAGACAAGGAAACAGCTGAACAAGGAAAGATTAGATTCAAAACTGCTGTAAACCTAGTCATGCTCGGTTAGATCTCTTGAGACCTGGCCTCCTATATAAAGGCCAGGAGAGGGGCTGCCGAGGGACACAATCAATCTTAGCAATCTTAGCCACCAAAAGCATAGAGCTAGGTCACCATAGCGCCATCTCGACGAGATCTCAGCCGAACTATTCGGCACCCCATTGTAACCTATTATCATCATAATCAACAACAGATAGACAGGACGTAAGGGTTTTACCTCATCGAGGGCCCCGAACCTGGGTAAATCGCTCTCCCCGCTTGTCTGTGAACCGATGTCTCGTGTCCGCTTGCAGGATTCCATCAACCCTAAGCCCCTATCGGAGGGCATTGCCGAGAAGCACCCTCGACAATTGGCGCCGTCGTGGGAACCCCCACAAGGCAGGTCATCGGCGATACTCACGTCTGCGGCGTTCGTACTCGAGTCACCAACACCATCAGATCCAAAAGACCCGATCCGCTGCGGATCCTTTGAGTTCGTACCACATCTCGAGCCGCCGCTCGTCCCTGCAGAATCGTGCGACGGCATGACCACAACTTTCGGAGGCGTTCACTTCATCATCGACTCCAGGGGCTTTCTTCGCCTCCCTAGGATAAGTAAGTCTGACGCAAGGACCTCAGTCTCGATAGATGACGTTCCGGCAGCAACCTTGGAAATCCCGCCCAGAAACGCGCAAGGAGGCAGCCGAGGAGTTTCGACCTCACAACGGGACGAAGGAAGAGACGAAGGGACTCGCACCGTAAGGAGGAAGAACGTGCAGCGACCCACCCTCGCTAGTCCGAGCGAGGACAGTAGGACATGCAACCGATCCATGGTCGCACCCGTTCGCTGTATCTATCGGCTACGGAGCAGCTCGAGGCACCATGCTACCTCCACTCTTATATTGATCCGATGGACGGTCGAGAGAAATCCAGTCATCTGCTAAGGAACTGCCGACACTTCCTGGAGATTCGACAGTTCTGTGATGATCTTAGAACCGAAGCTATGTCCAGAGTCCACGTAATGGAGAAAAGGGCAAGGTCTTACAATTATTCACCAGAGCCGTATGTACCAGAGCCATACGATCCAATGGAAAAGTATATACCAGCCAAACGTTCCCAGAGCCGTGTGGGCAGGTCAACATGATCCATAAAACCAGCTTTTCGAAAAGGGAAATCAAGAAATTCTCGCAAGAAGTAAAGTATGCGGAAGTTGCTATGGTTGATACACGAATTCATCGACTGGTGGAGCAGAGCATCTCCTTCGACAGGACAGACCATCCGAAGGCTTTCCCTAGACCAGGTCATGCAGCCCTTGTCCTTGAGGCGCGGGGGGTCCAAGATGAGCAAAGTATTCATGGACGGAGGAAGCGGCTTGAACTTGTTATTCGCTAACACGATGAAAGCAATGGGTTTAACGTCGACATGCTGAGAGAGTCCGATACAGGATTCCATGGCATCATACCGACTCGACCCGCTTACTCCCTAGGCAAAACATCGTTGGATGTTGTTTGGCACACCAGCAATTTCAGGAAGGAGAAAATCGAGTTTGAGGTGGTCGACTGGGAATCTCAGTACCACGTCATCCTCGGCAGGCCCGCCTTTGCCAAATTTATGGCCGTACCTCATTACGCGTATTTGAAGTTGAAGATGCCTGGCAACAATGGGACTCCAATAACTGTTCATGGAAGCTTCACTGTTCGGACAATTGCGACAGAGAATTCCGAAGATTGCCTCAAAGTTGAGCAAAGGAAGAGCTCAACACGTCGACGCCGTCACGGATCATGCACAACCACCAGCCGACAATCGAAACGTAAGGGCCGACGAATTCGACGCTGCAAAAGAAACAAAGAAGCTGCAGGTGCATCCGACCCGAAGAAGACGGTCAACACGTCGGCAGACCTTACTGACGCATAGGAAGCGCGCTCATCGAGTTCCTCGGTGAGCGCTGGGATATTTGCATGGGAACCATCCGACATGCCGTCCACAGGGAACTCGCTGAGCACGCCCTCAATGTTGACCCGACAACTAAACCAGGCAGAATCGATGCGCTGATTTTCCGAACCGAAGAGAAGAGCAATCGGCGAAGAAGTTAGTCGACTCCAAGCGATTCATTCGAGAGCTCAAGGAATCTGAGAGGGTGGCCAACCCCGTTATGGTGCCGAAAAAGACACGACCGCTCTTCGCATGTGCATCGACTACACCAGTCTCAATAAGCACTGCCCGAAGGACCACTTCCCGCTACCTCGTATAGACCAGATAGTCGACTCCACAGCTGGATGCGATCGTCTCTCCTTCTTGGATGCATACTCTGGGTATAACCAGATCAAGCTCAAAAAGGAGGACCAGGAATTAACCGCGTTCATCACCCCACATGGCGTTTTCTGTTACAACGTCATGACGTTCGGGTTAAAGAATGCAGGGGCAACCTACCAACGGTGCATGCAAGCCTGCCTTGGAGAACAGATCGGGAGGAACATCGGAGTTTACATCGACGATATTGTGGTAAAAACGAAGCACACCGCCACTCTCATTGACGATTTGCGAGAAACCTTCGACAACTTAGACAAGTACAAGATCAAGCTGAACCCGAAGAAATGCTTCTTCGGGGTGCCAGGGGGACAAGTACTCGGCTACTTCATCTCGGCAAGAGGAATAGAAGCTAACCCTTTGAAGACCAAAGCTATCCTCGACATGGAACCGCCAAAGAATCTGCACCAAGTGCAGCAGTTGGCAGGACGGTTGGCGGCACTCAGATTCATCGCCAAGCTAGGAGAAAAAGCTTTGCCCTTCTACAACTTGATGAAAAAGTCAGAGAAGTTCGAATGGACAGATGAGGCGCAGGAGTCTTTCGACAATCTGAAGAAAATCTTATCGACATCCCCATCCTCGTAACCCCCGCGAGAAGCAAACACTGCTTATGTATATAGCGCGGCCCAAGTCTTTAGCAGCGTGTTGGTAGTCGAACGAGAGGAAGCGGGAGAGTTCACGGTGTGCAGGCATGTTTACTACCTCGTGAAGTGCTCACACCTGCCAGACAGAGGTACCCCCATCATCGCTGGCATATGCAGTATGGAGGTCAGCTCGCCACTGCGGCACTACTTCAGAGCACCCGATTGTCGTTGTAAGCGAAGCACCATTGAAGAACATAATGACTAACCCAGAAGCCACAGGTCGAGTGTCTCAATGGGCCATCGAGATAGCACCGCACGACATAACCTACGTCAATCGGACGGCGATAAAATCCCAAATCCTCCCAGACTTCGTAGCAGATTGGATCCAATCGCAAACACCAGCACCCGACATGTCGGGGTCATGGACAATGTACTTCGACGGGTCAAAACGGAGCACAGGAGCAGGAGTTGGGGTGGTACTAATATCACCGCAGGGAGATAAGATGAAGTACATACTACGTATGAACTTCTCCCTGCCGACGAATAATGAAGCAGAATACGAGGCGCTGTTACATGGGATGAAGATGGCCAAGGCATGCGGGGCAACTCAATGAACCTGTGTGACGCGGTCAGCAACAATATGATCGCCTACCGACAGTTATACCAGAACATGGAAGCCAAATTTGAAGGGTGTGAGCTTAAACATATCGGCAGAGCCAACAACGAGGAAGACGACACTTTGGAAAACATCGGTTCCATGTGCTCCCCCATTCCATACGGAGTGTTTTACGAAGTGATCACTCAGCGATCGATAAAAGAAAAGGCGTCGGCACCTTCAAAACCGTCGGCTGGCGGAATCAGAGGCAAGCCCGCAGCAAGCTGCCGAAGAATCTCCAACTCCTCTTGTTGAACAAGTCCTCCTCCTTGAGCCACTATGGACCAAGCCGTTCCTAGCGTATCTAACAAGGCAGGAGTTACCAGAGGATCCAGAGAAGCGAGACGAATCGTCGGAAGATCGAAAGCCTTCACCATAGTAAACAGTGAACTATACAAACGCAGCATTTCCGGTATTTTCCAAAGATGCATAGCCATTGACGATGGAAGAGCACTTTGCGCGAGATACACGAAGGAACTTGCGGACATCACGCAGGAAGGGGCCCTTGTGGCGAAAGCCTTTAGGGCGGATTTTACTGGCCAACAGCCGCATCGGATGCTCGAGATCTGGTCATGAAGTGCGACCCCTGCCAACGGTTTTCCCAAAACCGCACGCCCATGCGACAGACCTGATGACAATATCTCTGGCGTGGCCTTTCGCTCAATGGGGGCTCGATCAAGTTGGACCACTGCCAAGATCATCGCCTGGAGGACACACGTATTTATTGGTCGCACGACAAATTCACAAAGTGGATCGAGGCAACCAGACGAGACCGAAAGAAAAACAGCAGTTCAATTCTTCGGGGAATAACATGTCGATTTCGCATGCCTCACAGTATCGTCACAGACAACGAACTAACTTCGACTCCAAAGAGTTTCAAATTTTTTGTGATGATGGAGGAATAAAACTGAAATTTGCATCAGTGGCTCACCCACGACCAACGGCCAGGTGGAAAGGATCAACGGTCTAATAGGGGATGGCCTCAAGAAACGCCTTACGGGCGCGGCCGGAGCCTGGGTCGAGGAGTTACCATCTGTACTTTGGAGCTTACGTACCACACCTAACAGGTCGACTCAATACACCCCGTTCTTCTTGGTACATGGAGCCGAAGCAGTTCTGCCAGCCGACGTTCGGTTCGAAGCCCCTCGGGTAACAGCGTACACAGAATCTTCTTCCAACATCGCATTACAGGACGTTGTAGACCTCCTCGGCGAAGCCCGAGACATTGCTTTGGCCAGAACTACAGTGTACCAGCAGGCGTTAAGGAATTATCACAGCCGATGAATACGCAACCGAAGCTTTAATGTCGGAGATATGGTACTTCGGCTGAAGCAAGAGAGACCCTCGAAACTCGAGTCTCCATGGGAAGGACCTTACATCGTCACTGAAGTGATACCAGGAGGAGCATACCGGCTCAAAAACCCAACTTCGGGAAAAGATGTTGAGAACCCATGGAACATCGCACACTTGCGACGGTTCTATACATAGGATACTACTGTTTTTTATTGTTCGACAGCCTTTAAGGTTACTTTTGCGTTATGAATAAAATGTTAATCAAGTTTTCTACCTTTTTTCTCAATACAGGCCACACCACCCGAACATGTCGTCTGCGGCCCCTACACTTGGCTCTTACTCCCATCGGGAGCGTTGGCCTAACAAAATATGCTTACACAGTGTCACTAATTAAATACTCTCAATGGGAGCTAAGATTAGTGACACACAAAAATAACCAATCCAAGCCTCGAGAAAAATATGCGAGCGCTGCAGTCGATGGTTACATTATCACAAAAAAAAGGCCCAAACCGGTGCACCGCGTGACGAAGCCAAGCGTCTAATTCCTTCGACTAAGTCGACGGGTCTCGCTTTCATAAAACTTACATATCGACTTTGCAATAACATTGCAAAAATTCAACAAAGTCGTCGAGAGAGCAGGTTGAACTGATCACTCAGCCGCCCTCGACAATGGAATATCAATCAAACTAACATAGCGTGCAACACACGCAATAAATTTGTACAAAACAATCTTGTGCAGATACAAGGTTATTACCTTTATGACTGGGCTCCCTGGTTCCCTTGGGTCCTCAGATCCCTCTCGAGACATGACTCCATCCTGGAAATAATGGTATATGCGGGACCTCTAGCAATATCATAATATTGGCCTAAACTCCTCTCAGTGTTTGCCACGGCTCTCAAGTCCAAAGATGGATGGCATGCCGATCCGAAGCAAAAGCAAGTTCAGCACCAGCCAAAAGTTCTTTTCGCACCAACTGTCGAATCCTTTCGGGAGACTTGAATCGGGTGAACAGGGCAGATAAAGTTTCAGGTGCTTGGTCCAGAGGAAACAAAGTCTTCCAAACCATCGTGAGATGAGCATGTAATTTATCAAAATAGTAATGCACCTTCTCTGCCCGATGCTCGAATTTTGCCACAATGACAGCCTTCGGACGATGCGACCATAAATCATGTTTCAGATGAGCAGCGTCAGTCATTGCTTCGAATTTTTCGTGGATCTTCCTGTCCTCCTTTGATTTATCATGAGATACGACTGAAAAGGGACAAATATCAGTTGGGGAAGCATCCAGGATATGTCGGAAACCAAAAGAAAAGTTACCACTTACAGCCTAAACTTTCGGTAGCAACACGAAGACGATCGAGGACGTGTTGTTCAATAGCAGTCGCTATCTCACTCTTTTTCTTCAACAACGCTGCCATCGCGTGGAGGGAAGTGATATCTTTATTCAGACGAAACATTTGGTCACGTAAAGAACGAACAAGGCATGACTCATCGCTAGTCGAAGAATTTGGAAAAATTTCGGCACGGGAAGAAGATGAAGGAATCTGCAGTACAACTTCCAGATCAGAATGATATTAACATAAAACTCCCATCGGGAGCATTGAAGTACACGAGTTACATCCAAAAGATTGTTTCAACTGATTACAGAACCAAAATAAAACAGGACTAAGTCAAATTCCGATTGGTCTTATTTACAATAAATCAAGCAAGAAATCAAAGGATTGCCGATGATGAGCCAGGGGCAGCTTCAGGAATAGGCTTGGTTTGCGCTTCATCCACCAACTTCAGGAGCCGATTGGCACATGTCACTGCCGATCGTTTGAAGGGTTCAAGGTGGACTAAATGATTGTCATCATCCACAGGCAATGCCTTAGATAATTCCTCTAACTCTGACCCCATCCCATGGCCCATCAGCAGCTGGAAAGTAAGGACCGCCCCATACAAGCGGTTACGGCGTTTCAGTACCTCACGAGCTCGGAAGGGTGGACGAGGAAAGCATCCGCCAATTCGCCAAGAGCCTTGTCTTGCTTCGTGATACGTCCATTTTGCATCACTATTTTATATCATAATTTGCTGTTATTCATTGATATATTTCATATTTAGAGATGATACTTATGTTATTTCATCTATTTTGCATGTTTCATGATCATTGGAGAATTATTCACCGGAGTCAGGATTCTGCTGGAAAAAGCACCGTCAGGACACCATATTTCTGAAGATCAACAACTAGCGGAAGTTATACGAAAATCCTATTTTTCCAGGGGACGAAGGGAGCCAAAAGGAGGAGCCGAGAGGGGCCACCATGGCCCCCCCATAGGCCGGCGCGGGCCAGGCCTGGCCGCGCCGCCTTGTGGGAGGGGGCCCACAGCCCCCTCTGGCAGCCTCTCCTTCGCGTACTTCTTCGTCCCGAAAACCTAAGCCCAGGGAGTGAAGGAGTGTGAGCCGCCTCTGCGGGGTGGAGAAACACCAGAGAGAAAAGAGCTCTCCGGCGGGCAGGAATCCGCCGGGGAAATTCCCTCCCGGAGGGGGAAATCGACGCCATCGTCATCGAGCTGGACATCATCATCATCATCATCATCATCATCATCATCATCACCACCATCTCCACCATCTACACCGCCATCTCCACCGCTGCATCTCGTCACCGCTGTAACGATTTGGGTTGGATCTTGATTGTTTGATAGGGGAAACTCTCCCGGTGTTGATTACTACTTGTTATTGATGCTATTGAGTGAAACCATTGAACCAAGGTTTATGTTCAGATTGTTATTCATCATCATATCACCTCTGATCATGTTCCATATGATGTCTCGTGAGTAGTTCGTTTAGTTCTTGAGGACATGGGTGAAGTCTAAATGTTAGTAGTGAATTATTGTTGAGTAGTATTCAATGTTATGATATTTAAGTTGTGGTGTTACTCTTCTAGTGGTGTCATGTGAACGTCGACTACATGATACTTCACCTTTATGGGCCTAGGGGAGTGCATCTTGTATTCGTTTGCTAATTGTGGGGTTGCCGGAGTGACAGCAACCTAAACCCCCGTTAGTATATCGGTGCAGGAGGGATAGCAGGATCTCAGAGTTTAAGGCTGTGGTTAGATTTATCTTAATTACTTTCTTGTATTTGCGGATGCTTGCAAGGGGTATAATCACAAGTATGTATTAGTCCTAGGAAGGGCGGTGCATTAGCATAGGTTCACCCACACAACACTTATCAAAACAATGAAGATTAATCAGCCGTATGAAGCGAAAGCACTAGACTAAAATCCCGTGTGTCCTCAAGAACGTTTGGTCATTATAAGTAAACAAACCGGCTTGTCCTTTTTGCTAAAAAGGATTGGGCCACTCGCTGCAATTATTTCTCTCGCATTTTATTTACTTGTACTTTATTTATCTGCTATATCAAAACCCCCTGAATACTTGTCTGTGAGCATTTACAGTGAATCCTTCATCGAAACTGCTTGTCAACACCTTCTGCTCCTCGTTGGGTTCGACACTCTTATTTATCGAAAGTACTACGATACACCCCCTATACTTGTGGGTCATCAAGACTATTTTTTGGCGCCGTTGCCGGGGAGTGAAGCGCTATTGGTAAGTGGAATTGGTAAGGAAACTTTTACTGTACGTGCTGATTTTGTTTCTGCTTGCTGCTATAAGTCATTATGGAGAGATCCTCCCTTGAATTTCTATTTGGGAAATCTACTACTACTGCAACGGTAGTGGATGAGGCGCCAGGTGAGGAAGTAATACCATATAAAATACCTATGAAAATTATTGAACGTGTTGTGGATAACCGCTATGAAGGGGATGGAACTGTTCATCCTGGAGATCATTTACTGTTTTTACATGAATTATGCGGGTTATTCAAATGTGCAGGTATTTCAATGGATGAAGTTAGGAAGAAATTATTTGTTATGTCGCTATCTGGTAAAGCGGCGCATTGGTATAAACTGCTGAAGGATGGGCGTTCTCTTGATTGGAAGGATATTGTGCCTCTATTTTACTCTAAATTCTATCCTCCAAGTGAAATTCACAAAGACCGCAACCGTATATATAATTTTTGGCCTCATGATGGAGAGAGTATTGCCCAAGCGTGGGGGAGATTGAAGTCTTTAATGCTCAAATGCCCCATTCATGAGCTTCCTGGTAATATTATTATTGATAATTTCTATGCAAGACTGTCTTTTCAAGATAAAACCTTGCTGGATACTTCTTGTTCTGGATCATTCACGCGCAATAAAGAAGAGTTTAAATGGGACCTTCTTGATCGAATCCAAGAAAATACTGAAGGATGGGAGAATGACAAAGGTAGAGTGTCAGGTATAAATTATAATTATGAATGCATTGAAACTTTTATGGATACTGATGAATATCGTAATATGAGTGCTACATATGGTCTTGACTCTCAAGTTGTTGCAAATATTTATAAAGCCTTTGCCTCTCATTTTGAATTGCCTAGGAAGAATTTTGATAAGTATCATGAACCATATAAAGATAAAGTTGATTCGCCTAAAGGCAAATGTATTGAAATTAAAACTGTTGATCATGTTCTTCCTGAGGCTTATATTGAAAAAACTCCTTTCCCTGCTAAAATGAAGGAGTATTCTGTTATAACTAGTGTAGTTAATAAAAGTGCAAAGAAACCCATAGAACCTGAAGAACAAATAAAAGTTGAACCTGCTGTTGCAATAGTTAAAGATCTTGTTACTGAAAATGTGGAAGATGGTCATATTATTTTTTGTGAAGATGCTTCTAATATTGTTTCGCATCCTAATAAGTCTATGAAAGCCAGTGTTCCTGTGCTCTCTGTTCGAATTGGTGATCATTGCTATTATGGTTTATGCGACATTGGTGCAAGTATTAGTGCCATTCCTTATGAGCTCTACACGGAAATTATGCATGAAATTGGTTCTTGTGAACTTGAAGATATTGATGTGGTTATTCGGCTAGCTAATAGAGAAACTATCTCTCCCATTGGTATTGTTCGAGATGTTGAAGTTCTATGTGGTAAGATTAAATATCCTGCTGACTTTTTGGTACTTGGTTCTGCTGCTAGTAAGTTTTGTCCTATTATTTTTGGTAGACCTTTTCTAAATACATGTGGAGCTATTATAGATTGCAAGAAAGAGAAAATTGTTACTAAATTTGCTGGTGAATCTTATGAGTTTAACTTCTCTAAATTTGCCAAAACTCCTTATAAAGCTGATTTGCCTAATGATGATTTTAGAGTTGAACAGTGTGCATCTATTGCTCTTGCTCCTAGTAATCCTTTGCAGCAACATTTGGAGAATAGTGAGAGTGAAGTTTTTAGGGAAGAAAGGGATGAGCTTGATGAAATTTTCCTTCGTCAACCTATTCTTAAACATGACTTACCGGTTGAAGATTTAGGCGTAACACCACCACCAAAGGAAGATCCTGTATTTGATTTGAAACCATTACCTGATAATCTTAAGTATGCTTATATTGATGATAAGAAAACATATCATGTTATTATTAGTGCTAAGCTTTCAGATATCGAGGAAGAAAGGTTATTGGAAATATTGAAGAAACACCGAGGAGCTATTGGCTATACTCTTGATGATTTGAAGGGGATTTCTCCCGCTATTTGCCAACATGCTATTAATATAGAAGATGGTGCAAAACCTGTTGTTGAACATCAGCGTCGTCTAATTCCTAAGATGAAGGATGTGGTAAGAAATGAGGTATTAAAACTTCTTGAAGCAGGTATTATATATCCTATTGCTGATAGTAGATGGGTTAGTCTTGTGCATTGTGTTCCTAAGAAAGGAGGTATAACTGTTGTGCCTAATGATAATGATGAGCTTATTCCTCAAAGAGTAGTTGTAGGGTATAGAATGTGCATTGATTTTCGAAAAGTTAATAAAGTTACTAAGAAAGATCATTACCCTTTACCTTTTATTGATCAAATGTTAGAAAGGTTGTCTAAAAATACTCATTTCTGTTTTCTTGATGGATATTCTGGGTTTTCACAAATTGCTGTTAGAGCTAAAGATCAAGAGAAAACCACTTTCACTTGTCCTTATGGAACTTACGCTTATAGGCGTATGCCTTTTGGTTTATGTAATGCTCCTGCTACTTTTCAAAGATGCATGTCTGCTATCTTTCATGGCTTTTGTGAAAAGATTGTTGAGGTATTCATGGATGATTTTTCTGTCTATGGGAATTCTTTTGATAATTGCTTGCGAAACCTTGATAAAGTTTTGCAGAGATGTGAAGAAACTAACCTTGTTCTTAATTGGGAGAAATGCCACTTTATGGTTAATGAAGGAATTGTATTGGGACATAAAATTTCCGAGAGAGGTATTGAAGTTGATAGAGCTAAAGTTGAAGCAATTGAGAAGATGCCCTATCCTAGGGATGTTAAAGGTATTCGTAGTATTCTTGGTCATGCTGGTTTTTATAGGAGGTTTATTAAAGATTTCTCTAAAATTTCAAAGCCTCTTACTAATCTTCTTCAAAAAGATGTACCTTTCGTTTTTGATGATGATTGTAAGGAAGCTTTTGAAACTCTAAAGAAAGCCTTAACAACTGCTCCTATAGTCGAACCTCCTGATTGGAATTTACCTTTTGAAATTATGTGTGATGCTAGTGATTTTGCTGTAGGTGCTGTCCTTGGACAGCGAGTAGATAAAAAATTAAATGTTATTCATTATGCTAGTAAAACCCTAGATGCTGCTCAAAGAAATTATGCTACAACTGAGAAAGAGTTATTAGCCGTAGTTTTTGCATGTGACAAGTTTAGACCCTATATTGTTGATTCAAAAGTCACAATTCATACTGATCATGCTGCGATTAGGTACCTTATGGAAAAGAAAGATGCTAAGCCAAGGCTTATTAGATGGGTGCTTCTTTTGCAAGAATTTGATTTACATATTGTAGATAGGAAAGGTGCTGATAATCCTGTTGCTGATAATTTGTCTAGATTGGAAAATATTACTTATGATCCTGTTCCTGTTAATGATAGTTTTCCAAATGAACAATTGGCTGTAATAAAGGTGAGCTCGCGAGATAGCCCTTGGTATGCTGATTATGCTAACTTTATTGTTTCGAAGTACTTGCCTCCAACCTTTTCAGCTCAGCAAAGGAGGAAATTCTTTTATGATTTGAGGCATTATTTTTGGGATGACCCACACTTATATAAAGAAGGAGTGGATGGTATTATGCGAAGATGTGTCCCAGAATATGAACAACAAGAGATATTGAGTAAATGTCATGGTAGTGTTTATGGAGGACATCACGCTGGAGATAGAACCGCACAAAAGGTTCTACAATCAGGTTTTTATTGGCCAACACTTTTCAAGGATGCAAGGAAGTTTATCTTATCTTGTGATGAATGTCAAAGAGTTGGTAATATCTCTAGACGCAATGAAATGCCTATGAATTATACTCTTGTTATTGAACCATTTGATTGTTGGGGATTCGACTTCATGGGTCCTTTCCCTTCTTCAGAAGGTAACACTCATATACTTGTCGCTGTTGATTATGTTACTAAATGGGTAGAAGCTATACCTACAAAAAGTGCTGATGGTGAGACCTCTATAAAAATGCTTGTAGATGTTATATTTCCTAGATTTGGAGTACCTAGATATATTATGACTGATGGGGGTTCTCATTTTATTCATGGTGGTTTTAGAAAAACTCTTGCCAAATATGGTATTAATCATAGAATTGCTTCAGCTTATCATCCTCAAACTAGTGGGCAAGTAGAATTATCAAATAGAGAAATTAAAGCTATCTTGGGAAAGACTGTTAATAAATCTAGAAAGAATTGGGCTAGTAAGTTAAAGGAAGCATTGTGGGCTTATAGAACTGCTTATAAAAATCCTATGGGAATGTCTCCTTATAAAATGGTTTATGGAAAAGCTTGTCATTTACCTTTAGAACTAGAGCACAAAGCTTATTGGGCTGTAAGAGAACTTAATAAAGATTTTAAACTTGCCGGTAAGAAGAGGTTGCTACAATTGAGTTCTTTAGATGAATGGAGAAGTGAAGCTTATGAAAATGCTAAACTTTTTAAGGAGAAAGTTAAGAAGTGGCATGATAGAAGAATTATTAAAAGAGAATTTAATGTTGGAGATAAAGTCCTATTGTATCGGTCTCGTCTCAGATTTTTTGCAGGGAAATTACTCTCAAAATGGGAAGGACCATATGTTATTGAGGAGGTATATCGTTCAGGAGCAATAAAAATTAGCTCTTTGGAAGGTAACGCCACACAAGTAGTGAATGGACAAAGACTCAAGCATTATATTTCTGGAGATTCTTATAATGAAGATATTGATATTATTCAAGTGATAACTCCGGAAGCTTTCATCAAAGATCAAATTGACAGTTCTGCAGAGTCCGACTTTGAATAGGTAACAGTTTTAGTAATAAAAAGTCCGCGTTTAGCTTTCCGAACAATATTTCTGCTGTTTATGGAAAATATGAAAAATTACGGGATCGAAACGGAGTGGAGGAGACGCACGAGGGCCCGTCACCATAGGCCGGCGCGGGCCCCACCCTGGCCGCGCCGCCCTATGGTGACAGCCCCTCGGCGTCCCGTTTCCACTCGTTTTCGGCCTGGAACCTTCCTTTTGTTGTAAAAATATTTGCTATATAATCCCCCGGACCCCTGGAGGTCCGTATATCGTTTTCTCGTCGTGTTTTGTTTCGAGCTGTTTTCTGCCAGATATTGTTTTCAGATCTAGAGCCACCATGTCTTCGTCGGAGCCTCCGAAGGACAACTTCTTTGAGAACGTCGTCAACCCGTACATAAGCGAGTTGAAGATGCATCCCAAGGAATTGCTGCTCGTAGATGGAGAGTTGCAGATAGAAGATGTTCGGGGACCTAAGGGAGAAGGAAGCTTGGAGGACAGGATGGAGAAACTAGAACAAGAGGTCTTCACCTACAAGAAGATGGCTGAGCGTGAAGTGGACATCTTCCACAGAATTGTGTCCGAGCTCATTGGTGAACACGAGAAGGAGACTGCAAAGCTGTGGAGCGATATCCTCTCACTTCACAACACTACCAACCAACTTCAGGCGCAACTTTATGATGCTTGGAATCAAAACTGTGAGTATGAAAACAGGTTTAAACGCATTAGCGATGCTGCTAGTTTCAGGATTCCCGAGACCAAGACATCGTTTGTTGATGGAGAGCCTCTTCCCTGGAAGTCTGATGACGAGAAGAATCCATCGCCATCACCACCGAAGGAGTAATTCATCATCGGTATTGGCATCCCCTTGGTTTGTTCCAAGCTTGGGGGAGTGCCGCGGTATCACATCATCACTATCTTTATCTTTTACTATCAAGTAGTGTCATATCATGAGTAGGGAAGTTATCATATGGAATAGTTTGCAGTGTGGAAGTATCTCTCTTAGTTGGTTATCTATGTATCCGTTGGTGTGAGTTATCGTTATGGAATATTAATGAGAAGTCTTATCATTTACTTTTTGCACACCTTATTTTAGTTTGCAATCTCCATTATATGATTACTCTTGACATTAGTATTGATATCACTTTGGGAGCATCAAGTAAATCTATTTGGTTTTGGCAAACTTAGCATTGGTCAATAGCAACAACACCATGATGTTTAAGTAGAAAAGGGAAATACATGTAGATATATTACTCTATTATCTTTATGCTAATGAGTTAGTATTCTGAAGTTAAAATTGCTTGTGCTTATGAGAAAGATGCATGATTGTTTCTATCACATGTATATTTGTTTGTTTCCCTCAACCTTTATGCTTGCTATCAAACCTTGCTAGCCAAAGACCTGTATTGAGAGGGAATGCTTCTCATACATCCATAACCTTAGACCAAACCCATGCCATTTGTGTCCACCATAACTACCTACTATGTGGTATTTTGCGCCACTCCAAGTAAATACTTCATGTGCTACCTTTAAATAATTCAAACTATATTACTCCTTATTTGTGTCAATGTTTTATAGCTCATGAGGAAGTATGTGGTGTTTTATCTTTCAATCTTGTTGGGCGGACTTTCACCAATGGACTAGTGGCACATCCGCTTATCCAATAATTTTGCAATAAGAGCTGGCAACGGGGTTCCCAGCCCCAATTAATAACTTTCATTAATAATTCTCTTCACATGTTTTGCCCTGATTTATCAGTAAGCAACTTAATTTTGCAATAGACACTCCTCCATGGTATGTGAATGTTGGAAGGCACCCGAGGATTCGGTTAGCCATGGCTTGTGAAAGCAAAGGTTGGGGGAGTGTCATCCATAATAAAACTAAAATACATGTGTAAACAAAAGAGAAGAGGGATGATCTACCTTGCTGGTAGAGATGACGTCCTTCATGGGAGCCGCTCTTGGAAGGTCTGTTTGGCAAGGGGGTTAGAGTGCCCGCTACCATTCGTTGACAACAACAAACACCGCTCAAAATCTTACTTTTATGCTCTTTATATGATTTCAAAACTTGAAAAGCTCTAGCACATGATTTAATCTCTGCTTCCCTCTGCGAAGGGCCTATCTTTTACTTTTATGTTGAGTCAGTAAACCTATTTCCCTCTATCTTAAGCAAGCAATTGAGTTGTTGTGAACCAACCATTTATACTATGATTTAGTTAATCATGTCTTTTATACTTTCTTGTTTAGTACAAATTTTATCTGAATGAATATGACTTTGAAAGTTATCAATGATTATGAGGAGATTGTTATGATTGAGGATGAAAGCCCTGCTATATAAATTCTAATATGAAAGCTTTGCTTAGAAGATAAGTACAATCCGTTAGTAGTTCTCTGACCAAGAACAAAGTTTGCCATAACCAATCATGATTTCCTATGCACCTCTATTTGTGATTTCTCTTTACTTATTTCGAGTTGAGTTATATGAAGAGAATGTTTACTAGAATGTCTTGTGTGAATCAATATGATGCTTCTTGTCCGTATTTTATTTATCGACTCTTCACTCCATAAACATGTGGTCTTGTTTATTGAGCTCAGTTTCGCTTGGGGACAAGCGAGGTCTAAGCTTGGGGGAGTTGATACGTCCATTTTGCATCACTATTTTATATCATAATTTACTGTTATTCATTGATATATTTCATATTTAGAGATGATACTTATGTTATTTCATCTATTTTGCATGTTTCATGATCATTGGAGAATTATTCACCGGAGTCAGGATTCTGCTGGAAAAAGCACCGTCAGGACACCATATTTCTGAAGATCAACAATTGACGGAAGTTATACGAAAAATCCTATTTTTCCAGAAGACGAAGGGAGCCAAAAGGAGGAGCCGAGAGGGGCCACCATGGGCCCCCCCATAGGCCGGCGCGGGCCCAGGCCTGGCCGCGCCGCCTTGTGGGGAGGGGCCACAGCCCCCTCGCCGCCTCTCCTTCGCGTACTTCTTCGTCCCGAAAACCTAAGCCCCAGGGAGTGAGAATTGTGAGCCGCCTCTGCGGGGCGGAGAAACACCAGAGAGAAAAGAGCTCTCCGGCGGGCAGGAATCCGCCGGGGAAATTCCCTCCCGGAGGGGGAAATCGACGCCATCGCCATCGTCGAGCTGGACATCATCATCATCATCATCATCATCATCTCCACCATCTACACCGCCATCTCCACCGCTGCATCTCGTCACCGCTGTAACGATTTGGGTTGGATCTTGATTGTTTGATAGGGGAAACTCTCCCGGTGTTGATTACTACTTGTTATTGATGCTATTGAGTGAAACCATTGAACCAAGGTTTATGTTCAGATTGTTATTCATCATCATATCACCTCTGATCATGTTCCATATGATGTCTCGTGAGTAGTTCGTTTAGTTCTTGAGGACATGGGTGAAGTCTAAATGTTAGTAGTGAATTATTGTTGAGTAGTATTCAATGTTATGATATTTAAGTTGTGGTGTTACTCTTCTAGTGGTGTCATGTGAACGTCGACTACATGATACTTCACCTTTATGGGCCTAGGGGAGTGCATCTTGTATTCGTTTGCTAATTGTGGGGTTGCCGGAGTGACAGCAACCTAAACCCCCGTTAGTATATCGGTGCAGGAGGGATAGCAGGATCTCAGAGTTTAAGGCTGTGGTTAGATTTATCTTAATTACTTTCTTGTATTTGCGGATGCTTGCAAGGGGTATAATCACAAGTATGTATTAGTCCTAGGAAGGGCGGTGCATTAGCATAGGTTCACCCACACAACACTTATCAAAACAATGAAGATTAATCAGCCGTATGAAGCGAAAGCACTAGACTAAAATCCCCGTGTGTCCTCAAGAACGTTTGGTCATTATAAGTAAACAAACCGGCTTGTCCTTTGTGCTAAAAAGGATTGGGCCACTCGCTGCAATTATTTCTCTCGCATTTTATTTACTTGTACTTTATTTATCTGCTATATCAAAACCCCCTGAATACTTGTCTGTGAGCATTTACAGTGAATCCTTCATCGAAACTGCTTGTCAACACCTTCTGCTCCTCGTTGGGTTCGACACTCTTATTTATCGAAAGTACTACGATACACCCCCTATACTTGTGGGTCATCACTTCGCCTTTGGGAAGATCATCGAGTATAGCCTCGACAATGCCCCTTTAGCCTTCTGCAGAAGTCCAAGTACTTGGAGATTAGATTCAGCGGCAAGCGACAAGGCATCGGCTGTAGAGTCCTCCCGAACTTGATGGCGTCGAGTGGGTTATATTGGCAGCCTCGAAAGAAAAGACAGATTAGTAACTAGTAAGGAAATACCAGGAAGGAAAGTATGTGTCATGAATCTTACCCAATAATTCCATGATGGAGTCGCGGAGGACGCCTTCCTTTTTGTCGGTTGCAATCGCTGCGCGCCTGGCATCTTGTTCATCCTTCATCTGCTGCTTCAGCTTCTTCAACTCCTCCTTCAGCAAGGCATTTTCATTTTTGGCGTCGGTGTCAAGCCTGTTGGCCTCTAGATCGGCCGAAGATTTGACGGTCTTTAGCTGAGCGTTTCGGATTCTAATCGGGTGAACTGCTCGGAAATCCACAGCATCGACGTGGCGTAAATCGGCGCAACGAAAGCTAGGAAAAATTAATTGGATAAGAGGCAAGAAAGAAATCAAGACAACATGAAACACTTACGTGGTCGCGGGCGGCAGATGAAGCGGGAGCATCTCGAAGGAATAACCACTACAAGAAAAGTTTGAACGAAGTTGAAGTCGCGCCGTGGTTGTTGGTGCACCAAGGCCGACGATTTTTGGTCCCTCCGTGGTTCATGTCAAAACTTTTTTTCTCGTTTTTGAGGCCACCTAGCCCGACGAAAGCGGCCAAAACGTCGCGTATGGTGGCCCGGGACGTGGTGCATCGCGAATTCTCGGGTTCGCCGGCCGAGTCAACGCAAATCCGCACCGCCCAGGGATGTAGGGCCCACATGGCAGCCTCTCTAGCATTGTTTTTTTCTCGATCGCGCCATCTCGTTCAACGCTCTCCGATCGAGCCGTTTACGATGCAGGATCATGGGTCCCGCTTGTCATCCTCTATGAACCAAAATTCCTTCTTTTCTTGGATTTTTTTGACCCCCTGATTTCTGGCTACTTCCTTTTTCTTTTGATCCCGTGCCGCCTTGGAAACGTTGAGACCGCTGCGCTAAATGGGACCCGCATGTCATCCTCTATGAGCAATCAACTTTCTTTTCTTGGAGTTTTTTTGGCACCTCATATTTGGTCACTTGCCTTTTTCTTTCGATCCCTGCCGCCTCTCAAACGGTGATACCGCTGATGCTAAATGGGACCCGCATGTCATCCTCTATGTACTATAGAACTTTCTTTTCTTGGATTTTTTGGCACCTCATATTTGGTCACTTGACTTTTTCTTTCGATCCCCTGCCGCCTCTCAAACGGTGATACCGCTGCTGCTAAATGGGACCCGCATGTCATCCTCTATGTACTATAACACTTTCTTTTCTTGAATTATTTTTGGCACCTCATATTTGGTCACTTGCCTTTTTCTTTCGATCCCTGCCGCCTCTCAAACGGTGATACCGCTGCTGCTAAATGGGACCCGCATGTCATCCTTTATGAGCAATCAACTTTGTTTTCTTGGAGTTTTTTGGCACCTCATATTTGGTCACTTGCCTTTTTTTCGATCCCCGCCTCTCAAACGGTGATACCGCTGCTGCTAAATGGGACCCGCATGTCATCCTCTATGTACTATAAAACTTTCTTTTCTTGGATTTTTTGGCACCTCATATTTGGTCACTTGCCTTTTCTTTCGATCCCCTGCCGCCTCTCAAACGGTGATACCGCTGATGCTAAATGGGACCCGCATGTCATCCTCTATGTACTAAACTTTCTTTTCTTGGATTTTTTGGCACCTCATATTTGGTCACTTGCCTTTTTCTTTCGATCCCCTGCCGCCTCTCAAACGGTGATACCGCTGCTGCTAAATGGGACCCGCATGTCATCCTCTATGGACTATAAAACTTTCTTTTCTTGAATTATTTTTGGCTCCTGATATTTGGTCACTTGCCTTTTTCTTTCGATCCCTGCCGCCTCTCAAACAGTGAGACCCGCTGGCTAAATGGGACCCGCATGTCATCCTCTATGAGCAATCAACTTTCTTTTCTTGGAGTTTTTTTGGCACCTCATATTTGGTCACTTGCCTTTTTCTTTCGATCTCATGCCACATTTGAAACGTTGAGGAACCTGCTGGCTCATGGGACCCACATGTCATCCTCTATGTGCTATAAAAGTTTCCTTTGTTGGATTTTTTTTCACCCTCTGATTTTTGGCTTGCCTTTTTCTTTTGATCCCCTGCCCCCTTTGAAACGTTGAGTAAGCTGTTGGCTCAAGGGACCCGCATGTCATCCTCTATGTCCATCAACTTTCTTTTCTTGGATTTTTTTCACCCCCTAATTACTAGCTACTTTCTTTTTCTTTTGATCTCAAGCCGCATTACAAACATTGAGACCGCTGCTGCAAAATGGGACCCACATGTCATCCTCTATGTACAATAAAGTTTCTTTTCTTGGATTATCTTTGGCTCCTGATATTTTGTCACTTGCCTTTTTCTTTCGATCTCATGCCGCCTTTGAAACGTTGAGTAAGCTGCTGGCTCATGGGTCCCGCATGTCATCCTCTACGAACAATAAAAGTTTCCTTTCTTGGAGTTATTTTTGACCCCTAATTTCTGGCTATTTGCCTTTTTCTTTTGATCTCCTGCCCCCTTTGAAACGATGAGGACGCTGTTGGCAGGTCGGTCCCACAAGTCATCCTCTATGAACAATAAAAGTTTCCTTTGATGGATTTTTTTGAACCCCTAATTAATTTCTGGATATTTCCTTTTTTTCTTTGATCCCCTGCCGCCTTGGAATCGTTGAGGATGCTGCTGCCTCATGGGTCCCGCATGTCATCCTCTCAGAACGGTAAATGTTTCTTTTCTTGGATATTGTTTACCAAATGATTTTTGGCTTATTTTTTCTTTCGATATCCTGCCGCCTTTAAAACGTTGAGGACGCTGCTGGCTCACGGGTCCCACATGTCAGCCTCTATGAACAATAAACGCTGAGGATGCTGCTGCCTCATGGGTCCCGCATGTCATCCTCTCAGAACGAAAATGTTTCTTTTCTTGGATTTTTTACCAACAGATTTTTGGTTTATTTTTTCTTTCCATCCCCTGCCGCCTTTAAAACGACGCTGCTGGCTCATGGGTCCCCGATGTCAGCCTCCCCGTACAAGAAACATGTGATATCTTGATTATTTTGCAGACAATAAACAGTGTATTGCGCTCTGAGCTATTTCAACGGATAAATTAAATCTTTATTTTTACATAAACAAATTTATATGCTGAATCTCCTTGTTTTTTGTTTTTGCGAAGCATAGGACTTTCCTGTTTTTTTAGAAAAATCCGAACTATCCTGTTTTGGAGTGGGCTGAAATTGTACGAGTCAAAAGGCCCAGCAGGATAGTTCGAATGCCCAGATGTCCACATGCAGCCCAATTGAAATCGTTCTTTTTTTGGATTTTTTTCACCCCCTGATTTCTGGCTACTTCATTTTTCTTTTGGTCCTGTGCCGCCTTGGAAACGTTGAGACCGCTGCTGCAAAATGTGACCCGCATGTCATCCTCTATGTACAGTAAAATTTCTTTTCTTAGATTATTTTTGGCTCCTGATATTTGGTTAATTGCCTTTTTCTTTCGATCCCGTGCAGCCTCTCAAACGGTGATACCGCTGCTGCTAAATGGGACCCGCATGTCATCCTCTATGTACAATCAAGTTTCTTTTCTTGAATTATTTTTGGCTCCTGATATTTGGTCACTTGCCTTTTTCTTTCGATCTCATGCCACGTTTGAAACGTTGAAAAACCTGCTGGCTCATGGGACCCGCATGTCATCCTCAATGTACAATAAAACTTTCTTTTCTTCGATTTTTTTGGCACCTCATATTTGGTCACTTGCCTTTTTCTTTCGATCCCCTGCCGCCTCTCAAACGGTGATACCGCTGCTGCTAAATGGGACCCGCATGTCATACTCTATGTACAATCAAGTTTCTTTTCTTGAATTATTTTTGGCTCCTGATATTTGGTCACTTGCCCTTTTCTTTCGATCTCATGCCACGTTTGAAACGTTGAAAAACCTGCTGGCTCATGGGACCCGCATGTCATCCTCTATGTACTATAAAAGTTCATTTTCTTGGTTTTTTTTCACCCTCTGATTTTCGGCTATTTCCTTTTTCTTTTGATCCCCTGCCGCCTTTGAAACGTTGAGGACTCTGCTGGCTCATCGATAAAACTTTCCTTTCTTGGAGTTTTTTTACCCCCTAATTTCTGGCTACTTTCTTTTTCTTTTGATCTCAAGCCGCATTTGAAATGTTGAGACCGCTGCTGCTAAATGGGACCCGCATGTCATACTCTATGTACAATCAAGTTTCTTTTCTTGAATTATTTTTGGCTCCTGATATTTGGTCACTTGCCTTTTTCTTTCGATCTCATGCCGCCTTTGAAACGTTGAGTAAGCTGCTGGCTCATGGGTCCCGCATATCATCCTCTACGAACAATAAAAGTTTCCTTTCTTGGAGTTATTTTTTACCCCTAATTTCTGGCTACTTCCTTTTTCCTTTGATCCCCTCACTACAAGAAAAGTTGCCATGGCCGACGAAGTTGAAGTCGCGCCGTGGTTGCTGGTGTACCATGGCCGACGATTTTGGTCCCTCCGTGGTGCATGTCAAAACTTTTTTTTCTCGTTTTTGAGGCCACCTAGCCCGACGAAAGCGGCCAAAACGTGGCGTATGGTGGCCCGGGACGTGGTGCATCTCGAAATCTCGGGTTCGCCGGCCGAGTCAACGCAAATCCGCACCGCCGAGGGATGTAGGGCCCAGATGGCAGCCTCTCTGGCATTGTTTTTTTTCTACATCGCGCCATCTCGTTCAACGTTCTCCGATCGAGCCGTTTACGATGCAGGATCATGGGTCCCGCATGTCATCCTCTATGAACCAAAATTCTTTCTATTCTTGGATTTTTTTGACCCCCTGATTTCTGGCTACTTCCTTTTTCTTTTGATCCCTTGCCGCCTTGGAAACGTTGAGACCGCTGCTGCTAAATGGGACCCGCATGTCATCCTCTATGTGCAATCAACTTTCTTTTCTTGGAGTTTTTTTGGCACCTCAAATTTGGTCACTTGCCTTTTTCTTTCGATCCCCTGCCGCCTCTCAAACGGTGATACCGCTGCTGCTAACTGGGACCCGCATGTCATCCTCTATGTACTATAAAACTTTCTTTTCTTGAATTATTTTTGGCACCTCATATTTGGTCACTTGCCTTTTTCTTTCGATCCCCTGCCGCCTCTCAAACGGTGATACCGCTGCTGCTAAATGGGACCCGCATGTCATCCTCTATTTACTATAAAACTTTCTTTTCTTGAATTATTTTTGGCTCCTCATATTTTTTCACTTGCCTTTTCTTTCGATGCCGCCTCTCAAACGGTGATACCGCTGCTGCTAAATGGGACCCGCATGTCATCCTCTATGTACTATAAAACTTTCTTTTCTTGAATTATTTTTGGCTCCTGATATTTTTTCACTTGCCTTTTTCTTTCGATCACCTGCTGCCTCTCAAACAGTGATACCGCTGCTGCTAAATGGGACCCGCATGTCATCCTCTATGTACTATAAAACTTTATTTTCTTGGATTTTTTGGCACCTCATATTTGGTCACTTGACTTTTTCTTTCGATCCCTGCCTCTCAAACGGTGAACCGCCTGCTAAATGGGACCCGCATGTCATCCTCTATGTACTATAAAACTTTCTTTTCTTGGATTTTTTTGGCACCTCATATTTGGTCACTTGACTTTTTCTTTCGATCACCTGCTGCCTCTCAAACGGTGATACCGCTGCTGCTAAATGGGACCCGCATGTCATCCTCTATGTACTATAAAACTTTCTTTTCTTGAATTATTTTTGGCTCCTCATATTTTTTCACTTGCCTTTTTCTTTCGATCCCCTGCCGCCTCTCAAACGGTGATACCGCTGCTGCTAAATGGGACCCGCATGTCATCCTCTATGTACTATAAAAATTTCTTTTCTTGAATTATTTTTGGCTCCTGATTTTTTCACTTGCCTTTTTCTTTCGATCTCATGCCACGTTTGAAACGTTGGGGAACCTGGCTCATGGGACCCGCATGTCATCCTCTATGTACTATAAAAGTTCTTTTTCTTGGTTTTTTTTCACCATCTGATTTTTGGCAATTTCTTTTTTTCTTTTGATCCCCTGCCACCTCTCAAACGCTGATACCGCTGCTGCTAAATGGGACCCGCATGTCATCCTCTATGTACTATAAAACTTTCTTTTCTTGAATTATTTTTGGCTCCTCATATTTGGGCACTTGCCTTTTTCTTTCGATCTCATGCCACGTTTGAAACGTTGAGGAACCTGCTGGCTCATGGGACCCGCATGTCATCCTCTATGTGCTATAAAAGTTTCCTTTGTTGGATTTTTTTCACCCTCTGATTTTTGGCTTGCCTTTTTCTTTTGATCCCCTGCCCCCTTTGAAACGTTGAGTAAGCTGTTGGCTCAAGGGACCCGCATGTCATCCTCTATGTCCATCAACTTTCCTTTCTTGGATTTTTTTCACCCCCTAATTACTAGCTACTTTCTTTTTCTTTTGATCTCAAGCCGCATTACAAACATTGAGACCGCTGCTGCAAAATGGGACCCACATGTCATCCTCTATGTACAATAAAGTTTCTTTTCTTGGATTATCTTTTGCTCCTGATATTTTGTCACTTGCCTTTTTCTTTCGATCTCATGCCGCCTTTGAAACGTTGAGTAAGCTGCTGGCTCATGGGTCCCGCATGTCATCCTCTACGAACAATAAAAGTTTCCTTTCTTGGAGTTATTTTTGACCCCTAATTTCTGGCTATTTGCCTTTTTCTTTGGATCTCCTGCCCCTTTGAAACGATGAGGACGCTGTTGGCAGGTCGGTCCCACAAGTCATCCTCTATGAACAATAAAAGTTTCCTTTGATGGATTTTTTTGAACCCCTAATTAATTTCTGGATATTTCCTTTTTTTTTCTTTGATCCCCTGCCGCCTTGGAATCGTTGAGGATGCTGCTGCCTCATGGGTCCCGCATGTCATCCTCTCAGAACGGTAAATGTTTCTTTTCTTGGATATTGTTTACCAAATGATTTTTGGCTTATTTTTTCTTTCGATATCCTGCCGCCTTTAAAACGTTGAGGACGCTGCTGGCTCACGGGTCCCACATGTCAGCCTCTATGAACAATAAGCGCTGAGGACGCTGCTGCCTCATGGGTCCCGCATGTCATCCTCTCAGAACGAAAATGTTTCTTTTCTTGGATTTTTTACCAACAGATTTTTGGTTTATTTTTTCTTTCCATCCCCTGCCGCCTTTAAAACGACGCTGCTGGCTCATGGGTCCACGATGTCAGCCTCCCCGTACAAGAAACATGTGATATCTTGATTATTTTGCAGACAATAAACAGTGTATTTCGCTCTGAGCTATTGCAAACGGATAAATTAAATCTTTATTTTTACAACATATATCTTGAATCTCCTTGTTTTTTGTTTTGGCGAAGCATAGGACTTTCCTGTTTTTTTTTTGAGAAAAATCCGAACTATCATGTTCTGGAGTGGGCTGAAATTGTACGTGTCAAAAGGCCCAGAAGGATAGTTCGAAGGCCCAGATGTCTAGATGCAGCCCAATTGAAATCTTTCTTTTCTTGGATTTTTTTCACCCCCTGATTTCTGGCTACTTCATTTTTATTTTGGTCCTGTGCCGCCTTGGAAACGTTCAGACCGCTGCTGCAAAATGGGACCCGCATGTCATCCTCTATGTACAATAAAGTTTCTTTTCTTGGATTATTTTTGGCTCCTGATATTTGGTCACTTGCCTTTTTCTTTCGATCTCATGCCACGTTTGAAACGTTGAGGAATCTGCTGGCTCATGGGACCCGCATGTCATCCTCTATGTACAATAAAAGTTTGATTTCTTGGATTTTTTTTCACCCTCTGATTTTTGGCTATTTCCTTTTTCTTTTGATCCCCTGCCGCCTTTGAAACGTTCAGTAAGCTGCTGGCTCATAGGTCCCACATGTCAGCCTGTATGAACGATAAAGCTTTCCTTTCTTGGAGTTTTTTGACCCCCTAATTTCTGGCTACTTTCTTTTTCTTTTGATCTCAAGCCGCATTTGAAACGTTGGGACCGCTGCTGCAAAATGGGACCCGCATGTCATCCTCTATGTACAATAAATTTTCTTTTCTTGGATTATTTTTGGCTCCTGATATTTGGTCACTTGCCTTTTTCCTTCGATCCCATGCCACGTTTGAAACGTTGAGGAACCTGCTGGCTCATGGGACCCGCATGTCATCCTCTATGTACTACAAAAGTTTATTTTCTTGGGTTTTTTTTCACTCTCTGATTTTTGGCTATTTCCTTTTTCTTTTGATCCTGCCGCCTTGGAAACGTTGAGTAAGCTGCAAACTCGTGGGACCCGCATGTCATCCTCTATGTACAATCAATTTTCTTTTCTTGGAGTTTTTTTACCCCCTAATTTCTGGCTACTTTCTTTTTCTTTTGATCTCAAACCGCATTTGAAACGTTGGGACAGCATGTCATCCTCTATGTACAATAAAAGTTTCTTTTTTTGGATTATTTTTCACCCTCTGATTTTTGGTCACTTGCCTTTTTCTTTCGATCTCATGCCGCCCTTGAAAACGTTGAGGAACCTGCTGGCCCATGGGACCCACATGTCATCCTCTATGTACTATAAAAGTTTCTTTTCTTTGATTTTTTTCACCCTCTGATCTTTGGCTATTTCCTTTTTCTTTTCATCCCCTGCCGCCTTGGAAACGTTAGTAAGCTGCTGACTGGTGGGACCCGCATGTCATCCTCTATGTACAATCAAGTCTCTTTTCTTGGATTTTTTTTACCCCCTTATTTTTGGTCACTTGCCTTTTTCTTTCGATCTCATGCAGCCTCTGAAACGTTGAGAAGCTGCTGGCTCATGGGACCCACATGTCATCCTCGATACTATAAAAGTTTCTTTTCTTGGATTTTTTCACCCTCTTATTTTTGGCTGTTTCCTTTTTCTTTTGATCCCCTGCCGCCTTGGAAACATTGATTAAGCTGCTGACACAAGGGGCCCGCATGTCATCCTCTATGTACAATCAACTTGCAAGATCTTGGGGCGGAAGAGCTTGTATAAGTGGGACCCATATGTCATCCTCTATGTACAATAAAAGTTTCTTTTTCTTGGATTATTTTTTGCTCCTGGTATTTGGTCTCTTTCCTTTTTCTTTCGATCTCATGCCGCCTCTGAAACGTTGAGTAAGGTGCTGGGTCATGGGACCCGCATGCCATCCTCTATGTACAATCAACTTTCTTTTCTGGGAGTTTTTTTACCCCTAATTTCTGGCTACTCTTTTTCTTTTGATCTCAAGCCGCATTTGAAACGTTGACACCGCTGCTGCAAAATGGGACCCGCATGTCATCTTTTATGTACAATAAAGTTTCTTTTCTTGGATTATTTTTGGCTCCTGATATTTGGTCACTTGTCTTTTTCTTTCGATCTCATGCCCCCTTTGAAACGTTGAGGAAGCTGCTAGCGCATGGGTCCCGCATGTCATACTCTATGAACAATAAAAGTTTCCTTCCTTGGAGTTATTGTTTACCGCTAATTTCTGGCTACTTCCTTTTTTCTTTTGATCCCCTGCCGCCTTGGAAACGTTGAGTAAGATGCTGACACAAGGGGCCCGCATGTCATCCTCTATGTACAATCAACTTGCAAGATCTTGGAGCGAAAGAGCTTGTATAAGTGGGACCCATATGTCATCATCTATGTACAATAAAAGTTTCTTTTCTTGGATTATTTTTTGCTCCTGATATTTGGTCACTTTCCTTTTTCTTTCTATCTCATGCCGCCACTGAAACGTTGAGTAAGGTGCTGGCTCATGGGACTGTACAATAAAGTTTCATTTCTTAGATTTTTTTTACCCACTGATTTTTGCTAACTTGCCTTTTTCTTTTCGATCATATGCCGCCTTTGAAATTGAGGTCGCCGCTGGCTCATGAGTCCCACAAGTCAGCCTCTATGAACAATAAACCTTTCCTTTGTTGTATTTTTTTTACCCCTAATTTCTGGCTATTTGCCTTTTTCTTTTGATCCCCTGCGGCCTTTGAAACGATGAGGACGCTGCTGGCAGGTCGGTCCCACATGTCATCCTCTATGAAGAATATAAGTTTCCTTTTTGGATTTATTTTTGACCCCTAATTTCTGGCTATTTGCCTTTTTCTTCTGATCCCTGCCGACTTCGAAATGATGAGGATGCAGCTGGCAGATCGGTCCCACATGTCAGCCTCTATGAACAATAAATGTTTCCTTTGTAGGATTTATTTTTTACCCCTATTTTCGGGCTACTTGCCTTTTTCTTTGAAACGTTGAGGACGGTACTGTCTCATGGGTCCCACATGGCATCCTCTCTGAACGATAAACCTTCATTTCTTGTTAACGACAGGTTTATCAGTATTATTTTCGCAGACTAATACAAGCTCTTTGGCTCCAAGATCTTGCAAGTTGATAGATTAAATCAAGGAATTATTAGGATATGTTTTAAATTTCAAATCCACTTTATGAATTTTTAAAAATACCGTTATCCATGTGGGTATGGAGCGATCAAGGATTTTCATATTGGGCATGAGCAGTTTCAAAAATTGGAACCCTATAATTCAAAATAAATAAAAACAACTTTTATGTAGAATCTCCGTGTATTTTTTTTTGCCAATCATAGGATCTGTGTTTCATTAGAAAAGGGCCGAAATTGCATGAGCAGAAAGGCCCATTTGAAGTTATTGGGCTTCGACGGCCGGAGCAAGTAGACCGATAACAATTACCATGTAGATGTTCCTTGGCAACCCAAAAGTGAAATATTGGGCCCAACAGGGGAAGGTTGAACAGTACTTTTTCTATTGGGAAGGTGGTACATGGGGTTATCCTGACAAAAAAAATGGAACATGGGTTACTGAAGGTTGCCCATTTGTGCCTAATATGTTTGTCAGCAGGAGCTTTACCTTCCGCCGCCGCCGCTCCGCTTCCGCCGCCGCCGCCATGCCTCGTCGCGGGTCGAGCTACCGGTACGGCGGCGTCTCGAGCTCGGGGTACCGCAGCGTCCGCGCGCGCCCCAAATTAAGGTACTTCCTCCTCGGGACGGCACCTACGATAGGCTCGGCTGGCCTTGGGGCATTTACCCCTAGCCTCTTCCATGCTCAAGTTTTTGAAATGTTTCTGGCTCTGTTCAACACTGGATCAAATTTGTCAACATGACCATTCTTATGGATTGTGATGCCACTATTTCGTGTCTTCAAATGTTGTTCACGCTCATAGGAGCTGTAATGGACACCATTGGCATTGCAAGCTGCAGCTACCAACACCCTCTTATCTGGACCACGTGATAGGACAAGGAGATCAGCACTAACAGCGCCTGGATTCTCCGCATGGAGTTTCGAGATCTACGATTACAAAATAGACAAGAGGTCATCTCATGTGAAAACACATAGACAAGTCAGAGTGCAATTGAACATCTTACATATTTCTCAAACCAGTCCTGAAACCCACTCCCACGTGCCGATAGCTTTCCATTCGTTTCCATGTACAACCTGCAAAACATAGCCAAGTCAGCTGAATATATTTCATTTTGATACAAGTTCATAGTATATGCGAGGAACTGAGTAGTTCGTGTGCATAGTACTCACTTAACATATTCATCAGCCTCTGTAGCATTATTCAGCACATACCAAGACAGCTGTTCAAATTCAGACTGCTCTAATGTTTTTTCGGTCCTCTTTCCTATTAGCTCAACACCATGTTTAAAAACAGATCCTCCAACTTCCAAAATTCTGCGACCCCGATTGAATCTGGTCTCAATATCAGGAATATATCTTGAGGCAAATGTATATGCTTCAGCAGCAATATACGCCACTGCAATGCAAGCCTCCGGTCTAGCTTTGTTCCTAACTGTATTCTTGAAAGTGCACAGTCGACGTTCTATAGGGTACATCCATCCATACTGTACCGGACCTCTTAAAAGTGCCTCATCAGGTAGATGAACAGCCAAATGCACCATCACATCAAAGAAGGCTGGAGGATATATCAGCTCCAGCTTGCACAGGATTACTGCTATGTCCACCTTAAGACGTTCTACAACAGCTCTGCTTAGAGTTTTACTACATATTTCCCTAAAGAACCTTCCCAACTCTGCAATCACGTTGTACATATTTGGCTTCACTAAATCTTTAATGCCAATAGCTAAAAGCCTTTGCAGCAGGATGTGACAATCGTGAGTTTTCAACCCTTGGAGCTTGTTTCCTTCAGCATTGAGACAATTTGCAATGTTGGAAGCAAATCCGAACGGGAACATCACACCTCGGAGGTACTCACAAAATAATCTCCTTTTAGGCATCGGCAATGTGAATTCCGCGCCTCGAAATTTATAATGTTTTTCCTTGCCTTTGTTCACTTTGTCATTACGATCCAGTTGCAAGTGCCTGTTAACATTCAATGTTGCACAATCAATCCTAGCATTTGAGCTATCTTTTGTCTTGGATGGAATGTTGAGTAATGTGCCGACAATGCTGTCACATATATTCTTCTCCATGTGCATGATATCAATATTATGCCGAAGCTTCTTACCAGCCCAATACGGCAAGTCCCAAAGAGTGGTCCTGCGCTTATAAAATATTCTCGGTCTATCATTTTCCATTTCCTTCCTCTTGGTACGTGCTGCTATTTCACCTCCCATCTTCCTTTTGGTAGCTGCTAGACTCAGTTCATCTCGTCTCTTCTTCCTTTTTCTATCTGCTACTACTGCTGCTGCATCTTCTGTATTCTTCTCTGCTGTACCTCCATTTGGCAACGGGGAGAGAAACCGCTGGTTATTACTAAACCAAAACCGTCCCCGTGAGGCAAAGTTCTTCCCGTCCCCATCCCTGATAACTGCCACGGGGACATACTGCATACCATAACCACCACCATCGGGTTAACGGCTAACCAGCGGTTACCCATCCCTGACAATAGGCTAAAAAAAATTGAGCAGCACTTCTCTAGTACCTTAGCTAAAAATATTGACAGCAAATCAATAGGAGAAAACTGGGCACATAGCCGCACAGGGACACATAGCAGTTTAAGTTTCAGCCATTACATGACACAAATGGTAGGAGTAGCAGTTTAAGTTCAGCCATTACATGACACAAATCAATTGGCAGTTTAACTTCAGCCATTACATGACAAGAGTCATGACTCATGACAATACAGAATTCGAATGAACCGAAAATGAAGATAAATTGCAGTCTTTACTCCAAGCTTTGCTTCATCATTTCAGACTTGTAGAAGCACTGAAGTGCAGGCTGCGACTCACTAAACATTACAGCTTCAGGCCCTGCATAAGGTGAAAAGATTAGACTGAAAGCTTGTTCTATACAAGTATCATCATCCTGTCCGAAACAAGTGAATAACTGATGATCCATTCATCTATCATAGTAGTATCATCATCTTGTCCGAAACAAGCAAGTGAATAACTGATGATCCATTCATCTATCATAGTAGTATAGTGAAAATGCTACAGTATTAGAGATAGATGCTAACCTCGAGGCCTTCCTCAATATCTTCAAGAACACTCCAGAAGCTAGCTTCTTGTCCATTGTCATCATCTACAAGCAAACACAAATACAACAATTTAGACATGAAAAATAAAGGAATATAACTAGAGATGTTGCTCTATGCTCTCTGCTGTACGCCTGTACCTGCTGTGGCGGCTGGTGGTTTTCCTGGTTTAACATTTCTGACCGCTTCTAGGTGCGCCTCCAACTCGTGACTCTTAAAGTGCTGCGGTTTAGTCTTTTTACAGGCCTGATCACCAATAAATTGCAATTTTTTTCTATTTTTTCGGAAACTGTGATCTAATGGAAGGAAACGGCGATGGCCCATATAGCATATCTTGTTTATTATCCTCACTGCCAGCTGATCAGTATCACAGTGAACACATGCATTATAACCTGATGTTACTCTGCCTGACATAGTGCCCAAAGCTGGATAATCATGGGTGCAATACAGTACAGCAGCACGTAATAGAAAATTTTGTTCTTTAGGTTGACACACATCCCGTGTAGGGACACCCTCCCATAATGTTTGCAAGTCTCTAATAAGAGGCTGCATGAACACATCAAAATCCTTCCCAGGAGATTTGGGACCTGGGATGAGTAAGGCCATCATACAGTTCGACTGATCGGTGCATGTCCAGGGAGCCTGGTTGTAAGGTGTAACTAGTACTGGCCACATGCTATACGAGTTGCTCATGTTGCCAAATGGGTTGAATCCATCTGTAGCAAGGCCAAGTCTCAGGTTCCTTGGATCTGCAGCAAAATCTGGATGATCCAGGTCGAATTGCTTCCATTCATCGCCATCAGCAGGATGCCTCAGTAAATCAGGGTCGGGCGTGAGAATCTCTTTGTGCCATCTTGTTTCCCGAGATGTTTGTTCTGAAGCAAACAACCTCTGCAATCTTTGTACAAGTGGAAAGTATCTCAGAACCTTCCAAGGAATCTTTTTCTTACCACCAGCTCCATCATGTTTCCATCTTGATTCCTTACATACTGGACATTCATCGAGGTCATTATACTCCATCCAAAACAGTGCACAGTTATTTTTGCAAAAATCAATCTTCTCATATCCAAGTCCCAGTACCTTGATGTACTGCTTCACCTCATAAAAGGATTTTGGCAGTCCAGCCCCAGGGAGTGCATCGCTGTATGTCTTCGCAACTGCATTGAACGCTTTATTGGTAATCCCCTGGTATGACTTGTCATGAAGTAATTTCACAATTAATTCGAATCTTGACACAACAGAACCAGGGGCCACTAAGCGCTTAGCATCTTCTATCAGGTCATGGAAAAGAGGCTTTTTGTGATAAGCATGGGGCTGTTGGCTTGCATATGGATACAGATCCCGTAACAAATTAGCAGTAGCCTCATCCTGGACGAGATCTTCAGGCTGATAACCATCAGAATAAAGAGGATCAATAATGTCAGGCTGATCATAGTGTTCACCATGGTTAATCCACCTGATATATGTCTGGTCCATCCCATAAACGAATAAATGATCTGAGACTACATGTTGAGGCTTGGACCCAATATTCAAACATACGCGGCATGGACAAATCACTTCCTTTGTCTTGTCGCCGTCAGTAAAATCACTAACGTGCTTCATGAAGTCTTCAATACCACTCAAATATGTTGGTGTGGTTAATGAGTCAAATAATATCCAAGTTCTGTCCATCTGTTGAGGAGATAGATGGTCAGAGAAGCGATAAGCTATTTCAACAAACAGGTCACCTACGAATGTAAGCAAGCATACCTGAGCAAACAGGTCGAATATAAAACTATAAATGCTACATTATTTGAGCCGATTTCAGCAAACAAACTGAGTGCAAAACTACGGCTACCTAGCGAACAGATTTTTTTAGGCTGACCACTGGGTTTCCCCACTTTGTATTTTTTTATTAATAAAAAGAGGGAAATATGTACAAAAGTTGCTGGAGAGCAGCAACTAAAAGGATCATAGATCCCAAGCAGCAAAATATATATATAATGTTCTACCCATGATATGATTTCCTCTTTGCCTTATGAACAAGGAGAGCAATTTCATCCTTGAATCTCTTGTGCCATCTATAAATGCTTGGGGGGGAGGGGCGAACAGATCTATCGAAAGCAATACAATACCAACACATTCTTTCTTCTTTTTTGCCGTAATTCCGCCGATCTATTAGCAGTGCAAAGAAGCCAAAAGTAATAAGATTACATACAGGTTCATAGACCACCAGGGCCGTACCTGAGAATACGGAGGGCCTGAGCAAAACAAGAAATAGAGGCCCTCAACATGATCATTGGCAACTAAAATGATTTTATATATACTACTCACTCCATTTCAATAAACAATGCACCCTTGTTTTTCGTATTTTATCTTCGAAAAAATATTAATCTATATCTCTCTATTTAAAAATGATGTTTCAATTTTATGTAGATATACATGTATTTAGATGAGTTTAGTTTGCAGATACATGCAAGTTTTGATGAAGTTGAAACATATTTTTCAGGATGAAGTATATAAAAAAAATTGATATAAAACTGGTATCATTAGAAAGTATTTTCCAACACGATTCTAACAATGCTGCTTATGTATTATATGATCGTGATATTGTTGTCCTATTTATTTGGTCAAGGTTCACATTGAAATGTGGTAAAATAAATTAAAAGAAGTGCATCGTGTGAAAAAGCAATCTAAGAATTCAAAAGTGCTAATTGTTAGTCGAAACATGACATCATTGAGACAAAATATTAATATTCATTGGAAGACTAACTGAATTAGCTGCACTCGCGATGAAAAAGAAAGAGAAGATACGGGTAAGAGCAAGTACAATAAGGTACAGTCTTTTTGTTTGTTTGTTTGGGTTGCTCATCAAGCTTATCGCTCGATACAATAAGGTACAGTCAGCGGGAGTGGTGTTTGGAACATGGGTGCATAGTGGGTGGTATCATAGAGTACTATCATAGATATGCTATATTTATTATAGTGGAGTATTGAAAATGGCATATATAGAAGGGGATATTGAGAATTGAGAGTGGCATAAACACAACTTCAGTTTTTGTAATGGCATAAACACAACTTGTGAATTGAGGAGTGGCATAGAACCAATTAACACTTGTTTCAATAACAGCCATCAAAAGCCAATCGAACGCACGAGAATGGATCCAAAATTTACCCATTTTAAGTTTCACGAGAAAATTTTAAACTTAAAATTCGTACTGCCTAGAAGTTTTTGAAACAAAAATCCAGTAAATCTTATATGTCGGGTTATGCATTCTGGGGGAGTTTCATCAGATTCAGCCATATTGTTTATCAATAAACCTCATTTTATGTTTTACAACCAACTTTAAACTTAAAATTCAAACTGTCCAGTAAAAAGAACAACATTCCAGTAAATCTTATATATTTCTTCTGCATTCCGGGAAAGATTGGTCGGATTCAAAAAAAATAGTTTGGGAATAAACATTGTTTTTGTCTGGAAACGACTTATTGTAGAGTGATTTTTGGTTGGATACATTCATGTGTGTTCGATTGGCTTTGGATGGCTGATATTGAACCAAAGTCAACGCTGGGCTTTTGACCTAGCTGAACGTCACTGGAGCTGCGTCAAAAGTCCAGCCATGACTTTGTCTCAATAACAGCCATCAAAAGCCGATCGAACGCACAGGAATGGATCCAACCAAAAATCACTCAACCGCTGGAATTTTGACCTGAAAGTCACTGAAGCTGTGTCCATACTTGCCCAACAGGTTGCGTATGAACGTAAACCAACATATCTGAGCAAACAGGTCGAATATAAAACTATATAACTAAATGCCACGTTATTTGAGCCGATTTCAGCAAACCAACTGAGGTCTATTTTTTTTAGGCTGGACAGTGGTTTCCTCGCTGTGTATTTTTCACTGTAATAAAAAAGAGGGAAAATGTTACTGGAGAGCAGCAACTAAAAGGATCATAGATCCCAAACAGCAAAATCTAGCTAAAAAGGTTATACCCATGATGATAAGCCATGATATGATTTCCTCTTTGCCTTACAAACAAGCAGTGGCGGACCTAGGATTTTAGGAAAGGGTATGACACAACAAAATTTTGGAGTTTCTATTGAATTTCTTTTGTCCTAATAAAAATAATTAAATAAAATACTTTCTCGGATTCATACTAATTAACTCAAATTTGTCTAGATATAAATGTATCTACTCAACAAACTTGTCTAAGATACATCAGTATCTAGACAAAGTTGAGTCAATTAATTTGGATTGAAGGGAGTATGTCAAAATGATTAAATAAAACAGATTTTGCATATAATCAAAATGTAAATTGTTGAAAAATGCACCGTTGACGGGGTGCTCTAATTTTGAACTGAATTCTCACTAAATATATATAATTAATCATATACTTGACTACCAAAGATTAATTATCAGTTGATTAATCGTATATACAGTAGCAAGATATTTCCTTTGATTAATCATGATATCTAATCAGGTCATGGTGCATGGCCATAGCTGGCCTTGTAGGCTTACACGCGAGACAAAATCGCACATCTTGAAAAACATGCAAGTAGACTGTTGGCTAAAGCCAATGCATTAATCAATCGGATGTCTAATCAATCGGTTACATGCACTAGCTCAGTGTTCGCATGGCTGCACGCCACATGTATTAGCACCGCATGTATACATATACATCACTCATCTTGATTAATTGCTCAGCTCATTAAACTATCAAAGATCTTGCACGGCTTGGACGCAGGGTATGCCGTGGCATATACGGCATACCCTGTAGATCCGCCACTGCAAACAAGGAGAGCCATTTCATCCTTGAATCTCTTGCGGCTTCTGTAAAAGCTTGGGGGCGAACAGATCAATCGAAAGCAATATAATACCAACAAATTCTTTCTTCTTTTTGGCCGTAAATCCACCGATGTATTAGCAGTGCAAAGAACCCAGAAGTAATAAGATTACAAACAGGTCCATAGAGGACTGGCACCAAGCGACGACTACAAACATTGGGCAATGGTGAGCAGTACAGTGTACAGTACGAACGAATTCGAGCAAATAGGTAAAGCGGAAAACAATGTCAAACAAACACATCGAGAGGAAAACAATATCAACCGATCGATTCGAACGAACTAACGAACTTATAAGGGCTGGGCGACGGCGACTGACTTCGATTGAGCTATAATGAATCGTACTTGCCCAGGCCTGAAGATAGCATGCATACCGTGAGGATCTACCAGCTGACCGCGCCTGCCGGTGCGGCTGGAGAAGAACGGCGCCACCAGCAGTCGCCGGCTGACGCGGCTGATAGACAGCGTGGGGAAGTTTTGGTGCGCGGCCTGGTTCACCGAGGGTGTGTCTAGAGAAGAACAGGGCGCCGAAGGAGGTGTCTAGAGAAGAACAAGGTGGGCTGGGTGCTGAGTTAAAGGCGAGCGTTCGAAATATTGGGCGCGCGTTCGAAAGTTTAGGAGCGCGAGGGAGGTGTCTGCTGTGCTGAGTTAAAGGCGAGCGTTCGAAATTTCCCCGTCCTCTTCTTTTTTGGGCTAATCTATCTATACCTCTATTCTATCTACATGTTTTTTATTTTTTTCTATTCTATACATGAGTTTTTGAAATTGAATTTTTTCACTCTGTCAGCCTTCCGGCCAATGCTCATTTGAAGTAATTGAAGCTGTTGATTTGCAGCTTAGAGGTGCTATCTACCGCTCATCATACAAGGACTCTTCAGATCTAAACGGCTGTGAATGCACGGATTCGTCACCCATCCTTCCCTTGGACTGGCGATGCTGAAAGCCTGAAACACTGGAACCCTCTAGATACTTCGGGATACCTCACTGCCCCACATTATTAGACAGGCCTTTTCCGACACGGGAAGTCAAAAGTTGGGGGCTCCATGCAGTACATATGAATACTCGCTAGCTGCATGGTCTAGAAGCAGACTAGAGTAAATCATCAATTCGTCAAATCAATTGGTGTATAATTTTTTTTAGCAGCTAAGACGCCGGCATGAACCATTTTATCAACTTGAATGCTTACTACATGACATAAGAAGACTATGTACTTTGGTTTTTCATTTTTCTGATTTTTTAAATTTTGTGCCCATTTGAATCTTGGTCAAATCCTAGGTTTGACCAAGATTAAACAAGTTTAAAACATGAAAATGAAAAGGTAATCATGGATCCTTCTTAGTCACTCTAAAATGAAGCTTTTGGGATGTTCTTGAAAATTCCATGTTTGAAACCCAAAACGACTTCTCTTCATGCTTGACTTCATAAGACAGAGTTTAGGGGTTAGGGGGTAGATACATGATTTGTCTAGTTTGCATATATCTAGACCTTTTTTGTCAACTTTAATGCTTACTATATGACACAAGGAGACTATGTGCTTTGGTTTTTCATTTTTCTATTTTTTTTGAATTTTTTGCCCATATATTCGAATCTTTGTCAAATCCTAGGTTTGACCAGGATTTAAACAAGTTTAAAACATGAAAATGAAAAGGTAAGCCTGGATCCTTCTTAGTCACTCTAAAATGAAGCTTTTGGGAGGTTCTTGAAATTTCCATGTTTGAAACCCAAAACCACTTCTCTTCATGATTGACTTCATAAGACAGAGTTTAGGGTTAGGGGTAGATATATACATGATTTTCTGGTTTGAATATGTCTAGACCTTGTTTATCAACTTGAATGCTTACTATATGACATAAGAAAATTATGTGCTTTGGTTTTCATTTTTCTGATTTTTTTATGCCCGTTTGAATCTTTTGGTCAAATCTTAGGTTTGACCAAGATTTAAACAAGTTTAAGACATGAAAATGAAAAGGGGAGAATGCATCCTTCTTAATTAGTCACTCTAAACTGAATTTTGTAAGAGGTTTTTGAAATTTCCATGTTTGAAACCCAAAACCACTTCTCTTCATGTTGGACTTCATAAGACAGAGTTTAGGGGTTAGGGGGTAGATACATGATTTGTCTAGGTTGAATATGTCTAGACCTTGTTTATCAACTTTAATGCTTACTATATGACATAAGAAGACTATGTGCTTTGGTTTTTCATTTTTCTATTTTTTTGAATTTTATACCCATATATTTGAATCTTTGTGAAATCCTAGTTTTGACCAGGATTTAAACAAGTTTAGAACATGAAAATGAAAAGGTAAGCTTGGATCCTTCTTAGTCACACTCTAAAATGAAGCTTTTGGGAGGTTCTTGGAATTCCAATGTTTGAAACCCAAAACCACTTCTCTTCATGATTAACTTCATAAGACGGAGTTTAGGGTTAGGGGTAGATATATACATGATTTTTCTGGTTTGAATATGTCTAGACCTTGTTTATCAACTTGAATGCTTACTATGTGACATAAGTAGACTATGTGCTTTGGTTTTCATTTTTCTATTTTTTATATTTTATACACATATATTTGAATCTTTGTGAAATCCTAGGTTTGACCAGGATTTAAACAAGTTTAGTACATGAAAATGAAAAAGGTAAGCCTGGATCCTTCTTAGTCACACTCTAAAATGAAGCTTTTGGGAGGTTCTTGAAATATCCATGTTTGAAACCCAAAACCACTTCTCTTCATGATTGACTTCATAATACAGAGTTTAGGGTTAGGGGTAGATATATACATGATTTTCTGGTTTGAATATGTCTAGACCTTGTTTATCAACTTGAATGCTTACTATATGACACAAGAAGACTATATGCTTTTGTTTTTCATTTTTCTGATTTTTTTTGAATTTTATGCCCGTTTGAATCTTTTGGTCAAATCTTAGGTTTGACCCAGATTTAAACAAGTTTAAGACATGCAAATGAAAAGGGAAGCTTGCATCCTTCTTAGTCACTCTAAAATGAATTTTTAAGAGGTTTTTGAAATTTCCATGTTTGAAACCCAAAACCACTTCTCTTCATGCTTGACTTCATAATACAAAGTTTAGGGGTTAGGGGGAGATACATGATTTGTCTAGTTTGAATATGTCTAGACCTTGTTTATCAACTTTAATGCTTACTATATGACATAAGAAGACTATGTGCTTTCGTTTTTCATTTTTCTATTTTTTTGTATTTTATACCCATATATTTGAATCTTTGTGAAATCCTAGGTTTGACTAGGATTTAAACAAGTTTAGAACATGAAAGTGAAAAGGTAAGCCTGGATCCTTCTTAGTCACAATCTAAAATGAAGCTTTTGGGAGGTTCTTCAAATTTCCATGTTTGAAACCCAAAACCACTTCTCTTCATAAGACAGAGTTTAGGGTTAGGGGTAGATATATACATGATTTTTCTGGTTTGAATATGTCTAGACCTTGTTTATCAACTTGAATGCTTACTATATGACATAAGAAGACTATATGCTTTTGTTTTTTCATTTTTCTGATTTTTTTGAATTTATGCATGTTTGAATCTTTTGGTCAAATCTTAGGTTTGACCAAGATTTAAACAAGTTTAAGACAAGAAAATGAAAAGGATGTTTGAAACCCAAAACCACTTCTCTCCATGCTTGACTTCACAATATACAAAGTTTAGGGAAAATGTCAGTCTTTTTATGCAAATCTGCACATAAATGGCTCAAATTAAAATAGTATACTCGTTTCAGTGTTTTTGATTTCCTATAAAAAAATAGATTTTCCTGAGAAGTTCTAATTTTTGCCAGAATTTGAAAATTTTGGATTTCTTGTTCCTATTTAGATATTATAGATACTAGCAAGATGGCCCTCGCAATTTTGATTTACCATGAATAGTTACTATGACATTTCCAAGAATACCATGTCACATATTCTACAATTTATATTTGAGTTTTTGGTATTTAAAATTCCACTGGTTTGATGACTAAATATTGAAGGTGTAGCCTTGCATTAGTGGATTTTTATCGTGACAAAACAACCTATTGTTATTGCTACTCTTACACTTACATCATTATTCTCTCTAATAATAGACCGACGAACTACCTCCATATACATATTGTCCTTACTCTCTCTTCTATTTAATCCAACTATGCTAGTGGATTACTTATGTGCCTATGAGTTTGATTCCAAATAAGAACTCCAATATTGTTGACATGATCTTTCTAAAACTAACACTTAAGGTACAATGGAGCAATCTTGTCCTGATTCTATATCCATACGCCTGTGGAAATTTTGATAAAACCACTTAAATCCACGCAAAATAGTACTCTCACCCGGATATAATTGTTTTTTATTTACCGCGTCGTACCCTCTGACCCGGAGTCCCAATTAGTATAACCATAAACTTGTGTAGCCGACTTAGAAGTGGGACATGACTATCTAGATATTACACTTTGTAAAATTTTCATAAATAAACGTAGCTAAACATGGCGGTGAGCTTTAAATCCAAAATCATATAATAATGTATTTATAATCATCTATAGAGATTTTTCTAACATGTTTCTTCGAAACACAGCACTCTATCGAAAATAATTGGTCTAATTGGAACTTATTCACTCTTCAGAACCAATTACACCCTTCTCTCATAATAACTGATTTAGAATGAATTGGGATAGACCAGATGGAATGTTTGTGTGTGACGAACACAGGATAGCATGTGGTTACCATGAGTGTATATGATTATGGCAATGACCAACCGTATTACCTACAAATGAAGTTTGGGGAAAAACTTCGTATCTAACTATCGAGCAAGATAATTGTGGAGCAAGATGCGTGCTCAATATTTTTAGATAATATTTTTTTATATCATACTTCCTCTGTTTATAAATATTAGACGTTTTAGCTAGCCAATCTAGCTTGTTTAAATGTCATACATTAACAAACGGAGGGAGTACATACATGTGCTCTACTTTGTACTACCTTGTTCAGAAAAAGATGTCGCAATTCTTTTTAAATTTTGATGAATCTATACACTATTTAGTGTAGGTGTAAAGAAACGTCCCAATTTTAAAAATCTGCTATATCCTTCTCGAGAGTGAGGGTAACCTTTTTTCTTTCGATTTGTTTAAGTACACTCAATTCATGTAGTATAAACCACTTCACACTATTTAGCGTACATCCTCATCTTCCAGGCTACCCGGCTCGACGGCAGGACGACCGTAGTAGCTCGACGCATAACACGTCCTCCTCGCCGGCACTCTCGCTCAGCTCATGTGGTTACTAAAAAAATGAATTCTAATTTTAAAATATTACACGTCCTAGTTTAAAAACCTTGTCATGCACGTGTGGTTCAGAATATGTATGCACACGACACAGTCCGACGCTAGGATAATACACAGATAACTCATCTAAACTTTCAAAAAAACTGGTCTAAACGTGACGGGATAGGTCACATGCACGTAAATATATGGCTCAATCTAGATCCCATTTAAACGTGATCTGATAGGATTCTTTTCTTTTTGACAGAATCTGATAGGATTCTTACGGTCAAAGAAAGAAAACAACATATGTTAAACTCGTATGGGCAACAGACTCTGTTTCCATGTTTTTCCCCAAACTACACTTTTACGTGCAACCTTAGACTTTCCCGCGCCAAATAAAAAAAATAGATCGTGTCAAGTTTGAGTTCGTGTTACACATGTGTACGTTTAACTCGTATGGGCAACAGACTCTGTTTCCATGTTTTTCCCAAAACTACACTTTTACGTGCAACCTTAGACTTTCCCGCACCAAATAAAAAAAAATAGATCGTGTCAAGTTTGAGTTCGTGTTACACATGTGTACGTTTACGTTATATTCATCTATTAGTAAATCCTAGTCACAAATTACAGATCCAACGATTAATAATAATTAAGATGATGTGGATTAACCTTGTGTCTCTATTTAAAACATCTTATTTTGCTTTTAGTATATAATAGAAGACTAGGTGACTCAACGAGAACGACTCAACATTGACTCGACTCAGACACAACTACTACATTGACACAAGTACTAATATAATAAAGTAAGAGTACTAGTTAGTTTACATTTCCACAGGCCAATTTTACGAACAAAATTTCGAAAATTAACCTTCAGAAACTCGGAAGCCAGGTGACACAACAGTCATCAAGGATTGCAGCTAGTGGTACACAGTGACCTGGTCAAGATCTACCTTGAGCCTGCTTGACGCTTCAGCTCGGAGTTGAGAGCCTTCTCCTGTGACAGCTCGGCCTCTAGTTTGTCCGTCCTAACCGTGAGGTTCAGGATCAGTCCGGCGAGTTTGTCCATGGTCTCCGCCTGGCCGAGGCTCCGCCGCTGGATCTCATTACTCGCAGTGAACGATTTCATGGCGATATCGTCGAGAATGCGAATCCGGATCTTCTCAGTGGCGAGCTCAGAATAAAGTCTCATGCACTCATCGGCGAGGGCGCTTCTGTCCGCCGTCTCGACGCAGAAATCGCCCATAACCATTTCTAAAATGGGACCGATCTCGTAGCGGGGCTTCTATCAGATGGGGATGGAGCACAAAATCAGAAGTGTACCCAGAGAAGTACCAAGAAAGAGAAAATGGGAATCCCAATTTGCACGAATGTCTATACCTCGCTGCTTTGAGAACTTGGCTCCGTGGAAGATGTTTCCGCAGGCAGGAGGGCTGCGGGAAAACTAAGGCCGCCCGACCTGAATATACGATTGAGAGAAGGTAAGAAAAGGAGGGGATGATAAGTTGTGAAAGACATAGAAAGATGCGCAAGAACGGAGGATCGCCTGAAGGTAGCAGTCGCGGGCTGCGACGCCCTTGAAGACTCTTGCGCAGAAGGCACCTCGACAGCAGCACAGGGACGCCATTGCTGGGATTCCCTCAGCTTCGCCGCAGCCGCACGAGCCCTTCTGTGGCGAGACTTGCTCCCGGTCATGGTGGCGAAGTAGTATTCCAAGAGGTAAACAAAGTGGTGAACTGAGGAAGACGGCAAGAGCAAAGGTTAGTTCTTAAATTTGGCCTCCCCGTCTCCTCGGCACCTCGCGAGTAGTAATACTGGTCAAAGAGCAAACTTCAAGGCAGAGACTTGGTGGGCCATTCATCTCCAACTATACTTCCTCCGATCCGAATGATACCAAATTTTTGAATGACAAATCACCCAAAACAGTATCTAGGATTTGATCTAGATTCAAATGGGCATAAAATTTCAAAAAAATGAAAAACCAAAGCATATAGCCTTCTTATGTCATATAGTAAGCACTCAAGTTGGTAAACAAGGTCTAGACATATTCAAACCAGAAAAATCATGTATCTACCCCTAACCCTAAACTTTGTCTTAATTATGAAGTCAAGCACGAAGAGAAGTCGTTTTGGGTTTCAAACATGGACATTTCAAAAACCCTCCCAAAAGCTTCATTGTGGTGTGACGTACTAAGAAGGATACATGCTTACATTTTCAACAACCCCCCTAAAAGCTTCATTATAGAGTGACTAAGAAAGGATCCAGTCTGGCGGGCTTACCTTTTATTTTCTTGGTTTAAACTTGTTCAAATCTCGGTCAAACCTAGGATTTGACCAAGATTCAAAATGTGCATCAAAATTTAAAAAAATTTAAAACCAAATTAAAGCGCATAGTGTTCTTATGTCATATAGTAAGCATTAAAGTTGATAAACAAGGTCTAGACACATATTCAAACAAGACAAATCATGTATCTATACCCCTAACCCCTAAACTCTATCTTATGAAGTCAACAACATGAAGAGAAGTGGTTTTGGGTTTCAAACATGGAAATTTCAAAAACCTCCCAAAAGCTTCATTTTAGAGTGACTAATATATATAAGAAGGATCCATGCATGCCTGCTTACCACCTTTTCATTTTCATATTTTAAACTTGTTTAAATCCGTGTCAAATTAAACCAAGGATTTGACCAAAAGATTCAAATGGGCATAAAATTTTAAAAAAATCAGAAAAATGAAAAACAAAAGCATATAGTCTTCTAATGTCATATAGTAAGCATTCAAGTTGATAAACAAGGTTTGGACATGCATATTCAAACCTAGGCAAATCATGTATCTATCCCCTAGCCCCTAAACTCTATCTTATGAAGTCAAGCATGAAGAGAAGTGGTTTTGGGTTTCAAACATGAAAATTTCAAGAACATCCCAAAAACTTCTTTTTAGAGTGACTAAGAAAGGATACAGGCTTCCCCTTTTCATTTTCATGTTTTATACTTGTTTAAATCTTGGTCAAACCTAGGATTTGACAAAGATTCAAATGTGCATCTATCAAAATAAAAAAATCAGAAAAATTAAAAACCAAAGCACATAGTTTTCTTATGTCATATATAGTTAGCATTAAAGTTGATATAAACAAGGTCTAGATATATTCAAACAAGAAAAATCATGTATCTACCCCTAACCCTAAACTCTATCTTATGTAGTCAAGCATGAAGAGAAGTGGTTTTGGGTTTCAAACTTGGAAATTTCAAGAACCCCCAAAAGCTTCATTTTAGAGTGACTAAAGGATCCAGGTCGGGCTTACCTTTTATTTTCATGTTTTAAAATTGTTCAAATCTTGGTCAAACTGTACCTAGGATTTGATCAAGATTCAAATGGGCATAAAATTTCAAAAAAAATGAAAAACCAAAGCATATAGCCTTCTTATGTCATATAGTAAGCACTCAAGTTGGTAAACAAGGTCTAGACATATTCAAACCAGAAAATCATGTTTCTACCCCTAGCCCTAAACTTTGTCTTATGAAGTCAAGCACGCGAAGAGAAGTCGTTTTGGATTTCAAACATGGAAATTTCAAAAACCTTCCCAAAAGCTTCATTTTGGAGTGACTAAGAAGGATACAGGCTTACCTTTTCATTTTCATGTTTTAAACTTGTTTAAATATTGGTTAAGCCTAGGATTTGACACTACAAGAAAAGTTGCCATGGCCGACGAAGTTGAAGTCGCGCCGTGGTTGCTGGTGTACCATGGCCGACGATTTTGGTCCCTCCGTGGTGCATGTCAAAACTTTTTTTTTTCTCGTTTTTGAGGCCACCTAGCCCGACGAAAGCGGCCAAAACGTGGCGTATGGTGGCCCGGGACGTGGTGCATCTCGAAATCTCGGGTTCGCCGGCCGAGTCAACGCAAATCCGCACCGCCGAGGGATGTAGGGCCCAGATGGCAGCCTCTCTGGCATTGTTTTTTTTCTACATCGCGCCATCTCGTTCAACGTTCTCCGATCGAGCCGTTTACGATGCAGGATCATGGGTCCCGCATGTCATCCTCTATGAACCAAAATTCTTTCTATTCTTGGATTTTTTTGACCCCCTGATTTCTGGCTACTTCCTTTTTCTTTTGATCCCTTGCCGCCTTGGAAACGTTGAGACCGCTGCTGCTAAATGGGACCCGCATGTCATCCTCTATGTGCAATCAACTTTCTTTTCTTGGAGTTTTTTTGGCACCTCAAATTTGGTCACTTGCCTTTTTCTTTCGATCCCCTGCCGCCTCTCAAACGGTGATACCGCTGCTGCTAAATGGGACCCGCATGTCATCCTCTATGTACTATAAAACTTTCTTTTCCTGGATTATTTTTGGCACCTCAAATTTGGTCACTTGCCTTTTTCTTTCGATCCCCTGCCGCCTCTCAAACGGTGATACCGCTGCTGCTAAATGGGACCCGCATGTCATCCTCTATGTACTATAAAACTTTCTTTTCTTGAATTATTTTTGGCACCTCATATTTGGTCACTTACCTTTTTCTTTCGATCGCCTCTCAAACGGTGATACCGCTGCTGCTAAATGGGACCCGCATGTCATCCTCTATGTACTATAAAACTTTCTTTTCTTGAATTATTTTTGGCTCCTCATATTTTTTCACTTGCCTTTTTCTTTCGATCACCTGCCGCCTCTCAAACGGTGATACCGCTGCTGCTAAATGGGACCCGCATGTCATCCTCTATGTACTATAAAACTTTCTTTTCTTGAATTATTTTTGGCTCCTCATATTTTTTCACTTGCCTTTTTCTTTCGATCCCCTGCCGCCTCTCAAACGGTGATACCGCTGCTGCTAAATGGGACCCGCATGTCATCCTCTATGTACTATAAAACTTTCTTTTCCTGGATTATTTTTGGCACCTCATATTTGGTCACTTACCTTTTTCTTTCGATCCCTGCCGCCTCTCAAACGGTGATACCGCTGCTGCTAAATGGGACCCGCATGTCATCCTCTATGTACTATAAAACTTTCTTTTCTTGGATTTTTTGGCACCTCATATTTGGTCACTTGACTTTTTCTTTCGATCCCCTGCTGCCTCTCAAACAGTGATACCGCTGCTGCTAAATGGGACCCGCATGTCATCCTCTATGTAAATCATGTTTCTTTTCTTGAATTATTTTTGGCTCCTGATATTTGGTCACTTGCCTTTTTCTTTCGATCTCATGCCACGTTTGAAACGTTGAGGAACCTGCAGGCTCATCGGACCCGCATGTCATCCTCTATGTACTATAAAAGTTTATTTTCTTTATTTTTTTCACCCTCTGATTTTTGGCTATTTCCTTTTTCTTTTGATCCCCTGCCGCCTTGGAAACGTATGGTAAGCTGCTGACTCATGGGACCCGCATGTCATCCTCTATGTACAATCAACTTTCTTTTTCTTTTGATCTCAAGCCGCATTTGAAACGCTGAGACCGCTGCTGCTAAATGGGACCCGCATGTCATCCTCTACGTACAATAAAGTTTCTTTTCTTGGATTATCTTTGGCTCCTGATATTTTGTCACTTGCCTTTTTCTTTCGATCTCATGCCGCCTTTGAAACGTTGAGTAAGCTGCTGGCTCATGGGTCCCGCATGTCATCCTCTACGAACAATAAAAGTTTCCTTTCTTGGAGTTATTTTTTACCCCTAATTTCTGGCTATTTGCCTTTTTCTTTTGATCTCCTGCCCCCTCTGAAACGATGAGGACGCTGTTGGCAGGTCGGTCCCACATGTCATCCTCTATGAACAATAAAAGTTTCCTTTGATGGATTTATTTTGAACCCCTCATTAATTTCTGGATATTTCCCCTGCCGCCTTGGAATCGTTGAGGATGCTGCTGCCTCATGGGTCCCGCATGTCATCCTCTCAGAACGGTAAATGTTTATTTTCTTGGATTTTGTTGACCAAACGATTTTTGGCTTATTTTTTCTTTCGATCACCTGCAGCCTTTAAAACGTTGAGGACGCCGCTGGCTCACGGGTCCCACATGTCAACCTCTATGAACAATAAACGCTGAGGATGCTGCTGCCTCATGGGTCCCGCATGTCATCCTCTCAGAACGAAAATGTTTCTTTTCTTGGATTTTTTACCAACAGATTTTTGGTTTATTTTTTCTTTCCATCCCCTGCCGCCTTTAAAACGTTGACGACGCTGTTTGCTCATGGGTCCCCGATGTCAGCCTCCCCGTACAAGAAACATATGATATCTTGATTATTTTGCAGACAATAAACAATGTATTGCGCTCTGAGCTATTTCAAACGGATAATTAAATCTTTATTTTTACATAAACAAACTTATATGTTGAATCTCCTTGTTTTTTTGTCTTTGCGAAGCATAGGACTTTCCTGTTTTTTTAGAAAATTCGGAACTTTCCTGTTTTGGAGTGGGCTGAAATTGTACGAGTCAAAAGGCCAAGCAGGATAGTTCGAAAGCCCAGATGTCCAGATGCAGCCCAATTGAAATCTTTCTTCTTGGATTTTTTTCACCCCCTGATTTCTGGCTACTTCATTTTTCTTTTGGTCCTGTGCCGCCTTGGAAACGTTGAGACCGCTGCTGCAAAATGGGACCCGCATGTCATCCTCTACGTACAATAAAATTTCTTTTCTTGGATTATTTTTGGCTCCTGATATTTGGTCACTTGCCTTTTTCTTTCGATCCCGTGCAGCCTCTCAAACGGTGATACCGCTGCTGCAAAATGGGACCCGCATGTCATCCTCTACGTACAATAAACTTTCTTTTCTTGGATTATTTTTGGCTCCTGATATTTGGTCACTTGCCTTTTTTTCTTTCGATCTCATGCCACGTTTGAAACTTTGAGGAACCTGCTGGCTCGTGGGACCCGCATGTCATCCTCTATGTGCTATAAAAGTTTATTTTCTATGGTTTTTTTCACTCTCTGATTTTTGTCTATTTCCTTTTTCTTTTGATGCCCTGCCGCCTTGGAAACGTTGAGTAAGCTGCTTACACATGGGACCCGCATGTCATCCTCTATGTACAATCAAGTTTCTTTTCTTGAATTATTTTTGGCTCCTGATATTTCGTCACTTGCCTTTTTCTTTCGATCTCATGCCACGTTTGAAACGTTGAGGAACCTGCTGGCTCATGGGACCCGCATGTCATCCTCTATGTGCTATAAAAGTTTGTTTTCTTGGATTTTTTTTCACCCTCTGATTTTTGGCTCCTGATATTTCGTCACTTGCCTTTTACTTTTGATCCCCTGGCCCCTTTGAAACGTTGAGTAAGCTGCTGGCACATGGGACCCGCATGTCAACCTCTATGTCCATCAACTTTCTTTTCTTGGATTTTTTTTGACCCCCTACTTTCTAGCTACTTTCTTTTTCTTTTGATCTCAAGCCGCATTTCAAACATTGAGACCGCTGCTGCAAAATGGGACCCGCATGTCATCCTCTATGTACAATAAATCTTTGATTATTTTTGGCACCTCATATTTGGTCACTTGCGTTTTTTTCTTTCGATCTCATGCCACCTTTGAAACGTTGAGTAAGCTGCTGGCTCATGGGTCCCCCATGTCATCCTCTACGAACAATAAAAGTTTCCTTTCTTGGAGTTATTTTTGCCCCCTAATTTCTGGCTACTTCCTTTTTCTTTTGATCCCCTGCCGCCTTTGAAACGTTGAAAACTTTCTTTTCTTTGATTATTTTTGGCACCTCATATTTGGTCACTTGCCTTTTTCTTTCGATCCCTGCCGCCTCTCAAACGGTGATACCGCTGATGCTAAATGGGACCCGCATGTCATCCTCTATGTACTATAAAACTTTCTTTTTTTGGATTTTTTGGCTCCTGATATTTGGTCACTTGCCTTTTTTCTTTCGAGACCTCCTGCCGCATCTCAAACGGTGATACCGCTGCTGCTAAATGGGACCCGCATGTCATCCTCTATGTACAATAAAGTTTCTTTTCTTGGATTATTTTTGGCTCCTGATATTTGGTCACTTGCCTTTTTCTTTCGATCCCATGCCGCCTTTGAAACGTTGAGGAAGCTGCTGGCTCATGGGTCCCGCATGTCATCCTCTATGAACAATAAAAGTTTCCATTGTTGGAGTTATTTTTTACCCCTAATTTCTGGCTACTTCCTTTTTCTTTTGATCCCCTGCCGCCTTTGAACGTTGAAGAATCTGCTCGCTAATGGGTCCCACATGTCAGACTCTATGGACGATAAACCTTTCTTTTCTTGGAGTTATTTTGACCCCTAATTTCTGGCTATTTTGCCTTTTTTTGGATCCCGTGCTGCCTTGGAAACGTTGAGGATGCTGCTGCCACATGGGTCCCGCATGTCATCCTCTCAGAACGATAAATGTTTCTTTTCTTCGATTTTTTTACCCACTGATTTTTGATTTATTTTTTCTTTCGATCCCCTGCCGCCTTTAAAACTTTGACGACGCTGCTGGCTCATGGGTCCCGATGTCAGCCTCCCCGTACAAGAAACATGTGATATCTTGATTATTTTACAGACAATAAAAAGTGTATTTCGCTCTGAGCTATTGCAAACGGATAAATTAAATCTTTATTTTTACATAAACGAACTAATATGAATCTCCTTGTTTTTGTTTTGTTTTTGCGAAGCATAGGACTTTCTTGTTTTGGAGTGGGCTGAAATTGTACGAGTCAAAAGACGTCCAGCAGGTTAGAAGGCCCAGATGGCCAGGCAGCCCCAATTTATATCTTCCTTATCTTGGATTATTTTTTGATCAAAAGGCCCAGCAGGGGTACATCCTTTTTCTTTTGGTCCTGTGTGCCGCCTTGGAAACGTTGTGGACGCTGCTGCCTCATGGGACCCGCATGTCATCCTCTATGAACTATGAACTCTAAAAGTTTCTTTTTTCTTGGATTTTTTTTCACCCCTCTGATTTTTGGCTATTTCCTTTTTCTTTTGTTCCCCTGCCGCCTTGGGACCCGTATGTCATCCTCTATGTACAAAAAACTTTCTTTTCTTGGAGTTTTATTCCCCCTAATTTCGGGCTACTTTCGTTTTCTTTTGATCTCAAGCCGCATATGAAACATTGAGACCGCTGCTGCAAAATGGGACCCACATGTCATCCTCTATGTAAAATAAAAGTTTCTTTTCTTGGATTATTTTTCACGCTCTGATTTTTGGCTATTTCCTTTTTCTTTCGATCCCCTGCTGCTTGGAAACGTTGAGGATGCTGCTGCCTCATGGGTCCCACATGTCATCCACTATGAACAATAAAAGTTTCTTTTCTTCGATTTTTTTCACCCTCTGCTTTTTGGCTATTTCCTTTTCATTTGATCCCCTGCCGCCTTGGAAACGTTGAGGATGCTGCAGCGTCATGGGACCCGCATGTCATACTCTATGTACAATAAAAGTTTCTTTTCTAGGTTTTTGGCTCCTGATATTTGGTCACTTGCCTTTTTCTTTCAATCTCATGCCGACTCTCAAAGGTACAATAAAAGTTTCTTTTCTTGGATTATTTTTGGCTCCTGATATTTGGTCACTTGCCTTTTTCTTTCGATCTCATGCCGTCCTTGAAACGTTCAGACCGCTGCTACAACATGGGACCCTATGTTATCCTCTATGTACAATGAAAGTTTCTTTTCATGGATTATTTTTTGCTCCTGATATTTGGTCACTTTCCTTTTTCTTTCGATCTCATGCCGCCTCGGCCCTCTGAAACGACGAGTAAGTTGTTGGCTCATGGGACCCGCATGTCATCCTCTATGTACAATAAAGTTTTTTTCTTGGATTTTTTACCCCCTGATTTTTGGTCACTTGCCTTTTTCTTTCGATCCTGTGCCGCCTTTGAAATTGTGGACGCTGCTGGCTCATGGGTCCCACATGCCAGCCTCTATGAACAATAATATTTCTTTTCTTGGATTTTTTTTACCCCTGATTTCTGGCTATTTGCCTTTTTCTTTGGATCCCCGACCGCCTTTGAAACGATGAGGACGCTGCTGGCGCATAGCTCCCACATGTCAGCCTCTAAGAACAATAAACATTTCTTTTCTTGGATTTATAGTTGACCCCTAATTAATGGCTACTTCGCTTTTTTTTTCGATCCCCAGCCGCCTTAGAAACGTTGAGGACGCTGCTGGCTCATGGGTCCCATATGACAGCCTCTATGAAAAGTAAAACATTTACTTTCTTGGATTTATTTTTGACACCTAATTAATGACTACTTGGTTCTTTTCTTTTGATCCCGTGACGCCTTTGAAACGTTGAGGGCCCTGCTGGCTCATGGGTCCAACATGTCAGCCTCTATGAACAATAAGAGTTTCTATTGTTGCATTTATTTTTGACCCCTAATTTCTGGCTATTTGCCTTTTTTCCATTGCCTGCCACCTTAGAAACGTTGAGGACGCTGCTGGCTGGGTCCCACATGTCAGCCTCTTTGTACGATAAAAGTTTCCTTTGCTGGATTTATTTTTGACCCCTAATTTCTGGCTATTTGCCTTTTTCTTTCGAACTCCACCGCCTTTGAAACGTTGATGACGCTGCTGCAAACTGGGTACAATATGTCAGCCTCTTTGTGCGATAAACCTTTCCTTTCTTGGATTTTTTGGACACCTGATTTCGAGCTACTTGCCTTTTTCTTTCGATCTCCTGCCCCCTTTGAGAAACGCCGAGAACGATACTGGTTCGTGGGTCCCACATGTCATCCTCTCTGAATGATAAATGTTGGGGCTGCGGCTGCAAGATACGTCCCACATGTCAGCCTGACTGTTGAATAAACGTTTCCTTTCTCGAATTTATATTTGACCCCTGATTTCTGGCTACTTTGCCGTTTCTTTCGATCCCCTGCATGTCTGCTACTCCACCGAAAAACAGACCGGCATGTATTCATCACAATACTGGTAGCTAATTTAGGAAAAATGTGTTCATCACGGGATTCAAACAAAGATCTTCATCTCTGCTAAATTTTGATTTCACCAAAAACCGAACAGCGTGTGTTCATGACTTTAACTTCACAAACACTATGGTTTCTCTATAAAATAAGGTCACCATCCGTTCCTTTATTGTAGGCATTTGCGAAAAGTGTCTTTGGCTAATGGGCACCAGTGCTCTGCTGTTTAAAAAAAATCAAATAGCATACATATTTGTTTCAAAAAAATCTGAAAATGAATGTAGACATAATAAATAAAGTAACCTACAAGCGTGTAAAATTTTAATATGATATTCTTTATATTGTAGACTACACAAAAAAGACAAAATCTGTTGAAATTTGGAGATTTGAAATATGCATACCCAGATCCACACGTTTGTTACTTTTGTGTAGCCCAGAATTTTTTTTATTTGAAACTGAAATTTTGCACGTTTATGGGACAATTCATTAGCTACTCCATGATTTGTTTTCTAATTTTTTGAACAAATAAATTTTTTTTTTATTTTTTTCTAAAATAGCAGGAGCAATGGTGCCCAAGAGCACCAAATCTCTTAATAGGCATTTGCGCCTAATAGCGTGAGCTTAGCTAATTTTTGAAGAAAAAAAAGATGTCCATTGTGGTATTCAGGACAAAGATCTTCATGTCTGCTACTGCACCAAACAACAAACCAGCATGTATTCATCACAATACGGGTAGCTAATTTGTGAAAAATATGTTCAGCACGGGATTCAAACAAAGATCTTCATCTCTGCAAAATTTTGATTTCAGCAAAAACCGAACAGCGAATGTTCATGAGGTTAAGTTCACGAACACTATGTTTTCTCTATAAAATAAGGTCACCATCTGTCTCTTATTTCTCAAGGAAAAACAGGTGGAAGTGTTGGGACGAACCACATGGGTGCTTCGGCTCTATGTTCAGTCTTCTCTTTTTTGTACTGCAATCTTGAGCCTATGGCAGGACCTCCATTGACGTGCATTCTGCACCAATTTGGCCTTGGACGTATCCATGTATCACGGGCGCGATTGTGGGTAGCAAAGACACAGTCAGGTTTGAACAATTGGAAATCTGGTTCTGCAGCCTCTGCGTCGACTGGCGGGGGTAGCATGAAAATTGGGTGATTGAGTCCAAGAAATAAAGAACGCCCCTTCAAATTGTTCAATCTTTCCCACCTTGCCTCTTCTACAGGGTCCAAGGTATGGGCAGATCTCAAGAAAACGTAGCACCGTACCAAAGGATAAGACCTCAGCTTGTTACCCATATGTAATATTGGAGGACCGAGGATGGGCCGATAACCTTTAACCTGAATCCACGCGAGATCAGATTCACCAGTAATGGACTCTGCTCTCATTGGTGCCAGGAACCAAGTGCGCTGGTCAGAAAATCCAAGAAATACATCTTCATCTTCATAATTATGATTATCACCATCATCATCTAATTCTTCATCATCTAATTCTTCATCATCAAATTCGTCTTCTTCTAATTCTTCTTCTTCTAATTCTTCTTCATCAGCATCATTATCTTCATCGGCACCTCCATCGCCTTGAGCCACATTTGCTTCATCATCTTCCATGACAGCATCTCCCTCGATTTGAGCGAAAATTGCAGCCACTTCTGCTTCTTCATCTTCAATGACAGGGGCGTCAATGAGACGCGGGGCTGCATGTGTCCCTGCAATGCACAAAGATCAACCACAATGCAGCAAGTAGGAACTACACTGAAAATTATCTCTTCTCTTCTATCTTCTATTTTCTACTACTATAAGGCACCAGTTTTTAACAAGACATGTCGCAGCAATTCCAACTGTTGGTGTCCAAAATCTAACGGTTGGGATTAGAGGTATTCGCGTGAAAAAAATACCACACCAGTGTCCACGTGTTTCTAGAACCGTCATGTTTCCATTATGAAGAAAAATCAGAGCAGTCTCACACCGATATCACACGTCCCACTTGATAGTGATTAAGAAAGGTTCCAAATTTTTGTTCATATTTATAAACTGTATGCTCACACTTATTTTGATGGTATAACCAAATTATTAGTTGTATTGAAAGTTTGAACAACATTTAGAACGCAACTTTTATACATCAGTATTGCGAATCGTAATTGGTCCAACATGTGCAGCATGCCATTTACTAGTTAAGACATAAAACAAAGACTCACCACAGGTATATGGTTCCCAAACCAGAACATCTCCATACGGATATGTAACTGCGTATACACGATGTAGGTGTGAACTTGTACCATATCCAGGAATGCCCATGGCATCGACATAGCTGTTTCTATCAAAGAATTCAGGGTTTCTCAGGATATTCCACTCCTTTTCTAGGGGCGCTTGTAGGATAGCAATCAATTCGTCAAATACAACGATTACCTCGTAATGCCATGGCCCTGCTAGATCATCTTTGTACGGCCTCTTGACGATCCGTACTTTGAGCAGTTCCAAACTTTTATCTATTTTGTATTTGAACAGGAATGGTGGGCTGCCATGCCACCATTCACTAGTAGGGCCCAAAGAAATTCCTGCATCTTGCAGAGATGGAAGAGGTATAATAGTATCTGATATGTATATGTTGCGGATCGTCAAGTGCCCGTCCTGCTGGACAAATGCCACCCAGTCGCCGTTACAACCCACCCAGTGCATGGGTCCATGTCCATCCAGTTCCTCCTTGGTATGGATAAATGCTGGAACTGTCGGCTTGTCTAATGGCATCAGCAACGCGTGAATGCCCTGCAAATAGGATTTGTTTCAAAATTGTCTATGCATGCAAGGTATTCGACAGAATGAAGAGCGGATTGTGCAGAACTGAAGCACAGATGTAATGGATAAATAAAGCAATTCCGAAGAGTACATGTGCATAGTGAAGGCAGCAAACCTTACAGTACTCCCAAATCAGGTGATTATGTTGAGTCTAAATTCATGCATGATGTTTGGCAATAAGAAAAGTTGATTGAAAAAACACAAGCTGAAACGAGATGAGTAAATAAATAAATACTCTTACAGTATTGTCGCGGTCGTCTGGCCATGTCTCGGGGTCGCAGTGGAGCAGGCTCGGTAAACCGAACGGAACCTTATGCGCTCCGCGGATGGCATGCCGCATGCCGATCATGCCTCGAGCGAGGCGACCAGTGCTGAGGATATCCGCCCGCTCGGCTATGTTCTCCACCAGTGGGTAGTGGAGGTTGCCCCACCCCATGGACTGGTGGTAGCAATCAGGAATCTCCTCAATCTTACGCTTCTGCTTCATTGGAGTCGGTAATCCAATGCAAGGGAGAGAGGGGTGAACGGGAGAAAGAGACAGAAGAGGGTTTTTTTTGGAGAAGATGCAGTAGTAGTACTACGATACTAGGAGGTGGAGATGCGGGGCATGTTTCCGGGAGAGAGGAACCACTATTTCCCTTAAAAAAAATAACAGCACTTGCGCATTAGAACTTGGGGCGGGGATATAGCGGTAAGAGGTATTGACCAACTTTCCCTCACCTTGACCCCACGTGGTTGTGAACCCGAGATAATTCTTTTTGATGAACCCGATATACTTATTATAGTACTAAAATAGTACAAGTATATACCTTGTACTCCTATATACTAACATTACTATTTTAAGGACTTATGTTCCATGAGCAACAACTTCCCCCACTCCGCTCATCCGAAATCCTAGCCCCTCCAACTTCAAGGACCAATCAACATAGCTATGGCCTTCTAATTTGGCTCAAGTCGCCGCACACATAGTCCTCCCGCCGACAAGGAATAGGAGCATCAGCCCTTTCGTCGCTTGTTGTTACACATAATCATATACAGTACCATATATATTTCAAATTTCCATATCAAAAAATAGTTCAAATCTGAATTTTAACATCTCAAGCTAAACCCTCGCTTGCTCTTAAACATAAGCATACCATAGTTCTACTTTTGTCTTCACCGAACAACAGAACACAATTTCATCACAACATAGCCAACCGGAGTACCTAGTAATGTAACTAGAGAAGTGAACCTATAGTTGATCAAGCCTTCAACTTTAACACAATAATACCCCCACATTATGTGTTGAGGAGCCACACCCATATATTTAAGAGTACCATCAAGTAGACCACAAATGCATCAATGAAGAGAGGGGTATACTTATAGACCACCTCTTTACAAAACAGTTGTAACTAGTAGACCACAATTGCCTCGTTCATTAGCTATGAAATTACATACTATCAGTAGCTACAATGGCTGCAGGCCCTGTTTCAGAATTAAACATCACACTTGTTCCAATCCGGGGCGTTGGCGAAGTTTGGGATGAACCAAAGCGGTGTCTTTACCAGGTACCTATCTTTTTTTGTTTTGCATGTTTTCTCCAAGGCGTTGGTTTGGAAACCAACGGCGCAATCTTCACGATTCAGACTGAATCGGCATATTTCAGGCAGCTGCGAATTGCGAAGCCATGCTTCATTCGGCAAGGTGTACACACAATTTCTTCTCGTCAGACATCCTGGGACAACATCTGCACCGCCTAATGGCAGCATAATCGGATAGTTCACTCCAAGGAAAAGAGAATATTCTCCAAGGTCATCAATCTTTTCCCATGGAATACCTTCATTTAACTTACTAGTGTCCTTCGTGAACACCAGGCAACCAAACCCAGAAGCATAGTTGCCAACAGTGCGACCATGATGAACACGACGATCAGAAGCAGTATGGCAAACTTTACAGGAATATTCCCTTTCATCAGCAATGCCCAGTGTATGGATCAGAAGAAGTCTAGAACCATCTATAGATCTTGCTAACCACCACATGCCATAATCGACCTCGTGATCATGGCCAAGAGCATCATCAAGTGCACACCGCCATTCAAACACAATGGGCGGTGGCTCTACGATCAGCGGAGGACCTGCTTGAAAACGAAATTACTGTTAAGAAGGGTATGTTTGGTTTGCACAAATCTGAAAACGTAAGAATTGGGAAAACGCATTAGGATTCAGATGGGATGATATAATGGCATTTCCATTCAATAATACAGCATATTGGTGTATTTCAGTACATCACATGGGAAACCAAAGGATTCATTTCAAGAAGTTCAAGTAGAGGTCAAAATCCAACATAATTCAATCTGAGAATAAAACTCCTAATTATACAATCCTCAAATTTTTCTATGGTAATCATCTCGAATAAAAAGTCTAAATACCAATGAAATTTCATCCGAAGCAAATATGCCCCAAGCCTCCAAGTCAGATCAGTCAGGTTCGAAAATTAATAAGTTTGTGCATTAAAATTATCTTTACAGCCATGAATAATGAAGCTCATCATACACTACTTACGTCCGGAGGAAAATTACCAGCTTGCTGAGGATTCCATGCGTGAACAGTGCCAGTATGAGTTGTGGCAAACACAAGCCCATTGTGGAGAATTGCATCGCTGTAATTGTAAAAGATGTGGGACTTGGGCTCTGTAAGAACTGTCCATCCAGAATCTTCGCCGCAAAGGAGGGCAACTCTGATGTCAAAAACAGCAACAAGAGAGAAATTTTTGTACCCCCCAGCAGCTGTGGGAACTTGGCAAATATATATCTTGTGAAATATAATAGCACGAAGGTTGTGGTGGTATATATTTGGAATGTGGGTGGTTTCAAACGGCACAGGGAGAGGAATTTCACGGCGAGTGTAGACGTTGACAAGTTTCCATTTGCAAGCAGGAAAGCCAGTGTCAACCATGGCAACCCAATCTCCATTGGCACCTACCCACTGCTTACCCGTACCGTCTGGCATCACAGCGTCGGAGGAGAACCTGTCCAGCGGCGTCAGCTTGCAATCCCGTGCTACCTTCGTCGGGTGAGAATGAAGAACACATGGGAGGCCAAACGGGAGAGAAAAAGATAGAGTTGCACTATCATTTGCAGAGTCGAAAAATAGTTTGGACGAACCGACGAGGCTCGCGGCGGTGATGACGTCGCATCTTGTTACGAGTTCTTCAAGGGGACCTTCGGAAAAGACCTTCTGAAACAGTTCAGAGTCATCATTTTCCTTGTTCGATGCCGCCATCGCAGGGCAGGGGGTGGGTCTATGAGGTTTGGGTTCAACTGATTGGAGTTTAATTTGGGTTCGATGGCGGCAGGTGGCGGGGAAGATGAAGAACGGAGGCTCTCAAACTGGGCGGTGGAATTGATTCTAAAGCTGCATGGCGGCGGCACTGGCGTGTGCTATGGAAGGTGGTCGATTGGTGCGGGCGGGGGCGGAGGTAGACGATGGAGGTGAACAGAAATAGGGCAGGTGGGGGCGGGGCGCTTGACTTCGCTCCTCTACACTCTACAGCATCTCCTCCTGTTTCTTGGAAAGTGTATAGACCCATAATAAAAAGTCACTGTTCCCTCTGAAAAGGTGAAGAACAAGTCACTGGTCTAACGTGCAAATTTGGACATCCCAAGCTATGTGTTGTCATGTCAATTCAATGTCCATGGCAGTATTTTGAATTTTGCGTGACCAAAAGAAGTACGCCTTGGCCTTTCACAATCGGGGTTTCTTTAGAGCAAGAACAATAGAAGAGCCAACAGCTGGCAAAAGTATTGTCCTACTTCCTCTTGGCGTGATACTCCCTCCGTCCACAAATAAGTGGACGTGCGGGATTTTCAAGGTAAATTAGTAAAAGGAAAGAAAAAATGCATTGGAGCACTCGTATCTTAAGAAACACATGTACTCAACCACGGTTGTAGATTTTCTCGGCGCAAGACTTTTCCCCAGCAGTTGTGGCTTTCAGTTATTCGTGGGTGTGGGGAGGAGCTCCGCCGCATCGGTAAAAAGCAAAGAGGGACGGCGGCTCTCGATCGTGCGGTGTACTCGTAAATCACGTGTGACCCATGCCCTAATAATTCACAATGCATTGATGAGGGCTATCACTTCATCATCCAATAAAATGTACTTAGTAACTATGGTAATAATATTGTCTTCTCGCAAAAAAAATGGTAAAAATATTGTCTCTTAAGCCATGTACTAGTACAGTGCAAGATGCTTTAGAGAAATAAACCTATATTTTATTGCTACTCCGTAATACACATGGTTATTTATTCTAGGCAAATGCCTACCGAAAGATGTAGGAATAGGGAAATGTAGGATTGCAATGTCATGTCCACTCCAATCCTATAGGAATTCATAGAATCCAAACTTTGTTTGATTCCACCATAGGAAAAGTAAGGGCTCCTTTGATTTAAAGGATAGGAAAAACATAGGAATAGGAAAGGTATAGGATTGGAATGGCATGTCTACTTGAAACCTATAGGAAGATGAAGTTTGTTTGATTGTAGCAAAGGAATTTTTCCATGAGGTATGAGCTAATGCTTTTTTCCTATAGGAATCACACTACAAGATTCCTATAGGAATTTTTCCTATAGGATACGTTCCTATGAATCAAACAACATGTATAGGAATTTTTCCCATAGGAATCAAATCCTACACAATTCCTATGCAAATCCTTTGAATCAAAGGAGCCCTAAAGCATTCTTAAAAAGAGGTATGAGTAGATGTTTAATTTTCTATGGAATCTGTGCAAAGAAATCCTTAGGAAAAATTCCTATCGGAAACAATCCTACAAATCAAACAGCCAAGGATTCAATTGTACCAATTCCCTATGCAAATCCTTGGTGTTCACCCAATCCTCTCGAATACTCATCCAAAAAATGCACTAATACTTTGATGGGGAGTTTTTGTATTCTAGGCAAGAATAGAGGGTTTGCGGGGATCACTTGAGAAGTGTATTAACCAAAGAAGGCATAAGTAATACACCAACACACACTAACATGCCCTTAATGGATGTATCTCCATAAACTCCCTCTGTTCTTTATTACTACTACTAGTTTATGTACTTCTTAACTAATATGGGATAATCATGAAATATATTTTCTAACATTCAGCCAAAATATAGTGTTTCGACTTTTTAAAATACTGAAAAACTAGTAATTAAAAATATTTGAGCTATCAAATCTAGGAAGTTTGAAAATATTTTGTATTCCGTCTGAAAGTTGTGTTACTTGGTGTAAGATTCACACAAAAATGATGAAAATATCAAACCTTCAAAAAAATTGTAGTAATTCAAACGTTATGTGCGTTTCATAATTTTGCAAAATCTATTCTATTTGCAATTAAAACTATAGTAGTTGGTGGTCCCCGATCATCTGATTTGCTCTTAAACAGCTCAATCCTAAATTTGAAATTCCCTGCAACAGAACACGATAGTTGGTGGTTTGTGCGGAAAAAAATTACAGTTTTAAAAAGTGTTTTAAGCAACGAAGGCAGCAATAAGCGGTAGTTTGTGCAATTTCCTCGTGTAAACAACATGTAGCGTCGAAGTAATAGTACTAGCAGTACAGAAATCTTGTGTAATTTCTAGTTCTACATATTACTAGTGTCCACTGTTTGAGAGTTGATGGTGAATGGGTCTGATTTTCAATCGAATGAGAATTAGCAAATTGATTTTTATGACAAAAGCATACAAAGGGAGTAAAACAACATACCCGCATTCGCCGCTGCTACCAGCATGCGATGCCTCCACGAGTGCATTGACGGCTGCTGCAAATCCTCGGAAGGCATCTAGGTTTTGCAGATCGTCGATTGCCGCTGTCCGGCTAAGCTTAACCAGCATAGCTGCCGCCAAGATATCTCGGATTTGGACCACAGGCAGAAGCTGATTGGGGTCGAAGGATTGCCTGATTCGGAATTTGAAGTACCAAGCCCTCGGCTCCGATGATGGAAGTTTGGAACTCGGCCCGGCCAGAACCTCCCAAATCTGTGTGTGGCAGTGGATGCCCATCGGCATCCCCAATGCTGCCGACGCCGTGATGTGGTCGGTCGCACTTTGGTCCCCACTAAAGGCTGGGGCTGCAGCACGTCGCCGCCGCCCCCGACGTCCCCACGACGGCAACGCCATGGACCGAGGCGCTGAGTTTGTTGGCGAACCCGAAGCCCTGGATGGCAAGTGCTTCTTCACAATGGAAGCATCCTCACCCGGCGAGGTTCGCCCCCGGCGCATGCCTATGCTCCGACCAGCCCACTTTGCCGCTGCTGCCTGGGCTGCCGCCGATACCTGGGCCACCGCCGCTTCATGGGACCCCCTCCCTCCTCTCCCTCTCCTAGATCAAAGGGCGCCAGGAGTCTAGCCACAGCAAGACACAGAGCCGCCTGCTTCATCGCACACCAATGGCACACAGACATTTGCGAGCTTTTAGCGCACACCCCTCCGAGGCTGAGTCGTGGAGCCTGGGTGCACGGGGCTATGGCTGGAGGAGTCGCCATGGGACGAGGGGTGTCGAGTGCTCGGGCAAATACGGGAAAGGCGAAGTTTTGGATAACCTTATATGATCACATCAATGCTTCTCAAGGAGCCAAATACTGTATGAGAAACCGGAAAAGTTTGAACGTTTGAAAACTTTGCCGGCATAATGCATCCTTCCAATGCACGCCTACTAAGGTAGAAAGCCAACTCAATTGCTACTTTGTTGGCAAAATGTACCATGGCTCAATCTTGGGTCACACACATCTATCAATTGGTATATTTTGGTCATATTCAAAATTTTACTTGAAACTTGTTGGTCATGCCATTCTACTACTCGCCTAACACTTTTTCTACGCGGGAAGGAGGGGGGTATGATGCTACCCTGAATTTTTATGCCCATTTGTATCTTGGACAAATCCTAGGTTTGACCAAAATTTAAAACATGAAGATGAAAAATTAAGCCTGGATCCACTACAAGAAAATTTGCCAAACTTTTCTTGTAGTGATCCTTCTTAATTAGTAACTTCAAAATGAAGCTTTTGGAAGGTTTTTGAAATTTCCATGTCTGAAACCCAAAACACCTCTTCATGATTGACTTCATAAGACAAATCGAGTTTAGGGTTAGGGGTAGATACATGATTTTTCTAGTTTGAATATGTCTAGACCTGGCTTATCAACTTGAATGCTTAGTATATGACATAAGAAGATGTACTATGTGCATTGGTTTTTTATTTATTTGATTTGTTTTGAATTTTCATGCCAAATCAAATTTTGGTCAAATCATAGGTTTAACCAAGATTTAAACAAGTTTAAAACATTAAAATGAAAAATTAAGCATGGATCCTTCTCAATCACTCCAAAATGAAGCTTTTGGGAGGCTTTTGAAATGTCTATGTTTGAAACCCAAAACCACTTCTCTTCATGCTTGACTTCATCAGACAAATGAGTTTAGGGTTAGGGGTAGATACATGATTTTTCTGGTTTGAATAGGTCTAGACCTTGTTATCAAGTTGAATGGCTTACTATGTGACATAAGAAGACTATGTGCTTTGGTTTTTCATTTTTGATTTTTTCGATTGTTTTTATGCCCATTTGAATCTTGGCCAAATCCTAGGTTTGAACAAGAATTTAAACAAGTTTAAAACATGAAAATGAAAAGGTAAGCATGGATCCTTCTTAGTCAGTCCGAAATGAAGCTTTTGGGCGGTTTTCGAAATTTCCATGTTTGAAAACCCAAACCACTTCTCTTCATGCTTGACTTCATAAGACAAATTTAGGGTTAGGGGTATAGATACATGATTTTTCTTGTTTGATATGTCTAGATATTGTTTATCAACACTTGAATGCTTACAATATATGTGACGCAAGAAGACTATGTGTTATGGTTTTTCATTTTTGGGGGTTTTTTCGAATTTTTTATGCGCACTTGAGTCTTGGTCAAATCCAAGCTAGCTAGGTTTGACCAAGCTTTAAACAAGTTTAAAACATGAAAATGAAAAAGTAAGCATGTATCCTTCTTAGTCACTCCAAAATTAAGCTTTTCGGAGGTTTTTGAAATTTCCATTTTGTAAACCCAAAACCACGTATCTTCATGTTTGACTTCAAAAGACAGAGTTTAGGGTTAGGGGGTAGATACATGATTCTTCTTTTAATATGTTTAGATCTTGTTTTATCAAGTTGAATGTTGACTGTATGACATAAGAAGACTATGTTTTTGAATTTTTTATGAATCTTGGTCAAATCCAAGGGTTGACCAAGATTTAAACAAGTTTAAAACATGAAAATTAAAACGTTTCAAGTTCACCTTTGGTTCGATCTTTCAGTAACCAGGCGCATATATATATGGATGCAAATTGAGATAATTAATTCGTGAAACATTGGAAATGTCCATCGTGTGTCGTGTTTCCCCCTAACATGAAAATTGGATTGGTGGCAGACAAGTAAAAGCACATTTATGTGCGACAACCCAAAATGCACATATTTTGCTGAGTTTTCATGCATGCATTAAAAGTTCTGAATATATACATAAAATGCATGTGGGTCATGATTGAAAAGTTTGACATGTATATGGTTCTTGTGTAGTAGTAGTACTATAGTAGATTAGTAGGTACGCAAACTCCCATCCATCTTCTTTGTCAAGAGAAGACGCGCACCAGGATGCGTAGTGGAAGTCGTCTCTGGATCCTTCTGTTGTCCCTCTCACGGAAAAGAAAAAGAAAAAAACATCTCTCTCATTCTCGGCCTCGCTCGACTCGCTCGCTCGCAGCCTCGCACCTCCTGCGCACTGACAAACGCTGCACAACAGTCAACATCACCAGAAAAAAGATATACACCATAAATAATAAGAGGGGCCCCGTGACTGCTATCCCTTCTTCTCCTTCCGTGTGATCCCTCTTCCTCCGAGTTTCACTGGACGGGCAAACACACATGTGCTGCATAGTAAAAATAAAAAAGTAAAAAATCGACCTATGAATCTATGATTAAATAGGTAAAATCCTGGGTTTTATCAAGGTTTAAACAAGTTTAAAACATGAAAATGAATAGGTAAGCATGGATCCTTCTTAGTCACTCTAAAATGAAGCTTTCGCGAGGTTTTTGAAATTTCCATGTTTGAAACCCAAAACCACTTCTCTTCATGCTTGACTTCGTAAGACAGAGTTTAGGGTTAGGGGTAGATACATGCTTTTTCTGGTTTGAAAATGTCTAGACCTTGTTTATCAACTTGAATGCTTACTATATGACATAAGAAGGCTATGTTATTTGGTTTTTCATTTTTTTCTGTTTTTTTCTGATTTTTTATGCCCATTTAAATCTTGGTCAAATCCTAGGTTTGACCAAGAGTTAAACAAGTTTAAAACATGAAAATGAAAAGGTAAGCCTGGATCCTTCTTAGTCACTGTAAAATGAAGCTTTTGGGAGGTTTGTGAAATTTCCATGTTTGAAACCCAAAAGCACTTCTCTTCATGCTTGACTTCATAAGACAGAGTTTAGGGTTAGGGGGTGTAGATACATGATTTGTCTGGTTTGAATATGTCCAAATCTTATTTATCAACTTCTGAATGCATGCTACTCTCTCAAAGAAAACCTTTTGAATGCTTACTATATGACATAAGAAGACTATATGCTTTTAAAATTCAAACATATGGTAAGCATTCTTATGTCATATAGTAAGCATTCAAGTTGATAAACAAGCAAGGTTTGGACATATTCAAACCAGACAAATCATGTATCTACCCCTAACCCCTAATTAAATTGTCTTATGAAGTCTAGCATGAAGAGAAGTGGTTTTGGGTTTCAAACATGGAAATTTCAAAAACCTCCCAAAAACTTCATTTTAGAGTGACTAAGAAGGATATACAAGCTTCCCTTTTCATTTTCATGTTTTAAACTTGTTTAAATCTTGGTCAAACCTCTAGGATTTGACCAAAAGATTCAAATGGGCATGGAAATTCATAAAAAAACAAAAGAATGAAAAACCAAAGGACATAACATTATTATGTCATATATATATAGTAAGCATTCAAGTTGATAAACAAGGTCTAGACATATTCAAACCAGAAAATCATGTATATATCTACCCCTAACCCTAAACTCTGTCTTATGAAGTCAAGCATGCATGAAGAGAAGTGGTTTTGGTTTCAAACATGGAAATTTCGAAAAACCCTCCCAAGAGCTACATTTTGGAGTGAGTAAGAAGGATATATAGATGCTTAATTTTTCATATTCATGATTTAAACTTGTTTAAACCATGTTCAAACCTAGGATTTGACCAAGATTAAAATGGGCATAAAATTTTAAAAAAATCAAAAAATAAAAAACAAGGCACATAGTATTCTTATGTCATATATATAGTAAGCATTCAATTAAGTTGATAAACAAGGTCTAGACATATTCAAACCAGGAAAATCATGCATCTATCCCCTAACCCTAGCTAAACTCTGTCTTATGAAGTCAAGCATGCATGAAGAGAAGTGGTTTTTGGTTTCAAACGTTTAAGCCAAAAGCCCCTTTTCAAATATTTCAAACTTATTCAAATTTGGTTCAAATATGAAAGACATACAAGTTATAGCACACATAGTGCATACATTTTCACACATACTGCACTAGATGCTAACCCTATAGTTTGAGGCCATTTGAGTGACCTAGGTCGAAAAAATTCTTGGATTAGAATCGTGTTGTTCGAACCCCGTAGTTGGATATTTTTTAACCCTTGATCTGTAGAACTGGGCAAAACCCTAGTTTAACCTATTTAATTACAGATTCGTATATCGATTTTTCTACGAGTACTACCTTTTTATTATTACTATGCAGCACATGTGTGTTTGCCCGTCGAGTGAAACTCGGAGGAAGAGGGATCACTCGGAAGGAGAGAAGAAGGGAGAGAATTATGGTGTCTCCCCTTTTTCGGGTGATGATGTTGACTTTTGTGCAGGGTTTGTCAGTGAGCAGGAGGTGCGAGCGAGAGCGAGCGAGCGAGTCGAGCGAGGCCGAGAATGAGAGAGATTTGTTTTTTTGTGAGAGGGACGACCGAAGGAGAAGGACCCACAGACTTCCAATACGCATCCTGATGCGTCTTCTCTTGACAAAGAAAATGGCTGGGAGTTTGCGTACCTATTGCACGTGACTTGTGCTCACTGAAGTGTGGGACCTCAAGCGTGGGCACCACACGTAAGTGACAGACCTGTTGGTGTAAAAACTCGGTTGATTATAATAGTGCATTAGAACAAAGTTTTCTATGGATTCAAGGGTAGGAAATCCAAGTTAACTCATTTACGTGTTAAACTTGTCTATATCTTGGTCAAACCTAGGATTTGACCAAGATTCAAATGGGCAGAAAAATAAAAACAGAAAAATGAAAAACCAAATCACATAGTCTTCTTATGTCATATAGTAAGCATTAAAGTTGATAAACAAGGTCTAGACATATTAAACCAGACAAATCATGTATCTATACCCCTAACCCCTAAACTCTGTCTTATGAAGTCAAGCATGTGAAGAGAAGTGGTTTTGGGTTTCAAACATGGAAATTTCAAAAACCTCCCAAAAGCTTCATTTTAGAGTGACTAAGAAGGATCCATGCTTCCCTTTTCATTTTCATGTTTTAAACTTGTTTAAATTATCTTGGTCAAACCTAGGATTTGACAAGATTCAAATGGGCATCAAAATTGAAAAAAAAATTGAAAAAAGAAAAACCAAAGCAAATAGTTTTCTTATGTCATATAGTAAGCATTAAAGTTGTTGATAAATAAGGTCCATACATATTCAAACCACACAAATCATGTATCTATACCCCGTAATTAACCCCTGAATTAATTAACTCTGTCTTATGAAGTCAAGCATGTGAAGAGAAGTGGTTTTGGGTTTCAAACATTGAAATTTTAAAAACCTCCCAAAAGCTTCATTTTAGAGTGACTAAGAAGGATACAGACTTCCCTTTTCATTTTTATGTTTTAAACTTGTTTAAATCTTGGTCAAACCAAGGATTTGACCAAGATTCAAATGGCCCTAAAAATTCAGAAAAAAAATCAAAAGAATGAAAAACCAAAGCACATAGCATTCTTATGTCATATGTGTATTAAGCATTCAAGTTGATAAACAAAGGTCTAGAGACATATATATTCAAACCAGAAAAATCATGTATATATCTACCCCTAAAACTCTAATTAAACTATGTTTTATGAAGTAAATCATGAAGAGAAGTGGTTTTGGGTTTCAAACATGGAAATTTCAAGAACCTCCCAAAAGCTTCATTTTAGAGTGACTAAGAAGGATCCAGAAGGACCCACAGACTTCCAATACGCATCCTTATGCGTCTTCTCTTGACAAAGAAGATGGCTGGGAGTTTGCGTACCTATTGCACGTGACTTGTGCTCACTGAAGTGTGGGACCTCACGCGTGGGCACCACACGTAAGTGACAGACATGTTGGTGTAAAAACTCGATTGATTATTATAGTGCATTAGAACAAAGTTTCCTATGGATTCAAGGGTAGGAAATCCAAGTTAACTCATTTACGTGACATTATTATTTCCATGAAGCAAAGTTAACACATCTATCGATTGGTACATTTTTGAGTGACTAAGAAGGATCCATGCTTACTTATTCGTTTTCACGTGTTAAACTTGTCTAAATCTTGGTCAAACCTAGGATTTGACCAAGATTCAAATGGGCAGAAAAATAAAATAAAAAACAGAAAAATGAAAAACCAAATCACATAGTCATCTTATGTCATATAGTAAGCATTAAAGTTGATAATAAACAAGGTCTAGAAATATCAAACCATACAAATCATGTATCTACCCCTTAACCCCTAAACTATGTCTTATAAATTAAGTCAAGCATGAAGAGATGTGGTTTTGGGTTTCAAACATGGAAATATCAAAAACCTCCCAAAAACTTCATTTTAGTGTGACTAAGAAGGATACACGCTTCCCTTTTCATATTCATGTTCTAAGCTTGTTTAAATTATCTTGGTCAAACCTAGGATTTGACAAGATTCAAATGGGCATCAATATTGAAAAAAAAAAAAAAAAAAACAAAGGAAATAGTTTTCTTATGTCTTATAGTAAGCATTAAAGTTGATAAACAAGGTCTAGACATATTCAAACTAGACAAATCATGTATCTATATATACCCCCTAACCCCTAAACTCTGTCTTATGAAGTCAAGCATGTGAAGAGGAAGTTGTTTTGGGTTGCAAACATGGAAATTTCAAAAACCTCCGAAAAACTTCATTTTAGAGTTTCTAAGAAGGATCCATGCTTAACTTTGCATATTCATATTTTAAACTTGTTTAAATCATTATCAAGCCTAGCATTTGACCAATATACAAATGGGTGGGCACAAAATTCAAAAAAATCAGAAAAATGAAAACAAATTAAAGCACATAGTCTTCATATGTCATATCGTATGAATTCAAGTTGATAAACGAGGTCTAGGTATATCCAAACCAGACAAATCATGTATCTATACCCCCTGTCGATCTTATGAAGTCTAGCATGAAGAGAGAAGTCGTTTTTGGTTTCAAAAATGGAAATTTCAAGAACATCCCAAAAGCTTCATTTTAGAGTGACTAAGAAGGATACATGCTTCCCTTTTCATTTTTATGTTTAAACTTGTTTAAATCTTGGTCAAACCTAGGATTTGACCAAGATTCAAATATATGGGCATAAAATTCAAAAAAAAACAGAAAAATTTAAAACCAAGGCACATAGTCTTCTTATGTCATATAGTAAACAATCAATTAATTAAGTTGATAAACCAGTTCTAGACATATTCAAACCAGGAAAATCATGTATCTACCCCCTAACGCCCTAGCTAAACTCTGTCTTATGAAGTCAAGCATGCATGAAGAGAAGTGGTTTTTGGTTTCAAACGTTTAAGCCAAAAGGTAAGCATGGATCCTCCTTAATTAGTCACTGTAAAATGAAGCTTTTGGGAGGTTTGTGAAATTTCCATGTTTGAAACCTAAAAGCACTTCTCTTCATGCTTGACTTCATAAGACAGAGTTTAGGGTTAGGGGGTGTAGATCGATACATGATTTGTCTGGTTTGAATATGTCCAAATCTTATTTATCAACTTTTGAATGCATGCTACTCTCTCAAAGAAAAACTTTTGAATGCTTACTATATATATGACATAAGAAGACTATATGCTTTTAAAATTCAAACATATGGTAAGCATTCTTATGTCATATAGTAAGCATTCAAGTTGATACACAAGCAAGGTTTGGACATATTCAAACCAGACAAATCATGTATCTACCCCCTAACCCCTAATTAAATTGTCTTATGAAGCAGTCTAGCATGAAGAGAAGTGGTTTTGGGTTTCAAACATGGAAATTTCAAAAACCTCCAAAAAACTTCATTTTAGAGTGACTAAGAAGGATATACAAGCTTCCCTTTTCATTTTCATGTTTTAAACTTGTTTAAATCTTGGTCAAACCTCTAGGATTTGACCAAAAGATTCAAATGGGCATAGAAATTCATAAAAAATCAAAAGAATGAAAAACCAAAGGACATAACATTCTTATGTCATATATATATAGTAATTAAGCATTCAAGTTGATAAACAAGGTCTAGACATATTCAAACCAGAAAATAATGTATATATCTACCCCTAACCCTAAACTCTGTCTTATGAAGTCAAGCATGCATGAAGAGAAGTGGTTTTTGGTTTCAAACATGGAAATTTCGAAAACCCTCCCAAGACCAAGCTACATTTTGGAGTGACTAAGAAGGATATATAGATGCTTAATTTTTCATATTCATGATTTAAACTTGTTTAAACCATGTTCAAACCTAGGATTTGACCAAGATTCAAATGGGCATAAAATTTTAAAAAAATAAAAAAATAAAAAAACAAGGCACATAGTATTCTTATGTCATATAGTAAGCATTCAATTAAGTTGATAAACAAGGTCTAGACATAATCAAACCAGGAAAATCATGCATCTACCCCCTAACCCTAGCTAAACTCTGTCTTATGAAGTCAAGCATGCACGAAGAGAAGTGGTTTTTGGTTTCCAACGTTTAAGCCAAAAGCCCATTTTCAAATATTTCAAACTTATTCAAATTTGGTTCAAATTTGAAAGACATACAAGTTATAGCACACATAGTGCATACATTTTCACACATACTGCACTAGATGCTAACCCTATAGTTTGAGGCCATTTGGGTGACCTAGGTCGAAAAAATTCTTGGATTAGAATCGTGTTGTTCGAACCCCGTAGTTGGATATTTTTTAACCCTTGATCTGTAGAACTGGGCAAAACCCTAGTTTAACCTATTTAATTACAGATTCGTATATCGATTTTTCTACGAGTACTACCTTTTTATTATTACTATGCAGCACATGGGTGTTTGCCCGTCGAGTGAAACTCGGAGGAAGAGGGATCACTCGGAAGGAGAGAAGAAGGGAGAGAATTATGGTGTCTCCCCTTTTTCGGGTGATGATGTTGACTTTTGTGCAGGGTTTGTCAGTGAGCAGGAGGTGCGAGCGAGCGAGCGAGCGAGTCGAGCGAGGCCGAGAATGAGAGAGATTTGTTTTTTTGTGAGAGGGACGACCGAAGGAACCAGAAGGACCCACAGACTTCCAATACGCATCCTGATGCGTCTTCTCTTGACAAAGAAAATGGCTGGGAGTTTGCGTACCTATTGCACGTGACTTGTGCTCACTGAAGTGTGGGACCTCAAGCGTGGGCACCACACGTAAGTGACAGACCTGTTGGTGTAAAAACTCGGTTGATTATTATAGTGCATTAGAACAAAGTTTTCTATGGATTCAAGGGTAGGAAATCCAAGTTAACTCATTTACGTGTTAAACTTGTCTATATCTTGGTCAAACCTAGGATTTGACCAAGATTCAAATGGGCAGAAAAATAAAAACAGAAAAATGAAAAACCAAATCACATAGTCTTCTTATGTCATATAGTAAGCATTAAAGTTGATAAACAAGGTCTAGACATATTAAACCAGACAAATCATGTATCTATACCCCTAACCCCTAAACTCTGTCTTATGAAGTCAAGCATGTGAAGAGAAGTGGTTTTGGGTTTCAAACATGGAAATTTCAAAAACCTCCCAAAAGCTTCATTTTAGAGTGACTAAGAAGGATCCATGCTTCCCTTTTCATTTTCATGTTTTAAACTTGTTTAAATTATCTTGGTCAAACCTAGGATTTGACAAGATTCAAATGGGCATCAAAATTGAAAAAAAAATTGAAAAAAGAAAAACCAAAGCAAATAGTTTTCTTATGTCATATAGTAAGCATTAAAGTTGTTGATAAATAAGGTCCATACATATTCAAACCACACAAATCATGTATCTATACCCCGTAATTAACCCCTGAATTAATTAACTCTGTCTTATGAAGTCAAGCATGTGAAGAGAAGTGGTTTTGGGTTTCAAACATTGAAATTTTAAAAACCTCCCAAAAGCTTCATTTTAGAGTGACTAAGAAGGATACAGACTTCCCTTTTCATTTTTATGTTTTAAACTTGTTTAAATCTTGGTCAAACCAAGGATTTGACCAAGATTCAAATGGCCCTAAAAATTCAGAAAAAAAATCAAAAGAATGAAAAACCAAAGCACATAGCATTCTTATGTCATATGTGTATTAAGCATTCAAGTTGATAAACAAAGGTCTAGAGACATATATATTCAAACCAGAAAAATCATGTATATATCTACCCCTAAAACTCTAATTAAACTATGTTTTATGAAGTAAATCATGAAGAGAAGTGGTTTTGGGTTTCAAACATGGAAATTTCAAGAACCTCCCAAAAGCTTCATTTTAGAGTGACTAAGAAGGATCCAGAAGGACCCACAGACTTCCAATACGCATCCTTATGCGTCTTCTCTTGACAAAGAAGATGGCTGGGAGTTTGCGTACCTATTGCACGTGACTTGTGCTCACTGAAGTGTGGGACCTCACGCGTGGGCACCACACGTAAGTGACAGACATGTTGGTGTAAAAACTCGATTGATTATTATACTGCATTAGAACAAAGTTTCCTATGGATTCAAGGGTAGGAAATCCAAGTTAACTCATTTACGTGACATTATTATTTCCATGAAGCAAAGTTAACACATCTATCGATTGGTACATTTTTGAGTGACTAAGAAGGATCCATGCTTACTTATTCGTTTTCACGTGTTAAACTTGTCTAAATCTTGGTCAAACCTAGGATTTGACCAAGATTCAAATGGGCAGAAAAATAAAATAAAAAACAGAAAAATGAAAAACCAAATCACATAGTCATCTTATGTCATATAGTAAGCATTAAAGTTGATAATAAACAAGGTCTAGAAATATCAAACCATACAAATCATGTATCTACCCCTTAACCCCTAAACTATGTCTTATAAATTAAGTCAAGCATGAAGAGATGTGGTTTTGGGTTTCAAACATGGAAATATCAAAAACCTCCCAAAAACTTCATTTTAGTGTGACTAAGAAGGATACACGCTTCCCTTTTCATATTCATGTTCTAAGCTTGTTTAAATTATCTTGGTCAAACCTAGGATTTGACAAGATTCAAATGGGCATCAATATTGAAAAAAATCAAAAAAAAAGAAAAAACAAAGGAAATAGTTTTCTTATGTCTTATAGTAAGCATTAAAGTTGATAAACAAGGTCTAGACATATTCAAACTAGACAAATCATGTATCTATATATACCCCCTAACCCCTAAACTCTGTCTTATGAAGTCAAGCATGTGAAGAGGAAGTTGTTTTGGGTTGCAAACATGGAAATTTCAAAAACCTCCGAAAAACTTCATTTTAGAGTTTCTAAGAAGGATCCATGCTTAACTTTGCATATTCATATTTTAAACTTGTTTAAATCATTATCAAGCCTAGCATTTGACCAATATACAAATGGGTGGGCACAAAATTCAAAAAAATCAGAAAAATGAAAACAAATTAAAGCACATAGTCTTCATATGTCATATCGTATGAATTCAAGTTGATAAATGAGGTCTAGGTATATCCAAACCAGACAAATCATGTATCTATACCCCCTGTCGATCTTATGAAGTCTAGCATGAAGAGAGAAGTCGTTTTTGGTTTCAAAAATGGAAATTTCAAGAACATCCCAAAAGCTTCATTTTAGAGTGACTAAGAAGGATACATGCTTCCCTTTTCATTTTCATGTTTTAAACTTGTTTAAATCTTGGTCAAACCTAGGATTTGACCAAGATTCAAATATATGAGCATAAAATTCAAAAAAAAACCAAAAATGAAAACCAAGGCACGTAGTCGTCTTATGTCATATAGTAAGCAATCAATTAAGTTGATAAACAAGGTCTAGACATATTCAAACCAGGAAATCATGTATCTACACCCCCTAACGTACCCTAGCTAAACTCTGTCTTATATTATGAAGTCAAGCATGCATGAAGAGAAGTGGTTTTTGGTTTCAAACGTTTAAGCCAAAAGGTAAGCATGGATCCTCCTTATATAGTCACTGTAAAATGAAGCTTTTGGGAGGTTTGTGAAATTTCCATGTTTGAAACCCAAAACCACTTAAGACAGAGTTTATGGTTAGGTGTGTAGATACATGATTTTTCTTGTTTGAATATGTCTAGACCTTGTTTATCAACTTGAATTTTTTACTATATGATATAAGAAGGCTATATATATGTGCTTTGGTTTTTCAATTTTTGATTTCTTTCGATTTTTTTATGCCTATTTAAATCTTGGTCAAATCCTAGGTTTAAACAAGTTTAAAACATGAAAATGAAACGGTAAGCATGAATCCTTCCTTACTCACTCTAAAATGAAGGTACTTGAAAATTTTATGTTTGAAACCCAAAACCCCAGTTCTCTTCATATGTTTGACTTCATAAGACAGAGTTTAGCTAGGGTTAGGGGTAGATATGATATATACATGATATTTCTGCTTTGAATATGTCTAGAGATCGACCTTGTTTATCAACTTGAATGCTTACTATATGACATAAGATCAAGGCTATATATATATGTGCTTTGGTTTTTCATTTTTTTTGAATTTTTCTGAATTTTTACTCCCATTTGAATCTTGGTCAAATCCTAGGTTTGACCAAGGTTAAAACAAGTTTAAAACATGGCAATGAAAAGGTAAGCATATGGATCATTCTTAGTCTCTCTAAAATGAAGCTTTTGGGAGGTTTTTGAAGTTTCCATGTTTGAAACCCAAAATCACTTCTCTTCATATGCTTGGCTTCATAAGACAAAGATTAGGGTTTAGGGGTAGATATATACATGTTTTGGGAGGTTTTTGAAATTTCCATGTTTGAAACCCAAATCCACTTCTCTTCATCCTTGACGTCTTCATAAGACAAAAGTATAGGGTTATATATATATGCATATGGGTAGATACATGATTTGTCTGGTTTGAATATGTACAAATCTTATTTATCAACTTTTGAATGCATGCTACTCTCTCAAAGAAAAACTTTTGAATGCTTACTATATGACATAAGAAGACTATATGCTTTTAAAATTCAAACATATGGTAAGCATTCTTATGTCATATAGTAAGCATTCAAGTTGATAAACAAGCAAGGTTTGGACATATCCAAACCAGACAAATCATGTATCTGCCCCCTGTCGATCTTATGAAGTCTAGCATGAAGAGAGAAGTCGTTTTTGGTTTCAAAAATGGAAATTTCAAGAACATCCAAAAAGCTTCATTTTAGAGTGACTAAGAAGGATACATGCTTCCCTTTTTATTTTTATGTTTAAACTTGTTTAAATCTTGGTCAAACCTAGGATTTGTCCAAGATTCAAATATATGGGCGTAAAATTCAAAAAAAAACAGAAAAATTTAAAACCAAGGCACATAGTCTTCTTATGTCATATAGTAAACAATCAATTAATTAAGTTGATAAACCAGGTCTAGACATATTCAAACCAGGAAAATCATGTATCTACCCCCTAACGCCCTAGCTAAACTCTGTCTTATGAAGTCAAGCATGCATGAAGAGAAGTGGTTTTGGTTTCAAACATGGAAATTTCGAAAAAACCTCCCAAGAGCTACATTTTGGAGTGACTAAGAAGGATATATAGATGCTTAATTTTTCATATTCATGATTTAAACTTGCTTAAACCATGTTCAAACCTAGGATTTGACCAAGATTCAAATGGGCATACAATTTTAAAAAAATCAAAAAAATAAAAAACAATGCACATAGTATTATTATGTCATATAGTAAGCATTCAATTAAGTTGATAAAGTAGGTCTAGACATATTCAAACCAGGAAAATCATGCATCTATCCCCTAACCCTAGCTAAACTCTGTCTTATGAAGTCAAGCATGCATGAAGAGAAGTGGTTTTTGGTTTCAAACGTTTAAGCCAAAAGCCCCTTTTCAAATATTTCAAACTTATTCAAATTTGGTTCAAATATGAAAGACATACAAGTTATAGCACACATAGTGCATACATTTTCACACATACTGCACTAGATGCTAACCCTATAGTTTGAGGCCATTTGGGTGACCTAGGTCGAAAAAATTCTTGGATTAGAATCGTGTTGTTCGAACCCCGTAGTTGGATTTTTTGAACCTTGATCTGTAGTACTGGGTAAAACCCTAGTTTAACCTATTTAATTATATATTCGTAGGTCGATTTTTCTACCTTTTTATTATTACTATGCAGCACATGTGTGTTTGCCCGTCGAGTGAAACTCGGAGGAAGAGGGATCACTCGGAAGGAGAGAAGAAGGGAGAGAATTATGGTGTCTCCCCTTTTTCGGGTGATGATGTTGACTTTTGTGCAGGGTTTGTCAGTGAGCAGGAGGTGCGAGCGAGCGAGCGAGCGAGTCGAGCGAGGCCGAGAATGAGAGAGAGTTTTTTTTGTGAGAGGGACGACCGAAGGATCCAGAAGGACCCACAGACTTCCAATACGCATCCTGATGCGTCTTCTCTTGACAAAGAAAATGGCTGGGAGTTTGCGTACCTATTGCACGTGACTTGTGCTCACTGAAGTGTGGGACCTCACGCATGGGCACCACACGTAAGTGACAGACCTGTTGGTGTAAAAACTCGGTTGATTATTATAGTGCATTAGAACAAAGTTTCCTATGGATTCAAGGGTAGGAAATCCAAGTTAACTCATTTACGTGTTAAACTTGTCTATATCTTGGTCAAACCTAGGATTTGACCAAGATTCAAATGGGCAGAAAAATAAAAACAGAAAAATGAAAAACCAAATCACATAGTCTTCTTATGTCATATAGTAAGCATTAAAGTTGATAAACAAGGTCTAGACATATTAAACCAGACAAATCATGTATCTATACCCCTAACCCCTAAACTCTGTCTTATGAAGTCAAGCATGTGAAGAGAAGTGGTTTTGGATTTCAAACATGGAAATTTCAAAAACCTCCCAAAAGCTTCATTTTAGAGTGACTAAGAAGGATCCATGCTTCCCTTTTCATATTCATGTTTTAAACTTGTTTAAATTATCTTGGTCAAACCTAGGATTTGACAAGATTCAAATGGGCATCAAAATTGAAAAAAAAATTGAAAAAAGAAAAACCAAAGCAAATAGTTTTCTTATGTCATATAGTAAGCATTAAAGTTGTTGATAAATAAGGTCCATACATATTCAAACCACACAAATCATGTATCTATACCCCCTAATTAACCCCTAAATTAATTAACTCTGTCTTATGAAGTCAAGCATGTGAAGAGAAGTGGTTTTGGGTTTCAAACATGGAAATTTCAAAAAACTCCCAAAAACTACATTTTAGAGTGACTAAGAAGGATACATGCTCCTCTTTTCATATTCATGTTTTAAGCTTGTTTAAATTATCTTGGTCAAACCTAGGATTTGACAAGATTCAAATGGGCATCAAAATTGAAAAAAATTCAGAAAAAAGAAAACCAAAGCAAATAGTTTTCTTATGTCATATGTATATTAAGCATTCAAGTTGATAAACAAAGGTCTAGAGACATATATATTCAAACCAGAAAAATCATGTATATATCTACCCCTAAAACTCTAATTAAACTATGTTTTATGAAGTAAATCATGAAGAGAAGTGGTTTTGGGTTTCAAACATGGAAATTTCAAGAACCTCCCAAAAGCTTCATTTTAGAGTGACTAAGAAGGATCCAGAAGGACCCACAGACTTCCAATACGCATCCTGATGCGTCTTCTCTTGACAAAGAAGATGGCTGGGAGTTTGCGTACCTATTGCACGTGACTTGTGCTCACTGAAGTGTGGGACCTCACGCGTGGGCACCACACGTAAGTGACAGACATGTTGGTGCAAAAAAATCGATTGATTATTATACTGCATTAGAACAAAGTTTCCTATGGATTCAAGGGTAGGAAATCCAAGTTAACTCATTTACGTGACATTATTATTTCCATGAAGCAAAGTTAACACATCTATCGATTGGTACATTTTTGAGTGACTAAGAAGGATACATGCTTACTTATTCGTTTTCACGTGTTAAACTTGTCTAAATCTTGGTCAAACCTAGGATTTGACCAAGATTCAAATGGGCAGAAAAATAAAATAAAAAACAGAAAAATGAAAAACCAAATCACATAGTCATCTTATGTCATATAGTAAGCATTAAAGTTGATAATAAACAAGGTCTAGAAATATCAAACCATACAAATCATGTATCTACCCCTTAACCCCTAAACTATGTCTTATAAATTAAGTCAAGCATGAAGAGATGTGGTTTTGGGTTTCAAACATGGAAATATCAAAAACCTCCCAAAAACTTCATTTTAGTGTGACTAATTAAGAAGGATACACGCTTCCCTTTTCATATTCATGTTCTAAGCTTGTTTAAATTATCTTGGTCAAACCTAGGATTTGACAAGATTCAAATGGGCATCAATATTGAAAAAAATCAAAAAAAAAGAAAAAACAAAGGAAATAGTTTTCTTATGTCTTATAGTAAGCATTAAAAGTTGATAAACAAGGTCTAGACATATTCAAACTAGACAAATCATGTATCTATATATACCCCCTAACCCCTAAACTCTGTCTTATGAAGTCAAGCATGTGAAGAGGAAGTTGTTTTGGGTTGCAAACATGGAAATTTCAAAAACCTCCGAAAAACTTCATTTTAGAGTTTCTAAGAAGGATCCATGCTTAACTTTGCATATTCATATTTTAAACTTGTTTAAATCATTATCAAGCCTAGCATTTGACCAATATACAAATGGGTGGGCACAAAATTCAAAAAAATCAGAAAAATGAAAACAAATTAAAGCACATAGTCTTCATATGTCATATCGTATGAATTCAAGTTGATAAACGAGGTCTAGGTATATCCAAACCAGACAAATCATGTATCTATACCCCCTGTCGATCTTATGAAGTCTAGCATGAAGAGAGAAGTCGTTTTTGGTTTCAAAAATGGAAATTTCAAGAACATCCAAAAAGCTTCATTTTAGAGTGACTAAGAAGGATACATGCTTCCCTTTTTATTTTTATGTTTAAACTTGTTTAAATCTTGGTCAAACCTAGGATTTGTCCAAGATTCAAATATATGGGCGTAAAATTCAAAAAAAACAGAAAAATTTAAAACCAAGGCACATAGTCTTCTTATGTCATATAGTAAACAATCAATTAATTAAGTTGATAAACCAGGTCTAGACATATTCAAACCAGGAAAATCATGTATCTACCCCCTAACGCCCTAGCTAAACTCTGTCTTATGAAGTCAAGCATGCATGAAGAGAAGTGGTTTTGGTTTCAAACATGGAAATTTCGAAAAAACCTCCCAAGAGCTACATTTTGGAGTGACTAAGAAGGATATATAGATGCTTAATTTTTCATATTCATGATTTAAACTTGCTTAAACCATGTTCAAACCTAGGATTTGACCAAGATTCAAATGGGCATACAATTTTAAAAAAATCAAAAAAATAAAAAACAATGCACATAGTATTATTATGTCATATAGTAAGCATTCAATTAAGTTGATAAAGTAGGTCTAGACATATTCAAACCAGGAAAATCATGCATCTATCCCCTAACCCTAGCTAAACTCTGTCTTATGAAGTCAAGCATGCATGAAGAGAAGTGGTTTTTGGTTTCAAACGTTTAAGCCAAAAGCCCCTTTTCAAATATTTCAAACTTATTCAAATTTGGTTCAAATATGAAAGACATACAAGTTATAGCACACATAGTGCATACATTTTCACACATACTGCACTAGATGCTAACCCTATAGTTTGAGGCCATTTGGGTGACCTAGGTCGAAAAAATTCTTGGATTAGAATCGTGTTGTTCGAACCCCGTAGTTGGATTTTTTGAACCTTGATCTGTAGTACTGGGTAAAACCCTAGTTTAACCTATTTAATTATATATTCGTAGGTCGATTTTTCTACCTTTTTATTATTACTATGCAGCACATGTGTGTTTGCCCGTCGAGTGAAACTCGGAGGAAGAGGGATCACTCGGAAGGAGAGAAGAAGGGAGAGAATTATGGTGTCTCCCCTTTTTCGGGTGATGATGTTGACTTTTGTGCAGGGTTTGTCAGTGAGCAGGAGGTGCGAGCGAGCGAGCGAGCGAGTCGAGCGAGGCCGAGAATGAGAGAGATTTGTTTTTTTTTGTGAGAGGGACGACCGAAGGATCCAGAAGGACCCACAGACTTCCAATACGCATCCTGATGCGTCTTCTCTTGACAAAGAAAATGGCTGGGAGTTTGCGTACCTATTGCACGTGACTTGTGCTCACTGAAGTGTGGGACCTCACGCATGGGCACCACACGTAAGTGACAGACCTGTTGGTGTAAAAACTCGGTTGATTATTATAGTGCATTAGAACAAAGTTTCCTATGGATTCAAGGGTAGGAAATCCAAGTTAACTCATTTACGTGTTAAACTTGTCTATATCTTGGTCAAACCTAGGATTTGACCAAGATTCAAATGGGCAGAAAAATAAAAACAGAAAAATGAAAAACCAAATCACATAGTCTTCTTATGTCATATAGTAAGCATTAAAGTTGATAAACAAGGTCTAGACATATTAAACCAGACAAATCATGTATCTATACCCCTAACCCCTAAACTCTGTCTTATGAAGTCAAGCATGTGAAGAGAAGTGGTTTTGGATTTCAAACATGGAAATTTCAAAAACCTCCCAAAAGCTTCATTTTAGAGTGACTAAGAAGGATCCATGCTTCCCTTTTCATATTCATGTTTTAAACTTGTTTAAATTATCTTGGTCAAACCTAGGATTTGACAAGATTCAAATGGGCATCAAAATTGAAAAAAAAATTGAAAAAAGAAAAACCAAAGCAAATAGTTTTCTTATGTCATATAGTAAGCATTAAAGTTGTTGATAAATAAGGTCCATACATATTCAAACCACACAAATCATGTATCTATACCCCCTAATTAACCCCTAAATTAATTAACTCTGTCTTATGAAGTCAAGCATGTGAAGAGAAGTGGTTTTGGGTTTCAAACATGGAAATTTCAAAAAACTCCCAAAAACTACATTTTAGAGTGACTAAGAAGGATACATGCTCCTCTTTTCATATTCATGTTTTAAGCTTGTTTAAATTATCTTGGTCAAACCTAGGATTTGACAAGATTCAAATGGGCATCAAAATTGAAAAAAATTCAGAAAAAAGAAAACCAAAGCAAATAGTTTTCTTATGTCATATGTATATTAAGCATTCAAGTTGATAAACAAAGGTCTAGAGACATATATATTCAAACCAGAAAAATCATGTATATATCTACCCCTAAAACTCTAATTAAACTATGTTTTATGAAGTAAATCATGAAGAGAAGTGGTTTTGGGTTTCAAACATGGAAATTTCAAGAACCTCCCAAAAGCTTCATTTTAGAGTGACTAAGAAGGATCCAGAAGGACCCACAGACTTCCAATACGCATCCTGATGCGTCTTCTCTTGACAAAGAAGATGGCTGGGAGTTTGCGTACCTATTGCACGTGACTTGTGCTCACTGAAGTGTGGGACCTCATGTTGGAGATATGCCCAAGAGGCAATAATAAATGGTTATTATATATCTTTGTGTTTATGATAATGTTTATATACCATGCTATAATTGTATTAACCGAAACATTGATACATGTGTGATATGTAGACAAACAAGAAGTCCCTAGTATGCCTCTTAAACTAGCTTGTTGATTAATGGATGATTAGTTTCATAATCATGAACATTGGATGTTATTAATAACAAGGTTATGTCATTGTATGAATGATGTAATGGACACACCCAATTAAGCGTAGCATAAGATCTCGTCATTAAGTTATTTGCTATAAGCTTTCGATACATAGTTACCTAGTCCTTATGACCATGAGATCATGTAAATCACTTATACCGGAAAGGTACTTTGATTACATCAAACGCCACTGCGTAAATGGGTGGTTATAAAGGTGGGATTAAGTATCCGGAAAGTATGAGTTGAGGCATATGGATCAATAGTGGGATTTGTCCATCCCGATGACGGATAGATATACTCTGGGCCCTCTCGGTGGAATGTCGTCTAATGTCTTGCAAGCATATGAATAAGTTCATAAGAGACCACATACCACGGTACGAGTAAAGAGTACTTGTCAGGAGACGAGGTTGAACAAGGTATAGTGTGATACCGATGATCAAACCTCGGACAAGTAAAATATCGCGTGACAAAGGGAATTGGTATCGTATGTGAATGGTTCATTCGATCACTAAAGTCATCGTTGAATATGTGGGAGCCATTATGGATCTCCAGATCCCGCTATTGGTTATTGGTCGGAGTGAGTACTCAACCATGTCCGCATAGTTCGCGAACCGTAGGGTGACACACTTAAAGTTGGATGTTGAAATGGTAGAACTTGAATATGGAATGGAGTTCGAATATTTGTTCGGAGTCCCGGATGTGATCCCGGACATCACGAGGAGTTCCGGAATGGTCCGGAGAATAAGATTCATATATAGGATGTCATTTTATGTGAATAAAATGATGCGGAAGGTTCTATGGAAGGTTCTAGAAGGTTCTAGAAAAGTCCGGAAGAAACCACCAAGGAAGGTGGAGTCCACATGGGACTCCACCTCCATGGCCGGCCAACCCTAGTGGGGGAGGAGTCCCAAGTGGACTCCCCCTTAGGGGGCCGGCCACCCCCCCTATGGAAGGTGGAATTCCCACCTCTAGTGGGAGGGAAGGTTTCCCACCATATGGAAGGTTTTGGGTTCGGGTCTTATTCGAAGACTTGTAGTCCAACACTTGGGGCTTCCACCTATATATAGAGGGCCAAGGGGAGGGGGCCGGCCACACCAAAGCCACAAGCTTGGCCGCCCCCCTAGTGGCCGGCCACCCCCTCTCCCCAAACCCTAGCGCCCCGCTCCTCCACCATATCCCGCACGCTTAGCGAAGCTCCGCCGGATTTCTCCACCGCCACCGACACCACGCCGTCGTGCTGTCGGATTCAAGAGGAGCTACTACTTCCGCTGCCCGCTGGAACGGGGAGGTGGACGTCGTCTTCATCAACAACCGAACGTGTGACCGAGTACGGAGGTGCTGCCCGTTCGTGGCACCGGAACCGATCGTGATCAAGATCTTCTACGCGCTTTTGCAAGCGGCAAGTGATCGTCTACCGCAGCAATAAGAGCCTACTCTTATAGGCTTTGGAATCTCTTCAAGGGTTAGTCTTGATCATCCCCTCGTTGCTACCGTCTTCTAGATTGCATCTTGGCTTGGATTGCGTGTTCGCGATAGGAAAATTTTTGTTTTCTATGCTACGTTATCCTACAGTGGTATCAGAGCCGTGTCTATGCATAGATGGTTGCACGAGTAGAACACAATGGTTTGTGGGCGTTGATGCTCTTGTTATCTTTAGTTTGAGTACTTTGCATCTTTGTGGCATAGTGGGATGAAGCGGCTCGGACTAACTTTACATGACCGCGTTCATGAGACTTGTTCCTCGTTCGACATGCAACTTGTATTGCATAAGAGGCTTTGCGGGTGTCTGTCTCTCCTACTATAGTGAAGATTCAATTTACTCTTCTATTGACAACACTAGTATCACCGTTGTGGTTCATGTTCGTAGGTAGATTAGATCTTACTCGAAAACCCTAAACCACGTAAAATATGCAAACCAAATTAGAGACGTCTAACTTGTTTTTGCAGGGTTTGGTGATGTGATATGGCCATAATGTGATGATGAATATGTATGAGATGATCATTATTGTATTGTGGCAACCGGCAGGAGCCTTATGGTTGTCTTTAATTTTCATGTTGAGTAGTATTTCAAAGTAGTTGTAATAGTTGCTACATGAGGTGAACAACCATGAAGCCGGCGCCATGAACCTTGACGCTACGCCGACGATGATGGAGATCATGCCCGAAGATGATGGAGATCATGTCCGTGCTTTGGAGATGAAGATCGAAGGCGCAAAGACTAAAGGGCCATATCATATCACATATGAATTGCATGTGATGTTAATCCTTTATGCATCTTATTTTGCTTAGATCGCGACGGTAGCATTATAAGATGATCCCTCACATTAATATCAAGATAATAAAGTGTTCTTCCCTCGTATGCACCGTTGCATTGTTCGACGTTTTGAAGCATCTCGTGATGATCGGGTGTGATAAACTCGACATACAACGGGTGTAAGCCATGTTGCACACGCGGAATACTTGGGTTTGCTTGACGAGCCTAGCATGTACAGACATGGCCTCGGGACAACGGAAACCGAAAGGTTGAACACGAGTCATATGGATGATATGATCAACATGTTGATGTTCACCATTGAAGCTACATCATCTCACGTGATGATCGGTTTTGATGTAGTGGATTTGGATCGTGTACCACTTAACAACTATGAGGGATGTTGTATTAAGTGGGAGTTCATTAGTAATTAGATTAAAACATGAACTAATTATCATAAACATAGTCTGAGTAGTATTTTGAATTAATTTTGTAGTATTGGCATCCGTTTACTACTATGCGCTAGTCTTGTTATTGAGATAGAAATACTGTTAAAATCTGATAAGAAACTTTACGGATTAGTACCGTATTGTTAAAGAATCAAGAATTGATTAAGTCCTATTGCAAACTTTTAGTGAAACTCACTTTGTTGATTCAGAGAGCTATGGTTTCAATTAGTACCTAAAGTTATCTTGTCTCCGTGAAACTTGAAGTTCAAATCTGTTTGAAAAGTAAGGAGCTGAAAATTTAGTTTTCAGAAATAATCAAGGTATGAGATATATGTGATATCTAAGACCTTATTGCAAGATGATAGAATATAATTTGGTGAGACTACATAAACTCATAAGTTTTATGGGAATGTATGAAGGTTGAAGACGCCAGGCGTCACAATCCTCCAACTATTGGAGCACTAACGATATTCGCATATCCATGAAGTTATCATCCTTAGTATGCACCGTTGCTAAGACTCGTCGTATCGAAGCATCACGTGATGATCGGGTGTTATAGATTCTACGTGTGCTTACAATGGGTGCAAGCCAGATTTGCACATGCGAATACTAAGGTTAAACTTTACGAGCCTAGCATGTACAGACATGGTCTCGAAAAGTCGTCATGATATGATGGATAAAATTATGAGTGAAATTGTTCATCATATTAAAAGGTTACTAATAGTGAAATCCGGAACACTTGTCATATGATGATCAACTTCAAAGAACCTCAAGGTTATTGGTATTTGATCAACAAACCTAGAAGTTATTGATGTTGAAGTGTTTTTCTGAATAATGAGGAAAGCTAAAAGAGAAACTACAAAAGATTATTGGCAGAAAGAAAGAAAGAAAAGACTAGAAAGTCTAGCTCAGGTGTATATAAATGATATACATGTTATGGATGTATTCCTCATTTGGTCACACAATGAAATTCTTGGGTATTTGTACCATATTGGTTGGTATGAAGTGTCATACAAAACAACGCAATACAAGAATACAATGGCCTAAGTGACTGATAAGGAATATGGTAATAATGCACGTCTGGAACATAATAAAGTGTTATTATGTTTGTCGTTGGCATTCTACCTAGCCCTTAGAATTTATAATAAAGAACTTAATAATTGTTATTTTGCTCTGGTCAAATGAAAACAATGAGTTGTTCAAATTATGACATTACTCCATGTACGATGGATAAGTTATTATGAATCTTAATGGTGAAACACACATACATAACACTGACGCTAAAATGCCATAAGGCAAATGATTTGAATTCCACTCATTTGTGGAACCGCCATTTAGGTCATGTTAGAAAGGAACGCATGAAGGAACTCCATGCAAATGGATTTTTGGAGTCATTTGATTTTTGAATCATTTGGCGCTTGCAAATCTTTTCTAAAGAGAATGACTGAAATACCGTTCATAGGCCAAGAGTTGAACGGGCAACTAACTTAGTGGAAACATACATGATGATATATGTGGTTCACTGGGCATAGTTGTGTGCGGGAGATTCTTCTACTTCATGAAAACTTCCAACAATGAATTGAGTATATATATGTAGATATATTCGATAAGGAAGAAGTTTGAAACATTTGAATGGATTCAAATAAATTTCAGCATGAAGTGGAAATCATCGTAATAGAAAAGTCAAATATCTATGATTGGATCATGGTGGAAATATTTGAATTACGAGTTTTTAGCGAACATCTAAGAGAGTTATGAAATTGTTCTACAACTCACGTTTCTTGGAGTATCATAGTGATGATGGAGTATCCGAGAGATGTATCCAAACCTTGTTGGGTCAATGATGATATAAAATATTGATGCCATTATATTTTTGTGGATTATGCTTTAGTGACTACCGCTTTTACACTGAATAGAGCGTCATCATGATCCGTTGAAATGACACCATACGAGTTATGGCATGGGTATAAACCCTAATAGTCATTTCTTAAATTTTGGTATGCATAGCATAAGGTAAATAAAGTTTACAACCAAAATCGGATGTATGTCTTTGTTGGTTATCCCAAAGAATTAATTGGGAATTCTTTCCACTATGGAGACAAAGACAAAAGTGTTTGTCGATGTTTCTTACTTATTTCCAAGAAATTGTTTTTAGCGAAGTATTTGAGTGGGAGGACAATAGAACTTGATAAAGTTTATGAACCTGAGCATAATGATCAGAGTAGCGTAGCATCGGAATTAGTTCCGGAAGCGGCCACGACGATCATGGCTCCCATGTCTACAAAATGTTATAGTCATGGAGATCAAAGTACTTATTGAACCTTGTAGGTATGATTTACTTTGTGATCAAATAAATGATTTGTGAACAAAGGATTGTTTTTGAACAATGATAAACCAACTACAAACAAAGAAGTTATGATGGGCCCTGACTCCGTTAAAATGGCTATGCGCCATGAAATCCAAGATAGATGAATACTTTTTGAAAGTAAATGGATCTATAAAATTGATGAACTTGGATGGAATATCCTTGAATAAGCTCGACTTGTCGAAAAGTTGTTTACGACAAAGTTCAAAGAGTTGACTACGATAAGATTAGATCTTCCGTAGTAATGCTTATAGTCTATGTGGATTATTCTAGTAATCGCTACATATTTCTTTCATGAGATATGATAGTAGGATGGCAAAATACATTACTTAACAGAAGTGTGTATTAAAGGTGTATACAAGATACAACCAATTGTTTTGCTAGTCCGTGGAATACTAGATAGGTATACGAACTTCAATTGGATGAAGTGAGTATCGCGGAGTTGGAATCTTCACCGGATGAAATAGTCAAAGAGTTTTTGATTTCATCAGAAACGATGAAGGTGCTTGCATTTGCAAGAAATTAAGTGGGAGCGCTAAGACACATTTATAATACTTTATGTAGGTGACATATAGTTGGTTATAAATGATGTAATTATATACTTGATTAAAAGGTTTCATTGAGAATTAACTTCAATGAAAGGATATGGACTGAAACAAATTTAGTGTCAAGATCTATGAAGATAGATTGAAACACATAAATAAGTTTAAGTCAAAGTACATATGATGGATATTGAAGTAGTTCAATATAGAAATATTAAGAAAATGTTCTTGTCATGTGAAGGTTTAACAAGACTTGAGTGTATCTGACACTCAATGAGTAAAAACACATGAGTGATTATAGATCACGAATAACATGTACACAATCAGATATCATGTGCTATAAAGTGTTATGAGCATATACCAGAATGATTCATATGATGATCATTGAACGACAGTAAGAATATCCTTAAGTACTTTAGAAGAACTAAGGATATATATATATTTTTGTATGAAGAAATGACAAACAAATCGCTGTAAGGTGTTACACCGATATTGGTTTTGTCACATATAAAATATAATTTCAAATCTCAAATTAGACTAAGTGTTGTTTAAAAGGTAGCACAATGAGCTAGAAGTTGTCTATGCTAGATTTAGAAGAGTTCTAAATATTGTGATGGATTCTACAAAAGAAGGCAGAATATGTCATTGTTTTGACAATGACAAAGGATGTTAAGTCAGGAGGTTCTTTGAGAATTTGGTGTAGTTCCGACAAAGTCAGAACTTTGAAGCTATATTGTGTGTGACAATATTAGTGACATATTTCAGACCGCGAAATTAAGGTTCCACCAGAGGACTAAGCATATATGCCGACTCATTTGGAAAATGAGTGATGCGCTGAGACGCATATGAATTGCAAAATACATACGTTTCTGAGCATGTCAGAACCGTTGACTAAAACCTCTCCCGTGAGCAAAACATGATAAAACACCAGAAGGCCAAGGTGTTATATCTTTACATATGTAAACTAGATTATTGACTCTAGTGCAAGTGGGAGACTGTTGGAGATATGCCCAAGAGGCAATAATAAATGGTTATTATATATCTTTGTGTTTATGATAATGTTTATATACCATGCTATAATTGTATTAACCGAAACATTGATACATGTGTGATATGTAGACAAACAAGAAGTCCCTAGTATGCCTCTTAAACTAGCTTGTTGATTAATGGATGATTAGTTTCATAATCATGAACATTGGATGTTATTAATAACAAGGTTATGTCATTGTATGAATGATGTAATGGACACACCCAATTAAGCGTAGCATAAGATCTCGTCATTAAGTTATTTGCTATAAGCTTTCGATACATAGTTACCTAGTCCTTATGACCATGAGATCATGTAAATCACTTATACCGGAAAGGTACTTTGATTACATCAAACGCCACTGCGTAAATGGGTGGTTATAAAGGTGGGATTAAGTATCCGGAAAGTATGAGTTGAGGCATATGGATCAATAGTGGGATTTGTCCATCCCGATGACGGATAGATATACTCTGGGCCCTCTCGGTGGAATGTCGTCTAATGTCTTGCAAGCATATGAATAAGTTCATAAGAGACCACATACCACGGTACGAGTAAAGAGTACTTGTCAGGAGACGAGGTTGAACAAGGTATAGTGTGATACCGATGATCAAACCTCGGACAAGTAAAATATCGCGTGACAAAGGGAATTGGTATCGTATGTGAATGGTTCATTCGATCACTAAAGTCATCGTTGAATATGTGGGAGCCATTATGGATCTCCAGATCCCGCTATTGGTTATTGGTCGGAGTGAGTACTCAACCATGTCCGCATAGTTCGCGAACCGTAGGGTGACACACTTAAAGTTGGATGTTGAAATGGTAGAACTTGAATATGGAATGGAGTTCGAATATTTGTTCGAAGTCCCGGATGAGATCCCGGACATCACGAGGAGTTCCGGAATGGTCCGGAGAATAAGATTCATATATAGGATGTCATTTTATGTGAATAAAATGATGCGGAAGGTTCTATGGAAGGTTCTAGAAGGTTCTAGAAAAGTCCGGAAGAAACCACCAAGGAAGGTGGAGTCCACATGGGACTCCACCTCCATGGCCGGCCAACCCTAGTGGGGGAGGAGTCCCAAGTGGACTCCCCCTTAGGGGGCCGGCCACCCCCCCTATGGAAGGTGGAATTCCCACCTCTAGTGGGAGGGAAGGTTTCCCACCATATGGAAGGTTTTGGGTTCGGGTCTTATTCGAAGACTTGTAGTCCAACACTTGGGGCTTCCACCTATATATAGAGGGCCAAGGGGAGGGGGCCGGCCACACCAAAGCCATAGCTTGGCCGCCCCCTATAGTGGCCGGCCACCCCCTCTCCCCAAACCCTAGCGCCCCGCTCCTCCACCATATCCCGCACGCTTAGCGAAGCTCCGCCGGATTTCTCCACCGCCACCGACACCACGCCGTCGTGCTGTCGGATTCAAGAGGAGCTACTACTTCCGCTGCCCGCTGGAACGGGGAGGTGGACGTCGTCTTCATCAACAACCGAACGTGTGACCGAGTACGGAGGTGCTGCCCGTTCGTGGCACCGGAACCGATCGTGATCAAGATCTTCTACGCGCTTTTGCAAGCGGCAAGTGATCGTCTACCGCAGCAATAAGAGCCTACTCTTATAGGCTTTGGAATCTCTTCAAGGGTTAGTCTTGATCATCCCCTCGTTGCTACCGTCTTCTAGATTGCATCTTGGCTTGGATTGCGTGTTCGCGATAGGAAAATTTTTGTTTTCTATGCTACGTTATCCTACACCTCACGCGTGGGCACCACACGTAAGTGACAGACATGTTGGTGCAAAAAAATCGATTGATTATTATACTGCATTAGAACAAAGTTTCCTATGGATTCAAGGGTAGGAAATCCAAGTTAACTCATTTACGTGACATTATTATTTCCATGAAGCAAAGTTAACACATCTATCGATTGGTACATTTTTGAGTGACTAAGAAGGATACATGCTTACTTATTCGTTTTCACGTGTTAAACTTGTCTAAATCTTGGTCAAACCTAGGATTTGACCAAGATTCAAATGGGCAGAAAAATAAAATAAAAAACAGAAAAATGAAAAACCAAATCACATAGTCATCTTATGTCATATAGTAAGCATTAAAGTTGATAATAAACAAGGTCTAGAAATATCAAACCATACAAATCATGTATCTACCCCTTAACCCCTAAACTATGTCTTATAAATTAAGTCAAGCATGAAGAGATGTGGTTTTGGGTTTCAAACATGGAAATATCAAAAACCTCCCAAAAACTTCATTTTAGTGTGACTAATTAAGAAGGATACACGCTTCCCTTTTCATATTCATGTTCTAAGCTTGTTTAAATTATCTTGGTCAAACCTAGGATTTGACAAGATTCAAATGGGCATCAATATTGAAAAAAATCAAAAAAAAAGAAAAAACAAAGGAAATAGTTTTCTTATGTCTTATAGTAAGCATTAAAAGTTGATAAACAAGGTCTAGACATATTCAAACTAGACAAATCATGTATCTATATATACCCCCTAACCCCTAAACTCTGTCTTATGAAGTCAAGCATGTGAAGAGGAAGTTGTTTTGGGTTGCAAACATGGAAATTTCAAAAACCTCCGAAAAACTTCATTTTAGAGTTTCTAAGAAGGATCCATGCTTAACTTTGCATATTCATATTTTAAACTTGTTTAAATCATTATCAAGCCTAGCATTTGACCAATATACAAATGGGTGGGCACAAAATTCAAAAAAATCAGAAAAATGAAAACAAATTAAAGCACATAGTCTTCATATGTCATATCGTATGAATTCAAGTTGATAAACGAGGTCTAGGTATATCCAAACCAGACAAATCATGTATCTATACCCCCTGTCGATCTTATGAAGTCTAGCATGAAGAGAGAAGTCGTTTTTGGTTTCAAAAATGGAAATTTCAAGAACATCCCAAAAGCTTCATTTTAGAGTGACTAAGAAGGATACATGCTTCCCTTTTCATTTTTATGTTTAAACTTGTTTAAATCTTGGTCAAACCTAGGATTTGACCAAGATTCAAATATATGGGCATAAAATTCAAAAAAAAACAGAAAAATTTAAAACCAAGGCACATAGTCTTCTTATGTCATATAGTAAACAATCAATTAATTAAGTTGATAAACCAGTTCTAGACATATTCAAACCAGGAAAATCATGTATCTACCCCCTAACGCCCTAGCTAAACTCTGTCTTATGAAGTCAAGCATGCATGAAGAGAAGTGGTTTTTGGTTTCAAACGTTTAAGCCAAAAGGTAAGCATGGATCCTCCTTAATTAGTCACTGTAAAATGAAGCTTTTGGGAGGTTTGTGAAATTTCCATGTTTGAAACCTAAAAGCACTTCTCTTCATGCTTGACTTCATAAGACAGAGTTTAGGGTTAGGGGGTGTAGATCGATACATGATTTGTCTGGTTTGAATATGTCCAAATCTTATTTATCAACTTTTGAATGCATGCTACTCTCTCAAAGAAAAACTTTTGAATGCTTACTATATATATGACATAAGAAGACTATATGCTTTTAAAATTCAAACATATATGGTAAGCATTCTTATGTCATATAGTAAGCATTCAAGTTGATACACAAGCAAGGTGTTTGGACTTATTCAAACCAGACAAATCATGTGTATCTACCCCCTAACCCCTAATTAAATTGTCTTATGAAGCAGTCTAGCATGAAGAGAAGTGGTTTTGGGTTTCAAACATGGAAATTTCAAAAACCTCCCAAAAACTTCATTTTAGAGTGACTAAGAAGGATATACAAGCTTCCCTTTTCATTTTCATGTTTTAAACTTGTGTAAATCTTGGTCAAACCTCTAGGATTTGACCAAAAGATTCAAATGGGCATAGAAATTCATAAAAAATCAAAAGAATGAAAAACCAAAGGACATAACATTCTTATGTCATATATATATAGTAATTAAGCATTCAAGTTGATAAACAAGGTCTAGACATATTCAAACCAGAAAATAATGTATATATCTACCCCTAACCCTAAACTCTGTCTTATGAAGTCAAGCATGCATGAAGAGAAGTGGTTTTTGGTTTCAAACATGGAAATTTCGAAAACCCTCCCAAGACCGAGCTACATTTTGGAGTGACTAAGAAGGATATATAGATGCTTAATTTTTCATATTCATGATTTAAACTTGTTTAAACCATGTTCAAACCTAGGATTTGACCAAGATTCAAATGGGCATAAAATTTTAAAAAAATAAAAAAATAAAAAAACAAGGCACATATAGTATTCTTATGTCATATAGTAAGCATTCAATTAAGTTGATAAACAAGGTCTAGACATAATCAAACCAGGAAAATCATGCATCTACCCCCTAACCCTAGCTAAACTCTGTCTTATGAAGTCAAGCATGCACGAAGAGAAGTGGTTTTGGTTTCCAACGTTTAAGCCAAAAGCCCATTTTCAAATATTTCAAACTTATTCAAATTTGGTTCAAATTTGAAAGACATACAAGTTATAGCACACATAGTGCATACATTTTCACACATACTGCACTAGATGCTAACCCTATAGTTTGAGGCCATTTGGGTGACCTAGGTCGAAAAAATTCTTGGATTAGAATCGTGTTGTTCGAACCCCGTAGTTGGATTTTTTTGAACCCTTGATCTGTAGAACTGGGCAAAACCCTAGTTTAACCTATTTAATTACAGATTCGTATATCGATTTTTCTACGAGTACTACCTTTTTATTATTACTATGCAGCACATGGGTGTTTGCCCGTCGAGTGAAACTCGGAGGAAGAGGGATCACTCGGAAGGAGAGAAGAAGGGAGAGAATTATGGTGTCTCCCCTTTTTCGGGTGATGATGTTGACTTTTGTGCAGGGTTTGTCAGTGAGCAGGAGGTGCGAGCGAGCGAGCGAGCGAGTCGAGCGAGGCCGAGAATGAGAGATTTTTTTTTTGTGAGAGGGACAACCGAAGGATCTAGAAGGACCCACAGACTTCCAAAACGCATCCTGATGCGTCTTCTCTTGACAAAGAAGATGGCTGGGAGTTTGCGTACCTATTGCACGTGACTTGTGCTCACTGAAGTGTGGGACCTCAAGCGTGGGCACCACACGTAAGTGACAGACCTGTTGGTGTAAAAACTCGGTTGATTATAATAGTGCATTAGAACAAAGTTTCCTATGGATTCAAGGGTAGGAAATCCAAGTTAACTCATTTACATGACATTATTATTTCCATGAAGCAAAGTTAACACATCTATCGATTGGTACATTTTTGAGTGACTAAGAAGGATCCAGGCTTACTTATTCGTTTTCACGTGTTAAACTTGTCTAAATCTTGGTCAAACCTAGGATTTGACCAAGATTCAAATGGGCAGAAAAATAAAATAAAAAACAGAAAAATGAAAAACCAAATCACATAGTCATCTTATGTCATATAGTAAGCATTAAAGTTGATAAACAAGGACTAGAAATATCAAACCATACAAATCATGTATCTACCCCTAACCCCTAAACTATGTCTTATAAATTAAGTCAAGCATGAAGAGATGTGGTTTTGGGTTTCAAACATGGAAATTTCAAAAACCTCCCAAAAACTACATTTTAGAGTGACTAAGAAGGATGCATGCTTCCCTTTTCATATTCATGTTTTAAGCTTGTTTAAATTATCTCAGTCAAACCTAGGATTTGACAAAGATTCAAATGGGCATCGAAAAAATCAGGAAAAAGAAAAACCAAAGCAAATAGTTTTCTTATGTCATATAGTAAGCCAATTAATTAAGTTGATAAACAAGGTCTAGACATATTCAAACTAGACAAATCATGTATCTATACCCCCTAACCCCTGAACTCTGTCTTATGAAGTCAAGCATATGAAGAGAAGTGGTTTTGGGTCGTTTCAAACATGGAAATTTGAAAAACCTCCCAAAAACTTCATTTTAGAGTGACAAAGAAGGATACATGCTTCCCTTTTCATATTCAGGTTTTAAGCTTGTTTAAATTATCTCAGTCAAACCTAGGATTTGACAAGATTCAAATGGGCATCAAAATTGAAAAAAATCAGGAAAAAGAAAAACCAAAGCAAATAGTTTTCTTATGTCATATAGTAAGCCAATTAAGTTGATAAACAAGGTCTAGACATATTCAAACTAGACAAATCATGCATGCATCTATACCCCCTAACCCCTAAACTCCGTCTTATGAAGTCAAGCATATGAAGAGAAGTGGTTTTGCTCCCAAAAGCTTCATTTTAGAGTGACTAATAAGAAGGATCCATGCTTACCTTTGCATTTTCATATTTTAATCTTGTTAAATCATTATCAAGCCTAGGATTTGACCAAGATACAGATGGGTGGGCACAAAATTCAAAAAAATCAGAATAATGAAAAACAAAAGCATGTAGTCTTTTTATGTCATATCGTATGCATGCATTCAAGTTAAACGAGGTCTAGGTATATCCAAACCAGACAAATCATGTATCTACCCCATGTTGATCTTATGAAGTCTAGCATGAAGAGAAGTCGTTTTGGGTTTCAAACATGGAAATTTCAAGAACATCCCAAAAGCTTCATTTTAGAGTGACTAAGAAGGATACATGCTTCCCTTTTCATTTTCATGTTTTAAACTTGTTTAAATCTTGGTCAAACCTAGGATTTGACCAAGATTCAAATATATGAGCATAAAATTCAAAAAAAAACCAAAAATGAAAACCAAGGCACGTAGTCGTCTTATGTCATATAGTAAGCAATCAATTAAGTTGATAAACAAGGTCTAGACATATTCAAACCAGGAAATCATGTATCTACACCCCCTAACGTACCCTAGCTAAACTCTGTCTTATATTATGAAGTCAAGCATGCATGAAGAGAAGTGGTTTTTGGTTTCAAACGTTTAAGCCAAAAGGTAAGCATGGATCCTCCTTATATAGTCACTGTAAAATGAAGCTTTTGGGAGGTTTGTGAAATTTCCATGTTTGAAACCCAAAACCACTTAAGACAGAGTTTATGGTTAGGTGTGTAGATACATGATTTTTCTTGTTTGAATATGTCTAGACCTTGTTTATCAACTTGAATTTTTTACTATATGATATAAGAAGGCTATATATATGTGCTTTGGTTTTTCAATTTTTGATTTCTTTCGATTTTTTTATGCCTATTTAAATCTTGGTCAAATCCTAGGTTTAAACAAGTTTAAAACATGAAAATGAAACGGTAAGCATGAATCCTTCCTTACTCACTCTAAAATGAAGGTACTTGAAAATTTTATGTTTGAAACCCAAAACCCCAGTTCTCTTCATATGTTTGACTTCATAAGACAGAGTTTAGCTAGGGTTAGGGGTAGATATGATATATACATGATATTTCTGCTTTGAATATGTCTAGAGATCGACCTTGTTTATCAACTTGAATGCTTACTATATGACATAAGATCAAGGCTATATATATATGTGCTTTGGTTTTTCATTTTTTTTGAATTTTTCTGAATTTTTACTCCCATTTGAATCTTGGTCAAATCCTAGGTTTGACCAAGGTTAAAACAAGTTTAAAACATGGCAATGAAAAGGTAAGCATATGGATCATTCTTAGTCTCTCTAAAATGAAGCTTTTGGGAGGTTTTTGAAGTTTCCATGTTTGAAACCCAAAATCACTTCTCTTCATATGCTTGGCTTCATAAGACAAAGATTAGGGTTTAGGGGTAGATATATACATGTTTTGGGAGGTTTTTGAAATTTCCATGTTTGAAACCCAAATCCACTTCTCTTCATCCTTGACGTCTTCATAAGACAAAAGTATAGGGTTATATATATATGCATATGGGTAGATACATGATTTGTCTGGTTTGAATATGTACAAATCTTATTTATCAACTTTTGAATGCATGCTACTCTCTCAAAGAAAAACTTTTGAATGCTTACTATATGACATAAGAAGACTATATGCTTTTAAAATTCAAACATATGGTAAGCATTCTTATGTCATATAGTAAGCATTCAAGTTGATAAACAAGCAAGGTTTGGACATATCCAAACCAGACAAATCATGTATCTGCCCCCTGTCGATCTTATGAAGTCTAGCATGAAGAGAGAAGTCGTTTTTGGTTTCAAAAATGGAAATTTCAAGAACATCCAAAAAGCTTCATTTTAGAGTGACTAAGAAGGATACATGCTTCCCTTTTTATTTTTATGTTTAAACTTGTTTAAATCTTGGTCAAACCTAGGATTTGTCCAAGATTCAAATATATGGGCGTAAAATTCAAAAAAAACAGAAAAATTTAAAACCAAGGCACATAGTCTTCTTATGTCATATAGTAAACAATCAATTAATTAAGTTGATAAACCAGGTCTAGACATATTCAAACCAGGAAAATCATGTATCTACCCCCTAACGCCCTAGCTAAACTCTGTCTTATGAAGTCAAGCATGCATGAAGAGAAGTGGTTTTGGTTTCAAACATGGAAATTTCGAAAAAACCTCCCAAGAGCTACATTTTGGAGTGACTAAGAAGGATATATAGATGCTTAATTTTTCATATTCATGATTTAAACTTGTTTAAACCATGTTCAAACCTAGGATTTGACCAAGATTCAAATGGGCATACAATTTTAAAAAAATCAAAAAAATAAAAAACAATGCACATAGTATTATTATGTCATATAGTAAGCATTCAATTAAGTTGATAAAGTAGGTCTAGACATATTCAAACCAGGAAAATCATGCATCTATCCCCTAACCCTAGCTAAACTCTGTCTTATGAAGTCAAGCATGCATGAAGAGAAGTGGTTTTTGGTTTCAAACGTTTAAGCCAAAAGCCCCTTTTCAAATATTTCAAACTTATTCAAATTTGGTTCAAATATGAAAGACATACAAGTTATAGCACACATAGTGCATACATTTTCACACATACTGCACTAGATGCTAACCCTATAGTTTGAGGCCATTTGGGTGACCTAGGTCGAAAAAATTCTTGGATTAGAATCGTGTTGTTCGAACCCCGTAGTTGGATTTTTTGAACCTTGATCTGTAGTACTGGGTAAAACCCTAGTTTAACCTATTTAATTATATATTCGTAGGTCGATTTTTCTACCTTTTTATTATTACTATGCAGCACATGTGTGTTTGCCCGTCGAGTGAAACTCGGAGGAAGAGGGATCACTCGGAAGGAGAGAAGAAGGGAGAGAATTATGGTGTCTCCCCTTTTTCGGGTGATGATGTTGACTTTTGTGCAGGGTTTGTCAGTGAGCAGGAGGTGCGAGCGAGCGAGCGAGCGAGTCGAGCGAGGCCGAGAATGAGAGAGATTTGTTTTTTTTTGTGAGAGGGACGACCGAAGGATCCAGAAGGACCCACAGACTTCCAATACGCATCCTGATGCGTCTTCTCTTGACAAAGAAAATGGCTGGGAGTTTGCGTACCTATTGCACGTGACTTGTGCTCACTGAAGTGTGGGACCTCACGCATGGGCACCACACGTAAGTGACAGACCTGTTGGTGTAAAAACTCGGTTGATTATTATAGTGCATTAGAACAAAGTTTCCTATGGATTCAAGGGTAGGAAATCCAAGTTAACTCATTTACGTGTTAAACTTGTCTATATCTTGGTCAAACCTAGGATTTGACCAAGATTCAAATGGGCAGAAAAATAAAAACAGAAAAATGAAAAACCAAATCACATAGTCTTCTTATGTCATATAGTAAGCATTAAAGTTGATAAACAAGGTCTAGACATATTAAACCAGACAAATCATGTATCTATACCCCTAACCCCTAAACTCTGTCTTATGAAGTCAAGCATGTGAAGAGAAGTGGTTTTGGATTTCAAACATGGAAATTTCAAAAACCTCCCAAAAGCTTCATTTTAGAGTGACTAAGAAGGATCCATGCTTCCCTTTTCATATTCATGTTTTAAACTTGTTTAAATTATCTTGGTCAAACCTAGGATTTGACAAGATTCAAATGGGCATCAAAATTGAAAAAAAAATTGAAAAAAGAAAAACCAAGCAAATAGTTTTCTTATGTCATATAGTAAGCATTAAAGTTGTTGATAAATAAGGTCCATACATATTCAAACCACACAAATCATGTATCTATACCCCCTAATTAACCCCTAAATTAATTAACTCTGTCTTATGAAGTCAAGCATGTGAAGAGAAGTGGTTTTGGGTTTTAAACATGGAAATTTCAAAAAACTCCCAAAAACTACATTTTAGAGTGACTAAGAAGGATACATGCTCCTCTTTTCATATTCATGTTTTAAGCTTGTTTAAATTATCTTGGTCAAACCTAGGATTTGACAAGATTCAAATGGGCATCAAAATTGAAAAAAAGTCAGAAAAAAGAAAAACCAAAGCAAATAGTTTTCTTATGTCATATAGTAAGCCAATTAAGTTGATAAACAAGGTCTAGACATATTCAAACTAGACAAATCATGTATCTATACCCCCTAACCCCTAAACTCCGTCTTATGAAGTCAAGCATATGAAGAGAAGTGGTTTTGCTCCCAAAAGCTTCATTTTAGAGTGACTAAGAAGGATCCATGCTTACCTTTGCATTTTCATATTTTAATCTTGTTTAAATCATTATCAGACCTAGGATTTGACCAAGATACAAATGGGTGGGCACAAAATTCAAAAAAACAGAATAATGAAAAACAAAAGCACGTAGTCTTCTTATGTCATATCGTATGCATTCAAGTTAAACGAGGTCTAGGTATATCCAAACCAGAAAAATCATGTATCTACCCCCTGTTGATCTTATGAAGTCTAGCATATGAAGAGAAGTCGTTTTGGGTTTCAAACATGGAAATTTCAAGAACATCCCAAAAGCTTCATTTTAGAGTGACTAAGAAGGATACATGCTTCCCTTTTCATTTTCATGTTTTAAACTTGTTTAAATCTTGGTCAAACCTAAGATTTGACCAAGATTCAAATATATGAGCATAAAATTCAAAAAAAAACAAAAAATGAAAACCAAGGCACGTAGTCTTCTTATGTCATATAGTAAGCAATCAATTAAGTTGATAAACAAGGTCTAGACATATTCAAACCAGGAAAATCATGTATCTACCCCCTAACCCTAGCTAAACTCTGTGTTATGAAGTCAAGCATGCATGAAGAGAAGTGGTTTTTGGTTTCAAACGTTTAAGCCAAAAGGTAAGCATGGATCCTCCTCAGTCACTGTAAAATGAAGCTTTTGGGAGGTTTGTGAAATTTCCATGTTTGAAACTCAAAACCACTTAAGACAGAGTTTATGGTTAGGTGTAGATACATGATTTTTCTTGTTTGAATATGTCTAGACCTTGTTTATCAACTTGAATTTTTTACTATATGATATAAGAAGGCTATATATGTGCTTTGGTTTTTCATTTTTTGATTTCTTTCGAATTTTTTATGCCTATTTAAATCTTGGTCAAATCCTAGGTTTAAACAAGTTTAATACATGAAAATGAAACGGTAAGCATGAATCCTTCCTTACTCACTCTAAAATGAAGGTACTTGAAAATTTTATATTTGAAACCCAAAACCCCAGTTCTCTTCATATGTTTGACTTCATAAGACAGAGTTTAGGGTTAGGGGTAGATATGATACATGATATTTCTGCTTTGAATATGTCTAGACCTTGTTTATCAACTTGAATGCTTACTATATGACATAAGAAGGCTATATATGTGTTTTGGTTTTCCATTTTTTTTGAATTTTTCTGAATTTTTACTCCCATTTGAATCTTGGTCAATTCCTAGGTTTGACCAAGGTTAAAACAAGTTTAAAACATGGCAATGAAAAGGTAAGCATGGATCCTTCTTAGTCACTCTAAAATGAAGCTTTTGGGAGGTTTTTGAAATTTCCATGTTTGAAACCCAAAATCACTTCTCTTCATGCTTGACTTCATAAGGCAGAGTTTAGGGTTAGGGGGTAGATACATGATTTGTTTGGTTTGAATATGTCTAGACCTTGTTTATCAACTTGAATGCTTACTATATGACATCAGAAGACTATGTTCTTTGGTTTTTTTCCGTTTTTTTTGAATTGTTATACCCATTTGAATCTTGGTCAAATCCTAGGTTTGACCAAGATTTAAACAAGTTAAGAAATTGAAAATGAAAAAGGTAATCCTGGATCCTTCTTAGTCACTGTAGAATGAAGCTTTTGGGAGGTTTGTGAAATTTCCATGTTTGAAACCCAAAACCAGTTCTCTTCATATGTTTGACTTCATAAGACAGAGTTTTTATCAACTCGAGTGCTTACTATATGACATAAGAAGGCTATATATGTGCTTTGGTTTTTCATTTGTTGATTTTTTTCCGAATTTTTATGCCCATTTAAATCTTGGTCAAATCCTAGGTTTGACCAAGGTTTAAACAAGTTTAAAACATGAAAAGAAAAGGTAAGAATGGATCCTTCTTAGTCATTCTAAAATGAATGAAGCTTTTGGGATGTTCTCACAAATCGATCTAGTCTACATGACTTTGATAAATTTTAATTAAGAAGCAGCAACTTAACAATAATTACCCAAAATCTAACAGCTGGTTCGACAACAACCTGGACGTTACGCTAAAATGAACTGCGAAAACAACGAACAGCACTTTTGTAGTACTGTACTCGGTACTCCGTACTTGCTCCAGATAATCCCCATTGCTTCACTACTACAGTAGTACTACCCTGGCTCGCATTCATTGTTTCCCCTGACTATTCAGAGCTTTGGACGTCCATCAGAGTTGTAGTCAGTAGTACAGTACTGCTAGCTCGATTAATGGCGTGCTATAAAATTCTATACTAGCCGACAGATGTCCATTCCTCGGGTTGCGCGCCAGAGCCTTCGAAGAGAAGGTAGCCGCTCTGTCCCGTTGATTTACGGTGGACGGACAGGATACTCCGGACCGCTCTCGATTCATTTGCTTCTGCTCCCGCGTCCTGACCCTTGAGCCCCCTCTCGGCCGTTGATTTAGGATGGGCGGACCAGGTTGCTCGAAGCGAGGGCAGGAGACGGTTGTCTGGTTTTAATAGGGGGGAGTACTTCTTCCATCCCCTTCTTGCTTCACTTCCAGTCTCCTTCCACTTCCAGCGATGCCTCCGAAGTCAAGGCCACCATCTCGCTTGAAGAAGCACCATCTAGTGTTGACCAAGGACGCGGAGAGTTCCCGCCGGCGGTCTATCCAGATGCTGGCCGCGAGAAAGGGCCCGCCAGAAAACGAAGGCCCTGCTTCGCGCTCGTCTCGGAACGGCGTCAGTCGTGCGGTCGAAGATTCCTGGTTGGTTTCCATCGCCATGTTTCTTGATTCTTCCTGGCCCGGAGGTCCCAACTCTTTATTCCGTATTAATCCTTTTTATACATATCTCAGTGCCCCACGACGCACCCTGACATCTTCTCATGACGACTTCAACCCCTGTCTCCTGCGCTTAGAGGTTACCACTGATTGGACATTTTCGTCTTCCTCTCGTCACTTTGTTTCGGTACTGATGATATTGCCATGCAGGAAGCATCGGCGTGTTTCAGAGATGAGCTTAAAACTCTCGTGGAACTCGCCTCCAACTTTCGCGATGATGTCGATACTTTGAAGGACGAGGTCACCGGCCGGGGCAAGCTGCATGATGTGAGGGTTCCATCAAGTGAGGAAACGAACTCTGTCATCAAGAAGCTCAAGGGCGAGAATTTGATGCTTAAGATCGAGTGCGGCTTTCTTCGCGAAGAAAACGTCGAGCTATCAAACAGGTGCGTTCAAGCTCTCAACGGGAGCCTCAACACCCAACATGATGCGGTGAAGAAGATGATGGATAACAGCATCTTGAAGAAAAACAATATGGTGGAGGACACGCGCGGGATGGTCGATCCAATCCAGGCACCGCAGAAGGAAGTCGATGCGCTCCGAGTCCAGCCACCTTTGCGTAGGTCGCCGAGGCGCCCTCGCGCAGGTCACTGAGGAGCGCACGTCGCCGAGTAGGCTGGGGGATAAGGAATTCCAACGAGAGAAGCGGAATCACCACCTGTCCTGATGGAGGGCCACTCCGCCAAGTAGGCTGGGGGAGAGAAACACTGCCTCTCATTGTTCTTTAGCTAGTCCTCCGATCCATATTACTTGATGTTAAAATGGATGTATCTACAACTGAAATATGTCTAGATACATATATTTTAGTATCACAAAGTAAGTAGTATCAACGTTTATATTGCCCAAGTCTTATTATCCATCCCTAAGGTGGGTCGCTTTTGTAACTACTGATTGCAGATTCGACTCTTCTGCAGACCGAAAGATTTTTAGAGTGACTAAGAATGATTCATGCTTAGCTTTCCATTTTCATGTTTTAAACTTGTTTAAATCTTGCTCAAACCTAGGATTTGACCAAGATTCAAATGGGTTTAACAATTAAAAAAATCAGAAAAATGAAAAACCAAAGCACATAGTATTCTTATGTCATATAGTAAGCATTCAAGTTGATAAACAAGGTCTAGACATATTCAAAACACACAAAACATGTATCTACCCCCTAACCCTAAACTCTGTCTTATGAAGTTAAGTATGAGGAGAAGTGATTTTGGGTTTCAAACATGGAAATTTCACAAACCTCCCAAAAGCTTCATTTTAGAGTGACTAAGAAGGATCCATGCTTACCTTTTCATTGCCATTTTTTAAACTTGTTTTAACCTTGGTCAAACCTAGGATTTGACCAAGATTCAAACGGGCGTAAAATTCAAAAAAAATAAAAAAAATAAAAACCAAAGCACATATATAGCCTTCTTATGTCATATAGTAAGCATTCAAGTTGATAAACAAGGTCTAGACATATTCAAACCAGAAATATCATGTATCATATCTACCCCTAACCCTAAACTTTGTCTTATGAAGTCAAACATATGAAGAGAACTGGGGTTTTGTGTTTCAAACATAAAAATTTCAAGTACCTTCATTTTAGAGTGACTGAGAAAGGATTCATGCTTACCTTTTCATTGTCATGTTTTAAACTTGATTAAACCTTGGTCAAACCTAGGATTTGACCAATATTTAAATGGGCATAAAAACTTCGAAAAAATGAAAAAAATGGAAAACCAAAGCACATATATAGCCTTCTTATGTCATAAACATTCAAGTTGATAAACAAGGTCTAGACATATTCAAACAAGAAAAATCATGTATCTACGCCTAACCAAAAACTCTGTCTTAAGTGGTTTTGGGTTTCAAACATGGAAATTTCAAGAACATCCCAAAAGCTTCATTTTAGACTGACTAAGAAGGATACACACTTCCCATTTCATTTTCATGTTTTAAACTTGTTTAAATCTTGGTCAAACCTAGGATTTGACCAAGATTCAAATAAGTAAAAACATGAAAATGAAAAGGTAAGCATCGATCCTTATTAGTCGCTCTAAAATGAAGTTTTTGGGAGGTTTTTGAAATTTTCATGTTTGAAACCCAAAACCACTTCTCTTCATGCATGCTTGACTTCATAAGACATAGTTTAGGGTTAGGGGTAGATACATGATTTTTCTGGTTTGAACATGTCTAGACCTTGTTTATCAATTTGAATGCTTACTATATGACATAAGAAGGCTATGTGCTTTGGTTTTTCATTCTTACGATTTTTTTCTTAATTTTTATGCCCATTCGAATCTTGGTCAAATCCCAGGTTTGACCAAGATTTAAACAAGTTTAAAACATGACAATGAAAAGGTAATCAATCCTGGATCCTTCATAATTAATAAGTTAGTCTAATTAAAATGAAGCTTTTGGGAGGTTTTTGAAATTTTTGTGTTTGAAACCAAAAACCACTTCTCTTCATGCTTGACTTCATAAGATAGAGTTTAGGGTTAGGGGTAGATACATGATTTGTATTATTTGAATTGTCTTGACCTTATTTATCATCTTTTAAATGCTTACTATATATATGACATAAGAAGACTATGTGCTTTAGTTTTTCAATTTTCTGATTTTTTAATTTTATGCCCATTTGAATCTTGGTCAAATACTAGGTTTGACAATGATTTAAACAAGTTTAAAATATGAAAATGAAAAGATAAGCATGGATCCTTCTTAGTCACTCTAAAATAAAGCTTTTGGGTGGTTTTTGAAATTTCCATGTTTGAAACCCAAAAGCACTTCTCTTCATGCTTGACTACATAAGACAGAGTTTAGGGTTAGGGGGTAGACACATGATTTTTCTTGTTTGAATATGTCTAGACCTTGTTTATCAACTTTAATGCTTACTATATGACATAAGAAAACTATGTGCTTTGTTTTTTCATTTTTTTATTTTTTTGGAATTTTGATGCACATTTGAATCTTGGTAAAATCCTAGGTTTGACCAAGATTTGAACAAGTATATAACATGAAAATGAAAAGGGAAGCATGTATCCTTCTTAGTCACTCTAAAATGAATTTTTTGGGAGTTTTTTGAAATTTCCATGTTTGAAACCCAAAACCATGCACTTCTCTTCATGCTTGACTTCATAAGATAGAGTTTAGGGGTTTGCGGATAGATACATGATTTGTCTAGTTTGAATAAGTCTAGACCTTGTTTATCAACTTTAATGCTTACTATATGACATAAGAAGACTATGTGCTTTCGTTTTTCATTTTTCTATTTTTTTATTTTATGCCCATTTGAATCTTGGTCAAATCCTAGATTTAACCAGGATTTAAACAAGTTTAAAACATGAAAATGAAAAGGTAAGCCTTGATCCTTCTTAGTCACACTAAAATGAAGCTTTTGGGATGTTCTTGAAATTTCCATGTTTGAACCCAAAACGACTTCTCTTCATGCTAGACTTCATAAGACAGAGTTTAGGGGTTAGCGGGTAGATACATGACTTGTCTAGTTTGAATAAGACTAGACCTTGTTTATCAACTTTAATGCTTACTATATGACATAAGAAGACTATGTGCTTTGGTTTTTCATTTTTCTATATTTTTATTTTATGCCCATTTGAATCTTGGTCAAACCTATATTTGACCAGGATTTAAACAAGTTTAAAACATGAAAATGAAAAGGTAAGCCTTGATCCTTCTTAGTCACACTAAAATGAAGCTTTTGGGATGTTCTTGAAATTTCCATGTTTGAAACCCAAAACGACTTCTCTTCATGCTAGACTTCATAAGACAGAGTTTAAGGTTTAGGGTTATAGATACATGATTTGTATGGTTTAAATATGTATAGACCTTGTTTATCAACTTGAATGCTTACTATATGGCATAAGAAAACTATGTGCTTTGGTTTTTCATTTTTCTGATTTTTTTAAATTTTGATGCCCATCGAATCTTGGTCAAATCCTAGGTTTGACCAAGATTTAAACAAGTTTAAAACATGAAAATGACCAGGGAAGCATGTATCCTTCCTAGTCACTCTAAAATGAATTTTTTGGGAGGTTTTTGAAATTTCCATGTTTGAAACCCAAAACCAGTTCTCTTCATGCTTGACTTCATAAGACAGAGTTTAGGGGTTAGGGGGTAGATACATAATTTGTATGGTTTGAATATGTCTAGACCTTGTTTATCAACTTTAATGCTTACTATATGACATAAGAACACTATGTGCTTTGGTTTTTCATTTTTCTGATTTTTAAATTTTAATGCCCATTTGAATCTTGGTCAAATCCTAGGTTTGACCAAGATTTAAACAAGTTTAAAACATGAAAATGAAAAGGGAAGCATGTATCCTTCTTAGTCACTCTAAAATGAAGTTTTTGGGAGGTTTTTGAAATTTCCATGTTTGAAACCCAAAACCACTTCTCTTCATGCTTGACTTCATAAGACAAAGTTTAGGGGTTAGGGAGTAGATACATGATTTGTATGGTTTGAATATGTGTAGACCTTGTTTATCACCTTTAATGCTTACTATATGACATAAGAAGACTATGTGCTTTGGTTTTTCATTTTTCTGTTTTTTTAATTTTCTGCCCATTTGAATCTTGGTCAAATCCTTGGTTTGACCAATATTTAGACAAGTTTCTAGACCTTGTTTATCAACTTTAATGCTTACTATATGACATAAGAAGACTATGTGCTTTGGTTTTTCATTTTTCTATATTTTTATTTTATGCCCATTTGAATCTTGGTCAAACCTATATTTGACCAGGATTTAAACAAGTTTAAAACATGAAAATGAAAAGGTAAGCCTTGATCCTTCTTAGTCACACTAAAATGAAGCTTTTGGGTGGTTTTTGAAATTTCCATGTTTGAAACCCAAAAGTACTTCTCTTCATGCTTGACTACATAAGACAGAGTTTAGGGTTAGGGGGTAGACACATGATTTTTCTTGTTTGAATATGTCTAGACCTTGTTTATCAACTTTAATGCTTACTATATGACATAAGAAGACTATGTGCTTTGGTTTTTCATTTTTCTGATTTTTTTTTATTTTCTGCCCATTTGAATCTTGGTCAAATCCTTGGTTTGACCAATATTTAGACAAGTTTAACACGTGAAAACGAACTGATAATCCCATTTGTTGACTCATTTAACTAGTTAATCCCATTTGTTGACTCTCTGTTGACCAGGCACTTGAGGTAAAACTGAGTATATTGCACTAGCCAGTATTAGTACTCAAGGGGAAAACCGAGCACACAAAAAATGCTACAGTATAAGACTCGAGAGTATATCTAAATTTCCAGGGTTAGACTCGAGTACGCGTGTTGCGGTGCAGAAGTGGAAGACGTGCAATTGTTGACGGGTACTGACGCGAGTCGCGGTGCAGAAGTCGAAGACGTGCAATTGTGGACGCGTGTCGCGTTGCAGAAGCCCAAGACGTGCAGACGTTAAATGGTGGACGCGTAGGACGCGGGTCGCATTAACCACCCCTCGCCTTTATAGACGCCTCCTCGCACTATCTCTGTCACTCTCACTCGCTCATGAAACGCCGCCTCTCACGTCCCATCATCTTCTCCAAAGCAAAAACCCTCTCCCTCTCTGCAGGCGAGATGGACATGGAGAATGCGAATCCCATCGTCCATGACGCCGTCGGCTCCAAGCGCGACGCCTCCCTCTTCGACGTCGTCCCCTCAAAGGCCGTCGCCGCCGCCGGTGGCGGTCGTATCCCGCCGGGATGGGACCCCTATGAGCCGGTGCCGTACATCTCGCCTCCGAACCCCTACGACACCTTCATGGACGACCCATGGAACGAGGTAACTATGGTTTGCTCCCTTTTTTCTTCGCCCATTCCTTTTTTAACCCTATTTTTGCTGGTTCCCTAGTAACTATTAGTGCCGATCTGTAGATGGTTGAGTATTGGGTTAATATTTGCGCCGATCGATTTTATTCCATTTTGCTTTGATCCCTTCTTGATTTCGTTTAAGATTTGGAGTTCGGCCGTTCGGTTAATTTATGCAAGTAATAATGGGATCTCAATCAGTTAATTTATGGGATCTCAGTCAGTTATTTTATGCAGGAATCAAAAGATATCAACCGTTTAATTTTGCAAATATTCTGGAATCTGTTCAAAATCAGATCTGGAATCTGTTTCTTTGCCTATGATGAATCGTTGGGCACAAATTTTTACAGAGTGGGTTCAGCGAACCATTGCTGTGTACAAATCTGTTGTGCATGAGCTATGGTTCGCTAACACCATCCCTGTAGACATATAATCGTGTCCACTCTAACTGAGGCTGGCTCTGTTTTTCCTTACTTTGTTATCATGCACGTTAGTCATCGTTGCATCTCATTCACTAATAGTTCCCGTTTGATATGGATCAGCTGTCTGGCAGCGACGTCGGCAGCGACGACGAGCACCATGACGTCAAGACTCGCCAGGTGCTGCGGAGGCTGCAGGTCGGCCAGTACGTCTCCTACTTCGCCAAGGGTGTCTACAGGTGCCCCTTCTGCACTAGGAGGCTCGGCCGCACTGACTTCAACTGCCTCCTCACGCATGCCGAGAACATCGGCAACACCAACCCCAAGGTCGGCGCGTCGGTGAACCCCCACTCCTTCCGCGCCAAGCACATGGCGCTCGGCATGCACCTCCGCAGCATCCAGCGGGTGGAGATCTCCGCCGGGCGCATGCCTCCGCTCAAGCCCAAGGCTCCCAAGGGGAGCAACAAGTGGAGGCAGATGGGGTAGGCGGAGTCCCGGACGTGTGCTGCTGCTGCTGCAAAGCAGCTTCTATTTTGTTGTTAGCTAGGGATCCCTTGTTGTTATGTTGTTAGTATGATGGTGTTGTGAAGAACCTCGAACCTGTTGGCTGCTGTGTATGCAGCTTATTATCTAGGGAGGGATCCCTATTATCTATCCCTATTCTACTGGAGTATATTTTGTTGGCCCTACTTTGTTTTCTCGATTTACTATTACTGCGAATTTGTCGTACGGAGTACATTACCCTGGAGATTTGCTTCTAGATTTAACTACATACATATGGACCAGAGGGAGTACTAGATTTGCTGCCATATTGGGCAAACAACGAGGGCCAAAAGGCACAAATAATTGAAGAAAGACAGAAATGCAAGCTTCTCTAGATTTGATACTTTTGGTTAATAAAGACAAAGAGACAGAGGGGGAAAAGGTGCTCTTAAAAATGCCAATTCGCGCCGAGAGAGACAGAACCCAGCTCCTGCTCACGTACAACCAAACGCGGTCTCGTCCTGTCCCACGCGGTCCCTTTCTACTAGCCCCACACGTCAGCACGGAACGGTCAACTAAACTGGAATCCTCCCGTCTGAGCTCCTTCTGCGGGTAACAAATAAGGGCTTGGCGAAAACTGAGGAAAAACATAAGGCAATCTTATTGACTAATATAGCTGTTTAATTAATAAAAGGATTAGCTACAACGTGCTCAGTTTGCCCATTTATTAAGGTATAAGACTGGCAGGAGAGAAAGTAATCGCTAGTTTCCTCATTTTGCCCCTGCATGCTCGCACGATTAAAGCTCCTTCCGCACGCGCTGGACTCCTCGTTTCCTTAAACCTCCTCGTTTCTCGGGATAGACCAACAGTTTTTCTTGGGGTTTTTTTTTTGACAATCAATACCACATATATTCATAGCAAAAATAGTACATGGTAGAGGGCTACATGACGACTAGATATATCACCAAAAAGGGTGATGCATGTCTCCTTCACCAAAACAGCTGAAACAAGCAGTACACGAACGCAAGTACACCACCATAATAATACTACTACATTAACACAAGTACGAGTAATAAAGTAAGAGTACTACTCCCTCTAATCTAATTTAAACCAAAATAAAACTTAAACTTCATCCTAAATTTGAACTAGTGCCTCGTCCTCGTTCTTCGCTCATTTTCTGATCCAAGACGGCGCAGAGTGCCAGAGTGCATGGCACGGAACTCTTCATCGGTGGCATGCCATGGGCATGTCACCGGATGCATGATTTTTTTCGCAATGTTTTAAATTTGAATTTAGGCCGCATGTCACACGGTGACATGCAAAAGGTGCATGTCACCTGGTGGTGGTAGGCAACTACCCTTATTTACGGCGGCGTAGGCGACTGGACGCCGCGTGGCCAGCCGCTGCCTCGTGGCCGCCTCGGTTTCCACGCGGGAGACCATTAAACGCCGACGACCAACCTTCCCGCGTCACGGTTAGCGACTATGACTATAAGGGCAAAACGCTAAACTCTCTCGTTCCATTCACTTTCTTCCTCTCTCCACCTAACAAACATTTGTTCGTCGCTCTCTCCTCCAGCAATGTCTTCAAAATTCAGGTCGTCGGCGGTCAAGTACGCGGAGAAAAAACGCCGGCTCGAAATTTCGAGAGACGCTTCCAGAAACCAAGTGGGCTCGCCGTCGCCGCCGCCGCCGCCGAAACGCGTCCGTGCTGTGCTCACCGGGTTAGTTTCCTTCGCCATGTACTTTCGTTTCTTTCGTCGCTCTCTCCTCCAGCAATTAATGTGTTCAAACTTCAGGTCGCCGGCGGTCAAGTACGCGGATAAAAAACGCCGGCTCGAAATTTCGAGAGACGGTTCCAGAAACCAAGTGGGCTCGCCGTCGCCGCCGCCGCCGCCGAAACGCGTCCGTGCTGTGCTCACCGGGTTAGTTTCCTTCGCCATGTACTTTCGTTTCTTCTTGCCCGGGCTCAAGCTCTTTAAGAGTCTCTATGGTTATACATCTTAAAGGGTTGGAAGTTCCAACGACGCCCCTACTGCACCAACTTCCACGACCAAGGAATCATCGTCGTCCGATGATTTCAACCCGGCCCTACCCCGGCGAAATGAGGTAGCACCAACTTCTTCTTCTTCTTCTTCTTCTTCTTCTTCTTCCTTTGCGCTTACTTGCTACCGATGATTTCGCCCTGAAGGAAGCGGCGCCGACTATCGACACCACTGTCGCCATCTTGATGGAAAAAAACGAGGAGCTCAGCTTAGAGTGTGATCGCCTCCGAGACGATTTGGCTGCCAAGAAGAAGAATTCGAAAACTCTTGTGGAGCTCATTTGCAGCCTTCGAAATGAGCGCGATATGTTGAAGAACGAGCTGATTAAGCAGAAAGCATCAGCGGAGAAAGCCAGCAGCATACTCAAGACTGTGTGCCTCGACAGAGACAAGTCTGATATAGAGTACAAAATCCTTCTTCAGGATAAAGTACAGCTCCAAAAGTTGAACCTTGAATATGCTGACATCGCCATCCTTGCCCTTCTCGAGAGGCAGAAGGCACAAGATAAGTTGATGCACCTGATGTTGGAGAGCTGCAGTGAAAGAGAAGAGACATTGAAAGAAGTGAGCAGTTTGGTGGGATACATGAGTGACGTCGGGCGTACTTCGCAGAATCCGCCCCGGCTGAGCTCAAATTCCAGCGGAACCAGCTTTCAGCAATGCATGTTAGGCGCACCTACAACTTCTACTCATTGATTAGAGGTCGCACGACATGGCATTTTCCCTCGAAATAGTAGTACTGTACTAATAGTTGTACTACTTAATATGTACCTTTTTGTAAAATAATTTCTTACATGTATTAGAAACTACCCCTCTCGTTTCTGGATGCACCCGGGACATTGTCATCCGGCCCTCTTCTGGACAAACCCCCTCGGGAAGGGCGGTATATTTTGCACATTTCGCTACTAGTACTTCTAATTCCACCGCTTATTTTTCTAATCCGTTAAATCGTTAATTGGATGACCAACTGATGGAAGCTGCGATAGATTAGACCAACAAGTGGTGAATTGTGCAAAAGATATGTCCGTGTTTTATGCAAAAGAGTGATATGGGGATCTGGTGGAATCTTGAATTTCCTCTTCAGTGGTAGGCATGCTTCACTTATAGCTGGAGTACATTGCGGACCTGGTGCATTTCGTCAGTACCGATCAGCTATTTTTGCTTATCCGGGAAGAAAAGGTAGTACTAGCCTTTTCTGTGAGATGTCTTTTCAGTGCTACGGAGTTGTCTGTTCACTGCTTGCTTTGTCTGTCGGTGACTTTGCCAAGCTGACTTTGCCATGACTTTGGGTGACTGATATGTGGACCACAGTTGTAAGTGACTCAAAGTCACTGACTTTGGGGACTCGTGAATGCTTCGTATATTTCTGACGGTTTCTGAATTATGTACTCCGTACAACTTTTGTAATATTGGTCAAACTAGTTTTGACCAGGGTTTGTGTAGGGTGTTTTTTTTTGGTTGGTCCAAATGGTGTTGTGTGGTCCAAATGTGATGTATCATCACACCACCATGTGCCCCCCTCCCCCCACCCCACCCCTAGGTTTTGGTAATGCCATTCTGATACATGCTTCTTAGAAGGAGTACATTTTTTCCGTTAGGGCATGACAATTTTGAAAAATTCAAAAAAAAATGGGAAGACAGAATGGTAACATCATTTTCCATGTGATGATGCACCCCTGTGCCAAATTTTGGTTCATTTTAAGAATGTAAGGTGACAAATTACTCGAGGAAGCTAGTTGGAGTAGACGGGCATGATCGGATTGGCATAGGCGATTTATTTTTTGAAGGATGTTATTTTTCATAGACAATATCTGACACAAAAAATAAAATGTTAAGGTCTCATATTATTCTGAATGATTTTGAATTACTTATGACGTTTGGAAGTATTGGTATACATGAGTCCCAGATGAAGTTAAATGGTCCAAAAAAAAAAGTTTCGTACACGTCTCCCAGAAAGTGGAAAGTCGAGTACATGCATGACTTCACGCGTCCACTACTGGATACAGGGGGTCGGAGGCTATAACATAATCGGCCTCATCATCTCTCGCGAGCTCGTCCTCTCCACTCCCCCAACTTGCCTCCCCCACACTGTGAAAACCCCCATCCACTCACCGCACCTCTGAGGCATCGACTTTCCCGTTTCCAACCACAACAGCATGAAGATAGGTATTGCATACGAGGCGGAGCAATAGGCGACCGCCCACGCAGAGGATGCCTCTACGGTAGTGGCCGTCGTGGTGGGTGAGGCTTCACCGGGCACCCAAGCCGCTCGTCTCCTCTGCTTGTCGGATTCTTCAACCTCGGTCGAAATGGGCATCCTAGCCGTCACGACGGGTGAGGCTTCACCGGGCACCCATGCCGCTCGTCTCCTCTGCTTGTCTGGTTCTTCGACCTCGGTCGAAACGGGCGTCCTGGCCGTCGAGCAGAAGGTGGATACCAACGTTGTTTATCCCGCCGAAGATGTGCACGGCGTTGCAGGCCACCACGGCGAGGTCTTCCTAGGCCCGATGCTGGACGCGAACCTCGACCCCTTCGATGATTTCGGCCCAAACGTTCAGTTCCAGGAGGATGTTGAGGGTGATGACGAGGAGGTACTTCTCTTTTACCGAAACTGTCCCAACCCTCTTTGTGTCATATTGCTGTTCACATGGTTTGCACGAGCCTGGTTCTTGATTGATTTGATATCCTACCTTGTTCTTGTAGATGTAATTGATTCTACGATTCGTAAGATCAGATTCTAGTTTAATTTCGACTAATCTGCCATGTAGTCATATAATCAATTTATGTGTTCATACTTAGTGGACTTGCAATTGTTGTGGCTAATGTTCATGGTTGTTCATAGGGTTTCTCATGATTTATTACGATTTCTTCTGCCATTTACTTGTTCTACACATTTAATTTTAGGGTTTCTAAGGTTTGATTATGTTAGTGGAGTATTTATTCGATCTGTCATAAAAACTTGATTATGTAGTACTTAATAATTCATAGGAGTATTCTGATGACATGGACAACAACAAGGTGCGCAGGGACCGGAAAAGCCGCTATGTTCTCAAGCGGCTGAAGGGTGGTGAAATTCGTTTCTGCATACGCGCGGGGAGCTATTTTGCCCATTATGTGGCAAATTTCTCTAGAAGGACATCCACAGCCTGATCCAACATGCGATGGGTGTAGGCCTAAGTACATAGGGGGAAACACCGCCCTGCAACCAAGGCCAAGTACGCATCATATGGCCTCTTCCTCCAGAATTACGTCTTGCCTAGCTTGCTCCACGTCAACGCCCCTGCTGCTGGCCCTCATGCTCCTGGTCATGTTTAAAGTTCATATGTGTAATCTTAATCCCTTTGGAAGTTCAGCATTAAACTCTACTAGTACAACCGTGGTGGTCTTGTGATGTAGTACTCTTTTGATGCATTTGTGATGTAGTAGTACTTTTTTTTGAAATGATATAGTACTATCTAAGAAAAGTACTCCCTCCGATTCACATTCATTTCACATCAAGAAATATGGATCAGAGCGAGGGAGTAAATTAAACATGGCATCTCGTGCATGAAGCTTGACATATCGATCAGGTTGGCTAGAATAGCAATACAATGTTGCTCATTAGGCAAATGCATGCCATGTACGATAGTATACATCCAGTAAAGAAGTCTATACTGACATAAAAAAACTACTTTGGGGATGAGAGTCAATTGGGGCATCTACAATATAGAAAATCTTGCTCGTAGATGATTTTGGCTAAGAGGGTTTTACTCACATTACACGTGCCACTTTCCTTGTCTGCAAAACAAGTTCCAATAAAGGGAGAGGAAAGAAGAGGGTATTGTGGGCGAGATTGAACACCTTTTTTATGTGTTAATCTGAGGCCTCGTTTAGATGAGGATTTCGACTTATGCCTAACAGCTCAACACATCCACAAATAACTCTGCTTGCGCACACCACCGTTCATTAAAAATAACAATATTAGCTCGCAAGATTAAGAACAAAGTGAATTTAAGTAACTTGGTAAGCTTTTCAAGCAATATATTCAGAGAAAGAGCACACATGTTCGGCTCAAAATAATCATAAGAGAAGAACAATAAATCTAAGACACCACATGGATTCATACCTTGAGTCGACGCTGGCTCGTAGAAGGGCGGCCGCGCCTCGAGGATGCCGGGGACGTCTCCACCTCGGTCTCACATGTGACTGCTTATCGGCGGGTGGTGCGCCGCGCCATGTAGAAGATCTATCAAGAGATGAGAGCCCGATGACGCTACCGACGCCTCAACCTTGATAGCACCGACTTGTTGCTCCGCACCGAGATGCGCCATGACCCACAAGTATAGGGGGTGTATCGTAGTACTTTCGATAAATAAGAGTGTCGAACCCAACGAGGAGCAGAAGGTGTTGACAAGCAGTTTCGATGAAGGTTTCACTGTAAATGCTCACAGACAAGTATTCAGGGGGTTTTGATATTGCAGATAAATAAAGTACAAGTAAATAAAATGCGAGAGAAATAATTGCAGCGAGTGGCCCAATCCTTTTTAGCACAAAGGACAAGCCGGTTTGTTTACTTATAATGACCAAACGTTCTTGAGGACACACGGGGATTTTAGTCTAGTGCTTTCGCTACATACAGCTGATTAATCTTCATTGTTTTGATAAGTGTTGTGTGGGTGAACCTATGCTAATGCACCGCCCTTCCTAGGACTAATACATACTTGTGATTATACCCCTTGCAAGCATCCGCAACTACAAGAAAGTAATTAAGATAAATCTAACCACAGCCTTAAACTCTGAGATCCTGCGATCCCTCCTGCATCGATATACTAACGGGGGCTTAGGTTTCTGTCACTCCGGCAACCCCGCAATTAGCAACCGAATACAAGATGCACTCCCCTAGGCCCATAAATGGTGAAGTGTCGTGTAGTCGACGTTCACACGACACCACTAGAAGAATGACACCACAACTTAAATATCATAACATTGAATATTACTCAACCATAATTCACTACTAGCATTTAGACTTCACCCATGTCCTCAAGAACTAAACGAACTACTCACGAGACATCATATGGAATACAATCAGAGGTGATATGATGATGAATAACAATCTGAACATAAACCTTGGTTCAATGGTTTCACTCAATAGCATCTACAACAAGTATAGAATAACACCGGGAGAGTTTCCCCTATCAAACAATCAAGATTTAACCCGAATTGCTACAGCGATGACGAGGTGCAGCGGTGGTGATGGCGGTGTAGATGGTGGAGATGATGATGATGATGATGGAGATGATGTCCCGCTCGATGACGATGGCGATGGCGTCGATTTCCCCCTCCGGGAGGGAATTTCCCCGGCGGATTCCTGCCCGCCGGAGAGCTCTTTTCTCTCTGGTGTTCTCCGCCCCGCAGAGGCGGCTGTAACCCTTCGTGAGGATCCCTCTGTGGCTTAGGTTTTCGGGACGAAGGAGTACGCGAAGAAAAGGAGGCGAAAAGGGTCGTGGGCCCCCCAGAGCATAGGGTGGCGCGGCCAGGGCCTGGGCCGCGCCGCCCTATGGTCTGGGCCCACAGTGGCCCCTCTCTTCTTCCCCTTCTGGCTACCTCCGTCATTTGGAAAAATAGGAATTTACGTGAAATTCCCTTCCACAGTTGATCTTCCGAAATATTGTGTTCTGACGGTGCTTTTTCCAGCAGAATCCTGGCTCCGGTGCTTGATCCTCCAATGATGATGAAACATGCAAAATAGATGAAATAACATAAGTATTGTGCCCCAATATGAAATATATCAATGAATAACAGCAAATTATGATACAAAATAGTGATGCAAATTGGACGTATCAACTCCCCCCAAGCTTAGACCTCGCTTGTCCCCAAGCGAAACTGAGCTCGATAAACAAGACCACATGTTTATGGAGTGAAGAGTCGATAAATAAAATACGGACAAGAAGCATCATATTCATTCACACAAGACATTCTAGTAAACAACTTCCTCATATAACTCATCTTGAAATAAGTAAAGAGAAATCACAAGTAAAGGTGCATAAGAAATCATAATTGGTGATGGCAAACTTTGTTCTTGGTCAGAGAACTACTAACGGATTGTACTTCTAAGCAAAGCTTTCATATTAGAATTTATAGCTGAGCCTTCATATTTAAGCATAACAATCTCTTCATAATCATTGATAACTTCAAAGTCATATTCATTCAGATAAAATTGGTACTAAACAAGAAAGTATAAAAGACATGATTAACTGGATCACAGCATAAATGATTGGTTCACAACAACTCAATTGCTTGCTTGAGATAGAGGGAAATAGGTTTACTGACTCAACATAAAAGTAAAAGACAGGCCCTTCGCAGAGGGAAGCAGGGATTAAATCATGTGCTAGAGCTTTTCAAGTTTTGAAATCATATAAAGAGAATAAAAGTAAGATTTTGAGAGGTGTTTGTTGTTGTCAACGAATGGTAGCGGGCACTCTAACCCCCTTGCCAAACGAACCTTCAAAGAGCGGCTCCCATGAGGGACGGTATCTCTACCAGCAAGGTAGATCATCCCCCTTCTCTTTTGTTTACACATGTATTTTAGTTTTATTATGGGTGACACTCCCCCCAACCTTGGCTTTCTCAATCCATGGCTAACCGAATCCTCGGGTGCCTTCCAACATTCACATACCATGGAGGAGTGTCTATTGCAAAATTAAGTTGCTTACTGATAAGTCAGAGCAAAACATGTGAAGAGAATTATTAATGAAAGTTATTAATTGGGGCTGGGAACCCCGTTGCCAGCTCTTATTGCAAAATTATTGGATAAGCGGATGTGCCGCTAGTCCATTGGTGAAAGTCCGCCCAACAAGATTGAAAGATAAAACACCACATACTTCCTCATGAGCTATAAAACATTGACACAAATAAGGAGTAGTATAGTTTGAATAATTTAAAGGTAGCACATGAAGTATTTACTTGGAATGGCAGAAAATACCATGTAGTAGGTAGGTATGGTGGACACAAATGGCATAGGTTTGGTCTAAAGTTATGGATGTATGAGAAGCATTCCCTCTCGATACAGGTCTTTGGCTAGCAAGGTTTGATAGCAAGCATAAAGGTTGAGGGAAACAAACAAATATACATATGATAGAAACAATCATGCATCTTTCTCATAAGCACAAGCAATTTTAACTCTAGAATACTAAGCATAGAGATAATAGAGTAATGTATCTAAGTGTATTTCTCTCTTCTATTAAACATCAAGATGTTGTTGCTATTGACCAATGCTAAGTTTGCCAAAACCAAATAGATTTACTTGATGCTCCCAAAGTGATATCAATACTCATATCAAGAGTAATCATATAATGGAGATTGCAAACTAAAATAAGGTGTGCAAAAAGTAAATGATAAGACTTCTCATTAATATTCCATAACGATAACTCACACCAACGGATACATAGATAACTAACTAAGAGAGATACTTCCACATTGCATACTATTCCATATGATAACTTCCCTATTCATGATATGACACTACTTGATAGTAAAAGATAAAGGTGGTGGTGATGTGATACCGCGGCACTCCCCCAAGCTTGGAACAAACCAAGGGGATGCCAATACCGATGATGAATTACTCCTTCGGTGATGGTGGTGATGAATTCCTGACAAGCTTCTCAATAAGCTCCTGGAGCTCGTCAATCCTGTATATGAGATTGCGAATCATCTCTGAATTGTGCTCGACGCGGTTAAGGAGTCTGTCCGACGGTGAGTCCCAACTCTTGGAGTTATTTCCCCACTCTTCAGCCTCAGGCTCCTTCTCTCCTGCAGTGTCAGAACGATTTATATCCCAATTACTCGGCAACACTACCTTGGGGGTCCTTTCAGTTTGACGATCGTAGATTAGATTGCGGTAAGGGTTGTAATGGCTCGGATAAGATGTCCTTGGAGCCAAGTAGTGACGTGGAACCGCTCCTCCGGTGGCGATTCGTGCACTCCTCTTGATGTTGGATGGACTTGATATCACGCCAATACTTGCGACGGTGGCTTGTTGGCGTTCCTGCGGAGCTTCCTCCACTTCTTCATCCTCTCTTGCATCTTCTTTCTTCAGCTCCGGGTCTTGAATATTTTCCTTCAAAGGTTCCTTGTCCTTGTTGTTGGAGACCATGGTGCTTCTAGATCAAAACAAATCTGGCAGAAAACAGCTCGAAACAAAACACGACGAGAAAACGATATTACGGACCTCCAGGGGTCCGGGGGATTATATAGCAAATATTTTTACGACAAAAGGAAGGTTCCAGGTCGAAAACGAGTCGGAAAGGGGCAACGAGGCGGCCAGACCATAGGTCGGCGCGGCCAGGGTGGGGCCCGCGCCGGCCTATGGTGGCACGCCCTCGCGCGTCTTTTCCACTCCGTTTCGATTCCGTAATTTTTCATATTTTCCAAAAACAGCAGAAATAATGTTCGGAAAGGTAAACGCGGACTTTTTATTACCTATACTGTTACCTATTCAAAGTCCAGTTCTGGCGGACTGTCAATTTGTCCTTTGATGAAAGCCTCCGGTGTTTCCACTTGAATAATATCAACATCAACATTATAAGAATCACCCGAGATATAATGCTTGAGTCTTTGTCCATTCACCACTTGTGTGGCATTGCCTTGGAGAGAGCTAATTTTAATTGCTCCTGAACGATACACCTCCTCAACAACATATGGTCCTTCCCACTTCGAGAGTAATTTCCCTGCAAAGAATCTGAGACGAGACCGATACAATAGAACTTGATCTCCAACATTAAATTCTCTTTTGATGATCCTTCTATCATGCCACTTCTTAACTTTTTCTTTAAAGAGTTTAGCATTTTCATAAGCTTCACTTCTCCATTCATCTAGAGAACTTAATTGCAACAACCTCTTATTACCGGCTAATTTAGGATCTTTATTTAATTCTCTAACAGCCCAATAAGCTTTGTGCTCTAGTTCTAGAGGTAAATGACAAGCTTTTCCATAAACCATTTTATAAGGTGACATTCCCATAGGATTTTTATAAGCAGTTCTATAAGCCCATAGCGCTTCTTTCAATTTGCTAGGCCAATTCTTTCTAGATTTATTAACAGTCTTACCTAAGATAGCTTTAATCTCTCTATTTGATAATTCTACTTGACCGCTAGTTTGAGGGTGATAAGCAGAAGCAATTCTATGATTAATACCATACTTAGCAAGAGTTTTTCTAAAACCTCCATGAATGAAATGAGAACCTCCATCAGTCATAATATATCTAGGTACTCCAAATCTAGGAAATATAATATCTACAAGCATTTTTATAGAGGTCTCACCATCAGCACTTTTTGTAGGTATAGCTTCTACCCATTTAGTAACATAATCAACAGCGACAAGTATATGAGTGTTACCGTCTGAAGAAGGGAAAGGACCCATGAAGTCGAATCCCCAACAATCGAATGGTTCAATAACAAGAGTATAATTCATAGGCATTTCATTGCGTCTGGAGATATTACCAACTCTTTGACATTCATCACAAGATAAGATAAACTTCCTTGCATCTTTGAAGAGTGTTGGCCAATAAAAACCTGATTGTAGAACCTTTTGCGCGGTTCTATCTCCAGCGTGATGTCCTCCATAAACACTTCCATGACATTTATTCAATATCTCCTGTTGTTCATATTCAGGAACACATCTTCGCATAATACCATCCACTCCTTCTTTATATAAGTGTGGGTCATCCCAAAAATAATGCCTCAAGTCATAAAAGAATTTCCTCCGTTGCTGAGCTGAAAAGGTTGGAGGCAAATACTTCGAAACAATAAAGTTAGCATAATCTGCATACCAAGGGCTCTCTCGCGAGCTCACCTTTATTACAGCCAATTGTTCATTTGGAAAACTATCATTAACAGGAACAGGATCATAAGCAATATTTTCCAATCTAGACAAATTATCAGCAACAGGATTATCAGCACCTTTCCTATCTATAATATGTAAATCAAATTCTTGCAACAGAAGTACCCATCTAATAAGCCTTGGCTTAGCATCTTTCTTTGTCATAAGGTATCTAATTGCAGCATGATCAGTATGAATTGTAACTTTCGAATCAACAATATAGGGTCTAAACTTATCACAAGCAAAGACTACAGCTAACAATTCCTTTTCAGTTGTAGCATAATTTCTTTGAGCAGCATCAAGAGTCTTACTAGCATAATGAATAACATTTAATTTTTTATCTACCCGCTGTCCAAGAACAGCGCCTACAGCAAAATCACTAGCATCACACATAATTTCAAAAGGCAAATTCCAATCAGGAGGTTCAACTACAGGAGCAGTTGTTAAGGCTTTCTTTAGAGTTTCAAAAGCTTCCTTACAATCATCATCAAAAACAAAAGGTACATCTTTTTGAAGAAGATTAGTAAGAGGCTTTGAAATTTTAGAGAAATCTTTAATAAATCTCCTATAAAACCCAGCATGACCAAGAACACTACGAATACCTTTAACATCCCTCGGATAGGGCATCTTCTCAATTGCTTCAACTTTAGCTCTATCAACTTCAATACCTCTCTCGGAAATTTTATGTCCCAATACAATTCCTTCATTAACCATAAAATGGCATTTCTCCCAATTAAGAACAAGGTTAGTTTCTTCACATCTCTGCAAAACTTTATCGAGGTTTCGCAGGCAATTATCAAAAGAATTCCCATAGACAGAAAAATCATCCATGAACACCTCTACAATACTTTCGCAAAAACCATGAAAAATAGCAGACATGCATCTTTGAAAAGTAGCAGGAGCATTACATAAACCAAAAGGCATACGCCTATAAGCATAAGTTCCATAAGGACAAGTAAAAGTGGTTTTCTCTTGATCTTTAGCTTTAACAGCAATTTGTGAAAACCCAGAATAACCATCAAGAAAGCAAAAATGAGTATTTTTAGACAACCTTTCTAACATTTGATCAATAAATGGTAAAGGGTAATGATCTTTCTTAGTAACTTTATTAACTTTTCGAAAATCAATGCACATTCTATAACCTACAACTATTCTTTGAGGAATAAGCTCATCATTATCATTAGGCACAACAGTCATTCCTCCTTTCTTAGGAACACAATGAACAGGACTAACCCATCTACTATCAGCAATAGGATATATAATACCAGCTTCAAGGAGTTTTAATACCTCGTTTCTTACCACTTCCTTCATCTTCGGAATTAGACGACGTTGATGTTCAACAACAGGCTTTGCATCTTCTTCCATATTAATAGCATGTTGGCAAATAGAAGGAGAAATCCCTTTCAAATCATCAAGAGTATAGCCAATAGCTCCTCGGTGTTTCTTCAATATTTCCAATAACCTTTCTTCCTCAATTTCTGAAAGCTTAGAACTAATAATAACAGGATATATTTTCTTATCATCAATATGAGCATATTTAAGATTATCAGGTAAAGGCTTTAAATCAAAAACAGGATCTTCCTTTGGTGGCGGTGTTGTACCCAAATCTTCCACCGGTAAATCATGCTTGAGAATAGGTTGGCGAAGAAAAATTTCCTCAAGCTCATCTCTTTCTTTCCTAAAAGCTTCACTTTCACTATTCTCCAAATGTTGCTGCAAAGGATTATTAGGAACAAGAACAATAGATGCACACTGCTCCATTTTAAAATCATTACTAGGCAAGTCAGCTTTATAAGGAGTTTTGGTAAATTTAGAAAAGTTAAATTCATAAGGTTCACCAGCAAATCTAGTCAAAATTTTCTCTTTCTTACAATCTATAATAGCTCCACAAGTATTTAGAAAAGGTCTACCAAAAATGATAGGACAATGATCACTAGCAGCAGAACCAAGTACCAAAAAGTCAGCAGGATATTTAATCTTACCACATAGAACTTCCACATCTCGAACAATACCAATTGGAGAAATAGTTTCTCTATTAGCCAAATGAATAACCACATCAATATCTTCAAGTTCACAAGAACCAATTTCGTGCATAATCTCCGTGTAAAGTTCATAAGGAATAGCACTAACACTTGCACCAATATCACATAAACCATAATAGCAATGATCACCAATTCTAACAGATAGCATAGGAACACTAACTTGTTTGGATTTATTAGGATGTGAAACAATATTAGAAGCATCTTCACAGAAAATAATATGACCATCCTCCACATTTTCAGTCACAAGATCTTTAACTATAGCAACAGCAGGTTCAATTTTAATTTGTTCTTCAGGTTCTTTAGGTTTCTTTTCACTTTTATTAACCGCACTAGATATGACAGAGTACTCCTTCATTTTAGCAGGGAAAGGAGTTTTTTCAATATAAGCTTCAGGAATAACATTATCAACAGTTTCAACCACTACACATTTGTTTACAGATGAATCAATTTTATCTTTATACGGTTCATGATACTTATCAAAATTCTTCTTAGGCAGTTCATAATGAGAGGCAAAAGCTCTATAAAGATTTGCAACAACTTGGGAATCAAGACCATATGTAGCACTCATATTACGAAATTTATCAGTATCCATAAAAGTTTCAATGCATTTATAATCATAAATTATACCTGATTCTCTATCTTTGTCATTCTCCCATCCTTCAGTATTTTCTTGGATCCGATCAAGAAGGTCCCTTTTAAACTCTTCTTTGTTGCGTGTAAATGATCCAGAACAAGAAGTATCCAACAAGGTCTTGTCTTGAAAAGAAAGTCTTGCATAGAAATTATCAATAATAACATTACCAGGAAGCTCATGAATGGGGCATTTGAGCATTAAAGACTTCAATCTCCCCCAAGCTTGGGCGATACTCTCTCCATCATGAGGCCAGAAATTATATATGCGGTTCCGATCTTTGTGAATTTCACTTGGAGGATAAAATTTGGAATAAAATAAAGGCACAATGTCCTCCCAATCAATAGAATCACCATTCTTCAGCAATTTATACCAGTGCGCCGCTTTACCAGACAGCGATATAGTGAATAGTTTCTTCCTAACTTCATTCATAGAAATACCTGCACATTTGAATAAACCGCATAATTCATGCAAAAACAGTAAATGATCACCAGGATGGACAGTTCCATCCCCTTCATAGCGGTTATCCATAACACGTTCAATAATTTTCATAGGTATTTTATATGGTACTACTTCCTCACCTGGCGCTTCATCCACTACCGTTGCAGTAGTAGTAGATTTCCCAAATAGAAATTGAAGAGAAGATCTCTCCATAATGATTTATAGCAGCAGGCAGAAATAAAATCAGCACAAACAGTAAATTTCCTTACCAATTCCGCTTACCAATAGCGCTTCACTCCCCGGCAACGGCGCCAGAAAATAGTCTTGATGACCCACAAGTATAGGGGGTGTATCGTAGTACTTTCGATAAATAAGAGTGTCGAACCCAACGAGGAGCAGAAGGTGTTGACAAGCAGTTTCGATGAAGGTTTCACTGTAAATGCTCACAGACAAGTATTCAGGGGGTTTTGATATTGCAGATAAATAAAGTACAAGTAAATAAAATGCGAGAGAAATAATTGCAGCGAGTGGCCCAATCCTTTTTAGCACAAAGGACAAGCCGGTTTGTTTACTTATAATGACCAAACGTTCCTGAGGACACACGGGGATTTTAGTCTAGTGCTTTCGCTACATACAGCTGATTAATCTTCATTGTTTTGATAAGTGTTGTGTGGGTGAACCTATGCTAATGCACCGCCCTTCCTAGGACTAATACATACTTGTGATTATACCCCTTGCAAGCATCCGCAACTACAAGAAAGTAATTAAGATAAATCTAACCACAGCCTTAAACTCTGAGATCCTGCGATCCCTCCTGCATCGATATACTAACGGGGGCTTAGGTTTCTGTCACTCCGGCAACCCCGCAATTAGCAACCGAATACAAGATGCACTCCCCTAGGCCCATAAATGGTGAAGTGTCGTGTAGTCGACGTTCACACGACACCACTAGAAGAATGACACCACAACTTAAATATCATAACATTGAATATTACTCAACCATAATTCACTACTAGCATTTAGACTTCACCCATGTCCTCAAGAACTAAACGAACTACTCACGAGACATCATATGGAATACAATCAGAGGTGATATGATGATGAATAACAATCTGAACATAAACCTTGGTTCAATGGTTTCACTCAATAGCATCTACAACAAGTATAGAATAACACCGGGAGAGTTTCCCCTATCAAACAATCAAGATTTAACCCGAATTGCTACAGCGATGACGAGGTGCAGCGGTGGTGATGGCGGTGTAGATGGTGGAGATGATGATGATGATGATGGAGATGATGTCCCGCTCGATGACGATGGCGATGGCGTCGATTTCCCCCTCCGGGAGGGAATTTCCCCGGCGGATTCCTGCCCGCCGGAGAGCTCTTTTCTCTCTGGTGTTCTCCGCCCCGCAGAGGCGGCTGTAACCCTTCGTGAGGATCCCTCTGTGGCTTAGGTTTTCGGGACGAAGGAGTACGCGAAGAAAAGGAGGCGAAAAGGGTCGTGGGCCCCCCAGAGCATAGGGTGGCGCGGCCAGGGCCTGGGCCGCGCCGCCCTATGGTCTGGGCCCACAGTGGCCCCTCTCTTCTTCCCCTTCTGGCTACCTCCGTCATTTGGAAAAATAGGAATTTACGTGAAATTCCCTTCCACAGTTGATCTTCCGAAATATTGTGTTCTGACGGTGCTTTTTCCAGCAGAATCCTGGCTCCGGTGCTTGATCCTCCAATGATGATGAAACATGCAAAATAGATGAAATAACATAAGTATTGTGCCCCAATATGAAATATATCAATGAATAACAGCAAATTATGATACAAAATAGTGATGCAAATTGGACGTATCAGATGCGCCACGTGCAAGATTTAGCGGATGCACTAATTTTAGAGATATGTCATGATCATTGTAACAAATTTCAACGTGATGATGATTTGATCTTGTACTCGGCCTTGAACATAAGAACTAGTACAATCTCACCTTTTTTTATCATTATCCTTTGCGAGATTTAGCGGTTGCGCCAAATTCAGAGAAATATCATGATCATGGTAACACAATTTTCAATATAATGATGATTTGATGTTGCACTCGACCTTGAACATAAGTACTAGTACGGTCTCACAAATTTGTATCATTATACTTTGCAAGTTTTAGTGGATGCGCCCATTTTCAGAGGTAGATCATGATCATGGTAAGTTGGTAACAAATTTTCAACGTGATGATGATTTGATTTTGCACTCGGCCTTGAACAGAGGTACTAGTACGGTCTCACAATTTTTTATCATTATACTTGGACGGTGGCCAAATTCAAAATCTCATAGCGGCAAAACTTCCCGCCCACAAAATACAAAAATTTCACACGCTTCCAAATTCCCATTCTACCCCTGTGGAGATGGCAGCAAAGTCGGTTGGTGGGGGGGTCTGCCCGTCATTTTTTGGATCACCACCTCCCTAGCCCGGAAACCCTCCCAAAAAAATTCATTTCCCTCAGACCACCCACCGGAACTTCCCAAGTCCCTCTCTCCCACCTCCACGACCACCGCACCGGAACATCCCCGCCGGACTTCCCTGGCCTACCCGAGGCCTCGCGATCCTCGTCATCCGGCTGCCTGCCGGAGCCGCTTCATCGACGCCGTCATCAACCGGACCGGATCATCCCCGCCGAACCTCGAAACCATATGCTCATCCAGCAGTCTACCGCAGTCGCTTCAGCTGCGGTATCGTCCACCCCGCCGGAGCCGCTTCGCCGGATCCGTCGTCCACCGCATCGGATCTTGCTCACCGACACCGCTGTGCATGAACCGGATCTGCTTCACCGGCGCAGTGCATGATCTAAACTCTTCTACTGTCGCTTTTCTATTGCTTGCCTGCAAGTTCTTGTTTAATCTTGGGGGAACCTGTTTGTGCTAACGACGCGCCGTTACGTTTTTGCAGATGAGATGAGTAACCATGAAGTGTAATGGCCGTCTCTCCAACCCCAAGTAGCACATGTAGCGTACTTCATCACCGGATCTATCAACCCCAGGAAGATCTGCTGTGACTCCCACAGAGTGCTTCTCCTAATGTAAGTCCCTTGTTTTAGCGCCATGTTCTGGGTTCAGTTTCTTGTTTGTCTGAAGCTCTTTTAGTTCATTCCTAGCTATGACCGTAACACGTTGCTATTTTCTACTTCATTGCTAACTTTAAGCGATTGAACATTTTGGTTTGCATTCCCTGCTCTGTAGATGTAGCCATCATAACTTCTATCTTGCTCAGTCGTTGTTACAAAAATTATAGGTATTATAGTAACATCCTGCTATTATTTAGTTCATGGCCAATTTTAAGTAATTGCACATGTTGGTTCGCATTCCCTGCTCTATAGCTTTTGGCATCGTAACTTCTATATTTGGTTTACATTCCCTGCTCTGTAGATCTAGCCATCATAACTTTATCTTGCTCAGTCGTTGTTACAAAAATTATGGCCTGCTACTATGTTGTTTGTGCCAATTTTTTACTCCATGAACATGTTGGCTTGCATTCCCTGTACTACAGGTGATGCCATTGTTTTGTATCTAGTTCATTGTAAGCTAACAAAGTAAGGACTTAGTTTGGCATGCTATCACTCTGCTATCTAGCCTGTAGTACAAATAAACTTGTCATATACTACTAGATAATAATTTTGCGTGCCATCTTGTTCTTCAAAAGCTGCATTATTGACTTGTTTCTCTGACTTGGCATGACGCTCACATATGGAAAGCTGAACATATTGGTTTGCATTCCCTCTTATACAAGTTCACAGGTGATCCCACTATATTCTGTATCTGGTCCATCCTAAGCTCCAGCATTAACTATCCTCTATGTGTTGCTCATTACAAGTTTATATCCCGAAACATCTTGATTTGCATCCCCTTCACTATAAGTTCAGGAGTATTATTTAGTTCACGGGCAAAATGAAGTAATTGCACTTGGCACATGTTGGTTCACATTCCCTCCTCTTTAGCTTTTGCCATCGTAACTTCTATTTTTGGTTTACATTCCCTGCTCTGTAGATGTAGCCATCATAACTTCATCTTGCTCAGTCGTTGTTACAAAATTTATAGCCTGCTACTATGTTGTTCATGCCAATTTTGTACTCCCTGAACATGTTGGTTTGCATGGGACTCGACAGTAGTAAGTCTGCTGTTTCATTCTAACATGCTCTGTTATATTGGCTGTTGGTATGCGGCATGCACTCTTTGTTTGCTTATTGTGCGCATTACAATGATCTTGTTATAACGACGAAATGATGAGTTCCAAATTCTTTGGCAAACAATATTGTAGTGTCTTTGCCTTTCCATTGTTGCTGTCTTAACTTGTAATGTCTTTGTTTCAGATATAGGTGCTGCATGGACAACTTAAAAGATTGCCGGATCGCTTCATTGTATTGCTAGGTTTAATTACCATTCAATTTCTCTGGGTTCTGTAATATTTTTTCAATGCCTTGCAGCTGATGTAATATTTAGTTAGTTTTTATAGTTCTTTCGCGCATTTTTTCTTTGGTGCTTGTGGTAAGTGAGGCTATCCGACAGAAATCAATGCTGCGTAAATATTCTCAGTATCTAAATCACGAATTCCCATCCCTTAAACGGCCCAATTAATCGAAATCACATATGTGCCTGCCCGCAAAATCCTAAAGCGCATATTATGCCGGCATATAAACAGCAACTAAACGGGCTGGCCCACTTACTTCTTGGGCCAGCCCATGTGAGTTACGGTGGACCCCACACTCTAATTGGGCTGGCCCACTTGCTTTAAGGTGGACCCCACCCACTACTGGGCCGGCCCACTAATTAGTTGGGCCAGCCCATTTGCTTTTGTGGTGGACCCCACATACTAAACGGGCCGGCCCTTCAAGAGGAAAGTGGGACCCACCTGTGTTTTTGGCCCGGCCCACTATCTTGTTGGGCCGGCCCACTTGCAGTATGGTGGACCCCGCATACTAATTGGGCCGGCCTTTTAACAGGAAAGTGGGGCCCACCTGTGCTTTTGGCCCGGCCCACTATCTTGTTGGGCCAGCCCACTTGCTATATGGTGGTCCCACATGGTAAATGGGCCGGCCCTTTAATAGGAAGGTGGGACCCACCTGTGTTTTTGGCCCGGCCCACTATCTTGTTGGGCCGGCCCACTTTCTACATGGTGGACCCCACATAACAAATGGCCCGGCCCATTAACAGGAATGTGGGACCCACATGTGTTTTTGGCCCGGCCCACTATCTTGGTGGGCCAGCCCACTTGCTATATTGTGGACCCCACATACTAAATGGGCCGGCCCTTTAACAGGAAGGTGGGTCCCACCTGTGTTTTTGGCCCGGCCCACTATCTTGTTGGGCCGGCCCACTTGCTATATGGTGGACCCCACATACTAAATGGGCCGGCCCTTTAACAGGATAGTGGGACCCACCATGTGTTTTTGGCCCGGCCCACTAGCTTGTTGGGCCGGCCCACTTGCTATATGGTGGACCCCACACACTAAATGGGCCGGCCTTTTAACAGGAAAGTGGGACCCACCTGTGTTTTTGGCCCGGCACACTTGCTTCTTGGGCCGGCCCAGTTGCTGTAAGGTGGACCCCACATGTTAAATGGGCCGGCCCATTTAACTTTTGACCAGTCAACATTAGAGGTTAGGCCCGGCCCACGTAACTAATGGACCAGCCCAGCTATATAGTTGACCGGTCAAACTATGTCATCTGGCCCGGCCCGCTTAAGACGTGGCAGGCCTCGTGTGGGCCTACCATCTACCACGGGGTTTCAGCCGGTTAACGCCGTTAACTGGCAGTTAACGGCGTCTGCCACGTGTCAGTTTGCATGACGTCAGCAGTCAACGGGCTCCCGAAAACACTTCCGCAACGGTCCGATTTTCCGTGGCGGAAGGGCGCCCAAGCGCGACGGACCGAAAAAATCGTCGTTGGACTTTGCCTGACGCAGTTTCCACAACGGAACCCATATCGTCGGGTTAGGCCCATAGGCGACGAAAAATGCCCCTTAGTTGACGATTTTGGGACGTTGTCTATCAGAACTTTTCTTGTAGTGTGACCAATATCAAATGGGCATAAAAATTCAGAAAAAGTCAAAAAAAATGAAAACCAAAGCACATAGTATTATTATGTCATATAGTAAGCATTCAAGTTGATAAACAAGGTCTAAACAACAAACTAGACAAATCATGTATCTACCCCCTAACCCTAAACTCTGTCTTATGAAGTCAAGCATGAAGAGAAGTGGTTTTGGGTTTCAAACATGGAAATTTCAAAAAACTCCCAAAAGCTTCTCATTTTTGAGTGACTAAGAAGGATTCAGGCTTACCTTTTCATTTTCATGTTTTAAACTTGTTCAAATCTTGGTCAAACTTAGGATTTGACCAAGATTCAAATGTGCATAAAAATTGGGAGGAAGGGTATGAATTACAATTCAAAAAAACAAGGTAACTTAAATACTTGGATGCCCCAAAGATGTGTGGAAGCCCAGAACAATGGCAAAACATGTGCGCACGCTGCATCCAATTCAAGTAGAACACATAGTAGGCATCGATAGTTTGACCTAAATTTGAAATCAAAGAGAAGGTGGTTAGAAAAAATCGAAATTGGCAAAGCAAAGCATGAAATCATAAATTTGTGATGCACTATAGCTATGAAAAGTATCAAACAATGCATACCAAAATGATTTTTTTAGAGGAATACTAGTTCAACTTATTTTAATTTTATATTAGTAGCCCAAAATCGAACTAGTAGTTGGATATTTCTGAACTTGATCTGTATAGTAGTGGGCAAAACCCTAGTTTAACCTATTTAATCATAGATTCGTAGGTCGATTTTTCTACTTTTTTATTATTACTATGCAGCACATGTGTGTTTGCCCGTCGAGTGAAACTCGGAGGAAGAGGGATCACTCGGAAGGAGAGAAGAAGGGAGAGAATTATGGTGTCTCCCCTTTTTCGGGTGATGATGTTGACTTTTGTGCAGGGTTTGTCAGTGAGCAGGAGCGAGCGAGCGAGTCGAGCGAGGCCGAGAATGAGAGAGATTTGTTTTTTTTGTGAGAGGGACAACCGAAGGATCCAGAAGGACCCACATACTTCCAATACGCATCCTGATGCGTCTTCTCTTGACAAAGAAAATGGCTGGGAGTTTGCGTACCTATTGCACGTGACTTGTGCTCACTGAAGTGTGGGACCTCACGCATGGGCACCACACGTAAGTGACAGACCTGTTGATGTAAAAACTCGGTTGATTATTATACTACTACATTTATACAAAGTTTCCTATGGATTCAAGGGTACGAAAGCCAAGTTAAATCATTTACATGACATTATTTTTTCCATGAAGCCAAGTTAACTCATTTATCAATTGGTACATTTTGGAGTGACTAAGAAGGATCCAGGCTTACTTTTTCATTTTCATGTTTTAAACATGTTTAAATCTTGGTCAAACCTATGACTTGACCAAGATTCAAATGGGCATAAAAATTCAAAAAAAAGAAAAACAAAAGCACACCGTCTTCCTATGTCATATATCAAGGTGATAAACAAGGTCTGCCATATTCAAACCACAAAAATCATGTATCTACCCCCTAACCCTAAACAAGGATCCAGGCTTACCCTTTTCATTTTCATGTTTTTAAACTTGTTCAAATCTTGGTCAAACTTAGGATTTGACGAAGATTCAAATGGGCGTAAAAATACTTAGAAAAATCATGTACGTATCTACCCCAAACCCTAAACTCTATCTTACGAAGCCAAGCATGAAGAGAAGTGGTTTTGGGTTTCAAACATGGAAATTTCAAAAACCTCCCAAAAGCTTCATTTTAGAGTGACTAAGAAGGATCCATGCTTACCTTTTATTTTCATGTTTTAAACATGTTCAAATCTTGGTCAAACCGTACGTACCTAGGATTTGACCAAGATTCAAATGGGCATAAAAATTCAAAAAAAAAATGAAAAACCAAAGCACATAGCCTAGCTTCTTATATATGCCATATATATAGTAAGCACTCAAGCTAGTTGATAAACAAAGTCTAGACATATTCAAACCAGAAAAATCATGTATCTATATACCCCTAACCCTAAACTTTGTCTTAATTATGAAGTCAAGCACGAAGAGAAGTCGTTTTGGGTTTCAAACATGGACATTTCAAAAACCCTCCCAAAAGCTTCATTGTGGTGTGACGTACTAAGAAGGATACATGCTTACATTTTCAACAACCCCCCTAAAAGCTTCATTATAGAGTGACTAAGAAAGGATCCAGTCTGGCGGGCTTACCTTTTATTTTCTTGTTTTAAACTTGTTCAAATCTCGGTCAAACCTAGGATTTGACCAAGATTCAAAATGTGCATCAAAATTTAAAAAAATTAAAAACCAAATTAAAGCGCATAGTGTTCTTATGTCATATAGTAAGCATTAAAGTTGATAAACAAGGTCTAGACACATATTCAAACAAGACAAGTCATGTATATATACCCCTAACCCCTAAACTCTATCTTATGAAGTCAACAACATGAAGAGAAGTGGTTTTGGGTTTCAAACATGGAAATTTCAAAAACCTCCCAAAAGCTTCATTTTAGAGTGACTAATATATATAAGAAGGATACATGCCTGCTTACCACCTTTTCATTTTCATATTTTAAACTTGTTTAAATCCGTGTCAAATTAAACCAAGGATTTGACCAAAAGATTCAAATGGGCATAAAATTTAAAAAAAATCAGAAAAATGAAAAACAAAAGCATATAGTCTTCTTATGTCATATAGTAAGCATTCAAGTTGATAAACAAGCTAGGTTTGGACATGCATATTCAAACCTAGGCAAATCATGTATCTATCCCCTAGCTAGCCCCTAAACTCTATCTTATGAAGTCAAGCATGAAGAGAAGTGGTTTTGGGTTTCAAACATGAAAATTTCAAGAACATCCCAAAAACTTCATTTTAGAGTGACTAAGAAAGGATACAGGCTTCCCCTTTTCATTTTCATGTTTTATACTTGTTTAAATCTTGGCCAAACCTAGGATTTGACAAAGATTCAAATGTGCATCTATCAAAATAAAAAAAACAGAAAAATTAAAAACCAAAGCACATAGTTTTCTTATGTCATATATAGTTAGCATTAAAGTTGATATAAACAAGGTCTAGATATATTCAAACAAGAAAAATCATGTATCTACCCCTAACCCTAAACTCTGTCTTATGTGTAGTCAAGCATGAAGAGAAGTGGTTTTGGGTTTCAAACTTGGAAATTTCAAGAACCCCCCAAAAGCTTCATTTTAGAGTGACTAAAGGATCCAGGTCGGGCTTACCTTTTATTTTCATGTTTTAAAATTGTTCAAATCTTGGTCAAACTGTACCTAGGATTTGATCAAGATTCAAATGGGCATAAAATTTCAAAAAAAATGAAAAACCAAAGCATATAGCCTTCTTATGTCATATAGTAAGCACTCGATCAAGTTGGTAAACAAGGTCTAGACATATTCAAACCAGAAAAATCATGTTTCTACCCCTATCCCTAAACTTTGTCTTATGAAGTCAAGCACGAAGAGAAGTCGTTTTGGATTTCAAACATGGAAATTTCAAAAACCTTCCCAAAAGCTTCATTTTGGAGTGACTAAGAAGGATACAGGCTTACCTTTTCATTTTCATGTTTTAAACTTGTTTAAATATTGGTTAAGCCTAGGATTTGACCAAGATCAAATGGGCATAAAAATTCAGAAAAAGTCAAAAAAAATGAAAACCAAAGCACATAGTATTATTATGTCATATAGTAAGCATTCAAGTTGATAAACAAGGTCTAAACAACAAACTAGACAAATCATGTATCTACCCCCTAACCCTAAACTCTGTCTTATGAAGTCAAGCATGAAGAGAAGTGGTTTTGGGTTTCAAATATGGAAATTTCAAAAAACTCCCAAAAGCTTCTCATTTTTGAGTGACTAAGAAGGATTCAGGCTTACCTTTTCATTTTCATGTTTTAAACTTGTTCAAATCTTGGTCAAACTTAGGATTTGACCAAGATTCAAATGTGCATAAAAATTGGGAGGAAGGGTATGAATTACAATTCAAAAAAACAAGGTAACTTAAATACTTGGATGCCCCAAAGATGTGTGGAAGCCCAGAACAATGGCAAAACATGTGCGCACGCTGCATCCAATTCAAGTAGAACACATAGTAGGCATCGATAGTTTGACCTAAATTTGAAATCAAAGAGAAGGTGGTTAGAAAAAATCGAAATTGGCAAAGCAAAGCATGAAATCATAAATTTGTGATGCACTATAGCTATGAAAAGTATCAAACAATGCATACCAAAATGATTTTTTAGAGGAATACTAGTTCAACTTATTTTAATTTTATATTAGTAGCCCAAAATCGAACTAGTAGTTGGATATTTCTGAACTTGATCTGTAGTAGTGGGCAAAACCCTAGTTTAACCTATTTAATCATAGATTCGTAGGTCGATTTTTCTACTTTTTTATTATTACTATGCAGCACATGTGTGTTTGCCCGTCGAGTGAAACTCGGAGGAAGAAGGGATCACTCGGAAGGAGAGAAGAAGGGAGAGAATTATGGTGTCTCCCCTTTTTCGGGTGATGATGTTGACTTTTGTGCAGGGTTTGTCAGTGAGCAGGAGGTGCGAGCGAGCGAGCGAGTCGAGCGAGGCCGAGAATGAGAGAGATTTGTTTTTTTTTGAGAGGGACAACCGAAGGATCCAGAAGGACCCACATACTTCCAATACGCATCCTGATGCGTCTTCTCTTGACAAAGAAAATGGCTGGGAGTTTGCGTACCTATTGCACGTGACTTGTGCTCACTGAAGTGTGGGACCTCACGCATGGGCACCACACGTAAGTGACAGACCTGTTGATGTAAAAACTCGGTTGATTATTATACTACTACATTTATACAAAGTTTCCTATGGATTCAAGGGTACGAAAGCCAAGTTAAATCATTTACATGACATTATTTTTTCCATGAAGCCAAGTTAACTCATTTATCAATTGGTACATTTTGGAGTGACTAAGAAGGATCCAGGCTTACTTTTTCATTTTCATGTTTTAAACATGTTTAAATCTTGGTCAAACCTATGACTTGACCAAGATTCAAATGGGCATAAAAATTCAAAAAAAAGAAAAACAAAAGCACACCGTCTTCCTATGTCATATATCAAGGTGATAAACAAGGTCTGCCATATTCAAACCACAAAAATCTTGTATCTACCCCCTAACCCTAAACAAGGATCCAGGCTTACCCTTTTCATTTTCATGTTTTTAAACTTGTTCAAATCTTGGTCAAACTTAGGATTTGACGAAGATTCAAATGGGCGTAAAAATACTTAGAAAAATCATGTACGTATCTACCCCAAACCCTAAACTCTATCTTACGAAGCCAAGCATGAAGAGAAGTGGTTTTGGGTTTCAAACATGGAAATTTCAAAAACCTCCCAAAAGCTTCATTTTAGAGTGACTAAGAAGGATCCATGCTTACCTTTTATTTTCATGTTTTAAACATGTTCAAATCTTGGTCAAACCGTACGTACCTAGGATTTGACCAATATTCAAATGGGCATAAAAATTCAAAAAAAAATGAAAAACCAAAGCACATAGCCTAGCTTATTATATATGCCATATAGTAAGCACTCAAGCTAGTTGATAAACAAGGTCTAGACATATTCAAACCAGAAAAATCATGTATCTATATACCCCTAACCCTAAACTTTGTCTTAATTATGAAGTCAAGCACGAAGAGAAGTCGTTTTGGGTTTCAAACATGGACATTTCAAAAACCCTCCCAAAAGCTTCATTGTGGTGTGACGTACTAAGAAGGATACATGCTTACATTTTCAACAACCCCCCTAAAAGCTTCATTATAGAGTGACTAAGAAAGGATCCAGTCTGGCGGGCTTACCTTTTATTTTCTTGGTTTAAACTTGTTCAAATCTCGGTCAAACCTAGGATTTGACCAAGATTCAAAATGTGCATCAAATTTTAAAAAAATTAAAAACCAAATTAAAGCGCATAGTGTTCTTATGTCATATAGTAAGCATTAAAGTTGATAAACAAGGTCTAGACACATATTCAAACAAGACAAATCATGTATCTATACCCCTAACCCCTAAACTCTATCTTATGAAGTCAACAACATGAAGAGAAGTGGTTTTGGGTTTCAAACATGGAAATTTCAAAAACCTCCCAAAAGCTTCATTTTAGAGTGACTAATATATATAAGAAGGATCCATACATGCCTGCTTACCACCTTTTCATTTTCATATTTTAAACTTGTTTAAATCCGTGTCAAATTAAACCAAGGATTTGACCAAAAGATTCAAATGGGCATAAAATTTTAAAAAAAATCAGAAAAATGAAAAACAAAAGCATATAGTCTTCTAATGTCATATAGTAAGCATTCAAGTTGATAAACAAGGTTTGGACATGCATATTCAAACCTAGGCAAATCATGTATCTATCCCCTAGCCCCTAAACTCTATCTTATGAAGTCAAGCATGAAGAGAAGTGGTTTTGGGTTTCAAACATGAAAATTTCAAGAACATCCCAAAAACTTCTTTTTAGAGTGACTAAGAAAGGATACAGGCTTCCCCTTTTCATTTTCATGTTTTATACTTGTTTAAATCTTGGCCAAACCTAGGATTTGACAAAGATTCAGATGTGCATCTATCAAAATAAAAAAATCAGAAAAATTAAAAACCAAAGCACATAGTTTTCTTATGTCATATATAGTTAGCATTAAAGTTGATATAAACAAGGTCTAGATATATTCAAACAAGAAAAATCATGTATCTACCCCTAACCCTAAACTCTGTCTTATGTGTAGTCAAGCATGAAGAGAAGTGGTTTTGGGTTTCAAACTTGGAAATTTCAAGAACCCCCCAAAAGCTTCATTTTAGAGTGACTAAAGGATCCAGGTCGGGCTTACCTTTTATTTTCATGTTTTAAAATTGTTCAAATCTTGGTCAAACTGTACCTAGGATTTGATCAAGATTCAAATGGGCATAAAATTTCAAAAAAAATGAAAAACCAAAGCATATAGCCTTCTTATGTCATATAGTAAGCACTCGATCAAGTTGGTAAACAAGGTCTAGACATATTCAAACCAGAAAAATCATGTTTCTACCCCTAGCCCTAAACTTTGTCTTATGAAGTCAAGCACGAAGAGAAGTCGTTTTGGATTTCAAACATGGAAATTTCAAAAACCTTCCCAAAAGCTTCATTTTGGAGTGACTAAGAAGGATACAGGCTTACCTTTTCATTTTCATGTTTTAAACTTGTTTAAATATTGGTTAAGCCTAGGATTTGACCAAGATCAAATGGGCATAAAAATTCAGAAAAAGTCAAAAAAAATGAAAACCAAAGCACATAGTATTATTATGTCATATAGTAAGCATTCAAGTTGATAAACAAGGTCTAAACAACAAACTAGACAAATCATGTATCTACCCCCTAACCCTAAACTCTGTCTTATGAAGTCAAGCATGAAGAGAAGTGGTTTTGGGTTTCAAACATGGAAATTTCAAAAAACTCCCAAAAGCTTCTCATTTTTGAGTGACTAAGAAGGATTCAGGCTTACCTTTTCATTTTCATGTTTTAAACTTGTTCAAATCTTGGTCAAACTTAGGATTTGACCAAGATTCAAATGTGCATAAAAATTGGGAGGAAGGGTATGAATTACAATTCAAAAAAACAAGGTAACTTAAATACTTGGATGCCCCAAAGATGTGTGGAAGCCCAGAACAATGGCAAAACATGTGCGCACGCTGCATCCAATTCAAGTAGAACACATAGTAGGCATCGATAGTTTGACCTAAATTTGAAATCAAAGAGAAGGTGGTTAGAAAAAATCGAAATTGGCAAAGCAAAGCATGAAATCATAAATTTGTGATGCACTATAGCTATGAAAAGTATCAAACAATGCATACCAAAATGATTTTTTAGAGGAATACTAGTTCAACTTATTTTAATTTTATATTAGTAGCCCAAAATCGAACTAGTAGTTGGATATTTCTGAACTTGATCTGTAGTAGTGGGCAAAACCCTAGTTTAACCTATTTAATCATAGATTCGTAGGTCGATTTTTCTACTTTTTTATTATTACTATGCAGCACATGTGTGTTTGCCCGTCGAGTGAAACTCGGAGGAAGAAGGGATCACTCGGAAGGAGAGAAGAAGGGAGAGAATTATGGTGTCTCCCCTTTTTCGGGTGATGATGTTGACTTTTGTGCAGGGTTTGTCAGTGAGCAGGAGGTGCGAGCGAGCGAGTCGAGCGAGGCCGAGAATGAGAGAGATTTGTTTTTTTTGTGAGAGGGACAACCGAAGGATCCAGAAGGACCCACATACTTCCAATACGCATCCTGATGCGTCTTCTCTTGACAAAGAAAATGGCTGGGAGTTTGCGTACCTATTGCACGTGACTTGTGCTCACTGAAGTGTGGGACCTCACGCATGGGCACCACAAGTAAGTGACAGACCTGTTGATGTAAAAACTCGGTTGATTATTATACTACTACATTTATACAAAGTTTCCTATGGATTCAAGGGTACGAAAGCCAAGTTAAATCATTTACATGACATTATTTTTTCCATGAAGCCAAGTTAACTCATTTATCAATTGGTACATTTTGGAGTGACTAAGAAGGATCCAGGCTTACTTTTTCATTTTCATGTTTTAAACCTGTTTAAATCTTGGTCAAACCTATGACTTGACCAAGATTCAAATGGGCATAAAAATTCAAAAAAAAGAAAAACAAAAGCACACCGTCTTCCTATGTCATATATCAAGGTGATAAACAAGGTCTGCCATATTCAAACCACAAAAATCATGTATCTACCCCCTAACCCTAAACAAGGATCCAGGCTTACCCTTTTCATTTTCATGTTTTTAAACTTGTTCAAATCTTGGTCAAACTTAGGATTTGACGAAGATTCAAATGGGCGTAAAAATACTTAGAAAAATCATGTACGTATCTACCCCAAACCCTAAACTCTATCTTACGAAGCCAAGCATGAAGAGAAGTGGTTTTGGGTTTCAAACATGGAAATTTCAAAAACCTCCCAAAAGCTTCATTTTAGAGTGACTAAGAAGGATCCATGCTTACCTTTTATTTTCATGTTTTAAACATGTTCAAATCTTGGTCAAACCGTACGTACCTAGGATTTGACCAAGATTCAAATGGGCATAAAAATTCAAAAAAAAAATGAAAAACCAAAGCACATAGCCTAGCTTCTTATATATGCCATATATATAGTAAGCACTCAAGCTAGTTGATAAACAAAGTCTAGACATATTCAAACCAGAAAAATCATGTATCTATATACCCCTAACCCTAAACTTTGTCTTAATTATGAAGTCAAGCACGAAGAGAAGTCGTTTTGGGTTTCAAACATGGACATTTCAAAAACCCTCCCAAAAGCTTCATTGTGGTGTGACGTACTAAGAAGGATACATGCTTACATTTTCAACAACCCCCCTAAAAGCTTCATTATAGAGTGACTAAGAAAGGATCCAGTCTGGCGGGCTTACCTTTTATTTTCTTGTTTTAAACTTGTTCAAATCTCGGTCAAACCTAGGATTTGACCAAGATTCAAAATGTGCATCAAAATTTAAAAAAATTAAAAACCAAATTAAAGCGCATAGTGTTCTTATGTCATATAGTAAGCATTAAAGTTGATAAACAAGGTCTAGACACATATTCAAACAAGACAAGTCATGTATATATACCCCTAACCCCTAAACTCTATCTTATGAAGTCAACAACATGAAGAGAAGTGGTTTTGGGTTTCAAACATGGAAATTTCAAAAACCTCCCAAAAGCTTCATTTTAGAGTGACTAATATATATAAGAAGGATACATGCCTGCTTACCACCTTTTCATTTTCATATTTTAAACTTGTTTAAATCCGTGTCAAATTAAACCAAGGATTTGACCAAAAGATTCAAATGGGCATAAAATTTAAAAAAAATCAGAAAAATGAAAAACAAAAGCATATAGTCTTCTTATGTCATATAGTAAGCATTCAAGTTGATAAACAAGCTAGGTTTGGACATGCATATTCAAACCTAGGCAAATCATGTATCTATCCCCTAGCTAGCCCCTAAACTCTATCTTATGAAGTCAAGCATGAAGAGAAGTGGTTTTGGGTTTCAAACATGAAAATTTCAAGAACATCCCAAAAACTTCATTTTAGAGTGACTAAGAAAGGATACAGGCTTCCCCTTTTCATTTTCATGTTTTATACTTGTTTAAATCTTGGCCAAACCTAGGATTTGACAAAGATTCAAATGTGCATCTATCAAAATAAAAAAAACAGAAAAATTAAAAACCAAAGCACATAGTTTTCTTATGTCATATATAGTTAGCATTAAAGTTGATATAAACAAGGTCTAGATATATTCAAACAAGAAAAATCATGTATCTACCCCTAACCCTAAACTCTGTCTTATGTGTAGTCAAGCATGAAGAGAAGTGGTTTTGGGTTTCAAACTTGGAAATTTCAAGAACCCCCCAAAAGCTTCATTTTAGAGTGACTAAAGGATCCAGGTCGGGCTTACCTTTTATTTTCATGTTTTAAAATTGTTCAAATCTTGGTCAAACTGTACCTAGGATTTGATCAAGATTCAAATGGGCATAAAATTTCAAAAAAAATGAAAAACCAAAGCATATAGCCTTCTTATGTCATATAGTAAGCACTCGATCAAGTTGGTAAACAAGGTCTAGACATATTCAAACCAGAAAAATCATGTTTCTACCCCTAGCCCTAAACTTTGTCTTATGAAGTCAAGCACGAAGAGAAGTCGTTTTGGATTTCAAACATGGAAATTTCAAAAACCTTCCCAAAAGCTTCATTTTGGAGTGACTAAGAAGGATACAGGCTTACCTTTTCATTTTCATGTTTTAAACTTGTTTAAATATTGGTTAAGCCTAGGATTTGACCAAGATCAAATGGGCATAAAAATTCAGAAAAAGTCAAAAAAAATGAAAACCAAAGCACATAGTATTATTATGTCATATAGTAAGCATTCAAGTTGATAAACAAGGTCTAAACAACAAACTAGACAAATCATGTATCTACCCCCTAACCCTAAACTCTGTCTTATGAAGTCAAGCATGAAGAGAAGTGGTTTTGGGTTTCAAACATGGAAATTTCAAAAAACTCCCAAAAGCTTCTCATTTTTGAGTGACTAAGAAGGATTCAGGCTTACCTTTTCATTTTCATGTTTTAAACTTGTTCAAATCTTGGTCAAACTTAGGATTTGACCAAGATTCAAATGTGCATAAAAATTGGGAGGAAGGGTATGAATTACAATTCAAAAAAACAAGGTAACTTAAATACTTGGATGCCCCAAAGATGTGTGGAAGCCCAGAACAATGGCAAAACATGTGCGCACGCTGCATCCAATTCAAGTAGAACACATAGTAGGCATCGATAGTTTGACCTAAATTTGAAATCAAAGAGAAGGTGGTTAGAAAAAATCGAAATTGGCAAAGCAAAGCATGAAATCATAAATTTGTGATGCACTATAGCTATGAAAAGTATCAAACAATGCATACCAAAATGATTTTTTAGAGGAATACTAGTTCAACTTATTTTAATTTTATATTAGTAGCCCAAAATCGAACTAGTAGTTGGATATTTCTGAACTTGATCTGTAGTAGTGGGCAAAACCCTAGTTTAACCTATTTAATCATAGATTCGTAGGTCGATTTTTCTACTTTTTTATTATTACTATGCAGCACATGTGTGTTTGCCCGTCGAGTGAAACTCGGAGGAAGAAGGGATCACTCGGAAGGAGAGAAGAAGGGAGAGAATTATGGTGTCTCCCCTTTTTCGGGTGATGATGTTGACTTTTGTGCAGGGTTTGTCAGTGAGCAGGAGGTGCGAGCGAGCGAGCGAGCGAGTCGAGCGAGGCCGAGAATGAGAGAGATTTGTTTTTTTTTGTGAGAGGGACAACCGAAGGATCCAGAAGGACCCACATACTTCCAATACGCATCCTGATGCGTCTTCTCTTGACAAAGAAAATGGCTGGGAGTTTGCGTACCTATTGCACGTGACTTGTGCTCACTGAAGTGTGGGACCTCACGCATGGGCACCACACGTAAGTGACAGACCTGTTGATGTAAAAACTCGGTTGATTATTATACTACTACATTTATACAAAGTTTCCTATGGATTCAAGGGTACGAAAGCCAAGTTAAATCATTTACATGACATTATTTTTTCCATGAAGCCAAGTTAACTCATTTATCAATTGGTACATTTTGGAGTGACTAAGAAGGATCCAGGCTTACTTTTTCATTTTCATGTTTTAAACATGTTTAAATCTTGGTCAAACCTATGACTTGACCAAGATTCAAATGGGCATAAAAATTCAAAAAAAAGAAAAACAAAAGCACACCGTCTTCCTATGTCATATATCAAGGTGATAAACAAGGTCTGCCATATTCAAACCACAAAAATCATGTATCTACCCCCTAACCCTAAACAAGGATCCAGGCTTACCCTTTTCATTTTCATGTTTTTAAACTTGTTCAAATCTTGGTCAAACTTAGGATTTGACGAAGATTCAAATGGGCGTAAAAATACTTAGAAAAATCATGTACGTATCTACCCCAAACCCTAAACTCTATCTTACGAAGCCAAGCATGAAGAGAAGTGGTTTTGGGTTTCAAACATGGAAATTTCAAAAACCTCCCAAAAGCTTCATTTTAGAGTGACTAAGAAGGATCCATGCTTACCTTTTATTTTCATGTTTTAAACATGTTCAAATCTTGGTCAAACCGTACGTACCTAGGATTTGACCAATATTCAAATGGGCATAAAAATTCAAAAAAAAATGAAAAACCAAAGCACATAGCCTAGCTTCTTATATATGCCATATAGTAAGCACTCAAGCTAGTTGATAAACAAAGTCTAGACATATTCAAACCAGAAAAATCATGTATCTATATACCCCTAACCCTAAACTTTGTCTTAATTATGAAGTCAAGCACGAAGAGAAGTCGTTTTGGGTTTCAAACATGGACATTTCAAAAACCCTCCCAAAAGCTTCATTGTGGTGTGACGTACTAAGAAGGATACATGCTTACATTTTCAACAACCCCCCTAAAAGCTTCATTATAGAGTGACTAAGAAAGGATCCAGTCTGGCGGGCTTACCTTTTATTTTCTTGTTTTAAACTTGTTCAAATCTCGGTCAAACCTAGGATTTGACCAAGATTCAAAATGTGCATCAAATTTTAAAAAAATTAAAAACCAAATTAAAGCGCATAGTGTTCTTATGTCATATAGTAAGCATTAAAGTTGATAAACAAGGTCTAGACACATATTCAAACAAGACAAGTCATGTATCTATACCCCTAACCCCTAAACTCTATCTTATGAAGTCAACAACATGAAGAGAAGTGGTTTTGGGTTTCAAACATGGAAATTTCAAAAACCTCCCAAAAGCTTCATTTTAGAGTGACTAATATATATAAGAAGGATACATGCCTGCTTACCACCTTTTCATTTTCATATTTTAAACTTGTTTAAATCCGTGTCAAATTAAACCAAGGATTTGACCAAAAGATTCAAATGGGCATAAAATTTTAAAAAAAATCAGAAAAATGAAAAACAAAAGCATATAGTCTTCTTATGTCATATAGTAAGCATTCAAGTTGATAAACAAGGTTTGGACATGCATATTCAAACCTAGGCAAATCATGTATCTATCCCCTAGCTAGCCCCTAAACTCTATCTTATGAAGTCAAGCATGAAGAGAAGTGGTTTTGGGTTTCAAACATGAAAATTTCAAGAACATCCCAAAAACTTCTTTTTAGAGTGACTAAGAAAGGATACAGGCTTCCCCTTTTCATTTTCATGTTTTATACTTGTTTAAATCTTGGCCAAACCTAGGATTTGACAAAGATTCAAATGTGCATCTATCAAAATAAAAAAATCAGAAAAATTAAAAACCAAAGCACATAGTTTTCTTATGTCATATATAGTTAGCATTAAAGTTGATATAAACAAGGTCTAGATATATTCAAACAAGAAAAATCATGTATCTACCCCTAACCCTAAACTCTGTCTTATGTAGTCAAGCATGAAGAGAAGTGGTTTTGGGTTTCAAACTTGGAAATTTCAAGAACCCCCCAAAAGCTTCATTTTAGAGTGACTAAAGGATCCAGGTCGGGCTTACCTTTTATTTTCATGTTTTAAAATTGTTCAAATCTTGGTCAAACTGTACCTAGGATTTGATCAAGATTCAAATGGGCATAAAATTTCAAAAAAATGAAAAACCAAAGCATATAGCCTTCTTATGTCATATAGTAAGCACTCGATCAAGTTGGTAAACAAGGTCTAGACATATTCAAACCAGAAAAATCATGTTTCTACCCCTAGCCCTGAACTTTGTCTTATGAAGTCAAGCACGAAGAGAAGTCGTTTTGGATTTCAAACATGGAAATTTCAAAAACCTTCCCAAAAGCTTCATTTTGGAGTGACTAAGAAGGATACAGGCTTACCTTTTCATTTTCATGTTTTAAACTTGTTTAAATATTGGTTAAGCCTAGGATTTGACCAAGATCAAATGGGCATAAAATTTCAAAAAAAATGAAAAACCAAAGCATATAGCCTTCTTATGTCATATAGTAAGCACTCAAGTTGGTAAACAAGGTCTAGACATATTCAAACCAGAAAAATCATGTTTCTACCCCTAGCCCTAAACTTTGTCTTATGAAGTCAAGCACGAAGAGAAGTCGTTTTGGATTTCAAACATGGAAATTTCAAAAACCTTCCCAAAAGCTTCATTTTGGAGTGACTAAGAAGGATACAGGCTTACCTTTTCATTTTCATGTTTTAAACTTGTTTAAATATTGGTTAAGCCTAGGATTTGACCAAGATCAAATGGGCATAAAAATTCAGAAAAAATCAAAAAAATGAAAACCAAAGCACATAGTATTATTATGTCATATAGTAAGCATTCAAGTTGATAAACAAGGTCTAAACAACAAACTAGACAAATCATGTATCTACCCCCTAACCCTAAACTCTGTCTTATGAAGTCAAGCATGAAGAGAAGTGGTTTTGGGTTTCAAACATGGAAATTTCAAAAAACTCCCAAAAGCTTCTCATTTTTGAGTGACTAAGAAGGATTCAGGCTTACCTTTTCATTTTCATGTTTTAAACTTGTTCAAATCTTGGTCAAACTTAGGATTTGACCAAGATTCAAATGTGCATAAAAATTGGGAGGAAGGGTATGAATTACAATTCAAAAAAACAAGGTAACTTAAATACTTGGATGCCCCAAAGATGTGTGGAAGCCCAGAACAATGGCAAAACATGTGCGCACGCTGCATCCAATTCAAGTAGAACACATAGTAGGCATCGATAGTTTGACCTAAATTTGAAATCAAAGAGAAGGTGGTTAGAAAAAATCGAAATTGGCAAAGCAAAGCATGAAATCATAAATTTGTGATGCACTATAGCTATGAAAAGTATCAAACAATGCATACCAAAATGATTTTTTAGAGGAATACTAGTTCAACTTATTTTAATTTTATATTAGTAGCCCAAAATCGAACTAGTAGTTGGATATTTCTGAACTTGATCTGTAGTAGTGGGCAAAACCCTAGTTTAACCTATTTAATCATAGATTCGTAGGTCGATTTTTCTACTTTTTTATTATTACTATGCAGCACATGTGTGTTTGCCCGTCGAGTGAAACTCGGAGGAAGAGGGATCACTCGGAAGGAGAGAAGAAGGGAGAGAATTATGGTGTCTCCCCTTTTTCGGGTGATGATGTTGACTTTTGTGCAGGGTTTGTCAGTGAGCAGCGAGCGAGCGAGCGAGTCGAGCGAGGCCGAGAATGAGAGAGATTTGTTTTTTTTGTGAGAGGGACAACCGAAGGATCCAGAAGGACCCACATACTTCCAATACGCATCCTGATGCGTCTTCTCTTGACAAAGAAAATGGCTGGGAGTTTGCGTACCTATTGCACGTGACTTGTGCTCACTGAAGTGTGGGACCTCACGCATGGGCACCACACGTAAGTGACAGACCTGTTGATGTAAAAACTCGGTTGATTATTATACTACTACATTTATACAAAGTTTCCTATGGATTCAAGGGTACGAAAGCCAAGTTAAATCATTTACATGACATTATTTTTTCCATGAAGCCAAGTTAACTCATTTATCAATTGGTACATTTTGGAGTGACTAAGAAGGATCCAGGCTTACTTTTTCATTTTCATGTTTTAAACCTGTTTAAATCTTGGTCAAACCTATGACTTGACCAAGATTCAAATGGGCATAAAAATTCAAAAAAAAAGAAAAACAAAAGCACACCGTCTTCCTATGTCATATATCAAGGTGATAAACAAGGTCTGCCATATTCAAACCACAAAAATCTTGTATCTACCCCCTAACCCTAAACAAGGATCCAGGCTTACCCTTTTCATTTTCATGTTTTTAAACTTGTTCAAATCTTGGTCAAACTTAGGATTTGACGAAGATTCAAATGGGCGTAAAAATACTTAGAAAAATCATGTACGTATCTACCCCCTAACCGTAAACAAGGATCCAGGCTTACCCTTTTCATTTTCATGTTTTTAAACTTGTTCAAATCTTGGTCAAACTTAGGATTTGACGAAGATTCAAATGGGTGTAAAAATACTTAGAAAAATCATGTACGTATCTACCCCAAACCCTAAACTCTATCTTACGAAGCCAAGCATGAAGAGAAGTGGTTTTGGGTTTCAAACATGGAAATTTCAAAAACCTCCCAAAAGCTTCATTTTAGAGTGACTAAGAAGGATCCATGCTTACCTTTTATTTTCATGTTTTAAACATGTTCAAATCTTGGTCAAACCGTACGTACCTAGGATTTGACCAAGATTCAAATGGGCATAAAAATTCAAAAAAAAAATGAAAAACCAAAGCACATAGCCTAGCTTCTTATATATGCCATATAGTAAGCACTCAAGCTAGTTGATAAACAAAGTCTAGACATATTCAAACCAGAAAAATCATGTATCTATATACCCCTAACCCTAAACTTTGTCTTAATTATGAAGTCAAGCACGAAGAGAAGTCGTTTTGGGTTTCAAACATGGACATTTCAAAAACCCTCCCAAAAGCTTCATTGTGGTGTGACGTACTAAGAAGGATACATGCTTACATTTTCAACAACCCCCCTAAAAGCTTCATTATAGAGTGACTAAGAAAGGATCCAGTCTGGCGGGCTTACCTTTTATTTTCTTGTTTTAAACTTGTTCAAATCTCGGTCAAACCTAGGATTTGACCAAGATTCAAAATGTGCATCAAAATTTAAAAAAATTAAAAACCAAATTAAAGCGCATAGTGTTCTTATGTCATATAGTAAGCATTAAAGTTGATAAACAAGGTCTAGACACATATTCAAACAAGACAAGTCATGTATATATACCCCTAACCCCTAAACTCTATCTTATGAAGTCAACAACATGAAGAGAAGTGGTTTTGGGTTTCAAACATGGAAATTTCAAAAACCTCCCAAAAGCTTCATTTTAGAGTGACTAATATATATAAGAAGGATACATGCCTGCTTACCACCTTTTCATTTTCATATTTTAAACTTGTTTAAATCCGTGTCAAATTAAACCAAGGATTTGACCAAAAGATTCAAATGGGCATAAAATTTAAAAAAATCAGAAAAATGAAAAACAAATGCATATAGTCTTCTTATGTCATATAGTAAGCATTCAAGTTGATAAACAAGGTTTGGACATGCATATTCAAACCTAGGCAAATCATGTATCTATCCCCTAGCCCCTAAACTCTATCTTATGAAGTCAAGCATGAAGAGAAGTGGTTTTGGGTTTCAAACATGAAAATTTCAAGAACATCCCAAAAACTTCATTTTAGAGTGACTAAGAAAGGATACAGGCTTCCCCTTTTCATTTTCATGTTTTATACTTGTTTAAATCTTGGCCAAACCTAGGATTTGACAAAGATTCAAATGTGCATCTATCAAAATAAAAAAATCAGAAAAATTAAAAACCAAAGCACATAGTTTTCTTATGTCATATATAGTTAGCATTAAAGTTGATATAAACAAGGTCTAGATATATTCAAACAAGAAAAATCATGTATCTACCCCTAACCCTAAACTCTGTCTTATGTAGTCAAGCATGAAGAGAAGTGGTTTTGGGTTTCAAACTTGGAAATTTCAAGAACCCCCAAAAGCTTCATTTTAGAGTGACTAAAGGATCCAGGTCGGGCTTACCTTTTATTTTCATGTTTTAAAATTGTTCAAATCTTGGTCAAACTGTACCTAGGAATTTGATCAAGATTCAAATGGGCATAAAATTTCAAAAAAAATGAAAAACCAAAGCATATAGCCTTCTTATGTCATATAGTAAACACTCAAGTTGGTAAACAAGGTCTAGACATATTCAAACCAGAAAAATCATGTTTCTACCCCTAGCCCTAAACTTTGTCTTATGAAGTCAAGCACGAAGAGAAGTCGTTTTGGATTTCAAACATGGAAATTTCAAAAACCTTCCCAAAAGCTTCATTTTGGAGTGACTAAGAAGGATACAGGCTTACCTTTTCATTTTCATGTTTTAAACTTGTTTAAATATTGGTTAAGCCTAGGATTTGACCAAGATCAAATGGGCATAAAAATTCAGAAAAAATCAAAAAAAATGAAAACCAAAGCACATAGTATTATTATGTCATATAGTAAGCATTCAAGTTGATAAACAAGGTCTAAACAACAAACTAGACAAATCATGTATCTACCCCCTAACCCTAAACTCTGTCTTATGAAGTCAAGCATGAAGAGAAGTGGTTTTGGGTTTCAAACATGGAAATTTCAAAAAACTCCCAAAAGCTTCTCATTTTTGAGTGACTAAGAAGGATTCAGGCTTACCTTTTCATTTTCATGTTTTAAACTTGTTCAAATCTTGGTCAAACTTAGGATTTGACCAAGATTCAAATGTGCATAAAAATTGGGAGGAAGGGTATGAATTACAATTCAAAAAAACAAGGTAACTTAAATACTTGGATGCCCCAAAGATGTGTGGAAGCCCAGAACAATGGCAAAACATGTGCGCACGCTGCATCCAATTCAAGTAGAACACATAGTAGGCATCGATAGTTTGACCTAAATTTGAAATCAAAGAGAAGGTGGTTAGAAAAAATCGAAATTGGCAAAGCAAAGCATGAAATCATAAATTTGTGATGCACTATAGCTATGAAAAGTATCAAACAATGCATACCAAAATGATTTTTTAGAGGAATACTAGTTCAACTTATTTTAATTTTATATTAGTAGCCCAAAATCGAACTAGTAGTTGGATATTTCTGAACTTGATCTGTAGTAGTGGGCAAAACCCTAGTTTAACCTATTTAATCATAGATTCGTAGGTCGATTTTTCTACTTTTTTATTATTACTATGCAGCACATGTGTGTTTGCCCGTCGAGTGAAACTCGGAGGAAGAGGGATCACTCGGAAGGAGAGAAGAAGGGAGAGAATTATGGTGTCTCCCCTTTTTCGGGTGATGATGTTGACTTTTGTGCAGGGTTTGTCAGTGAGCAGGAGCGAGCGAGCGAGCGAGCGAGTCGAGCGAGGCCGAGAATGAGAGAGTTTTTTTTTTTGTGAGAGGGACAACCGAAGGATCCAGAAGGACCCACATACTTCCAATACGCATCCTGATGCGTCTTCTCTTGACAAAGAAAATGGCTGGGAGTTTGCGTACCTATTGCACGTGACTTGTGCTCACTGAAGTGTGGGACCTCACGCATGGGCACCACACGTAAGTGACAGACCTGTTGATGTAAAAACTCGGTTGATTATTATACTACTACATTTATACAAAGTTTCCTATGGATTCAAGGGTACGAAAGCCAAGTTAAATCATTTACATGACATTATTTTTTCCATGAAGCCAAGTTAACTCATTTATCAATTGGTACATTTTGGAGTGACTAAGAAGGATCCAGGCTTACTTTTTCATTTTCATGTTTTAAACCTGTTTAAATCTTGGTCAAACCTATGACTTGACCAAGATTCAAATGGGCATAAAAATTCAAAAAAAAGAAAAACAAAAGCACACCGTCTTCCTATGTCATATATCAAGGTGATAAACAAGGTCTGCCATATTCAAACCACAAAAATCTTGTATCTACCCCCTAACCCTAAACAAGGATCCAGGCTTACCCTTTTCATTTTCATGTTTTTAAACTTGTTCAAATCTTGGTCAAACTTAGGATTTGACGAAGATTCAAATGGGCGTAAAAATACTTAGAAAAATCATGTACGTATCTACCCCCTAACCGTAAACAAGGATCCAGGCTTACCCTTTTCATTTTCATGTTTTTAAACTTGTTCAAATCTTGGTCAAACTTAGGATTTGACGAAGATTCAAATGGGTGTAAAAATACTTAGAAAAATCATGTACGTATCTACCCCAAACCCTAAACTCTATCTTACGAAGCCAAGCATGAAGAGAAGTGGTTTTGGGTTTCAAACATGGAAATTTCAAAAACCTCCCAAAAGCTTCATTTTAGAGTGACTAAGAAGGATCCATGCTTACCTTTTATTTTCATGTTTTAAACATGTTCAAATCTTGGTCAAACCGTACGTACCTAGGATTTGACCAAGATTCAAATGGGCATAAAAATTCAAAAAAAAAATGAAAAACCAAAGCACATAGCCTAGCTTCTTATATATGCCATATAGTAAGCACTCAAGCTAGTTGATAAACAAAGTCTAGACATATTCAAACCAGAAAAATCATGTATCTATATACCCCTAACCCTAAACTTTGTCTTAATTATGAAGTCAAGCACGAAGAGAAGTCGTTTTGGGTTTCAAACATGGACATTTCAAAAACCCTCCCAAAAGCTTCATTGTGGTGTGACGTACTAAGAAGGATACATGCTTACATTTTCAACAACCCCCCTAAAAGCTTCATTATAGAGTGACTAAGAAAGGATCCAGTCTGGCGGGCTTACCTTTTATTTTCTTGTTTTAAACTTGTTCAAATCTCGGTCAAACCTAGGATTTGACCAAGATTCAAAATGTGCATCAAAATTTAAAAAAATTAAAAACCAAATTAAAGCGCATAGTGTTCTTATGTCATATAGTAAGCATTAAAGTTGATAAACAAGGTCTAGACACATATTCAAACAAGACAAGTCATGTATATATACCCCTAACCCCTAAACTCTATCTTATGAAGTCAACAACATGAAGAGAAGTGGTTTTGGGTTTCAAACATGGAAATTTCAAAAACCTCCCAAAAGCTTCATTTTAGAGTGACTAATATATATAAGAAGGATACATGCCTGCTTACCACCTTTTCATTTTCATATTTTAAACTTGTTTAAATCCGTGTCAAATTAAACCAAGGATTTGACCAAAAGATTCAAATGGGCATAAAATTTAAAAAAAATCAGAAAAATGAAAAACAAATGCATATAGTCTTCTTATGTCATATAGTAAGCATTCAAGTTGATAAACAAGGTTTGGACATGCATATTCAAACCTAGGCAAATCATGTATCTATCCCCTAGCCCCTAAACTCTATCTTATGAAGTCAAGCATGAAGAGAAGTGGTTTTGGGTTTCAAACATGAAAATTTCAAGAACATCCCAAAAACTTCATTTTAGAGTGACTAAGAAAGGATACAGGCTTCCCCTTTTCATTTTCATGTTTTATACTTGTTTAAATCTTGGCCAAACCTAGGATTTGACAAAGATTCAAATGTGCATCTATCAAAATAAAAAAATCAGAAAAATTAAAAACCAAAGCACATAGTTTTCTTATGTCATATATAGTTAGCATTAAAGTTGATATAAACAAGGTCTAGATATATTCAAACAAGAAAAATCATGTATCTACCCCTAACCCTAAACTCTGTCTTATGTAGTCAAGCATGAAGAGAAGTGGTTTTGGGTTTCAAACTTGGAAATTTCAAGAACCCCCAAAAGCTTCATTTTAGAGTGACTAAAGGATCCAGGTCGGGCTTACCTTTTATTTTCATGTTTTAAAATTGTTCAAATCTTGGTCAAACTGTACCTAGGAATTTGATCAAGATTCAAATGGGCATAAAATTTCAAAAAAAATGAAAAACCAAAGCATATAGCCTTCTTATGTCATATAGTAAACACTCAAGTTGGTAAACAAGGTCTAGACATATTCAAACCAGAAAAATCATGTTTCTACCCCTAGCCCTAAACTTTGTCTTATGAAGTCAAGCACGAAGAGAAGTCGTTTTGGATTTCAAACATGGAAATTTCAAAAACCTTCCCAAAAGCTTCATTTTGGAGTGACTAAGAAGGATACAGGCTTACCTTTTCATTTTCATGTTTTAAACTTGTTTAAATATTGGTTAAGCCTAGGATTTGACCAAGATCAAATGGGCATAAAAATTCAGAAAAAATCAAAAAAATGAAAACCAAAGCACATAGTATTATTATGTCATATAGTAAGCATTCAAGTTGATAAACAAGGTCTAAACAACAAACTAGACAAATCATGTATCTACCCCCTAACCCTAAACTCTGTCTTATGAAGTCAAGCATGAAGAGAAGTGGTTTTGGGTTTCAAACATGGAAATTTCAAAAAACTCCCAAAAGCTTCTCATTTTTGAGTGACTAAGAAGGATTGAGGCTTACCTTTTCATTTTCATGTTTTAAACTTGTTCAAATCTTGGTCAAACTTAGGATTTGACCAAGATTCAAATGTGCATAAAAATTGGGAGGAAGGGTATGAATTACAATTCAAAAAACAAGGTAACTTAAATACTTGGATGCCCCAAAGATGTGTGGAAGCCCAGAACAATGGCAAAACATGTGCGCACGCTGCATCCAATTCAAGTAGAACACATAGTAGGCATCGATAGTTTGACCTAAATTTGAAATCAAAGAGAAGGTGGTTAGAAAAAATCGAAATTGGCAAAGCAAAGCATGAAATCATAAATTTGTGATGCACTATAGCTATGAAAAGTATCAAACAATGCATACCAAAATGATTTTTTAGAGGAATACTAGTTCAACTTATTTTAATTTTATATTAGTAGCCCAAAATCGAACTAGTAGTTGGTAAACAAGGTCTAAACAACAAACTAGACAAATCATGTATTTACCCCCTAACCCTAAACTCTGTCTTATGAAGTCAAGCATGAAGAGAAGTGGTTTTGGGTTTCAAACTTGGAAATTTCAAGAACCCCCCAAAAGCTTCATTTTATAGTGACTAAGAAGGATCCATGCTTACCTTTTCATTTTCATGTTTTAAACTTGTTTACATCTTGGTCATAGCTAGTGTATTTGACCAAGATTCAAATGGGCATAAAATTTAAAAAAAAATGAAAAACCAAAGTACATAGTCTTCTTATGTCATATAGTAAGCATTCAAGCTGATAAACAAGGTCTAGACATATTCAAACCAAACAAATCATGTATCTACCCCCTAACCCCTAAACTTTATCTTATGAAGCCAAGCATGAAGAGAAGTGGTTCTTGGTTTCAAACATGGAAATATCAAAAACCTCCCAAAAGCTTCATTTTAGAGTGACTAAGAAGTATCCATGCTTACCTTTTCATTTTCATATTTTAAACTTGTTTAAATCATTGTCAAACCTAGGATTATACCAAGATACAAATATGGGCACAAAACCCTCTTAGCCAAAATCAACTACGAGCAAGATTTTCTGTATTGTAGATGCCCCAATTGACTCTCATCCCCAATGTAGTCTTTTTTATGTCAGTATAGACTTCTTTACTAGATGTATACTATCGTACATGGCATGCATTTGCCTAATGAGCAGCATTGTTTAGCCGTTCTAGCCAACCCGATCAATCTGTCAAGCTTCATGCACGAGATGCCATGTTTATGGCCCTTTTGTTGTGGCTTTTTTTGGCTTTTGGCTTTGGCAAAAGCCAAAAAAAGCACGTAAATAGGTGCTTTTTTGGGCTTTTGGATTTTGGAAGCCAAGAACAAAGATTCTATTCTTTTGGCTTCCAAAATCCAAAAGCCCAAAAAGCACCTATTTAGGTGCTTTTTTTGGCTTTTGCCAAAGTCAAAATAAGCCACAACAAAAGGGTAATTTACTCCCTCGCTCCGGTGATCCGATCCATATTTCTTGGTGCTAAAAAGAATGTGAATCGGAGGGAGTACTTTTCTTAGATAGTACTATATCAGTTCAAAAAAAAGTACAGTACTACTACATCACAAATGCATCAAAAGAGTACTACTGTACATCACAAGACCACGACAGTTGTATAGTATAGAGTTTAATGCTGAACTTTAAACAGGACCAGGAGCATCAGGGCCAGCAGCAGGGGCGTTGACCGGCAACAAACCAGGCAAAAGACGTAAGGAAGAGGCCATATGCTGCGTGCTTGGCCTTGATTGCAGGGTGGTGATTCTTCGCCGCTCGCCATGTATTCACGCCGTACCAGTTCCGCGTCGCCCGCGAGCGGATCGAAGCGATCCCGCGCGCCGGACACGCTCGAGGAGGCGTGGCGGCTCCAGTGCAAGCAGTCCGCCGCCGGGAGTCGGCGCGCGGCGTGCAGGTACAGAGGCTCCCTGTACATGCCGTCGTCGCTCCGCGAGTTCGCCCCGGGCGGGCTCTGGTACAAGGCGGATCCGCCGCTCAAACCGATGAGCGGCCCCGTCTTCAACAAATGGCGCGCCGACCGGGAGAGGAACCGCCGGTCGAAGGCGGCGTGGGAGGCGAGCACCAGCGGCGGATTCGCGCCGCCAGCCGGCGAGGAGGCGGAGGAGGCGGAGGAAGGGGAAGACCCCCTCTTCTTGAAGGCGCTGGCCGCGTCCCTCAAGGACGATGCCGACAAGAAGAGGGCGGAGGAAGAAGACAAGGCGGCGGCCATCGCCGCCGTGAAGGAGAAGGAGGCGCGGGATGCGGAGGAGAACGCGACCATCATCTTCCTCGACGACTAGATAGGTTAGAAGTCGCGATAAGGATCGCGCAATTCTGTATGTATGATCCGTATGTATGATCAACTATGAATTATGAACAATGAACTATCAAACCAAACCACATAGTTTTTTTTATGTCATATAGTAAGAATTCAAGTTGATAAAACAAGGTCTAGACATATTCAAACTAGACAAATCACGTATATCTACCCCTAACCCTAAACTCTGTCTTATGAAGTAAAGCATGAAGAGAACTGGTTTTGGGTTTCAAACATGGAAATTTCAAAAACCTTCCCAAAAGCTTCATTTTGGAGTGACTAAGAAGGATGCAGACTTACCTTTTCATTTTCATGTCTTAAACATGTTTAAATCTTGGTTAAACCTAGGATTTGACCAAGATCAAATGTGCAAAAAAATCAGAAAAAATCAAAAAAATGAAAACTAAAGCACATAGTATTCTTATGTCATATAGTAAGCATTCAAGTTGATAAACAAGGTCTAAACATATTCAAACCAGACAAATCATGTATCTACCCACTAACCCTAAATTCTGTCTTATGAAGTCGATCAAGCATGAAGAGAAGTGGTTTTGGGTTTCAAACATGGAAATTTCAAAAACCTCCCAAAAGCTTCATTTTAGAGTTACTAAGAAGGATCCATGCTTACCTTTTATTTTCATGTTTTAAACATGTTCAAATCTTGGTCAAACCGTACCTAGGATTTGACCAAGATTCAAATGGGTATAAAAATTCAAAAAAACTGAAAAACCAAAGCACATAGCCTTCTTATGTCATATATAGTAAGCACTCAAGTTGGTAAACAAGGTCTAGAGATATTCAAACCAGAAAAATCTTGTATCTACCCCTAACCCTAAACTTTGTCTTATGAAGTCAAGCACGAAGAGAAGTCGTTTTGGATTTCAAACATGGAAATTTCAAAAACCTTCCCAAAAGCCTCATTTTGGAGTGACTAAGAAGGATGCAGGCTTACCTTTTCATTTTCATGTTTTAAACTTGTTTAAACCTTGGTTAAACCTAGGATTTGACCAAGATCAAATGGGCATAAAAATTCAGAAAAAATCAAAAAATGAAAACCAAAGCACATAGTATTCTTATGTCATATATTAAGCATTCAAGTTGATAAACAAGGTCAAGACATATTCAAACCAGACAAATCATGTATCTACCCTAACCCTAAACTCTGTCTTATGAAGTCAAGCATGAAGAGACGTGGTTTTGGGTTTCAAACATGGAAATTTCAAGAACCCCCCAAAAGCTTCAATTTAGAGTGACTAAGAAGGATCCAGGTCGAGCTTATACCTTTTATTTTTATGTTTTAAACTTGTTCAAATCTTGGTCAAACCTAGGATTTGACCAAGATTCAAATGGGTATAAAAAAATGAAAAACCAAAGCACATAGCCTTCTTATGTCATATAATAAGCACTCAAGTTGATAAACAAGGTCTAGACATATTCAAACCAGAAAAATCATGTATCTACCCCTAACCCTAAACTTTGTCTTATGAAGTCAAGCACGAAGAGAAGTCGTTTTTGGGTTTCAATCATGGAAATTTCAAAAACCTTCCCAAAAACTTCATTTTGGAGTGACTAAGAAGGATGCAGGCTTAGCTTTTCATTTTCATATTTTAAACATGTTTAAATCTTGGTCAAACCTATGATTTGACCAAGATTCAAATGGGCATAAAAATAATTAGAAAAATCATGTACGTATCTACCCCTAACCCTAAAATCTATCTTACGAAGTCAAGCATGAAGAGAAGTGGTTTTGGGTTTCGAACACATGGAAATTTCAAAAACCTCCCAAAAGCTTCATTTCAGAGTGACTAAGAAGGATCCAGACCGGGCTTACATTTTATTTTCATATTTTAAACTTGTTCAAATCTTGGTCAAACCGTACCTAGGAATTGACCAAGATTCAAAAAAAAATGAAAAACCAAAGCACATAGCCTTCTTATGTCATATAGTAAGCACTCAAGTTGATAAACAAGGTCTAGTCATATTCAAACCAGAAAAATCATGTATCTACCCCTAAGCCTGAACTTTGTCTTATGAAGTCAATCACGAAGAGAAGTCGTTTTGGGTTTCAAACATGGAAATTTCAAATACCTTCCCAAAAGCTTAATTTTGGAGTGACTAAGAAGGATGCAGGCTTACCTTTTCATTTCCATGTTTTAAACATGTTTAAATAAGGATGCGTGATTCTGAAACCTCATACACATTGTTGCAAAAGTAATTACATCACCTAAACAATACTACCAGTTCATAATTCTAAACTTATGTACAATCTTGGAAACATATAACGCCAGCCTAGTTCACCAATTATCATCATCCCTCTTGATGCGCTTGCCGGTGCCGCTTGTACCTGCCTCCCACGGGTTGGCAGTCCAAGTTCTGCACTCGTTCGCACTTCGTGTGTCGGGAATCCTTGTTGGAGCTTCCCAACCAGATACAGGCCCTGCCCTTGCTAGCTCACCACATCCAGCCGTTGCCCTAGCTTGCTCACCGTGTGAACCGCCATCCCACGGAGACCCCGAAGTAGGCTCGCACGAGTCCTTTATCCATGGTGGCATTTTCTTCGGATCAAATGGTATGTTGTGCCTAAAGCAATAAGATACAAATTCCCAGTAGGTTGTCCCGACACACTGCTTCTTCTCGTCGCGCCAGGCAGGGGGAAGAGCGGCCAACCTAGCCGCTTCCTTGCAATCCGGGCAAACCACTTCCCTTGGAATTGGTTGTGCTTGACGCTGCCCATCATTGATTTTTTTGAGTCGCCTGTACAACTCAAAACTGACATACCCATCAATCGCAGCATACCTCAAGTTTACTTCAGGCAATGGCATGCACTCCCATTGATCGTGGCTGCTAGTAGGGAACTTGGTCTTCATGTCTTTGTAAGATGGGTCAATGATGGCGGCTGCCAAATCACCCATGCCAGTCCTATTGCCAGGACCATTGAAATTGATCATATCCTGAATGTCAATCCAATTATGTTTAGGAATTTTAATGCCATCTCTAGCAAACCTGCTAGAGTCACCCCTGATGTCAACAGTTGTGAAACAAATTCCTTTATGTTGAAGGAATTCTTGCAGTGCCAGATTATCAGGACTCCTGCATGTTAACACAAATCAATCTTGTAAGATCGTATATGCTGAAATAGTACACATATTTTTCTTCCAGTAAACTGTATACTTGTTGCAGTGAAACAATGATTTTGCATCAGTGATACACATCAAAATAACATGAATTATTGTTGCGACTATATGATCTAATTATTTAAGTGTCATCAAGTTAAGATTCAGTTACTATATGTTAATATCTTGACATCCATGCCGATTATCGGTGAGTATGAGTACATGAAATTTGTGCAAATTTTGAGTACCAAAATCATGAAACTAGATATCGTGGTCAATCCAAAAAAATTATACAAGTATATGTTGGATATTACGTTCCAGACCACATTTTTCATACAAGTTAGTTTGTTCGTGTTTTCATACAAGTTAGAACCTAGTCTATGTCGAAATAAAAAAGCAGATCCAAGATAAAGGAAGAGTTTCTATATTAAAAAACAAAAGGATAAAGGAAGGCATGTGAAGAACATACCTGCAGAAATGGTACACCAGGACGTGGTCGTCCATGGCCAACTGAACGACGGCGGTACTTACTTGGTCCGCAGTGTATTCTAGGTCGAGGCCGACGAACCTGGACCTGTCCTCTAGTAGCTTTTGTTCGTACATCTTGAGGGTGTGCTCGAGAACGGAAGGGTCATTCGTGTAGACCACGTTCACCTTGGTCGTCCCATGGGGAACGACGCTCCTCTTTAGCGTAAACAGGCCGCCGTCGGCCATGGCAGCGCTGAAGCACGTCGAACTGATCGGAGGGATTGAGGGGGAGGGAGGGAGAGCAACTGCAAACAATGGGGTTTTTTGGAACTTGCCGAAATGCAGGGGAGAACGAACCGCCAGGGGTTGTTTAGTGGGGACAGATGGGAATAATACTGCGATGAGGTTGAGGAATTAACTCCAACCGCCATTTAAATCTAGTACTCCCTATAGTCAGTTGATAGGAAATGGACGGGCAAGATTGATTCTAGGGAGGCGAACCCCAGTATTTTCCCAATTTATTTGAGTTGTAATATAACCATCGTTAATACTTGAATTGAAAAATATTTACAAAATTAATTTATTATATACTACATGATGAGATAATCCAACAAACCATGGAAATGCATGGCCATCCAACCATGTCACCCTCTTGTGAAAATTGTATAGGTGGTAGTGTGCGCAATACACGCGGTAGCCACTTCACAAATACATCCTTTTAATTTTGCCCCCCTTAATTCGGCCAATAAAAATGAAAAGACTTTATGTGGAAAACCAAAAAAACTGTATTTGGCAAAGTATAGTCGAAAATAAGAAGTTTTTCATTGATCTCTTAAAAAAGGGGTCATGATTCGAAAGTTCGCCATGCATGGTTCTTGCGGTAACCAAGCTAGCTCACCCATGTGGCAAGAAGCGAATCAATGTCCAACATGCATGGTTCCAAAAATATATATTTACAGAATGATTCTGCTTCTCAAGAATATTTGCATGCCATCATGTTTGTTATTTTTCCTAGATAAAAGTAGTAATTGGTGACTTCGTGATTGCCTTGCTTGCTGATTTCAATAAGTTTGAACCTCATTTTGGCTTTATTTCAAATTTAGGCAAAAACTTCTTGGCAATCGACTTTGTGAGCTACTATACTTGGATGCAACCCACATTTTCGTTGGCTAATGTTTTCTGATTCCACAACAATAGGGCACATCCCTATATCATCCCAAATTTTGAATTCTTTTTAGTTTGGTTGATGACCACCATTCATATCCGAACTTAATTAATTGGAGTACACATGATGGTTTCATGGTAAGCTAGTTTGACAAATTAGCCTTCGAAATGGCGATTCGCCTACCATGCATGCATGTTTGGCCTACCCGTGAAATTTTGATTTGCGGTATTGTGCACACACGTACTGCACATGATAGCGAATAAACAAAACACATATTCGGACCCCTTTGGCCAGCAAGGGCATGTTTGGTTCCTAGCCACAATTTGTCAAGAAGCCAAAATTTGGCAGCCATGCATGCATATAGTTTATTTGGCATGTGTTTGGTTTTTGCCACAATTTGGCTTATCACACTTCATTGCATGTATATATGGTCCATTTGTCATAGACTCAACTTTTTTTTACAAAGTTTTGACAAAGTTTGGCTTTAATATTTTAAGCCACAATTTGGTGGCTAGCCATACTAGCTTTTTTTTTGGCTAACCACACTTTGGCTTTGGAAAAATGTGGCTACCAAACATGGGTCCTAATAAAAAGAAAACAACACACTAATGTGTGGTAAACCAAAAATCCCTACTTTGCAAAGTTGCATATGTGCAAAAGGGGGGCAATGCATGCATTATTCAGAAGTTGATTGTGGTTTTCGTAGTGTAACCAATTAATTAAGCTTACATATGGGAAGAGGCTAGCGAGGCGAACTCAAGCAGCTATGGTTCCATTGTTGTCAAGTTTGAAGTGGACACTGCATGAAGCTTTCAGGCTGCAAGCGGCAGCGGGCCGTCTGCGGCGCCGCGATTTAGGCCCAGTTAAATGCATCTGCTGGCACCCACGGATTTTTTGATTGACAAAACGGCGTATGCGGGCCGGCCCGCAGATGCTGCATATCGCAGCGAGCCAGCGACGCCCGAGCCACCACAGTTCTTCCTCGTTCGGCTCCCCCACTGGAGCGCCGCCACGGCCACCATGGCCGCCATTCCTCCTCCGGCTCCGGGGGCCTCTCACTCTCCTTCTACTCCTTTACCACCTCCAGGGCCCCCCATCTTGGCCGATTCCTTGCCCCCTTCCTCGATTCCCTCTCTCCAGTCAACATCCCCCAAGGCCAGCGACGGGAAGCCGCGGGCTAGGCCAGCAACGGCGCCAAGCAAACTAGGTTTAGATCGCGGAGAACCACCTCCTGGAACGGACGGCGTGGGGAGGGTGGGCAGCCAAGAGATCGATGGCGGCGAACCAGAGCGTGGCAAGGACGGCAGCGGTGATGCCCAGATGCGCACAGACGTGGGCGGCGGGAAGCGGCCGCAGAGCAAGAAGCCTAACGGGAGCTCCCTCGTCCCCACCATCATCAAGGTAACTAGCACAGGCATATGATACAATCTGGACAAATTAGCCATGGCTCTGTAGATATCATCGTTCAGCGAGTCAATACTAACCGAACCCAGTTCAAGGTCAATTACCAAGAGCGTTTTGGAATTCCTTTTGCTTTTATTTTTGGACATCAAATTCGTCTAGATTCACATGTATCTAGACATGTTCTACCATACATTCGAATTTAGACAAATCCGAGCCAATTTTTCCCCAAACAGAGCAAAGTGAGTGTTGTGCTGCTATTGCTTGTTATTTGTTCTGGTGATACTACTTACAGCTGCTTGGAATTTGTGTTGTATTTTAGCACCGGAGGACGCGTCGTCAGTGATTACAGGAGCAGCCTCGCACCTACTACCATTGAGGCTTTGATATGTCTACAGGATTGGTTTAAGGCAGCCGGTATGTATTTTTTCGCTTATGTGTTTTCCTTTGGCTCATATAATATTTCCGTGTGGCAAATAAAATTTCTCTTGTACTTTCAGACGCTATGGAAAATGACGACTAGGAATTTGTTTTGGAGTTTTCCTTGCATCATAACAGGTACATATTCTGTACTCATGATATATAAGTTCCTATTATTAGCACATGTTCTGCTACATGGTCATATAATGTTCTATATGAGATACGGGCAGTAGCTTCAGTGAATGGAGGGGGTTCTGGTTCATTTTAACTGCCTTAATTTGTAGCAATCTTGTACTAATAAAACCTTCTTATGCAAAGTAAAATTAAGGCAGTACGACAGGGGTTCTGGTTCATGTTCTGTATGATTAAAGGCTGAAGATTTCCATACGATAGCAGTACATATTCGAGGCTGTAGATAGAATTGTGAGATTTAAGCTTTTTAGTACAACATCTGTATTGCATTGTTGATGTATTAACAAGTTCTTATAGGCATAAGCAAAATGTAGTGGATTGTTCTTTTTCTGTACTTACATCTTTACTTGTGAAGTAGCTCGCTTCTCCCCAGATGACAAGTACACTCGCCAGCGGTACCTGTTGAAGAAGAGGTTTGGACTGCTGCCAACCCACAGCCAGCACAAAAGTACTGAAGCAATCGCAGGACATGTGCTAATAATAGGAACTTATATATCATGAGTAACTCTGAATGTAATGCTATGCTATTGATCGGTCATGCTCTTTTGTACTATGCAGTCCATATGAGACCAAATCATCTGGCTCTGCCTTGCTCATAACTGCCTTTATTTATTTTGCATCTAATTATGGGTGTTTTACTTCATCCACGGAAATAATCACTGTAAAACTTTTGATTGTATTATCTCTCCCTGATCTTCCTTTTGAATGCACAAGATTGCCTTATTTTCAGTCAAGATGAAGATGCAACTTTCCATGTTTGAATTCAGGGGTACTGTAATGTTACCTTTCCATGTTTGAATGCACAAAGTTGTCTTATTTTCAGTCAAGATGAAGAAGCAACTTTCATGTTCATCTGCTATTGTAATGTTGATCTTGAAGAAATAAGGAAGCTTCAGGAAAGGATTGTTCAGAAAAATTGTCTTGTTTCGCCTTGTTCAGCTGCTACTCTGCTTGTATTGTTCAGATTTTTCTCCTTCTGATATTTGGTGTTCTGTAATAAAAAATAGTGTTAAAATATTAGTATTGTGTTGTAACGAAGTATTACTACTAAACTAATTGATCTTTATTTATTGTATAAAGAGAGCTGACAGTTTTTTTTTTCCATCCGAGCTAGCTTAGCGATCAGGATCCTAGCTATTGATCAGGATGAAAAACGAGCTAGTCTGCCCCTCGTGTGAACACAGAATGAGAGAATGCTCTGTCATCGCAACTATTGCGGCTAGCTAACAGCAAAGGAACTACGCGCGATTGATTAGCTGCGGCAGAAGCGGTCTCCGCGTACGCACGCGAGAACCATGCGGGCTGCCGCAGGCGTCCCACTGATTGGCTGCGGGCTCATGCAGGAAACATGCGGGCCCCCGCATCGTGTCCCACTTGCAGCCTGATGAAGCTTGCTCAAATTAATGGGTAGAAAGCCAAAAGCAGTCCATATTTATTCTATATGTGTGTGAATAATAACTCTTCACCCCAAACCTCTATGTATGATAGGGTTTTATATTTTTTACTTGTTAGTAGTAAGTACATGTCATGTGATGGCTCCATGCACATGTTTCACAACTTTTTTCTGATTTGTTTCTACCTCATTTGGTTGGTTTCAAATTTGCTCAAACTTCCTATGCGCGCTATGTTGTACTATTGGGACCCATGTTTTGGCTTAGTTTGTGGTACCACACTTGCAGGGTACCTCCAAGTATTTTATTCCCAAAAATTATGAATTCTAATTAAATGGTGAACTATAAACTGATCATCTAAAGTTGGAAAATAAAATCCATATATAGCTACACATCTAGATATGTGTATAAGGTAGACAAACTGCATTGCCACACATGCCTTATATAAGTTTGTTTTTTCTAGCGGAGTGGATTCCCTAATCACCCCACGGTTGTGACATTGTCAATGTTGTCATGATAAATAACATTGCGAGACTTTCCATCTTATTCTTTTTTGTAGAAATGATCGTCCCATTATGGCAAACGTCCCCATTCGTTTTTCAAATTAAGTAAACGTTATAGGATGAAAATTCATTGAAGTGACAAATTTTCTAGATTTCTAACTATTTTAGCTCATTCAAACAAGTTTGCAATAGGCCGACCTGTTGTCCAGTGACAATTTTAGAGTACAATTTGATCAACATCACAAAAAAGTGCTTTTAAGGCTCGTAAGTAGTATCATACATGCCATGTTGGCAAAAATCTAATGTGTCACATCAATTATGAGGTGAGATATGAGAGTAGTATTATAACACATAAACCTAGAAAACTTAGAAAACTTCATGACAAATACATCATGTACACACATTTGCATTGAGATTCTACAAAACTTTAAATATGACATAAGTATGAACCATATTATGATACTATGCATTGTGGAGGTAGTATCACAAACTAGTAGTGTATGATACTACGTACTACGTACTTCCCATTGTGACTAGTCTTAATCACTCTGACCTCGCCGTCTCGCCGTCTTACTATAGTACATACTACACCCCCACTCCGTCTCTCATACATCGCCCCACTCGTTTCCCACTCCGTCTCTCATACAGCGGCTGCGCCTGTAGATATCTTCGAGGATCTGGGCGATTTTGACCCGCTTTTCGGCGCTCGCCGTTTCAAGGTGAAGACCCCAATCTTAGCATGCATGTTGGACCAATTAGGAGTACAAAATTATGTTCTAAATGTTGCTCAAACTTTCCATACAACTAATATATAACTTATACTACGTAGGTTACACCATCGAAATAGGTATGACCAGTTGAGAAATGGGAACAATAACTTGGAACCTTTCTTACTATCGAGTGGGACGTGTGATATTGGTGTGACCCTGCTTTTTTCTTCTTCTACATAATGGCTACATGATGGTTCTAGAAAGAAGTGTATGCTGTTGTGGTATCTCTTGACGCGAATCCCTCTAATCACAAGCGTTAGATTTTGGAAACCAACAGTTAGTACTGCTGTTACATCTCTAGTTCAAAACTGGTGCATTTTGTATGTTGTTGTAGTAGTCTAGTAGATAGATTCAGATGCATGGTCAGGAGTGCAAACATTTCGCAACTAGTTGATCCCTCATCTTATTGTCGGATGTCACATTTCGAGTTTGTAAAAAAATGTAAATTCAAATCATAGTCACGGGTTATGTTGTATCTTTCGCACATCTAAACATTTGTTTCAAAAGGTGACCATATGTGAGCTGTGGAAAAAAGAAAAGACCAAAGTGAATAATATTCCTTAACTATTCACATATCATTTGTCTTTTTTGTGCAAGCTAGAATTTTTTTTACATACTCATCTGTGACCTGTGGAGCAATACACAACATAATATGTGTCCCAGTTTTGTTTTTCTTCATATTTTTTAAAAGTGCAGAAGTGTGATATCCGATAATAGGATGCGAGTGCAACTAGTTGCAAATGAGATGCTAATGCATGCTGATATGATACTACCTCTGTCCATAAATAGATGTATGTCTTTTGTCGTGGCCCCATCCTACTTCTGCATTTTCTTTACGGCCATTTTTGAGTAGTTGCGACCTGGACGTGATCGGACTAGTCGATACTCGATAGTAGTCGTAGTACTGTACAACTTCTGCATGTGGCGTCAGCCTCTAGAGTAGTAGTACTAGCTAACGGATAGATTATATCTGGAGAAACTGACATGGCCATTGATATGACAAGACTATACCCGGATTCGGACGCATTGTAGTGACTCCATCAATGTTCCGCTATGATGGTCTATTTTACTGCTACACCAGATTGTCGACGCAGAGGATTCCTTGGCTTCCGCGCAAGACCCTTCCCAAAGAAGGCATCTGCTCTGGCCCGTTGATTCTATGTGGACGGTTCCAGATTGCTTTATGTGTTTTTGTACAGTATCAGATCTAGGTTTTCCTTCCCTCCATATTAGGGGTTGTTTGGTTTAGGGGATAGGTTTATGGGATGAGAGTATCCCCAACCACCTGGCTAGGATAGCCAATTTTTGTTGTTTGGTTGTGTAGGAATTGAGTGTAGGACGAGAGGTGGGTAGTGGTATAGATTTTTTTTTGTTTGCTCGAAATGTTAGGGGTGGCTATAAGATGGTGAGATTATCTCTACACACATCAAATATACCACACCTCCTATTTTTATAGCCCAAAAAAATACATAACCGGTGGTATGTGAATTGATCTGGGTAAAAATATTACACAACCGTACAAATATTCAAATCCTATAGTCAAATCCTACATAACTCCTATAGTCAAATCCTACATAACTCCTATACAAATTGTACGAATCAAAGGATATGATTTTCCCCCTATATAGCTTGTTTGATTTGAAGAATTGAATCCTCCAAAATTTCTATGTATTGTTTTCTTATACTAGTACAACCCTATAGGATTTCTAATAAGAGGTTAGACCTCTTGGAAAAATTCATATGCATCTGTGACAACTATGCTATGCACTCTCAATCTCTATAGAAATTTCCTTTGTCTTTCCGATGATACCATCACACACCTAGCTCTACCAATTCATGTAGATTTCTTTCCCGTAGGATTCAAGGAGGCATATGTCATAGCGATTCTCCATTATTCTATCATATGAATCTAACATGCCCTCTCAGTTTGAGTGATGCAAAGTGGCCACTATAAGATTTATTTAGTCAGATTAATTGGTCATGCATACACTAGTTGTTTTCTATCTTTCCTACACATGTCAATTAGCGAAATTTATAAGTAAAATCCTAAAATTCAAATAAATTGCTGAAAATTGGAAATAATATTACAGTTGTAGCAAATTACTAAATCGATCCAGAAATTATGTACATGGCTTCAGTAGTCCGTAAATGATGTCCTTGGAGTAGTTTGTGAGTTAAAGAACGTCCATTTCGTTAAACTGACATGGCCTTTGATTTGACAAGAGAACACTAATATTTTGTACCTGAATCAGAGTGGTAAAGGCGTACAGCTCGATCAATGCAATGGTATGATGGCTATGCAGCTATACCTATATAGGAGTAGACTACTAGTAGACTTTGGGACACAGAGATTTGGCTTCCGCGGCCGACCCCGAACAAGATTCTTTTACATTGCCCATCTTTTCACTGACATTGAATCGCTGAAACTTGGGGTCCGCCTGTGGCAGGACCAGCCTGTCAATGGCCCAAAGTCTTATGTGCTCCCGCCCTTTGATTTTGGATGGACGGACAAGATTGCCCAGTCCCATCCCTGTCCTGTTCGTTCCAGTTTTCATCCTCCTCCCCGGGGAACCCTCCCCGGAGAGCTCTACACCGACCCCTTCTATCCCCACCTGCTTGTCCCTTCCTTCTTCCTCCAGCGATTCATCCATCGTTCAACAAGTTGTCTAAGAAGAACATGAAGAAGTGTAAGAAGAGGAAGGAGGCGTTGTTGTCTGAGACTAAATCCGCGGTGAAATCCATCCCGCTGAAAGTCCTGCAAACTCCGACTTTGAAAGTGTACCAGCGGCGCCGGCGGACAGGCATGTCTGCGCTTCCATCGCAAGCTCAGTCTGCTTCGGGCTTGTTGGGTCAGGGCAGAGTAATCCAGCAAGAGTCCTGGTAGGTTTTTATCGCCATGTGCTTTCTTTGCCCCCATGAACGCAGATTACAGCAAGGCAAACAGATCCAACTATTTTTTTACCCGGGAGAACCAGCTATTTGACCGTCTTTCTTCCAGGGCCGCCCGTTCAAGTGTCGCCCTTCCTACCGATGCCGAGAAATCGACCGTGTTTCGCCAAGATGGTGGGTACGAAGCTCCCCGGTATGTTTCCATCGCCATGCCGAAGTTTCTCTGCCTTCTGGCTGGCTAGCGGATCAAACAATTTAACCGTCTTTCTTCCATGGCGGCTGGTTTCAGCGCCATTCCTACCCAAGTTGAGAAATCGCTCGTTTCTCGCCAACCTGGTGGGTACGAAGCTCCTGGGTATGTTTCCATCGCCATGCCGGATTTTCGTTGAGTCCTTGCTGGCAGGCGGTGCCAACTAAACCGGCTATCATCTTCCAGGGCCGACGGTTCCAGGCTCGTGCTTTCTACCGCAGGATCCACTTCGTACTTAGCTATCGAGGACCCGTTGTTTGATGAGCACTTGTTAGCTCTCAAGAGCATTAATAATGTATGCACTATATAATATATATCCATTGCTTTTTTTTCTTCCTCTTCATCTCCGTACTGCATGAGGGCTTCTTTAATTCGTAGGACTTCTATAAGAATTGTGTAGCATTTAGATCCTATGGTTTTTTTTCCTACATTAGTTGTTTGATTTATAGAAATATATCCTATGTTTGTTCCTTTTTTCGAAATGGGGGACATATCACAGCCTCTGCATCAAAATGATGTATATGGCTGCTTTATTGCTTTCTTCAGTTCATACACAAATTATGACAACTTCTCACGGATCAGCTAGAGTCGACACAAAGATCCACCAACGAAACATAGAAAACAGCGGGTGCCAAAAAGGCAAAAACACATCAGTAAGTAATTCTATGAGGAAACTGCCAGCCACCCTGGCTGTAAAAATCCCGTGCGGCTGTCTCTAGTCAGTTGCACCCAGACTCCATGATATCCTGCTGATCCTCGGGCTGGAGATAAGAAACATACGGATCTAGTGAATAATCATAGGGATAACCTGCAAGAAGGGATGAGATTTGGGTTTATTAAACTCGACTTCATTTTGTACATTCCAAATAGCCCATAAAATAGCGCATACACCCTCTGTAATGTATACAAAATCCTATGCTTTTCCTAATCTTATGATTTTCATATCCTGTGAATGAAAAAGGATCCCTGATTCGTTCCTGGTGAATTTTTCCATGCAGGAAGGGATTATGAGATTAAAGGGCCACAACACCACCCTTCAGAACAGAAACCTCAAACTCTTGCATAGGTTTGGTATCATGAATGCAGAATCAGAGACGAATGCCCAGTCTCCGGGAGAGGAGCAGCCAGTGCGCGTGTGTGCATCTTCGGCCGTGTATGTTTCCATTGCCGTGCCGCAGTTTCATCGCCTCCTTGCTGGCTGCCAGATCCAACTACTTAAATGTCTTTCTTCCAGGGATGGCGGTTCCATCGTTGAAGAGGTTCCTATGGACAAGGACTTTGCAGCTCTCAGGCATATTGAAGAGGTTGGCACTCCATTTGTTTATTTCTCCCCCCTCATCTGCACTCTGCATACTTCATTGCTGTTGAATTTGCAATGCAGGATGTGATAACACGATTCTCCGCGAAACTGGACCAGATCAAGGGCCACAACATCATCCTTCATAAGAAAATCCGCCACCTCGTGGGCAGGTGCATTTTAAATCGTGCCATATCGAAGGAGAATGCCCGTTCCATGCAATCTTCTTTTGATAAACGGTACTCAGACGTTCTCGTGGAGTGTGAGAAGTTGAAGAAGGAAGTCGAGGAACTACGCGCCCAGCCACCGATGAGTGTGGTCACTGACAAGGCTGGTCAGTGTGATTGCAACTGTGACTGTGAAAGTTTTCAACAGGAAGTGGAGTTGCATGCTGAACATGCGCAATATTTCGAGACGAAGTACTTGAAAGTTCGCACAGAGTGCGATAAGTTGAAGAAGGAAGTCGAGTGTCTCCGCTCCCAGCAGCCAACTATTGCGACATCAGGAGACCAGGGTGTGCTAATTGCAGCCAGAATTTTGGAATCGATGAAAAGTTGAATTTGGCTTTGTTGTGCAATATAGCAAGACCTGTTCCTCCTCTGCCTTTGTCTTTTGGCATAATTGCTTTGTCTTCAGTATTGACTCCTGAATGCTTCGTATATTTCTGACTGTTTCTGAATTATGTACAACTTTTGTAATATTGGTCAAATTAGTTTTGACCAGGGTTTGTGTAGGGTGGTTGAATTTTTTTGGTTGGTCCAAATTGTGTTGTGTGGTCCAAATGTGATGTATCATCACACCACCATGTGCCCCGCCACCCCCAGGTTTTGGTAATGCCATTCTGATACATGCTTCATAGAAGGAACATACATTTTTTCCGTTAGGGCATGACAATTTTGAAAAATTCAAACAAAAATGGGAAGAGAGAATGGTAACATCATTTTCCATGTGATGCCCCTGTGCCAAATTTTGGTTCATTTTAAGAATGTAAGGTGACAAATTACTCGAGGAAGCTAGTTGGAGTAGACGGGCATGACCGGATTGGCATAGGGGATTTATTTTTTGAAGGATGTTATTTTTCATGGACAATATCTGACACAAACAATAAAATGTTAAGGTCTCATATTATTCTGAATGATTGTGAATTACTTATGACGTTTGGAAGTATTGGTATACGTGAGAATCGAGTACATGCACGACTTCACGCGTCCACAACTAATCGGCCTCATCGTCTCTCGCGTCCACAACTAATGCCATTCTGATACAGAGAGTCAGAGGCTATAAAATAATCGGCCTCATCGTCTCTCGCGAGCTCGTCCTCTCCCCTCCCATCAACTCACCGCACCTCCGAGGCATCGACTTCCTCGTTTCCAACCGCAGCAGCATGAAGACAGGTCTTGCGTACGAGGCGGAGCAATCGGCGGCCGCTCGCGCAGAGGATGCCTCTGCGGTAGTGGCCGTCGCGGCGGGTGAGGCTTCACCGGGTACCCAGGCCGCTCGTCTCCTCTGCTTGTCTGATTCTTCGACCTCGGTCGAAACGGGCGTCCTGGCCGTCGAGGAGAAGGTGGATAGCAACGCCGTTGCTCCCGCCGAAGATCTGCAAGGCGTTGCAGGCCACCACGGCGAGGTCTTCCTCGACCCGGTGCTGGACGCGGACCTCGACCCCTTCGACGATTTCGGCCCAAACGTTCAGTTCCAGGAGGATGTCGAGGGTGACGACGAGGAGGTACTGCTCTTTTACCGAAACTGTCCCGATCCTTTTTGTGTCATATTACTGTTCACGTGGTTTGCACGAACCTGGTTCTTGATTGATTTGATCTCCTACCTTGTTCTTGTAGACGTACTTGATTCTACGGTTCGTACGGTCAGATTCTAGTTTAATTTCGACTAATCTGCCATGTAGTTGGCTTGATTTGTCATATAATTAATTTATGTGTTCATACTTAGTGGACTTGCAATTGTTGTGGCTTATGTTCATTGCTGTTCATAGGGTTTTCTCGTGATTTAGTATGATTTCTTCTGCCATTTACTTGTTCTACACATTTAATTTTAGGGTTTCTAAGGTTTGCTTATGATAGTGCAGTATTTATTCGATCTGTCATTAAGCACCTGATTATTATGTACTTTATAATTCACAGGAATATTCTGACGACATGGACGACAACAAGGAGCGCAGGGACCAGAAGAGCCGCTACGTTCTGAAGCGGCTGAAGGGTGGTGAAATTCGTTTCCGCAAGCGCGGGGAGCTATTTTGCCCATTCTGTGGCAAAATCCTCCAGAAGGACATCCGCAGCCTGATCCAGCATGCGACGGGTGTAGGCCTAAGTACATCGGGGAAGCACCGCCCTGCAACCAAGGCCAAGCACGCAGCATATGGCCTCTTCCTCCAGAATTACGTCTTGCCTGGCTTGTTCCCAGTCAACGCCCCTGCTGCTGGCCCTCATGCTCCTGGTCCTGTTTAAAGTTCATATGTGTAATCTTATTCCCTTTGGAAGTTCAGTATTAAACTCTACTAGTACAACCGTGGTGGTCTTGTGATGGTAGTACTCTTTTGATGCATTTGTGATGTAGTAGTACTAGTATTTTTTTTTGAAATGGTATAGTACTACTAGTATCTAAGAAAAGTACTCCCTTCGATTCACATTCATTTTACACCAAGAAATATGGATCGGAGTGAGGGAGTAAATTAAACATGGCATCTCGTGCATGAAGCTTGACATATCGATCAGGTTGGCTAGAATGGCAATACAATGCTGCTCATTAGGCAAATGCATGCCATGTAAAGAAGTCTATACTGACATAAAAAAAGACTACATTGGGGATTAGAGTCAATTGGGGCATCTACAATACAGAAAATCTTGCTTGTAGCTGATTTTGGCTAAGAGGGTTTTACTCACATTACACGTGCCACTTTCCTTGTGTGCAAAACAAGTTCCAATAAAGGAAGAGGAAAGAAAAGGACATTGTGGGCGAGATTGAACACCTTTTTTATGTGTTAAGCTGAGGCCTCGTTAAGCTGAGGATGACTTAGGCCTAACAGCTCAGCACACCCACAAATAAATCTCCTTGCACGCACCACTGCCAGCAAAAATAACAGAATTAGCACGCAAGATTAAGAATGAAGTGAATTTAATTAACTTGGTTAGCTTTTCAAGCAATATATTCAGAGAAAGAGCACACATGTTCGGCTCGAAATAATCGTAAGAGAAGAACAATAAATCTAAGGCACCCCACTTCATCGGAAGAAGGGGCGCGACAACGCATGGATTCATATATACCTTGAGTCGACGCTGGCTCATAGAAGGGCGGCCGCGCCTCGAGGATGCCGGCGACGTCTCCACCTCGGTATCACATGTGACTGCTTCTCGACGGGCGGTGCGCCACGCCATGTAGAAGATCTATCAAAAAAGGAGAGCCCGATGACGCTACTGACGCCTCAACCTTGATAGCACCGGCCTGTTGCTCCGCACTGAGATGCGCCACATGCAAGATTTAGCGGATGCGCCAATTTAAGAGATATGTCATGATCGTTGTAATAAATTTCACCGTGATGATGATTTGATCCTGCACTCGGCCTTGAACACAAGTACTAGTACAGTCTCACAATTTTTTTTATCATTATACTTTGCGAGATTTAGCGGATGCACCAATTTTAGAGATATGTCATGATCGTTGTAACGAATTTCAACGTGATGATGATTTGATCCTGCACTCGGCCTTGAACATAAGTACTAGTACATTCTCACAATTTTTTATCATTATACTTTGCGAGATTTAGCGGATGCGCCAAATTAGAAGATAGATCATGATCATGGTAACACACTTTTCAATGTAATGATGATTTGATGTTGCACTCGACCTTGAACATAAGTCCTAGTACGGTCTCACAATTTTGTATCATTATACTTTGCAAGTTTTAGAGGATGCGCCCATTTTCAGAGGTAGATCATGATCATGGTAACAAATTTTAAACGTGATGATGATTTGATGTTGCACTCGACCATGAACAGAAGTACTACTACTGTCTCACAATTTCTTTATCATTATAGTTTGCCAGATTTAGCGGATGCGCCAAATTTAGAGATAGATCATGATCGTGGTAACAAATTTTCAACGTGATGATGATTTGATGTTGCACTCGGGCTTGAACAGAAGTACTAGTACGGTCACTAATTTTTTTAGCATTATACTTTGCAACGAATGCACCAATTTCAGGTGCATGTCACCAGATCTGTGTCCGATGATGATCATGGTAGTAACCGATGTTCAACTTGATGATGATTTGATTTTACAGTCGGCCTTGAACAGAGGTACTAGTACGGTCTCACAATTTTTTATCATTATACTTGTACCTTAGCGAAATTCAAAATCTCATAGCGGCAAAACTTCCCGCCCACAAAATACAAAAATTTCACACGCTTCCAAATTCCGATTCTACCCCTGTGGAGATGACAGCAAAGTCGGTTGGTGGGGGGGTCTGGCCGTCATTTTTTGGATCACCACCTCCCTAGCCCCGGATACCCTCCCAAAAAAATTCATTTCCCTCAGTCTCTCATCTGAGACCACCCACCGGAACTTCTCAAGTCCCTCTCTCTACCACCTCCACGACCACCGCACCGGAACATCCCCGCCGGACTTCCCTGGCCTACCCGAGCCCTCGCGATCCTCGTCATCCGGCTGCCTGCCGGAGCCGCTTCATCGACGCCGTCATCAACCGGACCGGATCATCCCCGCCGAACCTCGAAACCATATGCTCATCCAGCAGTCTACCGCAGTCGCTTCAGCTGCGGTATCGTCCACCCCACCGGAGCCGCTTCGCCGGATCCGTCGTCCACCGCATCGTATCTTGCTCACCGACACCGCTGTGCATGAACCGGATCTGCTTCACCGGCGCCGTGCATGATCTAAACTCTTCTACTGTCGCTTTTCTATTGCTTGCCTGCAAGTTCTTGTTTAATCTTGGGGGAACCTGTTTGTGCTAACGACGCGCCGTTACGTTTTTGCAGATGAGATGAGTAACCATGAAGTGTAATGGCCGTCTCTCCAACCCCAAGTAGCACATGTAGCGTACTTCATCACCGGATCTATCAACCCCAGGAAGATCTGCTGTGACTCCCACAGAGTGCTTCTCCTAATGTAAGTCCCTTGTTTTAGCGCCATGTTCTGGGTTCAGATGCTTGTTTGTCTGAAGCTCTTTTAGTTCATTCCTAGCTATGACCGTAACACGTTGCTATTTTCTACTTCATTGCTAACTTTAAGCGATTGAACATTTTGGTTTGCATTCCCTGCTCTGTAGATGTAGCCATCATAACTTCTATCTTGCTCAGTCGTTGTTACAAAAATTATACTGTAGGTATTATAGTAACATCCTGCTATTATTTAGTTCATGGCCAATTTTAAGTAATTGCACATGTTGGTTCGCATTCCCTGCTCTATAGCTTTTGGCATCGTAACTTCTATATTTGGTTTACATTCCCTGCTCTGTAGATCTAGCCATCATAACTTTATCTTGCTCAGTCGTTGTTACAAAAATTATGGCCTGCTACTATGTTGTTTGTGCCAATTTTTTACTCCATGAACATGTTGGCTTGCATTCCCTGTACTACAGGTGATGCCATTGTTTTGTATCTAGTTCATTGTAAGCTAACAAAGTAAGGACTTAGTTTGGCATGCTATCACTCTGCTATCTAGCCTGTAGTACAAATAAACTTGTCATACTACTAGATAATAATTTTGCGTGCCATCTTGTTCTTCAAAAGCTGCATTATTGACTTGTTTCTCTGACTTGGCATGACGCTCACATATGGAAAGCTGAACATATTGGTTTGCATTCCCTCTTATACAAGTTCACAGGTGATCCCACTATATTCTGTATCTGGTCCATCCTAAGCTCCAGCATCAACTATCCTCTATGTGTTGCTCATTACAAGTTTATATCCCGAAACATCTTGATTTGCATCCCCTTCACTATAAGTTCAGGAGTATTATTTAGTTCACGGCCAAAATGAAGTAATTGCACTTGGCACATGTTGGTTCACATTCCCTCCTCTTTAGCTTTTGCCATCGTAACTTCTATTTTTTGGTTTACATTCCCTGCTCTGTAGATGTAGCCATCATAACTTCATCTTGCTCAGTCGTTGTTACAAAATTTATAGCCTGCTACTCTGTTGTTCATGCCAATTTTGTACTCCCTGAACATGTTGGTTTGCATGGGACTCGACAGTAGTAAGTCTGCTGTTTCATTCTAACATGCTCTGTTATATTGGCTGTTGGTATGCGGCATGCACTCTTTGTTTGCTTATTGTGCGCATTACAATGATCTTGTTATAACGACGAAATGATGAGTTCCAAATTCTTTGGCAAACAATATTGTAGTGTCTTTGCCTTTCCATTGTTGCTGTCTTAACTTGTAATGTCTTTGTTTCAGATATAGGTGCTGCATGGACAACTTAAAAGATTGCCGGATCGCTTCATTGTATTGCTAGGTTTAATTACCATTCAATTTCTCTGGGTTCTGTAATATTTTTTCAATGCCTTGCAGCTGATGTAATATTTAGTTAGTTTTTATAGTTCTTTCGCGCATTTTTTCTTTGGTGCTTGTGGTAAGTGAGGCTATCCGACAGAAATCAATGCTGCGTAAATATTCTCAGTATCTAAATCACGAATTCCCATCCCTTAAACGGCCCATTTAAGCGAAATCACATATGTGCCTGCCCGCAAATTCCTAAAGCCCATATTATGCCAGCATATAAACAGCAACTAAACGGGCTGGCCCACTTACTTATTGGGCTGGCCCACTTACTTATTGGGCCAGCCCATTTGATTGACGGTGGACCCCACACTCTAGTTGGGCTGGCCCACTTGCTTTAAGGTGGACCCCACCCACTACTTAGTTGGGCCAGCCCAATTGCTTTTGTGGTGGACCCCACATACTAAATGGGCCGGCCCTTTAAGAGGAAAGTGGGACCCGCCTGTGTTTTTGGCCCGGCCCACTATCTTGTTGGGCCGGCCCACTGCTATATGGTGGACCCCACAAACTAATTGGGCCGGCCCACCTGCTATATGGTGGACCCCACATACTAATTGGGCCGGCCCTTTAACAGAAAGTGGGACCCACCTGTGCTTTTGGCCCGGCCCACTAATTTGTTGGGCCAGCCCATTTGCTTTTGTGGTGGACCCCACATACTAAATGGGCCGGCCCTTTAAGAGGAAAGTGGGACCCACTATCTTGTTGGGCCGGCCCACCTGCTATATGGTGGACCCGATACTAATTGGGCCGGCCCTTTAACAGAAAGTGGGACCCACTGTTTTTGGCCCGCCCACTATCTTGTGCCGCCCCACTTGCTATATGGTGGACCCTACGTACTAAATGGGCCCTTTAACAGAAAGTGGGACCCTGTGTTTTTGGCCCGGCCCACTATTTTGTTGGGCCGGCCCACTTGCTATATGGCGGACCCCACAAACTAAATGGGCCGGCCCTTTAACAGGAAAGTGGGACCCACCTATGTTTTTGGCCCGGCCCACTATTTTGTTGGGCCGGCCCACTTGCTATATGGTGGACCCCAAAAACTAAATGGGCCGACCCTTTAACTGGAAAGTGGGACCCACCTGTGCATTTGGCCCGACCCACTAGCTTGTTGGGCCGGCCCACTTGCTATACGGTGGACCCCACACACTAAATGGGCCGGCCCAGTTGCTGTAAGGTGGACCCCACATGTTAAATGGGCCGGCCCATTTAAGTTTTGACCAGTCAACCTTAGAGGTTAGGCCCGGCCCACGTAACTAATGGACCAGCCCAGCTATATAGTTGACCGGTCAAACTATGTCATCTGGCCCGGCCCGCTTAAGACGTGGCAGGCCTCGTGTGGGCCTACCATCTACCACGGGGTTTCAGCCGGTTAACGCCGTTAACTGGCAGTTAACGGCGTCTGCCACGTGTCAGTTTGCATGACGTCAGCAGTCAACGGGCTCCCGAAAACACTTCCGCAACGGTCCGATTTTCCGTGGCGGAAGGGCGCCCAAGCGCGACGGACCGAAAAAATCGTCGTTGGACTTTGCCTGACGCAGTTTCCACAACGGAACCCATATCGTCGGGTTAGGCCCATAGGCGACGAAAAATGCCCCTTAGTTGACGATTTTGGGACGTTGTCTATCAGAACTTTTCTTGTAGTGCCGCGCCTTTGAAACGTTGAAGACTTTGCTGGCTCATGGGTCCCACATGTCAGCTTCTATGAACAATAAACATTTCCTTTCTTGGAGTTATTTTGTACCCCTAATTTCTGGCTATTTGCCTTTTTTCTTTCGATCCCCGCCGCTTCGAAACGTAGAGGACGCTGCTGGCTCGTGGGTCCCAGATGTCAGCCTCCATGAACAATAAACCTTTCCTTTGTTGGATTTATTTTTCACCCTCTGATTTTGGCTATTTCCTTTTTCTTTTGATCCACTGCCGCCTTGGAAACGTTGAGTAAGCTGCTGACACATGGGCCCCGCATGTCATCCTCTATGTACAATCAACTTGCAAGATCTTGGAGCAAAAGAGCTTGTATTAGTGGGACCCATATGTCAACCTCTATGTACAATAAAAGTTTCCTTTCTTGGATTATTTGTAGCTCCTGATATTTGGTCACTTTCCTTTTTCTTTCGATCTCAAGCCGCCTCTGAAACGTTGAGTAAGGTGCTGGCTCATGGGACCCGCATGTCATCCTCTATGTACAATAAAGTTTCTTTTCTTGGATTTTTTTACCCCTGATTTTTGGTCACTTGCCTTGACGCTGCTGGCTCATGGGTCCCACATGTCAGCATCTATGAACAATAAACCTTTCCTTTGTTGGATTTATTTTTTACCCCTAATTTCTGGCTATTTGCCTTTTTCTTTTGATCCCCGCCTTTGAAACGTTGAGGAACCTGCTGGCTCATGGGACCCGCATGTCATCCTCTATGTACTATAAAATTTCTTTTCTTGGATTTTTTTCACCCTCTGATTTTTGGCTATTTCCTTTTTCTTTTGATCCTCCGCCTTTGAGTAAGCTGCTGACTCGTGGGACCCGCATGTCATCCTCTATGTACAATCAACTTTCTTTTTTTGGAGTTTTTTACCCCCTAATTTCTGGCTACTTTCTTTTTCTTTTGATCTCAAACCGCATTTGAAACCTGAAACCGCTGCTGCAAAATGGGACCCGCATGTCATCCTCTATGTACAATAAGTTTCATTTCTTGGTTTATTTTTGGCTCCTGATATTTGGTCACTTGCCTTTTTTTCGATCTCATGCCGCCTTTGAAACATTGAGTAAGCTGCTGTCTCATGGGTCCCGCATGTCATCCTCTACGAACAATAAAAGTTTCCTTTCTTGGAGTTATTTTTTACCCCTAATTTCTGGCTACTTCCTTTTTTGTTTTGATCCACTGCCGCCTTTGAAACGTTGAGGATTCTGCAGACTAATACAAGCTCTTTCTCTCCAAGATCTTGCAAGTTGATAGATTAAATCATGGAATTATTAGGATATGTTTTAAATTTCAAATCCACTTTATGAATTATTAAAAATACCGTTATCCATGTGGGTATGGAGCGATCAAGGATTTTCATATTGGGCATGAGCAGTTTCAAAAATTGGAACCCAATAATTTAAAATAAATAAAAACAACTTTTATGTAGAATCTCCGTGTATTTTTTTTTTGCCAATCATAGGATCTGTGTTTCATTAGAAAAGGGCCGAAATTGCATGAGCAGAAAGGCCCATTTGTAGTTATTGGGCTTCGACAGCCGGAGCAAGTAGGCCGATAGCAATTACCATGTAGATGGCCGTTGGCAACCCAAAGTGAAATATTGGGCCCAACAGGGGAAGGCTGAACAGTACTATTTTCTAATTGGAAGGTGGTACATGGCGTAATCCTGCCAAAAAAAAAGATGGACACGGGTTGCTGAAATTTGCCCATCTGCGCCTAATATCGCCGCCGCGGCTCCGCTTCCGCCGCCGCCGCCATGCCTCGTCTCGCGTCGAGCTCGCGGTACTGCCGCGTCTCGGGCACGGGGTACCGCGGCGTCCGCGCGCGCCCCAAAGGTACGTATTACGCGGAGATACGTGACGGCGGCGAGCGCATCGGCCTCGGCACCTACGAGACCGCGCACGAGGCCGCGCGCGCGTACGACGCCGTGGCGTGGCGGCTCGGGCGCCCGCGATCGTCGATGAATTTCCATGACGTGTGGACGCGCCAGCAGGCCGAGGATCTCGCGCCGCCGCCGTACATCGTTAGACAGGAGGAACAGCGCCGCCGCCGCGAGACGGAGCGCCGTTTGCGCATTGCCGAGCGGGACGAGCGCGCGGCGCGCGAGTGGGCGGCCCGCTTCCCCGAGGACGTAGCCGCCGAGAACGAGCACTTCCGCAGACGGAGGGCGGAGAAGGCTACGAGGCGGGCTGCGAAGAAGGAGGACCGCGCACAACGGAGGGCGGAGAAGGCGACGAAGCGGGCCTTCATCGAAGCGCAGCTCGCCGGGCCGACCACCATTGGCGAGGACGACCCCCGTTGGATTGACCTCTTCTCGTCGGATCCGGTGTCGGGCACGACACCGGACTCGTCAGATGTCGAGTTTTAGTTTAGTTTTATCGCACTACTTTGTACAAATATGAACTACGGAGTATCTATCAAGCTAATTTTCTCCTATTTTATGTCTATTTCTAGTCTTTATTTGATCTTCTGTTTTACTGCACTCTATTTTTCATTATATTCTGTTTTTGGCGCTGCATTATAGCGCCTCTGAAAATACGCTGTTTCAGCCCTGCATTTGGCCGCCACAGTTTGCAGCTTCCGGTGAAGCTATTGCCGGCTCCATGCGCAGCATCAGCCCACAGCGCCAAAATATAGAGCCACTGCTGGAGTTGCTGTAATATGTTTGTCAGCAGGAGCTTACCTAATTAGTGAAAAAGATGTTCAGCGTGGGATTCGATAAAAGGATCTTCATGTTTTTTTCCTAGCGATCCTAGTTCGGACTTTTGATTGTGTTGGCTAGTGCATGAAGCTTGACACCTGTATTATGTGATCCTGATATGAGGATAAGAACACCTTCAGGTTGCATTGCTAATGGTGTCTACTGCAGCAGTGGCGTACCTTCAATGGAGACTGATGCAAGAGAGTTGGTACTGGTGAACCTGCACCTGACATCATCGTGCCACCTGAAGTAGGTTGTGTATTGGGATTAGACTGATAAGCATAGCACCTTGCAAAGAACAAGATGCTGCTAGTGTTGGTTAACGTGATTTTACGACAAAAGTCATGTATGCTCAACAGGTGCCGTACCTAGTTTGGATATTGTGTTGTTACCCTTTTGTGGTTTGGTGTTTGTCCAACAGAGAAAGCTACTCTTTTCCCGTGTAAGTGTTATTATGTGAACAAAAGTTGTATGTACATATATATCGGTCAGAGAACCAAGATTGCATATTCTTGCCTGGTTATAACACATAAGTCATAATAACAATTAAAGAGAAAAGGAACATTTGCCTTTGCAATGTGATTGTGCCAAGTAGATTAGACAACCAACCACAAACATTACAGGTCAACAGCCAAACGCATGCGAAAGTCCTAAGGTAAGCTCCATAATACATGTTGAAACCAAAAGCCTAGAAACCATAAGAAAGGTAGCTCCACATCACAGTTCCACGACAGCAGCATACTGATCATAAAACATATATCAAGTCAGGACAGCTGCACCACTGGGTAAGCATCCATGGGGTCTGGCTCAAGAGCGAAGACTGTGTGAATGCTGCAAAATGTGGCTCTTGCCTCACCCCACCCATACATCTTATCATGGAACCTTACCAAATCAGCATGAATCATCTTGACATAAACATAGCTCCTCTCTCCATGCTGATGGGATTGAACAATGCGCCAGTTGCAGTGCTTCAGCTTGTCAAACAGTATGCAGGAGATAACGAAGCATGCTGGCTGGTCTTTTGTAGTGACAATGGCTTGGAGTAGCTGGTCCTGTGAACCACCCAACTGGATCTTTAGAGCTTGAAGGACAGTCCGTGCCATATAAGCTACCGTTGCTGACTTCAGCTCGGGTTCAGGTGAATGACAGCTGACATCTTGTCCTCGAGATGCAGATCCTTCTTGATCAGATTCAGCGGAATCATCACCACTACTTACAGGTGCATCAGGTTCTACAGAAGGCACATCAGGTACATGCTCCAGTTCATAGGAGTTGGGTGGGACAGCACTGTTTGCTGAAATCTCTACAATACCAGCTCCAGGTAGACCACCAGTATCTACAGAGGGTAAACCACCAATATCCACTTCAGAGGATTCTCGTGGCACGACACCTTTCGCTAGAGGCTCTACCCTACCAGCTCCAGGTCCACCACCAGTCAGTACTGTGGGCATAGTCATGACGGGTTCTACCAATACAAAACCTCCTTCGGGTGGCGTGGCAACTTCGGGTGCAGGATCATCAGTAGCAACTCCAGCATCAGCACCAGTTACATCGGTCTTGACAATAGGTAAACCGTCTTGCTCTAGTTCAGAGAATTCCCGTGGCACGACACCGTTCACTAGAGGCTCTACACTAGCAGCTCCAGCTGCACCACCAGTTTCTACAGCAGGGGGTAAACCCAATCCACAACCTTCTTCATGTGGCACGATGATGCCACGTATAGGCTCATCAGTACCAGGTCCAGCTGCATCAGTCTCCATAGACAGTAAACAAGGTGGCGTCGGAGGTTTAAAAGACTGGCATGCCATTTCACCTTTGTCATCAGACAATATAGAGTTTTCTTCAACTCTATGTTTCTGCAATAATAAGCACATGAACAGAAATTAGACCAGAGCATCTAGCCATCTAACGGGGGCAGCAGCAAAACAAGCGTCGGTCCATATGTTTACCTTGTCATCTGGGATATCAGAACACACAGATTTAGAAGTCATTTCACATAGCATCCGCTTTTTCGTTCCTTCCCCTACGTCCATCTGGAATAAGTAATACTATTGATCACATAAAACTAATTAATCAAATAAATGCATATGTTGAGAAGTTTGCACGGCAAATTGTGGATTCTGCTTTCATCACCTACGAATCATCGTTCTATATATTTACCTTGTCATCTAGGATATCAGAAGTCACAGAATGAGAAGTCATTTCACTAAGTATCGGTTTTTTCGCTCTTTCCCCTCCATCCATCTGCAATAAGAAGTAATATTGATCACATAAAGCCAATTCAACGAATATATGCATATGTTGAGAAGTTTGCACAACAAATTGTGGATTCTACTTCCAATCACCAAGTAATCTCGTGAGAAATGCATGATCAAGATATGTTTCTCCCTCTTGATCGACATCTGCATCTCCATTAAGACTAATCATCGTGCGATGGTGCTCTTCAGAAGAGCGCATACAATTCCAATCACCAGACAAGCAAAAAATTGTTGATTCTAGTAATGATTAATCAGCAGTGGCCATGGAACGACCACAGATCGACCAAGCAAAAAAAAATCATCAGCCTACTGACCACCAAGCAAAGGAAACAAACTAGGCCCATACATGGCCTCACAAATCATCATCAAACGTCGATCAAACTAGCAAGTTTGAACATGGATTACTAATTTATTTTCTGATAAAGTGAGTATATTAATATCGAAAGATATTGATTACACTGAGCCTCTGCAACAACGCAATACCTTACTGGTAGTACGGATGCACAAGGATTCCTAATACTCCCTCTGTTCGGTTTTAATTAGTCGACGCGAGGGAGAGAAGAAAATGAACTGTCGATGCTTTCAACTAGAGTCAATTAAATACGAACGGAAGAAGTACGTAGTAGTATTGACAAATATCCGGATCTAGTCTAAAAACAAATTGGCATGTAAATCCTAGTAGTCTACTAAACTAGGATCAATACCCTAGATTAGGGTTGCAAGCGGCGTCCGCGAATCGTCCCGCAAAGCAGAAAATTAGAGCAAATAGTGGTTGAGATTAGAGCAGATTTAAAGCACTCGCACTGAAACTAGCTAGCCCGCTACCCACCCCGCTTGACACCCTGCCCTAGATGTGAATCTACACCAAATATTCAAACAAGGATGAGCAACCGCCAATAAAATTTTATCCGCACATCATCATCTCTACCATACAAAAGGGTATGGTGATTTCACATACAACCATTGTTGCCGCGGGACGAGGATGAGTGATGCGCCGCGGAGAAGGTGCCTCACGCCTCTGTCGCCGCCGCCGTCGAAGAGGAAGTCGAAGCCGCGCGATTGTGGTCCGTCGCCGATATGGAGGTGGAGCTACTAGGGAAGAGATGGAGGTGGAGGTGGAGAGGGAGTGATGGTTTGTACTAGTGGCGGCCGGTGAGGTAGTTATAAATACAGCCTCTCTCTCTTTTTTGGCAAGGAATGCAGCTTCTCTTGGAAGGCAACGAGGCAACGCACTCCAGATTTCGTATATTACTATAATAATATGGGCGGAGAAATTTGGACGCATCTGTGTTGTCTTGTCAAATGAATCACCAGGATTTGCTTTTAGTACTCCAGATTTGGGCGACCCAAGGAAGTAGAGATAGTAATGTACGCCATCTAGCTGCACGCTATCAAATCAAATAAATGGTCATGCCATTTACTTTTAAGATGGTGCAGCAGTTATTCTGACCAAAGAAACATGCACGTCTGCTGATTATTTCTGATGGGTATACATTTACCGTCCGCTAGCAAAGATTGTTTGGCACATTGTTCTTATGGCTTTCAACATCACACCCCTTAATAATATTATTAATCAATGTTTGGGCAATCAATTGAGTGTGTTAATAAAAAATTAAAACCCACAAATCCAACTGTACTATTTTTAGGGCCATATGAAGGACAAGGAATGATTTTAAATGCCATATGGAGTACCTCCAACCATGTGAAATATGGTTCTGTCATGCAGGTGATACCCATGGCTTCGCATTGGATCTGTATGTTGTCCTACATACAGTCAACTATGAAGTACCACGATTTGGTTTTTGGGTGCAACCGGCTAGAGAATGATGCACGGGTTTGTACAGCCAGTACAATTCACATTAAGATTTTCTGATAGGATGTTGATGTGTATATGTAAGAATCATACACTAGAATGTCTTCTATGTTTAGATGGTTGATCTACGTTTATACTTTCTGTGAACCATGAGGTTAAGACCTTTGTACTGTAATAAAGATTGCTAAATAACAGTATATATGTATGCCTCTAGGGACACTGAAACAGCCAAACAACCATGCATGTGTATAGACCGTATTTGATCAAATTAAAAGAAGCACCTGGGTTCATGCAAATAGCATAAATTTATCACCTAAGTACATTAGCTATAAATAGTTAAATAGGAGTCAAGACCAACTGAGCTAGCTAGTAGTATGATCCTACTATTACATAAATATCCCTAACTCTGATTGTCTTTGTTCCAGTCCAGCGCGTTGGTGTAGCTTGGGATGAACCAAAACCCCGTATGCCAGTTGGCCCCTGGACCGCTGCTTGAGAAAGATATGCTTTGGTGGTCTTCGCCATTTAGACTGAAGCGGAAAATTTCTTGATGTGATGTGTCAAACTGAGAGCCAATGGCCTGAGGCGTGGTGTAGATGCAGTTTCTTCTTGTCAAATATCCTGGGGGAAATGTTGCACCACCCACTGGCATGAAAATCGGATAGTTCAACCCAAGGAACATAGAATAGTCTCCAAGATTAGTAACCCTTTCCCACGGGTTGGCTGGAAGTAACCGACTAGTGTCATTCGAGAATACAATGCAGGTATACCCCGAATAGCTGTGAACAGCGCGACCGCAATGGACAGAAGGGGTACTATCATAATAAGTTGGAGCACCGTCAGCGTCAAAATCCATTACGCCACGTGCATAGACCAGGAGAAGTCTAGAACGATCTTGAGATCTTGCCAGCCACCACGTACGACTATTAGAGTCAAAATCATCATCGCCATCAAATCCAGCCGTCCACGGAATGAATGGAGCAGGGAGCACTATAGGACCTTGAAAAAGGAAAGAACACGTCACATGAAAATATATTTCATGATTTATCTACTAGTGATATTGATTTGATATTGGGATGCCAATACTAGTACTTTATAAAATCATGGTCGAACATAAGATGGTTTGAAATATATTTCGAACATCTTGGTAAAACTTCATATGGATTTAAAACATGTTCCCGAAAATATTGGTCCAAATTTTAGATGGTTTGAATATAGTACTCCTTATTCTCTAGAACCGGGGGAATATAAACAAATGAAAGTCTTTATCAATATTGCATGGCACCTTTATTGATTCTATTTCTACTCTACCTTAAATTTTCTAGGGAGTAATAATAAAGAAACTTAATTACTAGGGGGCCTTTTTCCTAAGGAACAACATGCACATTAGACCATACTAAAATTCCTATAGATGTTAAATTCTATATATGTCCATACCACAAGAGGGTTATGGTGTGCGCCTATGGAATTCCTTTAAGCCAAAAGATGCCAAGACAGTTCAACAAATAAGAGGTGAAATACTATATAAGTTACGTATATAAAAAAGATAGGGAGGAAATGTTACCAAATTGATTAGGATCCCATGCATAAACATTTCCAAGCTCAGTAACGGCGAACACAAGTCCGTTATGTATAATTGCATCGCAGTATATGGCGCCGTACTGAAACTGGTTTTCAAGAAATATCCATGTACGAGGATATTCGCCATGGAGGTAGGCAATTGCAAAGTCGAAGATTGCGACAAGGGAGAAATCTTGATACCCCCTAGCAGCTGTAGGAACTTGGCAAATAGCTATCTTCTGCAGTTGAATAGCAGAACGCTGATACTCGAATATAAGTGGATTGCGTGTGGTTTCCAACTTCTTCCTCAAAGATGGAAGCTTAATCTTGCGATGAGTGTAGACATTGAGGAGGTTCCACTTGCCTTCGGGGCCAACCATGGCGATCCAATCTCCATTGGCGCCTGCCCGCTCCTCATCCTTACCGTGTGGCATTAGGCCATCATAGGAGAACCTGTCCAGCGGCAGTAGTTTGCACTTGCTGTGCACCGGCAAATCCTCCTTGAACACCGCCCATGGTTTATCCGCCGGGTCACAACAGAGAACACACGGAAGGCCAAACGGCTGAGAAGCAGGCAGAGTGGCACTGTATTTGGCTGACTGAAGAATACTTTTGGAGGAACCGACTAGGGACGCGGCGGTGATGGCGTCGCACTGGCTGATGAGCACTTCAAGGGGGCCTTCCGTAAACACCTTGTGAAACAGCCCAGATCCACAGACCCTGCTCGATTTCGCCATCGCAATGAGGCAGGTGGTACAATGGGGTTGGTATTTTCTTGGGAGATCTACTGATTCGAACTTTGGGAGAGAGATGGCGATCAATGGCGGCAGGTGGGGGTTTGAGTTGGAGAACAGAGGCTCTCAAACTGGGCACTGCTGGATAGGATGCGAAAGCGCCATGGCGGAGACGCAGGCGCGTGCTATGGAAGATGGGCGGAGTGGGGATAGACGACGGAGGTGAACCGAGACGCTCCTCCTCTTATGCATATACTGCCTACTGCAGTTTCGAGGAGAGTGTGAATGTGTTCAAAAAAAGAGGAGAGTGTGAATGTGTTCAAAAAAAGAGGAGAGTGTGACTGTGACCCGACACCCGAGTAGGAGCCGAGCAGACGGACTATAGGAGTAGCCCCATCATTACAGAACATTAATCGTGCTTCCTACAATAAATAAGTGAAACATCCCAGGCTTGTGTTGTCTAATCAAATCGATGGCCATGTCAGTATTATGGTGAACAAATAAAACAAATACACACCAACCTTGTTCTTTTTGCAACGTACACCAACCTAGCAAGGCATCAACCTTCTCGCCATCAACTACGACTCCGTGGCTCCGTCCCACCAAAGTTGTCTCAACTTTGTAAAAAAAATACATCTATCCATCTAAATTTTAACAAAGGTGAGACACTTTTGGTGGGACCGAGGGAGTACAAAAAAACTTCACTACTCCATGCTAGTATCGGCCACTAATTCAAATTTCAACTGAAGGCGTGCTATTTTATGGTCCTGAAAATTGCCAAAAAAAATACAACCCAAAAATGCAACAGATCCATGTTAAGGGGGTACACCCTACGCAATATACATTAAGAAACTTCGAAACTTCAGCGACCTTGTAAGAATGCCCATGACAGTGCAGTTTTGCCAAATTAGGAAGAGACGAAATATGAATTCAACCAAAGAAATCTAAACGAATCCTTAGACAATAGCATAGTTAACACGTTCAGAAAAAAATGATGACTCCAAAAGAACAACATTAGCAAGAAATACTCCATTTTAGTTTGAATTTGCAGTCACATACATATACTAGTAGTACTGCCAAAATACTATAATACTCCGAGCTGCATTCTAGCACTCCAACTAGCTAGCTAATAGTTCTGGAGTAGTAGTACTACTATACAAGTCCAAAATACATCCGAACGAACCCTACTTCGAACTAAACTACTCCCTCCGATCTTCGAGTAACTACATTGCAGTATGACTAAACGAAGATTATTGTATAACCTTCTTGTTGATGCAAACGCAGATAGGCAACACACGCTGCCCTCCATTCTGCTTCGCGTAACGGGGCGGCACCGCCAGGAAAGAAGTGAGCTGCTGCAACATGATCGAGCTAGGCGTCGGGGAGCTCGTCGGCTCGATTACCGCCATCAAGGTGTCCGTCGAGAGGTCACTGGTCCCAGCCGTCGCCGGCGCCGGCGGACCAATCACCAACAGCTGCGCCTTGTACATCGGAAACAAGCACGCGGCCGACCTGATGCACACACAGGACACAATGGTGGTCGGGCCGAGCGCTCCAACGGTGATGGCGAACACGCTACCGTCTTCTTCCCCACTGCCGATGAACAGGTGTCCCCGCGGTTGTACCGGAACACGAACTATGCACCAGGCGGGTATGCCATACTGGAACGTAAACACTGGGATGGAGTGGGATGCTTGGAGGTGTACCAGGAGCTCCCGCGGCGGGCCGGTGAAGCTGCAGCCGGTATTGATGGCCTCTGTGCAGCCGCACGGACCATGCGGGCACGCGATATAGTGCTTGTAGGACTCCGTGGAGGCGACCAAGCTCTGGCAGCCGACGCACTTGACCATTGCCCCAGATCGATTCGACGGCGGCAATCTTGCCCCAGATCGATTCGACGGCGGCAACCACGCCGGCTGCTCGCACTTCTTGCACGGGTTCGGCGCAAGCTCGCCGACGCAGCGCCGACAGCCCATATGACCGCCCTTGCACTGCACGGAACAACGTACGTGGCATCAGTTGTCATTGACATTTCTCACAGGTGAACCTAAGAATGAAATCGGAAGGGAGCGACCTTGGATATGGGGGGTTTGAAGGGCAGCAGGCAGAGGGGGCACAAGAAGAGGGCCTCCTCCATCTTCAGAGAAGAGTGATCGGGAAAACGAGAACGGGATGGGTTCTTTTTTTTATACATGCCTTGGAGTGGAGTATGGATACTACTACTTATAGGAAGAACTTCCTTGCTAAGAATCGGCGTCGGCCGTACGCAAGCATAGATGCACCAGCGGCTCTGCAGTTTGTCAAAATAAAAGGACAGAGCTGCAGTGACTTGAAGTCTCCAAATCTCATTGTGACTTGGTGCCACCATCTACCAACCATTTGAGATCCAACGTTCCAAACTATCTCTTATTTCGAACCTAAAAACAAAAATTATGAAAAAAATCCAGTAAAATGTAGATGCCTTGTTCTAAAATCTGTGAATATTTCATCCCACTCGGACGATTAGCTTGTGATTAAAGAGCTTTTTACGTATACGAGCACTAGTTTAAACTAAATACTCCCTCTGATTCATATTAATTGACTTCAATATGGATGTATCTAGAACTAAAATGTGTCTAGTACATCCATATTAGAGTCAATTAATATGAACCGGAGGGAGTATATATTTGCTCACAAACCTTTGATTCAAATCGAATGAAACTTCACCAAAATATAAATCGAAATATGCACGATTAACTGGAAGTTCTTGAAATATTTCTGAGCAATTATAATAATTATTTAGTTTAAATTCTAAGTCGATCGCATACATTGGATCTGAGATGGATGGTGGATGGTGGCACCAAGTCACTGTGAGACTTGGAAGTATCAAGTCAGTGAAGCTCTATCCCAAAATAAAAGCTTCGTGAAGGGGGCAGTTTGGTTCAAAAAAGAAGACAGTGCCAAGCAGTTGTCAAACAATACCCATATAGTCAAATGTACTCCCTCTGATTCAAATGAATTGACTCAACTTTGTCTAGATATATGGATGTATCAAGTCACTGAAGCTAAAATAAAAGCTTCATGAAGGGGGAAGTTTGGTTCGAAAAAAATACAGTGCCAAGCAGCTGTCAAATAGTACCATAACGTCAAATGTACTCCCTCCGATTCAAACGAAATGACTCAACTTTGTATTTTGCATGTTAAAGGTTTTTCGTAAAACTTGGCCAATCTTAACATAGTTTGCCTTTCTAAAAAAAGATATAAGCCCTAAGGCTCCTTTGATTCATAGGATGGGAAAACCATAGAAATATGAAAAACATAGGATTGAGATTTAATGGCTAGTTGAATCATATAGGAAGATGAGTTGTGTTTGATTGTGCCAAAGGAAATTTTCCATGAGGTATGACCTAATGTTTTATTCTTATAGGATTTGCACTGCAAGATTCCTATAGGATATGTTCCTATGAATCAAACAACTAGTGTGGGGAAAATTCACATGTGATCTAAATCCTACATAATTCCTATACAAATCCTATATATGAATTTTAGTTGTTAGGTCACTTAAAATGACTTCACTTGAAGAGTTACATTTTTGTTTTTTCTGAATTAGTAGTGATGCCTAACCATATATATACCTAAACCAAGAGAATCAGCATAAACTTATGTATATTAATAGTAAGCGCATATATGAATGTTTTTTATCTACAAACCCAGGGTCATATATATGTACATAGAAACATGCATATATGCTAGTTTTTGTACCTTGGTGTGTTCCTCTTTTGGGCTATCTCTTTTTTGTTCACCGATTCACAACCAACGCCCTAGATTAATTTGGCACTTAGAAAATAACATTTTGTTTTTGGCGCACTAACACAAATAGTAGTAGCACGGTCAACACTGTAGAGAAGTACAAAATAAATGTGTGTGGGAAAAAATGACTTAAAGTGACCATTACATTGAGAAAAAGGGTAGAACCAAGCATTGCACAGGGAAAAAGCAGTGTAGTGCCCAGAAGAAAAAAACAAGTTGGGTTATACTCCCTCCATCCTGAAATAATGGGTGTAGAGTTAAAATTTGTCCATAAAAGAGTGTACTTCTCGTTTTGCAATGCACTTCAAAATTTGTCCACAAAAGAGTGGTAGTAAAAAATATTTCTTTCTCATCACGAGGGATATAGTTTCTTCACGACTAGTACGTACTACCTCCATCACAAAGCTTAAGTCTTTTTTTAAGAGTCAAAGCAAGTAAAGGTTGACGAAAATTTAGAACAATCTATCAACTAATATAATATTTTGTAGATACCATACCAAAAAAATCGTTGTCTATGTATTGATATTAATTTTGTATTTTGCATGATAATGATTTTTGGTAAAATCTTAGTTTACCTTGACATAGTTTGAGCTTCTAAAAATAATATAAGCCTTACGCTTTGGGATGGAGGTAGTAGTATTTAGCATAATATGGTTTTCTTATTTACTACATGCATTTAGATCATTGGAGGTGGAAAAGTTGAAGAGGAAAGTGATGGTCGATGACAGTTTCCCAATAATCTTTACTATTAAATTGCAATAGGTGACCGCCTGGTGTCACAAACGGGCCAAAACGTGTTATTTCTAGGCCCAACATAATCTCTATTAATAAAGTCTGTATGCGACGGTGGTAAGTCAACAAATTCGGAGTTGCTCTTTCTGCCTAAAAACCCAGATCCGTGCGTATATCCGTCGACCGTCGCTCCTAATGGGCCTGGCCCAATCGCTTCTTGCTTCGTTTCCTTCGCACGTGGCTACCTAAGGATTTGTTTCCTTCGCGGTACGTCGGACTCGTGGTTGGCTTTTGCTGGTTCTAGATTCATAAGCCGAGTACATCAAGAAATCCAATCCAAACTCCTATAGGGTCGTCCCCATCGTCCGCAATCATAGCTACAGTACTTGATTATTCTCGGCGGATGCAGAATTGTCCGTCCATGAGAGGTTGATCGATCTCAATTCTGTCAGCAAGATGGAAGACGAGGCCCTATTCTGGCTCGCTCTGCCACCGGCCACCACCGTCGTCAATAGGATGGATTTAAAACCGGATTGAACTACATTGGTCGCTGACAGATCGGGGAAGACAGCATGTGAAAATCGGCTTGAACTCCATTGGTCGTGGACAGATCGGGGAAAACGGTCTTGACCTGTGAGGTGCGGCACGACCCGACCCGGCGTCGGCAGCCCTGACTCGGAGCAAAGGCTGACGCAGGTTCGCCCCAGCGACTTGGCCGATGCAGCTTTGCAGTCTACTGAATGTAAAAAACGATGTTGCTCTATCTTTTAGCAGATCAGCGTGAGTCCTTCATGATTTCATCTGGAAACTTCAAGGTTTGTTCATATATGAAGCACACTCTGATGTATAACAAATTGTGTGGAGCTGGCTAATCTGCACTTTACCAATCCGTGTAAGTTTCCAAAGTGTATCTAAGCTTCACGTTGCTGATGAAAAGCAGGTTGGATCAAACAAACTCGGCATTGTAAGGACCATCTACCTCTATTGCATTACAGTATAGAGTACCTCATGCACCATATTTCCAGAAATAACATATTTTTCGATAAAGAAGATATCTCAATTTTATACGAAGGGCCATTGGAATTTCTCCCTCCAACCATAAGAGGATATCTCTATCAAAATTTGGATGTATCTATGTACTAAATCCGGTCTAGATACATCCAAATTTACACAAGACATTCTTTTATGGATGGAGGGAGTGGTACAATTAAAAACTAAATATGTTGAATATTTGTAGATTATAAATGTATCATACAAAATTTACACTGCTATTTGAATTGGCACATGTGCTCTCTGTGTTCCATGCTCTATGCGATACTTTCATACGTTTAGTGTTCAAACCTTGATGAATTTCCTTTTGGTTCCATGATTATAGCGGACTATTTGTATGTTTAAGTTTATTCGAATCATGCTTCCGTAGCAACGCACGGGCTCTTTTGCTAGTAAAATCCTTAATATGCCTTGAAAACCCACACGTACGCTCTTTCTAGGATAGAGGCAGTATGAGGTAATGCACCCACGCGCTGTCATCTGCCCGTTCGTGCTATGTCTCCCAAATCTTGAAATATCGTCAGTTATCCATTTCACGTCCACACTTCTCCCTCTCTCCACGGACTAGGAAAAAACCCTCTCTTCACTTCCCCTTCCCATTCCACCGATGGAGAGCCCAACCGACGCCGTCAACGCAGCGAAAGCGAAAGCCGCGCGGCTGGCCTTAGCCGCAGAGGAGGCGTCCAGAGCCGCGACCGCAGCACGCATGGCCGCAACGGCGGCGATCATCGCCGCAGCGGATGCCAAAGACGAAGCGGAGGCCATTGCCGAAGGTCGGGCCATCGGTCGCTCATCGGCATCTGATGCTGTTGGTAGATGGGTCCACTCTCTTGGGAAGCATCCCCTAGATGACGAGGACGAGGTTGAACTCATCTTTGAACCGCCGCCGCCGACCTTCGACGAGAATATCGTCGACGAGGGGGAGGAAGTATGTTCCGATTCACCTCTCTCCCTTATTCAACATAGCCCTGTATCGATTTGCGCTATGGTCTCTCCCTCTTTTTTTGCGCTATAGCGTTTTGAATTAGCGTCAGAATCTTTTTAGATTCATATTCAGTATTAGTTGCAACTGCTACATATTTGCTTCACATCCGATTCACCTCTCTCCCTTATTCAACATAGCCCTGTATCGATTTGCTCTATGGTCTCTCCCTCTTTTTTTTGCGCTATAGGGTTTTGAATTAGCGTCAGAATCTTTTTAGATTCATATTCATTATTAGTTGCAACTGCTACATATTTGCTTCACCTGTTTATTTGGCATGTATCAGGTTGCTACTGATGAGGTTGACAGCGATGTCGAGTCGCGTCATAGGAAGGCCAGGGCCACTCTCAACAAGCTTAAGGCGGGGAAGTTCGACAAGTATTGGAGTGAACCCTGGACTGGTGCCAGGAACAGCTGCCCCTTCTGCACAAAGAGCATAAAGGTTGACTTTCGAAGCGTCCTGCAGCATGCCGAAGCCGGTGGGTCCGGCTGTCTCAAAGTTGGGGAAACTGTTAACCGATCCGGCTTCATAGCCAACCACATGGCCTATGGGCTATTCCTAAGGAAGAAATTGAACCAAGCTATCGAGACCGGTCGTGTGCCTCCTCCCAAGCCCAAGCCACCAAAGATTAAAGGTATGGGCAGCAAGAAGCAGAAGAAGCGGGACCGGGAGGAGGCGACAGGAAGAAGATGGTAAATATACTCCGTAACTGTTGTGCATGTTTGTCTCTCCTACTGCTTCAAAAGCAGCATTTGACCAAGTCAGAGGTGGGCCGCGATCAAGACGAGCTTGAAGATATATGCGTGGAGACACATAGAGAATCGGCCTTGTGTATCAAGTTGGGCTAGTTAGCCCATGTATCTTTGTATAGTAGGTTACGTAAAAGTTAGAATCTATCTCGTGCACGGTTTGGTGCACGTCCACATTAGAAAGTCCGCTGGACTATAAATATGTACCTAGGGTTTATGGAATAAACAACAACCAACGTTCAACACAAACCAATCTCGGCGCATCGCCAACTCCTTCGTCTCGAGGGTTCCTCCGGTAAGCATCATGCTGCCTAGATCGCATCTCGCGATCTAGGCAGCACAAGCCTGCCTAGTTGTTCATGCGTTGCTCGTACTGAAGCCTTTTTGATGGCGAGCGTAGTTATCGTAGACGCGTTAGGGTTAGCATCGTTCTTAGCATCATATGCTCGCGTAGTGCAACCCTTGCGCGTCTAGCCGTCCTTGTGCCTCATCATGGGTGCAGGGGCGGCACCCCGCTTGATCTTTATTTAGTAGATCTGATCCGTTATGGTCGCTCCTTGATTCATCAAGGATTAGTTTAATATCTGCAATAGTTAGGCCTTACAAAGGGTTGGAGGATCCAGCGGCATGCAGGGTGTAGTTTGCTGCCCCTAGACAGGACGTTCCGAGGATCAACCTAGTGTTGGTTTTTAGGCCTTGTCTAGGGCTGGCTTACGTTTACCGTGCGTGAGCGCGAGGCCCAATCGTGAGTAGGATGATCCGATTATGCGGTGAAAACCCTAGATCGTCGTGGATCTCATACGCTTTATATTGATCAAGCAGGACCACCATATATTCGGCCACCTTGGACGAATCATGGGTGAATCGGCTCCAGCCGATTCACAGGACAACCTGAGAGCCGATCGAGGCTCGTATTTAACGTGTACGTGTGTGCCCTGCAGGAAACTAAGCGAGGCATCATCCACACCTTCCTGACCAGGTATAGGTCAGGTGGCACGCCCTTGCGACCCAGCATCGGCGCGCGACCAGGAGGCTTTGCGGGCCGTCGCTCTGAGGGACTGGGGCCAGCCGCAGCCCTAGTCATTCCCGGCTCTACCGTGTTGGCCAGTCGCTGCCCGCCGGTGGGTTTCTGACGCCAACACATTCTGGCACGTGGGACAATCTTCAACGACAAATCTTCAACGACAAATCATCAACATCCACCACATCGCCATCTACATCAGAGATGGCGGAAAGCACTCCGGTCAAGCACGAGGGCCTGGCTGACGACCTCAAGAGGAAGCATAACAAGGCCAAGGCGGCCCTCGAAACCGAACTCATCGGCTCCTATGGGAAGACCCGTTCACACGGCATCAGGCTCGACGGAGACGCACGTCCTTTGCCTGGCGACGATACGGTCGACCTCAGCCACTCCATAAGGGAACCAGGGTTCTCGTTCGATGCCAATATGGCAGGGTTCGTGATTCGCCATGACGCGGACAAAGCGGAGAGCAGCCACGCTCGTGGCAGAGAGAAGGAGGGAGCCGGTCCGCGAGACCGGCCCCAAGACGGCAATAAACGGTACCTGGCCAAGGAGGAGGTGAGGAACCCACAGCGTCCACGCTCGTTTCCCGAGCACCTCCTCAGCAAATACGATCAGCCATACGACCGACATCACCGCTACGGCGAAGGCGAGCAAAGAGATCATCGGTCTGATGCGGACGGGAGGTATCGTCGGACCAACGGCCACGACGACGGGTATGAACGTCGCGCCGGAGGAAGGTCTGAAGAGTCGGACAACGTGGATAGGCACTGGGACTGCCCCTTTTTCAGACACTGCTGGGATTCTGGAATGAGCCGACTACCAACAATCGGCAATTGCCCGGAATGTAAACGAAAGAAGAAGGGTGCGGTTAAGGTGTCCGTGTTCGAGCGTCTGGGACCTCTCCCGCCTTGGAGCGAGCGTACCGAGTCCGTTCAGGAAGAGGATCACGAGGAACTAGAGGACGGTGATGAAGACGACAAGTATCATCGGCCAAGATGGTGTCCTGACGGGCTCAGCCGCTCCCAGAAACGAAGGGTTCAGCGATTACGTGCGTTGGAAGAAGCCGAAAGGGTATATCTGCACGCGTTGAGGAAGGCGCGGCCTGACCTGGCCGCCAAAATTCAGCGAACCCTGGATGAAGAGGGTCTGCCACAAAGGAAAGAGTGGCGCCCTAGGCAAAGGAAAGCCGATGATGAAACATCGGCTGGGACCAACATGGTTTTTATCCTTCCTGCGGAATTTAGCGCTCCAAGGTTATATGAAGCACCTGTGGCACAACTGGACTGCGGCCCACGGCCGGTCATCTTCGAGAAGCCGCGAGAAAGGAGTTACAGGCATCTAAAGGCCCTGTATTTACGAGGTTACATCAATGGGCAGCTTGTCAATAAGATGTTGGTAGACACCGGAGCGGCAGTCAACATTATGCCATACTCCATGCTACGGCGGTTGGGACGCTCCAGCTCGGATTTGATCAAAACCAATGTAACGTTGAGCGATTTCAATGGCCAAGCATCTGACGCGCAAGGTGTTCTGAATGTGGATCTGACCGTAGGAAGGAAGACTATCCCTACAACGTTCTTTGTTGTCGACAGCAAAAGTACCTATGCTGTAATATTAGGGAGGGATTGGATCCACGCCAATTGTTGCATCCCATCCACGATGCACCAATGCCTGATACAGTGGGATGGAGATGAAGTGGAGGTCGTCCACGCCGATGACTCAGTCGAGATTTCAACAGCCGGCATGGGTATTTGGGAGGCATCAGGTCAAGAACCGCTCTCGGGCATCAATTTGGACGACTGCGAACGCATCGATGTGACAAAGAACGGGGTAAGATTAGTTCTATCCACCGGGCTGACCGTATAACGGGAACAACATCGATGGACAAATGTGTCGAGGCTGATCCTTGCGATCGGCCCCAAGGGTTTGTGGAAGAACATCATAAAACCTTCACCGGGCAAGCAATGTGGAGGCCGATTCCAGCAATCGGCCAAAATTATCCCCACCACCTATTCGGCCTGGGATTGATATTTGACCCAGCAGGGACTGCCTGAAGAGCCGATACCATCAATTACTTGACAAAATCGGCTCGGGGGGCACACAGAGGGATGGTACGGAGTTGGGGACGGATGTCAAGTTTCCAGCAGAACAGCTCAAGTGTGGGGGCCGATACATAAACAAATCGGCCACAAAAAATCGAAGACATCAAAACTTCTGAGCACAGCCGATGCACGGCCATCGGGCAGTCATCAGGCAGCGAGGCTCCACTGAGGGCTCTTCTCAACAAAATGATTGATACCCCAAGCGGATCATGGTGTTGACAATGTCGGGTCGCAGCCCCGTGAAGCAGTATGTCTCTTCTGGAATCAGGAGAATAGTCAATGATGGGGCGATTGGCTGCGGCATGTCACGGCCGAAAGGGGGGAAAACGTTGGGAAACATCTTCACCAAGGGCTGCATCAGCCTGTCAAAGACGCGGGACTTGAACGGAAGAAGCTCAGGGAGACAGTTGACCCTGAAGGGTCCTTCATTATAGGAAGCCGATTTTTTCCCAGTCGGCTAGCCCTACATCTCAGCTTGCCTGAAGAATGATGCTGTGGTCACCAGAAACATCAGTGTCTACATATAGACCAATTGAGCGACACGCACGGGGCTTTGTGATGGGCACCTACCGGAACCAGATGGCCAGCCCGCTGGATTGGCTAGTAGGGCTCGTAATCTTGTTGAGGACTCATGGGGCAAAGCCGACGCTTGGCCAACGACTCAAGGGGTTTGGTGAGTTTCACAGAGCATCCATCACCAAATCGGCAGTGTTAGCGCAAGCTTGCGGATCAGTCTAGGGTCATGAGAACAGCCGATGATCTTGAAGAGCCGAATCATTCTAGCCGAGCTATTCGCACCAGAAGCTGCATCAGTTCGCCCAAGAGGATGAGCTAATTAAGACAGCAAGGTGGATCCTCGGTTCAAGGGAACTGCTGACCCTTCCAAAATTTGCCAAAGGCTGGCTCCTTGAGCCTAACACAGTGATACAGTTGGGAAACCGATAATGGCTCAATCAGCTTGTCTGCTTTTATCCTCGCCTGAGCTAAGGCTCGGGGGGCAGCTCGCCCTTTAAGGATTCCTTGTTCTATGGAGCCGATTTGGTTAAAATCGGCTTGCTCTGCATCGTAACTCGTCAAGAGGGGGTGAGTTATTGCAGACGGGAAGGGCCGGAGGTAATGGGAGGAAGCAACGATCGCTGACGGACTTTGGACCAGGCGAGACTACGAAGAGATGAGGCATTATTAGGACAGTGGCGAAAAGGTTCTGGTAGATGAGAATGCCGCTGAGGTCCATTAGTCCGTGTGGTTGAGTTTGCATTTCCAGGATCTAGGATTTGCGCGATTGCGGCTCGTCCTAGGGGTGGAGGTCTGGATGGATCTACCTCGAGTTTATCATGAGAGTCCGATGCGTTGCCATCGGCTCCTTAAAGCGCCGACCAGTTTGGCGATCGGCAAGTACGGTATAAAGAGCAATCGGCTAAATTATCATAAAAAAGGACGACAGGATCGAGTTGGGGAAGTTCTCCATTGATTAACTAGAGTTCTTACATAAAGAGCTGATTGCTCTCAAAAGAAGATCCTAGGGGCTACATTGCCCATCTACTACTGATGGCCCTGAGCTAAGATCCTATCTAGGGGCCGTTGCTGCCTTCGTCGTCGTCGCCATCATCACCGTCGTCGGCGCTGCTCCCAGCCGGCTCGTCGTCGCTGCTGTAGCGACCGCCGGCAGGACCTTCGTTGTCCTCGTCTTCTTCATCAGCGCCGTCGTCGTCGCTGTCAAAATCGCTGAGATTGCCGGGCCAGGGGCAGTGGCGCTTGGCCGGCGGCTCGTCGGAGGAGCTGTCATCTTCTTCCTCCTCCTCCGGCCTCTCCTCTTCGGAGGAGGGGGCCCCGTCCCAGGGAAGGTGGTCGTCGTCGCTTTCCTCCACCGCCTCCTCCCTGGCAAGGAAGGAGAGGTCGCTCTCCCCGTCGGTCAGGGACTGGTCGTCCTCTGACCAGGTGGAGAAGTCGTGGCTTGGCTCATCCCCGGCCTCGATGGCGCGGCGAATGTTGGCCGCGTGAGCTTCCTCCGGATTCCATTCCGGCGTCGGCTCGCGGGAAGAGGAATACTCGATGGGAGAGCCCGATGAGGCAGAGGAAGAAGAGGACATGGTGGCGCAGGAGGGTTTTTTGGGGCTGATGCGAAGGAGATGCAGGAATAAACTGTGCGGAGTGGTTAAATAACGGGGATATAGTGGGAGTTTAATGCCCAAGCAGTTTCCAAGGACGTGGTGCCCGAACCGTCAAATCGTGCAGAGAAGGTGTGGAGGCAAGACGTCATCATGAGGTATACTGCGGCAGTTCTGCTCTGCCACGACATGACCCGACGAAAGAAAGCGTAATGATTTTGGAAATGTCATTTCCAAAACCAGGGGGGCATGTGTTATCACCAGAATTTGACCAAGTCAGAGGTGGGCCGCGATCAAGACGAGCTTGAAGATATATGCGTGGAGACACATAGAGAATCGGCCTTGTGTATCAAGTTGGGCTAGTTAGCCCATGTATCTTTGTATAGTAGGTTACGTAAAAGTTAGAATCTATCTCGTGCACGGTTTGGTGCACGTCCACATTAGAAAGTCCGCTGGACTATAAATATGTACCTAGGGTTTATGGAATAAACAACAACCAACGTTCAACACAAACCAATCTCGGCGCATCGCCAACTCCTTCGTCTCGAGGGTTCCTCCGGTAAGCATCATGCTGCCTAGATCGCATCTCGCGATCTAGGCAGCACAAGCCTGCCTAGTTGTTCATGCGTTGCTCGTACTGAAGCCTTTTTGATGGCGAGCGACGTAGTTATCGTAGACGCGTTAGGGTTAGCATCGTTCTTAGCATCATATGCTCGCGTAGTGCAACCCTTGCGCGTCTAGCCGTCCTTGTGCCTCATCATGGGTGCAGGGGCGGCACCCCGCTTGATCTTTATTTAGTAGATCTGATCCGTTATGGTCGCTCCTTGATTCATCAAGGATTAGTTTAATATCTGCAATAGTTAGGCCTTACAAAGGGTTGGAGGATCCAGCGGCATGCAGGGTGTAGTTTGCTGCCCCTAGACAGGACGTTCCGAGGATCAACCTAGTGTTGGTTTTTAGGCCTTGTCTAGGGCTGGCTTACGTTTACCGTGCGTGAGCGCGAGGCCCAATCGTGAGTAGGATGATCCGATTATGCGGTGAAAACCCTAGATCGTCGTGGATCTCATACGCTTTATATTGATCAAGCAGGACCACCATATATTCGGCCACCTTGGACGAATCATGGGTGAATCGGCTCCCTGAGCCGATTCACAGGACAACCTGAGAGCCGATCGAGGCTCGTATTTAACGTGTACGTGTGTGCCCTGCAGGAAACTAAGCGAGGCATCATCCACACCTTCGAGACCAGGTCGTGTGCCTCCTCCCAAGCCCAAGCCACCAAAGATTAAAGGTATGGGCAGCAAGAAGCAGAAGAACGGGACCAGGAAGAAGATGGTAAATATACTCCGTAACTGTTGTGCATGTTTGTCTCTCCTACTGCTTCAAAAGCAGCATCTTTTGTTGAACTCTGTTTATGTTTGCTGCTCAGCAGCGTTTGTGGTGAACCTATTAGCTTAATTAGGGGTTGTTGAACTATGTCTGTGTTGAACCTTGCTTAATTAGGTTGTGTTGAACTCTGTTTGTGTTGGCGTGGGAAGGGGGGCATGATGCTACCCTGAATTTGCGGGACCCCCAAAAAACTTGCAAATACGAGTGATGCATCCAAAAGGAACAAACTTTTACATGGTAGACCCCAGTCTGAAAGCAAGAAATGCGATCGGGTCCTTAACAGCCACCGCCCGGATTGATCGGGTATTTTGCCTGCCTACCGCATGTGACTTGTGCTCACTGAAGTTTGGGACCTCACGCATGGGCACCACACGTAAGTGACAGACCTGTTGGTGTAAAAACTCGGGTGATTATTATACTGCATTAGTACAAAGTTTCCTATGGATTCAAGGGTTGGAAAGCCAAGTTAACTCATTTTCATGACTAAGAAGGAGCCAGGCTTACTTTTTCATTTTCATGTTTTAACTTGTTTAAATCTTGGTCAAACAAAGGATTTGACCAGGATTCAAGTGGGCATAAAAATTCAAAAAAGAAATCAAAAAAAAACCAAAGCACATAAGCTTCTTATGTCATATAGTAAGCATTACAGTTGATCAACGAAGTCTAGACATATTCAAACCAGAAAAATATTGTATATACCCCCTAACCCTAAACTCTGTCTTATGAAGTCAAGCATGAAGAAAAGTGGTTTTGGGTTTCAAACATTGGAAATTGAAAAAACTCCCAAAAGCTTCATTTTGGAGTGACTAAGAAGAATCCAGGCTTTCATTTTCATTTTCATGTTTTAAATTGGTTTAAATCTTGGTCAAACCTAGGATTTGACCAAGATTCAAATGGACATAACAAATTCAAAAAAATCAAAACCAAACACATAGTCTTTTGATGTCATATAGTAAGCATTCAAGTTGATAAACAAAGTCTAGACATATTTAAACAAGAAAAATCATGTATATACTTGGCCCCTAACCCTAAACTCTGTCTTATGAAGTCAAGCATTAAGAGGAGTGGTTTTGGGTTTCAAACATGGAAATTTAAAAAACCTCCCAAAAGCTTCATTTTGGAGTGACTAAGAAGAATCCAGGCTTACTTTTCATTTTCATGTTTTAAACTGGTTTAAATCTTGGTCAAACCTAGGATTTGACCAAGATTCAAATGGGCATAACAAATTCAAAAAAAAACCAAACACATAGTCTTTTGATGTCACATAATAAGCATTCAAGTTGATAAACAAGGTCTAGACATATTCAAACCAGAAAAATCATGTATCTACCCCCTACCCCTAAACTTTGTCTTATGAAGTAAAGCACGGAGAGATATCATTTTGGGTTTCGAACATGGAAAATTTAAAAAAACCTCCCAAAAGCTTCATTTTGGAGTGAATAAGAAGGATCCACACTTACTTTTCATTTTCATGTTTTAAACTTGTTTAAATATTGGTCAAACCTGCAAGGATTTGACCAAGATTCAAATGGGCATAAAAACTCAAAAAACGAAAACCACTTCTCTTTCCTTCTTGACTTTAGACAGAGTTTAGGGTTGGGGTATATACATGATTTTTAATGTTTAAATATGTATAGACTCCGTTGATCAACATGAATGCTTACTATAACTTAAGAAGCTTAATTATGTGCTTTGGTTTTTCATTTTTTGAATTCTTTATTGAATTTTTATGCCTATTTGAATCTTGGTCAAATCCTAGGTTTGACCAAGAATTAAACAAGTCAGTAACATGAAAATGAAAAAGTAAGCCTGGATCCTTCTTATTCACTCAAAAAATGAAGCTTTTGGGAGGGTTTTTGAATTTTCCATGTTTGAAACCCAAAACCATTCCTCTTATATGCTTGACTTCATATATATGACAGAGTTTAGCCTTAGGGGGTATATACATGATTTTTCTAGTTTGAATATGTCTAAACCTTGTTTATCAACTTGAATGCTTACTATAAACCAAAAATTCATGTATCTACACCTAACCCTAAACTATGCATGAAGAGAAGTGGTTTTGGGTTTCAAACCTGGATATTTCAAAAACCCTCCCAAAAGCTTCATTTTGGAGTGAATAAGAAGGATCAAGGCTTAATTTTTCATTTTCATGTTTTAATCTTGTTTAAATCTTGGTCAAACCTAGGATTTGACCAAGATTCAAATGGGCATAATTTAAAAAAATGAAAAATCAAGGCACATAGTCTTCTTATGTCATATAGTAAGCATTCAATTAAGTTGATAAACAAGCTCTAGACATATTCAAACCAGAAAAATCATGATGAATCTACCCCCTATATATCCCTAAACCCTAACTTATGAAGTCAAGCATGAAGAGAAGTGGTTTTTGGTTTAAATCATGGAAATTTCAAAAACCCTCCCAAGAGCTTCATTTTGGAGTGACTAATTAAGAAGCATACATGCTTACCTTTTCATATTCATGTTTTAAACTTGTTCAAATCTAGGTCAACAAACCTAGGATTTGACGAAGAATCAAATGGGTATAAAAAAATTAAAAACAAGCTCTAGATAAGCTCAAGTTGAAAAACAAGTTCTAGACATATTCCAACCAGAAAAATCATGTATGTACCCCCTATATATCCCTAAACCCTGACTTATGAAGTCAAGCATGAAGAGAAGTGGTTTTTGGTTTCAATCATGGAAATTTCAAAAACCCTCCCAAGAGCTTCATTTTGGAGTGGCTAAGAAGGATAGATGCTTAATTTTTCATATTTATGTTTTAAACTAGTTTAAATCATGGTCAAACCTAGGATTTGACCAAGATTCAAATGGGCATAAAAATTCAAAATAAATGAAAATAAATGAAAAACCAAGGCACGTAGTCTTCTTATGTCATATAGTAAGCATTCAATTAAGTTGATAAACAAGGTCTAGACATATTCAAACCAGAAACATCATGTATCTAGCTACCCTAGCCCTAAACTCTGTCTTATGAAGTCAAGCATGCATGAAGAGAAGTCGTGGTTTTTGGTTTCAAACATGGAAATTTTAAAAACCCTACCAAGATCTACATTTTGGAGTGACTAAGAAGGATATATGCTTAATTTTTCATATTCATGTTTTATTAAACTTGTTTAAATCATGGTCAAACCTAGGATTTGACCAAGATTCAAATGGGCATAAAAATTCAGAAAAAACAAAAAATGGAAAATCAAGGCACATAGTCTTCTTATGTCACATAGTAAGCATTCAATTAAGTTGATAAACAAGGTCTAGATATATTCAAACCAGAGAAATCATGTATCTACCCCCTAACCCTAAACTCTATCTCATGAAGTCAAGCATGAAGATATGTGGTTTTTGGTTTCAAACATGGAAATTTCAAAAACCCTCCCAAGAGCTTCATTTTGGAGTGACTAAGAAGGATATATGCTTAATTTTTCATATTCATGTTTTCAACTTGTTTAAATCATGGTCAAACTTAGGATTTGACCAAGATTCAAATGGGCATAAAATTAAAAAAAACAATAAAATGAAAAACCAATGCACATAGTCTTCTTATGTCATATATATAGTAAGCATTCAATTAAGTTGATAACAAGGTCTAGACATATTCAAACGAGAAAAATCATGTATCAAGCTACCCCTAACCCCAAACTCTGTCTTATGAAGTCAAGCATGAAGAGAAGTACGCGGTTTTTTGGTTTCAAACATGGAAATTTCAAAAACCCTCTCAAGAGCTTCATTTTGGAGTGACTACGAAGGATACATGCTTAATTTTTCATATTCATGTTTTAAACTTGTTTAAATCATGGTCAAACCTAGGATTTGACCAAGATTCAAATGGGCATAATTTAAAAAAATGTAAAATCAAGGCACATAGTCTTCTTATGTCATATAGTAAGCATTCAATTAAGTTGATAAACAAGGTCTAGACATATCAAACCAGAAAAATCATGTATCTACCCCTATATATCCCCAAACTCTGTCTTATGAAGTCAAGCATGAAGAGAAGTGGTTTTTGGTTTCAAGCATGGAAATTTCAAAAACCTCCCCAAACTTCATTTTAGAGTGACTAAGAAGGATACAAGCTTGCCTTTTCATTTTCATGTTTTAAACTTGTTTAAATTATCTTGGTCAAATCTAGGATTTGACAAGATTCAAATGGGCAAACATATGATAAGTGATGCAAATATCATTTCTAAGTGCGGGCAAACCAGCCTTTAGCTTAACATATTTCTAAGTACAAGGTTTCAGAAAATTGAGTGGGGGCGGCTGCCCCCCTTGGCTATAGTCTGGATCCGCCCATGCTATAGTTTGAGGCCATTTGGATGACGTCGAAAAAATTCTTTGATTAGAAATGGGGTTGTTCGAACCCCGTAGTTGGATTTTTTATGAACTTGATCTGTAGTACTGGGAAAAACCCTAGTTTAACGTATTTAATTATAGATTCGTAGGTTGATTTTTCTACCTTTTTTTATTATTACTATGCAGCACATATGTGTTTGCCCGTCGAGTGAAACTCGGAGGAAGAGGGATCACTCGGAAGGAGAGAAGAAGGGAGAGAATTATGGTGTCTCCCCTTTTTCGGGTGATGATGTTGATTGTGCAGGGTTTGTCAGTGAGCAGGAGGTGCGAGCGAGCGAGCGAGTCGAGCGAGGCCGAGAATGAGAGAGATTTGTTTTTTTTTGTGAGAGGGACAACCGAAGGATCCTGAATGACCCAGAGACTTCCAATACGCATCCTGATGCGTCTTCCTTGACAAAGAAAATGGCTGGGAGTTTGCGTACCTACTGCACGTGACTTGTGCTCACTGAAGTGTGGGACCTCACGCATGGGCACCACACGTAAGTGACAGACCTGTTGGTGTAAAAACTCGGTTGATTATTATAGTGCATTAGAACAAAGTTTCCTATGGATTCAAGGGTAGGAAATCCAAGTTAACTCATTTACATGACATTATTTTTTCCATGAAGCAAAGTTAACACATCTATCAATTGGTACATTTTGGAGTGACTAAGAAGGATCCAGGCTTACCTTTTCATTTTCATGTTTTAAACTTATTTAAATCCTGGTCAAAACTAGGATTTGATCAAGATTCAAATGGGTATAAAATAAAATAAAAAACGCACATAGCCTTTTTCTGTCATATAATGATCATTCAAGTTGATAAACATGGTCTAGACATATTCAAACTAGAAAATCGTGTATCTACCCTGTCCCTGGCTAACCCTAAACTCTGTCTTATGAAGTCAAGCATGAAGAGAAGTGGTTTTGGGTTTCAGACATGGAAATTTTGAAAACCTCCCAAAAACTTCATCTTAGAGTGACAAAGAAGGATCCAAGCTTACCTTTTCATTTTCATGTTTTAAGCTTGTTTAAATATTGGTCAAGCCTAGGATTTGACCAAGATTCAAATGGGCATAAAAATTCTGGAAAAATAAAAAAAAACCAAAGCACATAGTCTTCTTACGTCATATATATCTATAGTAAGCATATTCAAGTAGATAAACAAGGTATAGACATATTCAAAACAGACAAATCCTGTATCTACCCCCTAACCCTAAACTCGGTCTTATGATGCCTAGCATGAAGAGAAGTCGTTTTGGGTTTCAAACGTTTAAGCCAAAAGCCCCATTTCATATATTTCAAACTTATTCAAATTTGGTTCAAATTTGAAAGACATACAAGTTATAGCACACATAGTGCATACATGTTCACACATACTGCACTAGATGCTAATTAACCCTATAGTTTGAGGCCATTTGGATGAGGTCGAAAAAATCTTGGATTAGAAATGGGGTTGTTCGAACCCCGTAGTTGGATTTTTTATGAACTTGATCTGTAGTACTGGGCAAAACCCTAGTTTAACGTATTTAATTATAGATTCGTAGGTTGTTTTTTCTACCTTTTTATTATACTACTATGCAGCACATGTGTGTTTGCCCGTCGAGTGAAACTCGGAGGAAGAGGGATCACTCGGAAGGAGAGAAGAAGGGAGAGAATTATGGTGTCTCCCCTTTTTCGGGTGATGATGTTGACTTTTGTGCAGGGTTTGTCAGTGAGCAGGAGGTGCGAGCGAGCGAGCGAGCGAGTCGAGCGAGGCCGAGAATGAGAGACATTTGTTTTTTTGTGAGAGGGACAACCGAAGGATCCAGAAGGACCCACAGACTTCCAAAACGCATCCTGATGCGTCTTCTCTTGACAAAGAAGATGGCTTGGAGTTTGCGTACCTACTGCACTTGACTTGTGCTCACTGAAGTGTGGGACCTCACGCATGGGCACCACACGTAAGTGACAGACCTGTTGGTGTAAAAACTCGGTTGATTATTATAGTGCATTAGAACAAAGTTTCCTATGGATTCAACGGTAGGAAATCCAAGTTAACTCATTTACATGACATTAATTTTTCCATGAAGCAAAGTTAACACATCTATCAATTGGTACATTTTGGAGTGACTAAGAAGGATCCATGCTTATTCGTTTTCACGTGTTAAATTTGTTTAAGTCTTGCTCAAACCTAGGATTTCACCAAGATTGAAATGGGCATGAAAATTCAAAAAAAAATGAAATACCAGAAAATTCATGTGTCTAGCTACCCCTAACCCTAAACTCTGCACGAAGAGAAGTGGTTTTGGGTTTCAAACATGGATATTTCAAAAACCCTCCCAAAAACCTTCATTTTGGAGTTAATAAGAAGGATCAAGGCTTACTTTTTCATTTTCATGTTTTAATCTTGTTTAAATCTTTGTCAAACCTAGGTTTTGACCAATATTCAAAAGGGCATAATTTAAAAAAAATGAAATATCAAGGCACATAGTCTTCTTATGTCATATAGTAAGCATTCAATTAAGTTGATAAACAAGCTCTAGACATATTCAAACCAGAAAAATCATGATGTATCTACCCCCTATATATCCCTAAACCCTAACTTATGAAGTCAAGCATGAAGAGAAGTGGTTTTTGGTTTAAATCATGGAAATTTCAAAAACCCTCCCAAGAGCTTCATTTTGGAGTGACTAATTAAGAAGCATACATGCTTACCTTTTCATATTCATGTTTTAAACTTGTTCAAATCTAGGTCAACAAACCTAGGATTTGACGAAGAATCAAATGGGTATAAAAAATTTAAAAACAAGCTCTAGATAAGCTCAAGTTGAAAAACAAGTTCTAGACATATTCCAACCAGAAAAATCATGTATGTACCCCCTATATATCCCTAAACCCTGACTTATGAAGTCAAGCATGAAGAGAAGTGGTTTTTGGTTTCAATCATGGAAATTTCAAAAACCCTCCCAAGAGCTTCATTTTGGAGTGGCTAAGAAGGATAGATACTTAATTTTTCATATTTATGTTTTAAACTAGTTTAAATCATGGTCAAACCTAGGATTTGACCAAGATTCAAATGGGCATAAAAATTCAAAATAAATGAAAATAAATGAAAAACCAAGGCACGTAGTCTTCTTATGTCATATAGTAAGCATTCAATTAAGTTGATAAACAAGGTCTAGACATATTCAAACCAGAAACATCATGTATCTAGCTACCCTAGCCCTAAACTCTGTCTTATGAAGTCAAGCATGCATGAAGAGAAGTCGTGGTTTTTGGTTTCAAACATGGAAATTTTAAAAACCCTACCAAGATCTACATTTTGGAGTGACTAAGAAGGATATATGCTTAATTTTTCATATTCATGTTTTATTAAACTTGTTTAAATCATGGTCAAACCTAGGATTTGACCAAGATTCAAATGGGCATAAAAATTCAGAAAAAACAAAAAATGGAAAATCAAGGCACATAGTCTTCTTATGTCACATAGTAAGCATTCAATTAAGTTGATAAACAAGGTCTAGATATATTCAAACCAGAGAAATCATGTATCTACCCCCTAACCCTAAACTCTATCTCATGAAGTCAAGCATGAAGATATGTGGTTTTTGGTTTCAAACATGGAAATTTCAAAAACCCTCCCAAGAGCTTCATTTTGGAGTGACTAAGAAGGATATATGCTTAATTTTTCATATTCATGTTTTCAACTTGTTTAAATCATGGTCAAACTTAGGATTTGACCAAGATTCAAATGGGCATAAAATTAAAAAAAACAATAAAATGAAAAACCAATGCACATAGTCTTCTTATGTCATATATATAGTAAGCATTCAATTAAGTTGATAACAAGGTCTAGACATATTCAAACGAGAAAAATCATGTATCAAGCTACCCCTAACCCCAAACTCTGTCTTATGAAGTCAAGCATGAAGAGAAGTACGTGGTTTTTTGGTTTCAAACATGGAAATTTCAAAAACCCTCTCAAGAGCTTCATTTTGGAGTGACTACGAAGGATACATGCTTAATTTTCATATTCATGTTTTAAACTTGTTTAAATCATGGTCAAACCTAGGATTTGACCAAGATTCAAATGGGCATAATTTAAAAAAAATGTAAAATCAAGGCACATAGTCTTCTTATGTCATATAGTAAGCATTCAATTAAGTTGATAAACAAGGTCTAGACATATCAAACCAGAAAAATCATGTATCTACCCCTATATATCCCCAAACTCTGTCTTATGAAGTCAAGCATGAAGAGAAGTGGTTTTTGGTTTCAAGCATGGAAATTTCAAAAACCTCCCCAAACTTCATTTTAGAGTGACTAAGAAGGATACAAGCTTGCCTTTTCATTTTCATGTTTTAAACTTGTTTAAATTATCTTGGTCAAATCTAGGATTTGACAAGATTCAAATGGGCAAACATATGATAAGTGATGCAAATATCATTTCTAAGTGCGGGCAAACCAGCCTTTAGCTTAACATATTTCTAAGTACAAGGTTTCAGAAAATTGAGTGGGGGCGGCTGCCCCCCTTGGCTATAGTCTGGATCCGCCCATGCTATAGTTTGAGGCCATTTGGATGACGTCGAAAAAATTCTTTGATTAGAAATGGGGTTGTTCGAACCCCGTAGTTGGATTTTTTATGAACTTGATCTGTAGTACTGGGAAAAACCCTAGTTTAACGTATTTAATTATAGATTCGTAGGTTGATTTTTCTACCTTTTTTTATTATTACTATGCAGCACATATGTGTTTGCCCGTCGAGTGAAACTCGGAGGAAGAGGGATCACTCGGAAGGAGAGAAGAAGGGAGAGAATTATGGTGTCTCCCCTTTTTCGGGTGATGATGTTGACTTTTGTGCAGGGTTTGTCAGTGAGCAGGAGGTGCGAGCGAGCGAGCGAGCGAGTCGAGCGAGGCCGAGAATGAGAGAGATTTGTTTTTTTGTGAGAGGGACAACCGAAGGATCCAGAAGGACCCACAGACTTCCAAAACGCATCCTGATGCGTCTTCTCTTGACAAAGAAAATGGCTGGGAGTTTGCGTACCTACTGCACTTGACTTGTGCTCACTGAAGTGTGGGACCTCACGCATGGGCACCACACGTAAGTTACAGACCTGTTGGTGTAAAAACTTGGTTGATTATTATAGTGCATTAGAACAAAGTTTCCTATGGATTCAAGGGTAGGAAATCCAAGTTAACTCATTTACATGACATTATTTTTTCCATGAAGCAAAGTTAACACATCTATCAATTGGTACATTTTGGAGTGACTAAGAAGGATCCAGGCTTACCTTTTCATTTTCATGTTTTAAACTTATTTAAATCCTGGTCAAAACTAGGATTTGATCAAGATTCAAATGGGTATAAAATAAAATAAAAAACGCACATAGCCTTTTTCTGTCATATAATGATCATTCAAGTTGATAAACATGGTCTAGACATATTCAAACTAGAAAATCGTGTATCTACCCTGTCCCTGGCTAACCCTAAACTCTGTCTTATGAAGTCAAGCATGAAGAGAAGTGGTTTTGGGTTTCAGACATGGAAATTTCAAAAACCCTTCCAAAAGCTTCATTTTGGAGTGAATAAGAAGTCAAGCACGAAGAGAAGTCGTTTTCATGTTTTAAACTTGCTTAAATCCTGGTCAAACCTAGGATTTGACCAAGATTCAAATGGGCATAAAATATAAAAAAACAGAAAAATGAAAAACCAAAGCACATAGTCTTCTTATGTCATATAGTAAGCATTAAAGTTGATAAACAAGGTCTAGACATATTCAAACAAGAAAAATCATGTATCTACCCCTAACCCTAAACTCTATCTTATGTAGTCAAACATGAAGAGAAGAAGTGGTTTTGGGTTTCAAACTTGGAAATTTCAAGAACCTCCCAAAAGCTTCATTTTAGAGTGTCTAAGAAGGATCCATGCTTACCTTTTCATTTTTCATGTGTTAAACTTGTTTAAATCTTGGTCAAATCTACAAATGGGCATGAAAATTCAAAAAAGAAATCAAAAAATGGAAATAGATGGGCATAAAAATACATTTTTTGCCAACATTGTGAATAAGTAAAATGGTACACTGATATCATTTTGCATATATAGGAGTAAAAAACTTGAGTATTCAAAGTTGATGGCCGTGAGAAGATTCACATACAGTATGTGCCAAAATATGTCTTCACAAGAAAGTTCGCTACAGATCCTGCATGAACCCTTCCCAAGTGGGTACAAAAACAAGCAAACTCATACAGTTTAATTTTGAATTCATTAGGATAAAGCTCAATTATAAAACCATATGTAGATGTGGATCGAGATAAAACACTGCAACTTGATTTGGACATCTTTCAGGGTCTAGCGTACATGTGAAAATTGAAGTGGTTGTAGATTGGTAGAGACACTTCACAAAAGACCACTCGTTTTGCCCTCCTTGTGCACAGATGAAATGGGGAATCCATTTTTTATTGCCAACACATGACCCAAAAAATCTACTACTACATCCCCGTTTGAAAATATATAGGTGTCTCACTTATGTCTTGATACATGCATTTTAGTCAGAGATACATATGTATCCATACAAATTTGAGATGCATATTTTTAACCTAGGGGCATATATGAATCTTTAGCAGGTGCGTTTTTTTACTAATCCATATGGAATATTTTGATAAAACCCTTTTAGAAGGCTTTGTTAAGGCCTCAAGGACAATGAGTTGGGAGGAGGCCAGGTAGACTGTAGCTAGGCATTGATTCGGAATTTATGATGCTTGCGACTTGCTTGCGTGGCTTGTTGATTTCCCAGGTGACGCAGCTTTTTTTGACTGCCCAGCCATGGATAGGTCATAGGAGTGCAGAGCTGTAGGCGGTGCGGATAAGTACGCGGGGCATTGATGATGTAGGTGTGTTCGGTTGCCCACGCGAGTGCAGAGCTGTAGGGTTATGTAGGCGACTCTCTCCCAAGGGGGGGGAGATGATGTAGCCCCGCTCGCCAACGACACTACATCAAGGCCAACAAGTCCCCCAAGTGGACCAATGACAAGGGCTCGAGCTAAAGCTCTACATGACAAGGTGAACTCGCTCCTCACTACCCTCGATCTCGATACCCCATTGGATGGAATGCTACCTCATGCCGAAACACTTTGTGTCATTAGGTACGTGGAGCATCAAGACCACGGAGAGGACGATACGTCATGGTCAAGGGAAGGAGAGGAGCAGCTGATCGGGAAGATGTACATGGAGCTGGACCCGAAGTCGTCCGAAGAACGCAAGGAAGAGAAGATGAGCGGCCAGCCAGAATCCGGTCTGACCGGCCTCCGACCGGGCCACCCGGTCCAATCCGGTTGACCGGCCGCCTGACCGGGCCACCCGGTCCACAACCGGGCCCCCAACCGGTGCCATCCGGACGCCATCCCGGGGCCCCGGAACCTCGCCCGGTCACCGCCCGGTCCAGGATCCGGTCACCGACCGGACTGCCCGGTCCCAGGTCCGGTCCAACCGGCCTCCTGACCGGCCTGCACGACTAAAGACGCCTTTTCGGCCCGAAACGTTTTCCTTTGTACCTTTTCGGCCCGTGTCGCCTTGTACCGCTATATAAGCACCCTGGACGCCCCTTTTACTCCTTAGACTTGTTTAGAACTCAAACCTAACTTTGAGCTTAGTCTCCCTTGGGTATCATCCCTCTGTAATCAAGGCAACCCTTGTGGATGTATGGATTTGGTAGTGAGAGATTCTAGTGTTTTCACTCTCTCTCCCACTCCTTGATTCGTCCTCCCCACCGGTCTCTCCTCTCGGAATTCTACCTCGAGTCTCTTCCGGGCGGATTCTATTGGCACGGTCCATCGAGCCGTGAGGGTAAGCATCGATTGTATCGGGTTGGTGTGCGTGGTTCTTCGTGTGTTCTTCGTGTTCTTCGCGTTCTTCCGCCTCTCCCCCTCTTTCCCCCTTGATTCCTTGGGTCATTCGCGAGATCGGGCCACAATCGGGGTCTTAGACCTCATCATATGGTATCAGCAGCCTTTGGTTTCCGCGGATTTGACCCTCCACCCACCCAATTTCGTTTCTAGAAAATTTTCCAAAAAATAGCCCTAAATTGCCTTTGGACGGATCTGTGATTTGGTTGAGTTTTGAGTGGTTTTGCTCCGTGGATCTGGTGTTGTTGTGCTTGATCTACTATTTCCCCAACTTTTAGCCTCCAATTCCATCGTTTCCCTTCGTTTTGGCCGATTTGGTTTTGGTTTGGGGAAGAACAGGAGAGAGAAAGCTCCAAATCGACGAACCCGGTTTCGAACCCGGTCAACCGGCCCCCAGACCGGACCGTCCGGCGCAGAACCCGGCCAACCGGCCGCAAACCGGACAGCCGGCCCAGAGACCGGTCCGACCGGCCCCAGACCGGACACGCCGGCGCCAACTCCGGTCCAACCGGACCAGCGACCGGGCTCCTCGTCTTCGACATCGACTAACACCACCGCCGACCACCACCACCACCATCATCTCCACCATCGCAGGTATAACTTGCAGTAACCCTTGTAGCCCTCTTCTTTTTGCGATCTATCCCACGAGCGAAGCTTTCGAGTGTTGCGAAACATCGCACGAGGTCCCGACCGTGAGGGTGTGCGTTGTGTGAGTAAAGCTCATAAGTGGAGCTCGTGAGTGGCAAAGCAAAAGAGTAAGAGCATAGTGTGCTAGTGAAAAAAAAAGAGAAAAGCAAAGTGCAAAGTGCCACCGATACAAAAAGAGTGAAAAGCTTTTAAGCAAGCAAGAGAGATAGAGAAGAGAGACCTCGTGCGAATCTTGGTGTTTCTACTCTATGCAACCTAGCTTCGACCTCTTCTTGCGTTAGTGTGACATTGAGCACCCTTGTTTTGGGTTTTTCCTTTTTCCGCTCGTTCCTTGGTTGCACTAACCCCGCTCATCCCGTGTGTGAGTTCCACATTTTTCCGTGTTTATAGTGATCGACACTTTGACACTTGATTTTTGGACCTTTACCACCCTTAACAACATACTCGATTTTGGATTTCGTCTTTTGGCTTTCCACCATCCACTCCTAACACCATATTTGCTAGCTTTTGCGTGTGCCTTTGTGTGTGTCCCGATACAATTGGTCTTACTTTCGGCTTGGTTGATTGCCTCAATACTATCTTACCACGGTAAGAGTGAGAGGTAGTCTCCTTCCACTAACATCCACAACATAGTTCTTGTCTTGTGATCATGGATAGGCACGGAGACCAAGCAAAGGAGGATGAGGTCCTACGCACCTCCGAAAGGTTGGCCACTCAACACAACCTATGGGTGCAACGCCAAGAGTTCAAGGAGCAACTTACCTTGTTCGAGACTCGCATCGACGAGCAATATGAAGAAGTGGCCCACAACCCCAAGACAACGTCCTCCACAACATGGACCCGGCACCTCATCGTCAAGCCCATGTGGATGCTCAAGACCAAGGTCATCAAGATCCACCAAGGCGTGACCTCCGGAACCATCCTCGCCATGACCAAAGGGGCCGAGGACAACCACAACATGATCAAGATGAGAGGGCCATCATTGGACAACGCCAACAACCTCGTCAAGATCCGCAACAACATCCTCAACATGAGCCAAGTGAAGCTAGTGTTCACCTACAACGCCAACCCAATGCTATGGTTGGTCGTGGAAGACCTCCTCTACCACCTCAAGCCGCAAGAGATGAAGGCATCCGTCCTCGCCGCCGCAACTTGGAAGATGAAGAGAACATGTATGGGAAACTCAAGTTCAACATGCCCAAGTTCAAGGGTGAAGACGATGCCGAGGCCTACCTCTCATGGGCACTCAAGGTTGACAAGATCTTCCGCATCCACAACTACTCCGGTGCCAAGAAAGTAGCCATGGCCTCCCTCGAGTTTGAAGATTATGCCAACACTTGGTGGGAACAAGTTGTCACTCTAAGGGAAGAAAAGGGTGATCCTCCAATTGATACTTGGGAAGACATGAAGGAGGAGATGGAAGCTCGCTTTGTCCCTAAACACTACAAGACCGATCTCTTCAACAAGCTACAAAAGTTGAAGCAAGGCACCAAGACCGTTGAGGAATTCTTCAAGGAAATGGAGTTAACCATGATGCGAGCAAACATCCAAGAGTCCGAGAACCAAACCATCGCTAGGTTCTTCAATGGCCTCAACTACCCCATCAAGAGGATTGTGGAGTTCCAACAATACTCCAACATGGTTGAGTTAGTTCACCAAGCTTCCAAGGCCGAGCGTCAAGTGAATGAGGACATCAAGTACTCGAAGTCCAAGCAATACTTCGCCTCCAAACTTGCTACAACAACTCCCACAACAAGTGTCAAGCCAACCGCATCCTCTACACCTTCCAAGCAACCTTCTATCCAAAGTCGCATGAAGCAAACGGTATCCTCCACCGCCTCCTCCAAGGCCTCTACGGGACCCTCCAATGTCACTTGCTTCAAGTGTGGCACCCAAGGCCACAAGTCCTTTGAGTGCAAGAACACCAAGGTCATGATCACTATGGAGAATGGTGACATAGAGACGCTAAGTGAAGGCGAATATGAAGCCCTAGTGCAAGCCGCCGTTGCTAATGAGGAAGACTATGATGAAGAAAGTGGAGAAGACCCTCTCTTATGCACACATGATCCAAGCCCTTCTCTTGTGGTCACTCGAGTGCTCACCACTCAACCCCAAGCTATGGAAGACCAAAGATGCAACATCTTCCAAACGCGTGCCGGCATTGGTGGCAAGTCAATCAAGGTCATCATCGACGGTGGGAGTTGCCACAACTTGGCAAGCACCGAGCTATGTGAGAAGCTCAACCTCACGCTTCGCAAGCATCCTCATCCATACCATGTTCAATGGTTGAGCGACAAGGGCAATGTCAAGATTCAACACACCGTCACCGTCAACTTCAAGATAGGACCCTATGAAGACACCGTTGAGTGTGACGTGGTACCCATGACCGTGTGCCACATGTTGCTTGGCCGCCCATGGCAATTTGACAAGAAGGCCATACATGATGGTTACTCCAATGCATACACCTTCAAGGTCAAGGACAAGAAGTTCGAGCTTCGCCCAATGACTCCTAGCCAAATCATCGCCGACAATGCGAAGGCTTTAGCGAGGGCACAACACCACACCCACCATAGTGAGATGAGAGGAGAGGGAGCTACCCACCAAAAAGAGAGTGAGCGCCACCACCCACATATGAGTGAGAGAAAGAGTGTCCTCCTAGCCACCAAAAGCGAGTGGAGAGAAGTGAAAGACAACCCATCCACCACCATACACTACGTGCTCATTTGCAAGGGCCTCTCGTCGGAGACTAATGACTTAACCAACATTCCTTCGTCTTTGTTGTCTCTTTTGAAGGAGTTCCAAGACGTCTTCCCCGACGAGCTACCTCATGGACTACCACCGCTTCGGGGCATCGAGCATCGCATCGACCTCATACCCGGCGCTCCCCTACCAAACCGCGCCGCTTACCGCACCAACCCCGAAGATACCAAGGAGATCCAACGCCAAATACAAGACCTCCTCGCTAAAGGGTACGTCCGAGAAAGCCTTAGCCCTTGTGCCGTTCCCGTCATTCTTGTGCCTAAACCGGATGAGACGCAACGGATGTGTATGGATTGTCGACCCATCAATGCCATTACCGTCCGTTATCGCCATCCCATTCCGCGTTTAGACGATATGTTAGATGAATTGAGTGGTGCCACGATTTTCTCTAAAATTGATTTGCGTAGTGGCTACCACCAAATTCGCATGGCAATTGGTGATGAATGGAAGACGGCATTCAAGACCAAGCTTGGTCTATATGAATGGCTCGTCATGCCATTTGGTCTTTCAAATGCTCCTTCGACTTTCATGCGTCTTATGAATCACATCTTGCGACCTCTCATTGGCAAGAGTGTGGTTGTTTACTTTGATGATATCCTCATCTATAGCAAAAATCTCGAGGACCATGTTCAACATGTGAGAGAAGTCTTATGCATCTTGCGCCACGAGAAGCTCTTTGCCAACCTACCAAAATGCCATTTCGCTCAAAACAAATTGGTTTTTCTTGGTTTTGTGGTTTCCGCCAACGGGATTGAAGTTGATTCTTCCAAAGTTGAGGCCATCCACAATTGGCCCACTCCCACAAATGTTGGTCAAGTTAGAAGCTTCCATGGACTTGCCGGATTTTACCGCCGCTTTGTGAAAGATTTCAGCACCATTGCTTGCCCTTTAAACGAGCTTACAAAAAAGAATGTTCCGTTTGTTTGGGGCAAAGCACAACAAAAAGCTTTTGATGAATTGAAAAAGAGACTCACCGAGGCACCACTACTTGCTCTTCCCGATTTTGCTAAAACATTTGAGATAGAATGTGATGCGAGTGGCCTTGGAATCGGTGGTGTCCTCATGCAAAATGGAAAACCCGTGGCATACTATAGCGAGAAGTTGGATGGCGCACGCCTCAACTATCCTATATATGACAAGGAGCTTTATGCTTTGGTTCGTGTTCTTGAAGTTTGGCAACATTACCTTTGGCCAAAAGAGTTTGTTATCCATTCGGATCATGAGTCCTTGAAGTATTTGAAAAGTCAACACAATTTGAACAAGAGACATGCTAAGTGGGTTGAGTTCATAGAGTCCTTCCCTTATGTAATCAAATACAAAAAGGGCAAGGAAAATGTGGTTGCGGATGCACTTTCCCGCAAGATTACTCTTCTACTCACCCGCTTGGAGTTTCACATTTTGGGTCTTGAGGAGATCAAAGAACTTTACCCTTCCGATGCTTTCTTTGGACCAATCTTTGCCAAGTGTTCCGTTGACCGAGGTTTTGATGATTTCTATTTGCATGATGGCTACTTGTTTAAAGCTAACAAAGTTTGCATACCCGAGTCTTCTCTTCGTAAGTTGCTTTTGCAAGAGTCACATGGAGGTGGCCTCATGGGTCATTTTGGACGCGACAAGACTCTTTCGATGCTATCCACACACTATTATTGGCCACGCATGAAGCGAGACGTGGAGCGCCTTTGCAACCGTTGCACCACTTGCTTACAAGCTAAGTCAACATCCAATCCCCATGGTCTTTACATACCTTTACCCATTCCATATGCACCTTGGTCGGATATAAGCATGGACTTTGTGTTAGGATTACCAAGAACAAAGCATGGGCATGATTCAATCTTTGTGGTAGTGGATAGGTTCTCAAAAATGGCTCATTTCATACCATGTCATAAGAGCGATGATGCTTCACACATTGCTTCATTGTTTTTCAGGGAAGTGGTTCGCCTACATGGGATACCGGCAAGCATTGTGTCGGATCGAGACGTCAAGTTCATGAGTTATCTATGGAAGTCGCTCATGGCAAAGTTTGGAGTGAAGCTCTTATTCTCATCGTCCTCGCACCCTCAAACCGATGGACAAACCGAAGTGGTCAATCGAAGCCTCTCCACACTCCTCCGCACACTTGTGAAGAAAAACTTGAAGTCATGGGAAGATTGCCTCCCCCACGCGGAGTTCGCCTACAATAGAGCCAAGCACTCCACAACATTACGGAGTCCCTTCATGGTCGTCTATGGATTCGAACCTCCAACGGCACTCGACATCCTCCCACTCCCTCTTCATCAAAGGACCAACATGGACTTCGACGAGCGCACCACCGCCATGAAGAAACTACATGAAGAAACAAGAGCAACCATACAAGACCATGTCCTTCGCCAAGCTACCCGCCTCAACGCCAAGAAGAAAGAACGAGTGTTTGAAGAAGGAGACCTCGTTTGGGTTCACCTAAGGAAAGAAAGGTTCCCTCAAGAACGCAACTCCAAGCTCAAGCCAAGAGGAGATGGGCCTTTCAAGGTACTCAAGCGCATCAACAACAACGCCTACGTCATCGACATACCGACATCCAAGTACTTGGTGAGCAACACTTTCAACATCTCGGACCTCTCCCCACATCATGGAGATGAGGAGGAACAAGAGTCGAGGACGACTCTCTCCCAAGGGGGGGAGATGATGTAGCCCCGCTCGCCAACGACACTACATCAAGGCCAACAAGTCCCCCAAGTGGACCAATGACAAGGGCTCGAGCTAAAGCTCTACATGACAAGGTGAACTCGCTCCTCACTACCCTCGATCTCGATACCCCATTGGATGGAATGCTACCTCATGCCGAAACACTTTGTGTCATTAGGTACGTGGAGCATCAAGACCACGGAGAGGACGATACGTCATGGTCAAGGGAAGGAGAGGAGCAGCTGATCGGGAAGATGTACATGGAGCTGGACCCGAAGTCGTCCGAAGAACGCAAGGAAGAGAAGATGAGCGGCCAGCCCAGAATCCGGTCCGACCGGCCTCCTGACCGGGCCACCCGGTCCGAATCCGCTGACCGGCCGCCTGACCGGGCCACCGGCCCACAACCGGGCCACCAACCGGTGCCATCCGGACGCCATCCAGGGACCCGGAACCTCGCCCGGTCACCGCCCGGTCCAGGATCGGTCACCGACCGGACTGCCCGGTCCCAGGTCCGGTCCAACCGGCCTGCACGACTAAAGACGCCTTTTCGGCCCGAAACGTTTTCCTTTGTACCTTTTCGGCCCGTGTCGCCTTGTACCGCTATATAAGCACCCTGGACGCCCCTTTTACTCCTTAGACTTGTTTAGAACTCAAACCTAACTTTGAGCTTAGTCTCCCTTGGGTATCATCCCTCTGTAATCAAGGCAACCCTTGTGGATGTATGGATTTGGTAGTGAGAGATTCTAGTGTTTTCACTCTCTCTCCCACTCCTTGATTCGTCCTCCCCACCGGTCTCTCCTCTCGGAATTCTACCTCGAGTCTCTTCCGGGCGGATTCTATTGGCACGGTCCATCGAGCCGTGAGGGTAAGCATCGATTGTATCGGGTTGGTGTGCGTGGTTCTTCGTGTGTTCTTCGTGTTCTTCGTGTTCTTCCGCCTCTCCCCCTCTTTCCCCCTTGATTCCTTGGGTCATTCGCGAGATCGGGCCACAATCGGGGTCTTAGACCTCATCATATGGTATCAAAAATGTGAGTACTCATGAAGCATGTCCCTACAACATCCCAAAATTTCATATCCAAAATCGACATGGACACTGAGAAACAAAAAAGAGAAAATCGGCATAAATTGGAGGTGGCACAAGAAGATTTTAGTAAGGAATGGTTCCTTTCCAGAGGAATGGAATGGTTCCATCCCCGCGTTCGGTTTGGACAAAAAGGAGGTACAGAATGGTACTGTTTTTTGTTCGGTTGGAGGAATTGGAGAGCAGAACGGAATGTGGTTAAACTAAACTTTTGTCTAAGAATCGTAATTAACAATGGCAAATAGCCTTTTAAATCTTAAAATCGTAATTAACAACGCCTAATGGCCTTTTTAATCTTAAAATCGTAATTAATGTTATTTTTTGTATGGTCGGGGAATTTGGAGAGTAGAACGGAATGAAGTTAAAGTTTAATCTTTTGTCTAAATATCGTAATTAATAGTGGCAAATGGCCTTTTTAATCTCAAAATCATAATTAACAACAACTAATAATTTTTTTGGTTGGATTAGTGAAGTGCTTTGTAATTAATAGCGGCTAAGTAACAGCCGTTCCACCACATTCCACCGATTCGGTGGAATGGGTGCATTCTGCATATGGGGAGAATATTCCCTTTCGAGGAACCACTCGGTTCCGTTCCATTCCACAACCGAACACAAGAATGGGCTCTAGGTGCGGAACGGTTCCATTCCATTCCACTTGGTTCTGGAACCGAACACACCCTAAATGCGTTGCAATGGAAAATGACAGTGTGTGGTGGCCTGATGGTGAAGAAGAAAGGTCGGGCGAAGAGTTGTTGGCTAGAGTCGGTTTTATACGAATCGACGAGGTGCGGGATAGTTTGATTTTAAGGGCTCCTTTCATTCACAGGATAGGGAAATCATAGGAGTAGGAATGTAGGATTGGGATTTGGGATGACATGTGTAGTTAAATCCTATAATAAGATGAGTTGCGTTTGATTGCGCCAAATGAATTTTTCCATGAGGTAGGACCAAATATTTAATCCTATACTAGGATTTGCACTACTTGATGATTCCTATAGGATTATTTCCTATTGGATATGTTCATATGAATCAAACTACTAGTGTAGGAAATATTCCTATAAGATCTAAATCCTATTATCTTATACCAACCTAATATGAATCAAAGAAGCCCTAAAGGATTTTCGAAGGAATCATGTACGAAGTATGATTTTTCTAAGTCACCCAACATATATACTAGGAATAGAACTAAGTAGTACCATATACTTAGGCCCACATGCACAAATATTAAGTGTGGATTGAGGAAGTCGACAACTTGGGAAAAAACTTTCGCAACTGCACACCTATGTTACCACCCATGCGACGCTAATTGTCGTAGAGCTGACCTAGAACGAACTCTTGTCTCGGTTAACATGAGAGAGATAAGGGATAAATACAATTGTGATACACTTTCCTAATATTTTGTTGAATGAGATAATCTTGTGTTTCCCTAATAGGGTTAATTAAGTACACATTTGGCAGCTCGTGTGTTGCATACGTTGGTGAACTTTAGACCCCAACTATATATTATTATTTGAACTCACCTCTAACACTTAATTATGTATAATAAGGTCCCTAACTGACCTCAAACACAATTAGGTATAACAGCGGTCCATAACTAACCTCAAACACTTAATTAGGTCTAACATTGCCCCCTTAGACTACCCACAATGGGAGTATCATAGGTAGTACACTATCATGCATCTCATGCTTGCAAAAAAGCTGATGTGGCACTGCAATTAAAGATGAGAGAGAGGATTATAATATCATAGGTAGATACCGTATCATAGCACGTAGTACTAGAAAATTTAATGTTAAATAATCTTGTACATAGATCTGCATTGAGATTCTACAAATCAATTAATATAAGAAGATTATGATACTAGTACATGATACCATGCATCGTTGACATAGTAACATGTAGTATTAATTGTATCATACACACCATACTTTTATATATGATACTATGCATTGTGACTAGTATTACTGACCTCATATATACGCTTACTTAGGTCAAACAATGGTCTTTTAAGTAGTATCGGTTTAATGAAGGTTGACCTATTTTTAACTTCATTTGTGCACTAGTAGATATGATTTGGCCCATTTTTATCCATAGGCTCATCTGATGTGATGTCTGCTATATATATTGTCTTCGATGAGTATCACGCGCATTACATACTCATACCATAGAACGAAGATGAAACCCCTTACCCTCAGCGACGTACGCAACATGGTGTTTGGGTTGAATGGCCCACCCTATTTTAAAATGTTTTAGTTAGTTATTTATGTAAAAAATTATCACATATAAAGTGGAAAAAAGAAAATTAGTAAGGTGTGCCCACCTGGCCTACGGTTGTTTTGTGCGTCCTCCACTGCGTACTCCTCTTGATCTGTGACGATGAACATAGTTCTTTAGAACACATGCAACACTTACAGTTGATAGGCCGTTGCAAAGCTAATCAATGATAAAACCTGCTTTTATAATCCATTGTACTTTGATTTAATTAGTCCCTCTAATGGACCCCAACTATGTGTGCTTGAGATTTAGCAAAATGCTTTGCCGCCGTGCCACATAACAAATAATAAACAGACCAATCAAGTTTTTATCATTGCTAGACCTAACTAAGTGTTCAAGTGCTCAATTTTGACCACATTAGAGTTGAGGGGCCAAACATAATTCTTAAATACGTGAGGGACCGAACATATACTTCTAAACACCCGAGGGACAAGACAAATTTGAGTACTATTGTTATTATTAGACTAGTCACAATGGGGAGTATCATATAATAGTATCATGCATATGATACTAATGTACGATATTATTTTCACAGTCCATAGTATCATCATGTAGTAGTATAATATGTTACATGTATTTAGTGATTTGTAGAATCTCAATACAAAAGTGTGTACAAGATTTGTTTGGCAGTAATTTTTCTAGTTCTACATGCTATGATACGATATCTACCTATGATACCACTATCGTCTCTTTCATCATTAACTGATATGACGCATCAACATTTTGCATGCATGTAGTGCATGATACTACTTATGATATTGCCATTGTGAGTAGTCTCCCTTTGTCCTAGAGTACAATGCCAATTTGTTTTCAGAGGCAAACTTAGACTAATACTTGGGCCCGCCAATTATGAGTTGCATGTCATTCAAAACTATATCATCGGATGCTTGTTTCGATGAACTTTCCAATGGTATATTTTGCGGATGTCATAAAATTAGGCTGGTCATACTATTTCTATAGTGGGTAGTATCATGGAGTAGTATCATAGTAATGCTACATTTATTATTTTTTAGAATCTCAATGCAAATTTGTGTACAAGATTTGTTTAGCATTAAGTTTTCTCGTTGTTTGCGCTATGATACAGTATCTACCTATGTTACACTAATCTCCTCTCTCCTACTTAATTAGCTGCCACATCAACATTTTTGTGGGACCAATGTGTATGATACTAGCTATGATACTAGCACTATCATGTGGGTACCTAAATCTCGAGTCAAAGTTTGACACGAAACCGATGTGGACTTTATTCATGGTGGAAGGGAGTAACAATCATAAGCACATTATTATTATTGATTGAACAACATTTTATTTGATGTGCCATAAGAAGTTTAGAAACTCCTAGCCCCCGGAGGTGGCGTTTTGGCACACGCGTGCATATGCACCAATTATAGAAAATGATTAAAAAAATTATATAAATGTTAATTTTTTTGGTATACATTGTGACATCATATGTTCGTTCACAAGTTTTCGTGGAAAAACGACATTTTGTGTGGCGTGTAAAAAAAGGCAAAAAATGTACTGTACGTAGTCGTGTTACAACATCAAAATTTGTCTTTTTTACAGGAGCCACATAATTTTTTTGTGAGAAAACTTGTGTACCAACATAAAATGTCTAGATATACATGTAAAATTTTAGTTTAGAATTTTTTGACACTTTGAAATATGGATTCACATAATGGGAGCATATGCTCCTATGAGGCAAAGTGCATTTCCGCTAGCCCCCGCCATTTCTTATATCTCTATATTGTCTATATATCTATACCTCTACCTCTACCCCCTTGGATTCCTGAACAGACGTACAGTACTAGTAGGGCCTACTATTTATTATTATTACATACTCTCAAAAAAAAACCTACTGCAGCCAAAATTTAATATCATCGAGCGGTAAAATTCCCCGCCAACGCCCAAATATCTCGCGCCGCAAAGTTTCAGATCTGCGAATATTTTTTTCCTCAAAAGAAGGACTGCGAAATTCCCTTCTACTCCTCTATCGCCCAGCTTCGCCCTAGTTTCGCCCGCAAGCCCTCAGAGAAACCGCCCCTCTTGCCTACCTCCAGACCTTCCCGGCCGCCGCACCGGAAAATCACCGCCGCACTTCGCCGTTCAAGCTGCCACGGCTTCAAACCCCGAGGCTGCCCTATCCGCTTGATCCGCACCTACTCCGGCGTCCACCGCACCGTATCTCGTTCGCCGACTCTATCGACCACCGCACCTGACCAGCTTCGCCGACACCGACGCCCCCGTGCACTGCACATCATCTGCTTCACCGACCTTCTAGTTCGGCCGGCGCGCTGAACACTTCATCGACCGCCCAGCATGTCCTTCTCCGACCCCCCAAGATCTGCTTCCCCGGCACCCACCGCAACAGCAGTCCCCTCGCCGACCTCCACGTCACCCGTAAGAACGCGGAACACGTCTAAACGCCGCCCAGAAATAGGTAACCAGACATCCCTGCGCGTTTTGTTCTGTTAGGAGTATTGCAGCTGACTGTATTTCTGAATTCGTGCTATATTTCTAACTTACAAGTGCTTTCGTTGATAACCACCTCATCCTTTAGGTTTAAACACGACGCATAAGTATGTTTTTCCGTGACCAAACCCACCCATTCGCTGAAACTCTACATGGTATCAGAGCCTAGGTTTCCTTCCTGCTAGCCGCCACAAACAGTACCAAACAAGTTCTTCCTTTGATCACAAAACCCACCGTTGAGATGTAGAAATCCAGGCGGCGGGAGGCCGCATCAGGTGCTCTGCGTGGGTTGCGGCTATCACACACAGCGATGTGAGCTGTGTGAGATCGGCGGCTGCTCGCGCGGGGAGAAAGAAGAGGGTGAAGATCGTTTTGGTTTAGAAAGGAGAGAAGAGGAAGTGAATCCGTGGCAGAGAGATCTGGATCCGTGTGAGGGGCAGAAGTTGGAGGCGTGCGGAGTGGGGCGAGCCTTTGAGCGCAGGGCGGAGCCGGAGGTTGGTGCTGGACGTTGACCAGCGCGAGCCGGTCGATGTGGCCAGGTGCGGTCCGCCAGGTTGGCCAGGGCGCGCAGACGAGGCGCCATCCGAGTGGAAGTGAGGAGAAAATGGAGATGTGAGGCTGTGAGGATATGTGGTGATGGAGTTGATGAGGCTGCGGTTGAGTCGTGATGGAGTTGATGAGGCTGCGGTTTAGTGGTGATGGTGATGGTTGTGGATATGTCCAGGGGAAAGGCATGCGTGCCTGAGGTGAGACTGGTTGAGGCCTGACCGGGGGATAGGCATGGGTGCTTGAGGAGTGGATGGTTGAGGCAGGAGTTGGCTGGGGGTTTGTGGGAGAGACGGAAGAGGTCAGTGGCCGGGCAGAGTGGAGAAGAGAGGCTGAGGACATTGAGGCGAGTGTGGATGGTTCTGCGGAACTTGTGTGGTGAGGCAGCCGGGGTTGTTGAGGACGTGTATGGTTAGGAGTTGTGCGTATCCCAGATGGTTGAAGCTGGATATCTTCGCTGCTGATGAAGAGATGAATCGAGATGACAAGATGATGGAAAGTGCAATGCTGTCATGTATCCTAGGAGTTATGCTGAATGTTCATTACTGGTAGTTGTCATATGTGTCATGTTGTTGTTGCAAGATGGCCATGGTTGTTTACCCATGATCATCTTGAGGGGGTGTGTTGGACCATGAGTGAGTTTAGTAGTAGCGCTGTAGTAATATTGTATCCAGTGTGAGGCCCATAGAGGCCCATGTCCAGTAGTATTGTAACCCTAACTCAGATGATATAAATACACAGTGTGGTGGTCTGAGTAACCTAACCCACCCATTCGCTGAAACTCTACAAAATATGAGCCACCAATCATGAGCCGTTGAATGCTCTACATGTCCACGATTGACAACAACAACAACAAAGCCTTTATTCCCAAACAAGTTGGGGTAGGCTATACAAGTCCACAATTGACACGATTACAATTTCTCACTATTTGGCCGTAGGCTACTGCTCTAGTTACATCATGTTTGATATCTTTCTGCGATCCTGTATTACATGTTTATGCACGTCATAATGCTTCTACTACTATTTGGTGTCAATTTAATTATAGCAAAGCCGTGACTCGTAACTGTTTGTTGTTATTACACGTGCAGCAGGCACATCTTACACTCATAAACGTAGAGTAAAGCTCGCCTATAATCATGTAAGTACCTGCTGTTTTTTGTATATTGCTTAATGCAAACTTCTATATCTTGGACCTGTTTCTGTTTACAATTGGCCTCTCCTTCATGCAGAGGAGAAACAGTGAGGCACCAGGTTCTTCTGTCCAAGTACCCGATGAGGTCCGTGTGACTCAAAAAAAAGCTCACGTAAGTTCCCTGTTTTTTTTGGAATGTTAATTTACCTCCTGTGCATAGTTCAATTGCATCATTTTCTGTATGTTGCACTACCTAAGTTGCCTAATGGAATCTAATAAAATATAAACAATGACCATATGGAACATTGCACACTGCCTTTGACCCATCTGGCATCCGGCATGCCTGGGTATAAGTTACATGATTTGGCTATGTTAATACAAGTCCTGAAATTCTATTATGTTAATTTTTTGCCTGTTGCTTCATTGAGTTTGCCTGTTGTTCCATGGCTAGTGCATGAAGTTTGATAGAAATGATCCTAGCTGAAATGATGCACTTCGTGTTTTTTTATTGCTTTATTCCTAACCTAGCTTCCTATTCTACTTGAAACATGATTGCTTTATTCCTAACCTAGCTTCCTATTCTACTTGAAACATGGTGAAAAAATAGTTATATTACTTGTTTAAATGTCTAGCTTTGTTTTTCTGAGTCCCATTGACATGATGTGGTATATCCATATTCAAATGATCTGGCTGTTTATATAATACGCTCCATGTTCAATTGCTTCATTCAGTTTCTAGTAATCTATTATACATGATGCACATGGTGCTACTTGTTATATGCCCTTTTTTGTTTGAGTTTGATCATGAATTCAAGATTAAGCATTGCCTAAACGTTGACCAACGTAGGAAGATTCCCTCCCTTGTCTATACGTTGTGAGATAGATGATGAGACCTCTCTAGCAGCGAATTTATACGCGCTAGATAACACCCCGTTTAATTCGGTCCTGTTGGGACTCGAACCCGGGTGGGCTGGCTGCGCACTCGCAAGCCTTGCCACTGAGCTAGCACTCAGTTCTCAGATTAAGCAATGCCTCGTTATGCTTAATTTAAATGTTATGGCACTTCATACAAGCCATACAATTAATTGTTGCATTGACCTTCTGCGATGTCGAAGGCACTATCTGAGTCATGCTTAAATCAATCATACATTATTTTCCTAATAGTATCAAATCCAACATGCACATCTTTTGACTGTATTTGGCTATTTGCTAGATTTCTTCTGTGCAGTGACCTGGCTTCGTTATTGGGCACATGATGTCTAGTTGCTTGGTTCATTGTATACATCATCGCCATGATCTAGTTTGGTTTGTTCTAAGAGGCATGTGGCTTAACTGGTTTCTTTGTTGTATCTGCCCATGGTTCTTTCAAAATTATGTCAACAATGCTGTTTGTTTGCCTTGTATTGTATTGCATTTTAACTTGTTTTGTCTTAGTTTCAGCCTGCAAACAAAGCTGTAATGTCAGTAGGGACAACCCATTTATCAAGTGTTGCGGTCATTTCACAGAGCAACAGTGACAGTGGCACGTGCTCTCATTGGTCCACTGAGTCCAGTACACCAACCATTCCAGAAGAAATAGATGTACGAGGCTCTATTTTGGATTGCTTGTTGTGTTATATCAGCTCAATGATGTTCTTGAAATTGGAGGTCTTTTATTGCATCATATGATGTTGTAACTTGTTTTATCTAAATTTCAGGCTTCAAATAAAGCTACAATGCCAGAAGCAAGGGCCAATGCCTCAAGTATTGATGTTTCACAAAGCAGCAGTGAGAGTGCATATTGCTCGCATAGGCCCATGGTATCTATTGGTCAACTTAATCCGGCACAAAGAGATTTGGGGGATGCACTCCAAGAGGCAGTTGATATATTTGGGCGGGAAAACAAAGATGCTGATGAATTAATTGCCAAGACACGCCAAGAGATACATGAATTGAAAAATAGGCAAACTTTGACAGAAAATGTTCTAAAGAATCTCCTATGCACTTGTCATGGTAAGCCAGTTGTGATGTGTCTGGGAATTGAAGGTGTCTAAATAAACTTTGATTCTGTTGTTCAGTCAAGTGGACTGCTGATGCCAATGCTGTAACTAATTACTGCTCAAAATTTCGTTCAAAATTTCGTGGTCTGTAATAATTGCAAATTTTGTTGTTGTACTAAAATTAGATATGTTCCATGTGGCTGCTGTATTTTGTGTGAAATAATATCCTGATGTGTACTTCAATTAAACCATAAATCGACTGCATGCTGAAAATTTGAATCTGAGCGCACGTGTGAACTGTTTTCTGCTCGTAATGCAATAACGGCTGTTTCTTGGAAGGACTACGTACATGGGGAACGGGATCCTCTAACTTGAAGGTGAAAAGTTAGAGAAGCTACAGTACTCTAACTTTCCTTCCCCCAAACCATATGTCTAAAATCCAAATAATTTAAATTAATTTGCACAATACAAACTTGTGTCTTGCATTTGAAGTAATTACATGCAGAGAAAATTATGGTGTAATAAAATTTAGTTTAGTTTTTAAACATCTACAGTAATCACCTTTATTAGTTAAAGACAGTGCATAACCTTGTACTTATGCTACAGAAGCCTGACTTTGCTTCTTTATTTTTCCTGACTTAGCTCCTTCACGTTAGAGGATACGGTTCCCGTACATGGTAGCCCATTAATAATTATGCCTGCTAGCAAGATAGATGGTCCTTATTATAGTCAGGCATGTCAACTTGTATGATTAAAAGTAGTTCGTACACATTAAATCTACCATCTGCATTTTTCTCTGTAATAACTTTTCTTTTTACACAACTCAAAACTTGTCTGGCTAATATGAAATTTGAGATGGCAAAACCCGGGAAAGATAAAGATATCACCAAAAACTCTTTCCTGCGAAATGCTGGGTTTTGAAGCCCAAGTCCAAGTCTTTCTCTGCTCAAGTTTTGGAGGAACAACTCCAAGTAGAACGAGTTGCAACAGCTATGCTAAGAACAAAAGTTGACATGTTGAGATCGAGATTAGAAGCATGTGATGCCCTACTGCACGAGGCCAATCAAGTTCGTTATAATCTCCCAAAGACTAAGAAAATGCCATAGATAATTGGAGATGAACACTAACATAGTGAGTACATTGGTCTTGTGAAATGTTTCCTTAGATTAAGGCACCGTTCAGACTTTTGTTGGTGGATGCATTTATCTGCGGTTGGGATCAACTTGGTAGTTGTTCCTGTGGATGTTATATAAATTAATTGCCTAGCCTTTTTTGAATCAGTTCGAACTTAAATGGTATCATAGCCAAGGTCTCAAGTTTGAATTGTCGAACGTGTGGTTTAATTTAATCTCTGTCGGGCGGCAAAATCTCCCACCAATCCTGAAATATTTCAAACGCATTTTTGAATGGGATTAAGAAGATAGATCATGATCATGGTAGTGACCTATATTCAACGTGATGATGATTTGATTTTGCACTCGGCCATGAACAGAGGTACTAGTACGGTGTCACAATTTTTTATCATTATACTTGGACAGTAGCCAAATTCAAAATCTCATAGCGGCAAAACTTCCCGCCCACAAAATACAAATATTTCACACGCTTCCAAATTCCCATTCTACCCCTGTGGAGATGACAGCAAAGTCGGTTGGTGAGGGGTTTGCCCGTCATTTTTTCGATCACCACCTCCCTAGCCCGGAAACCCTCCCAAAAAAAATACATTTCCTTCAGTCTCTCCTCTGAGATCACCCACCGGAACTTCTCAAGTCCCTCTCTCTACCACCTCCACGACCACCGCACCGGAACATCCCCGCCGGACTTCCCTGGCCTACCCGATCCCTCGCGATCCTCGACATCCGTCTGCCTGCCGGAGCCGCTTCATCGACGCCGTCATCAACCGGACCGGATCATCCCCGCCGAACCTCGAAACTATGTGCTCATCCAGCAGTCTACCGCAGTCGCTTCAGCTGCGGTATCGTCCACCCCGCCGGAGCCGCTTCGCCGGATCCGTCGTCCACCGCATCGGATCTTGCTCACCAACACCGCTGTGCATGAACCGGATCTGCTTCACCGGTGCCTTGCATGATCTAAACTCTTCTACTGTCGCTTTTCTATTGCTTGCCTGCAAGTTCTTGTTTAATCTTGGGGGAACCTGTTTGTGCTAACGACGCGCCGTTACGTTTTTGCAGATGAGATGAGTAATCATGAAGTGTAATGGCCGTCTCTCCAACCCCAAGTAGCACATGTAGCGTACTTCATCACCGGATCTATCAACCCCAGGAAGATCTGCTGTGACTCCCACAGAGTGCTTCTCCTAATGTAAGTCCCTTGTTTTAGCGCCATGTTCTGGGTTCAGATTCTTGTTTGTCTGAAGCTCTTTTAGTTCATTCCTAGCTATGACCGTAACACGTTGCTATTTTCTACTTCATTGCTAACTTTAAGCGATTGAACATTTTGGTTTGCATTCCCTGCTCTGTAGATGTAGCCATCATAACTTCTATCTTGCTCAGTCGTTGTTACAAAAATTATAGGTATTATAGTAACATCCTGCTATTATTTAGTTCATGGCCAATTTTAAGAAATTGCACATGTTGGTTCGCATTCCCTGCTCTATAGCTTTTGGCATCGTAACTTCTATATTTGGTTTACATTCCCTGCTCTGTAGATCTAGCCATCATAACTTTATCTTGCTCAGTCGTTGTTACAAAAATTATGGCCTGCTACTATGTTGTTTGTGCCAATTTTTTACTCCATGAACATGTTGGCTTGCATTCCCTGTACTACAGGTGATGCCATTGTTTTGTATCTAGTTCATTGTAAGCTAACAAAGTAAGGACTTAGTTTGGCATGCTATCACTCTGCTATCTAGCCTGTAGTACAAATAAACTTGTCATACTACTAGATAATAATTTTGCGTGCCATCTTGTTCTTCAAAAGCTGCATTATTGACTTGTTTCTCTGACTTGGCATGACGCTCACATATGGAAAGCTGAACATATTGGTTTGCATTCCCTCTTATACAAGTTCACAGGTGATCCCACTATATTCTGTATCTGGTCCATCCTAAGCTCCAGCATTAACTATCCTCTATGTGTTGCTCATTACAAGTTTATATCCCGAAACATCTTGATTTGCATCCCCTTCACTATAAGTTCAGGAGTATTATTTAGTTCACGGCCAAAATGAAGTAATTGCACTTGGCACATGTTGGTTCACATTCCCTCCTCTTTAGCTTTTGCCATCGTAACTTCTATTTTTGGTTTACATTCCCTGCTCTGTAGATGTAGCCATCATAACTTCATCTTGCTCAGTCGTTGTTACAAAATTTATAGCCTGCTACTATGTTGTTGTAGCACCCTACCTTTTAAATAAAGGCAAGATACCTGTGTATAGTGCTATTCCCGGGATCACTGATAGCACACACATTTCAAATGTAGTAATCATAGCAATAGTATCAAATTTACTACAACGTAGATCCACAGGAGATAAAATAAAGTCTTACAAATTGCATAGTCGAATTGACTAGCTCAAATATAAAAGTTCAAAGCAAACACAGCGGAAATAAATTCAATGAGCCTCCATCATCTTCATGCGCCACAGGCAGTCATGTTGGAATGTAGACTCGAGATCCTACTAGTACTCGTCTTCCGAAGAACCTGCACGTTTGAATATGCAGCCCCACGAATGGAGGTCAGTACAATGATGTACTGGCAAATGACACTTATATGGTGGCAGTTTTGGGCATGACTATCTACATGATATTTGGCTGGTGGAGTTTAGGCAAATTTGCATAAAGCCAATTTTATCCTATGTTTTTCAAAACAAAACATTTTGTAACCTTGAAAAGATTTTTACAAAAAGGGGCACTAAGTCGAGATGACTCCCAGGTCACCACCACATACCATGGTTTTCACTGCCAGGTATGTAGCCCTGGGGCCACTCCACTAGGATAAACCTCAGGTCACCACCACATACCATGGTTTTCACTGCCAGGTATGTAGCCCTGGGAAAATCCCGTCCTGTGATTGTTTCTACACAAATTTTTAATCATTCAGAAAAGGTGATGAGATTCTTCCGTACATTCCTTGCCTAGAAGCTCAAATTGTCCATAACCGGGGACACGGCTAAGATCTTAGGTTTAACTCTCGAGAGGTTGCGCTCTTTACCCACAATTCACAACCAAGCCTTTTTGCCAAAATTCTTCATCTTCATTAAGGCCAGGACGAGGTCATTACGAAGCTTTTCCTTAGTAGCCCCTCCACCTACCGGATCCGCCCGTACCCAAAATTCCACCCTCTGGCGGTACCCTAGGCAAGGTTTCCCACTAAGTACTTAGCCAAGACAGAGCCCATAATGTATTGTGGTTGCACTGGAAGCTATCTAAAACATGGACGACATAATAATCTCTTTAATCCTGGGTGGCCAACCACAAGTGTACTCACCCCCCAGGTCACCACCACATACCATGGTTTTCACTGCCAGGTATGTAGCCCCAGGTAGCCACTCAACATAATCCAAAGCCACACCAATTCCACCCAGGTGTTTCATTGAGGTTGTTAATTTTAATTCTCAATACTCACAATCCAATATAATCAAAACAGCAGTGGCATTTTGTTATTGCTAGGCAAACTAAAAATTCTAGCAAGGGTTCATGGATGGCTACACACTACTAGGATTTAATAGGCATAGCATAATTTTAGAAAACAAAATCCTACCATGCATACTAGTTTGAAAACACTAATGCATAATAAAAAGTAAGTAGGAATTGAGCGTCACTTGCCTTGATCAAAGCAACCCGCACAATCACAGCAATCACAAGCACCACCTTGATCTCCTCCACAATCTAATCAAACAAGCACAACAAGAATAAACAAACATTCGATATGACAAACATAGACATGTATGCATGCATGCTATGCAACAATTTAACTTCACACGAGAGGTAGTGTGTAAGTGTTGCATTATGTGTTCTCTGATATGTGCAATGTTAATAACATATTCTGGGCATTTAATTTGATTTAGAAAAACCATGAATCGAGTATCTACATAACACATACAATCTTATTAATTAGCTACTGTAAGCATTATGTGTTGTAAAAATATGAATTTGACCTCCCTGGATAGGTTACAGTAACACAAAGGCACAGCAATTGGAATTACTCGAAAATCATTTATAGAATTTGAATTATGACTAAATTACTGATTTGAATAGATTTTATTAAAGCAAGTTTGTGCACGTATCAAAGTTGTACAACTCCTATACCATACTGTAGTACATATTCTGAGGATTCCAGAAAGTACAAATTTATAAAATTTGGCCCGGTAGATTATTTTATATAATTTTTATAGTGTACAATAGTCAAATTCTCTATCTGAATTTTAATACGAAAACTATCACAGTACCTATGCTATATTATTGCATAAACGTGTAGTACATACTGTAAGCTTTCCAAAACTATAAAGTTTGTAAAATTTGGCCCTACGGTTGATTTTATACGAATTTTACAAGTTGGACAGCAAATCTGAGATTCAAAATCGAGTTTAAAAGCTATTTGACCAGGTTTGACTGGCGCGCTGACTAGGCTGCCACGCGGCGCGACGCGATTGGTTGCGCGGGGATCACGCGGATCGCCCCCTGGGACTACCGTGGCCGTTAGATCTACTCGATCTGGACGGACGAGATTAAAATAAAATAAAATAAAATAAAGAGGGGATAAGGGGGTAGGTGGAGCTCACCTTGGCCGGCTGCTGATGGCGCGGCGGCGGCGGCTCGGGCGGACGGCGTCGGCGGCGTTCCGGCGGGATCTGGCGGCGGCGGAGGCGGCTACGGGAGGCGGCGCGACGCGGCAGGGGCTTTGGTGGTGGCGGCACGGTGATTGGCGGCTTAGGGCGGCCGCGGCAGGTGGCTGGAGGCGGCGGCGGCTCCACGATCTACGGCGAGCAATCGCCGTGAGCTGGCGGCGTGGCGGCGGGTGCGGTGTGGGGGAAAAAGGCGGCGGGGGTCTGGGCTTTATATAGGGCAGGGCGCGGACGTCGAGGCGGCTTCGGACGGTGGGGATGCGCTCCGAGTCGACCTAGGCAAGCAACGGTGGAGGTAGAGTCCGCCTGGACACGGGGAAGAAGAAGGCGACGAGCGGGCCCCGCTGACGGCGGGCCCCACGTGTCGGTGAGCGAAACTGAAAAAAGGGGCAGCGATTCGGCTCGCGGGCCGTTTTCGGCAGGCCGAGCGGGCCGGTGCGGTCGGGCTGGCCCGGTCATCCAACCGTTTTCTCTTTTTTTTTGTTCTTTTCTTTTTTTTCATTTTCTTTTTACTGTTTTCTTCATAACTTTTGTTTTAGAAAACCAAATAGGGTCAAACCAGTTTCTAAAATTTTGTAAAAATCAGGGCTTTATTTTAGACAACAGAGAACAAGGGTTTGACTTAAAATAACATGGTAGATAAATAAGATCCTTGCATTTAGGGCATGTAACTATGGTTGTGTCATATTTGTGCTTATCATTTTATGTGTAAATGAGCAAATGCAAAGATGCCATGAATGCATGCAAGTTTTTAATTTTTTGAAAAATCTGGGATGTTACAGACTACCCCCCTTAAGATGAAGCACGTCCTCGTGCTTCGGAAAGGCTAGCAATTAGGTGTGGGTGTTATTCTCGAAGGTTTTCTTCACCTTCACAAGTTGCCTCTTCCTCACTATGGTGACTCCACTGGACCTTGCAGAACTATATAGTCTTGGCGTGAGTATTCCTTTACCATGGGTATCTGATCTAGGCTAACCCCCTTAAGATGTTTAGCCTAATGTCACCATTATGCAATTGGGATGTAAAATCGAACTATTGATATGAATGAATGCGATGCGCCACTATCAATTTAAAACTAATGCTGTAACGAGTTGAGTTGAGACATACCCATCACAGTGTTAGGTTCATCCACCACTTCCTCCACATGCAGGTGGTTCACCTGTCCCTTCTGGAATGGATTGGGTTTGATAACTTCATCAGGCTTTTTCTCAGTGCATCTATCCGCAAAGTGTCCAGTCTTCTTACACTTGAAGCAGGTGATATGGGACAAGTCCCCTGAATTACGACGGTGCTGACCGTTGTTTCCATTTTGATGTCCATTACCACCATTGTGACGACCATTGTTTCCATTGGGGTGACTATTGGAATAGTCTCCCTTGAATCCTTCATTGTGCTTATGACCATTGTAGTTGTCGCCATTCCCTTTACTGAAATGACCATTATGCTTGTGTGAGTTGTGACTCCCACTTCCTTCAGAAGAATGGTGCTTCTTGTGGAACGGCTCAGTGTGGTTCTTGCTGAACTTCCTCTTGCGGTTCTCTTCCTTATTGATGTTATTGTCTAGGGTGATGGCTTGATCAAGTAGGGACTGGTAGCTGGGAGCATAAGCTACAGACAAGGGAATCTTCAGTTCACCTTTAAGTCCATTGAGGAACTTCTCCTTCCTCTTAGCATCAGTGTCAATGTCCTCTGGGGCATACCTTGCCAAAGCACAGAAGTCATCCATGTATTCCTTCAGAGTCCTTCCACCCTGCCTCAGACTACGGAATTCATCTCTCTTGAGATTCATAATGCCCGAGGAGATGTGGGCAGTACGAAATCCCTCCTTGAAGGTTTCCCAGTCTAAGCCATCTATTGGATGGGTAAGTTGATAAGTCTCCCACCACATTGCAGCAGGTCCTTCCAGCAGATGAGCGGTGAACCTAATCTTCTCAGCCTCGGTGCACTCCCAGGTGACTAAGTCCTTGCTGACAGAACGAAGCCAATCATCAGCTACTATTGGCTCGGTGGCACTGGAGAACTTGACTGGTCTAAGCCTCGGAATGGCAAGTCTGTCCACTGGGGGTGGGGGTGGTGGCGGAGGTGGTGGCGGTGGTGGTGGTGGTGGCGGTGGTGGATTGTTGTTGTTGTTCTGGGCGGTTTGAATGAACTGAGTCATCATCTGCATGAGCTGTGCCTGAGCTGTCATCATCTGCTGCAGTGCTTCCTGAGTTGGATCACGTCTTGGCGGCATCTGGGGTTGTTTTAGCATAGATGAGAAACAAGATAGACAGATCTAGGGAGTAAAGTTTCCTACCCATGCACAAACAAGGCACACAACCAAACACAAACACTGCAAAACTAGAAATTCCAAACTTTACTTAAACTTATCGAGTTTTCGAAAATACGACTAAGATATACGGTACTGCCTTACATCAATTAGTAGGACAATACAAAGGAGCGTACTAAATCCTAAAATCTAAAGGGGTCTTCTAGCGTCTCTTGACCGCTCCATCGTAAGATAGTGGGCTTCCTTCCTCAGTTGCCTTCCTCTTCAAGGTGTTCTCCTCTTCAATTAGCGTCTCCTGAGTAACTGGGTGGGGTGGCGATGACGGTATCTGTTTGACTAGATGCGCGCACTGCGCCTGTAGAGCTAAGATTATCGCCTGCTGTTTGAAGGTCTCATCCTGTAGCTTTTCATTGTCCGTCTTGAGTTGAGCAACCTCAGCATCTAGTTCATCCCTCTGCTCCTTCATCTCATAATACTTCAGATTGTTCTCCTGAAGGATTTGCTTGATTAGGTCACAGTCTTTCATCTCCAGGCGCAGGTGATGCTCCATCTTCTGAGCGTACCTCTCCATGTCCTCGAACTGGATTGCCGTCCATGTCATGCCTTCACGATTTCCCTTAGTCCTGATGCAAAATCCCGCGGAGCTGCGATGTCCAAAGTGCTGGATGTCCGAATCCTCATCAATATCGTTCCTGTACCTATAGACGATGCGTGCTAATGCCTCCTGCATTGCCATCACTACTCCATCCTCCCAATCTGGATACGTCTTCAGGTAGACCACGGTGTCGGTAGCCGGCTGAACAAGACGTCCCTCAATGGTGGTCTCGATCTCCCAGCGTTCCACGGTGTGTACATCAGATATCACGGCTCTCCCGCGGAACATGGGTGCGCGTATACTCAGAGACCTGCACACCCGGGACAACGTGTCGCTGAAAGGGGTGTCGTCCTCGGGGTAAGGGACCCAGAGCTTGGTGAAGGTGCCCATCTATATTTCGAAAAGTGAGATGAGGTTAGAATAGAATCAAATGAATAGATAAGTGAAGAATTAAGATTTTCATAATTATAATTTAAATAGGTTTGTATCCTATGGTTTTCCAAATCCTAGGGTCTCGATCCTACAGGCAACACTATGCTCTGATACCATTCTGTAGCACCCTACCTTTTAAATAAAGGCAAGATACCTGTGTATAGTGCTATTCCCGGGATCACTGATAGCACACACATTTCAAATGTAGTAATCATAGCAATAGTATCAAATTTACTACAACGTAGATCCACAGGAGATAAAATAAAGTCTTACAAATTGCATAGTCGAATTGACTAGCTCAAATATAAAAGTTCAAAGCAAACACAGCGGAAATAAACTTCAATGAGCCTCCATCATCTTCATGCGCCACAGGCAGTCATGTTGGAATGTAGACTCGAGATCCTACTAGTACTCGTCTTCCGAAGAACCTGCACGTTTGAATATGCAGCCCCACGAATGGAGGTCAGTACAATGATGTACTGGCAAATGACACTTATATGGTGGCAGTTTTGGGCATGACTATCTACATGATATTTGGCTGGTGGAGTTTAGGCAAATTTGCATAAAGCCAATTTTATCCTATATTTTTCAAAACAAAACATTTTGTAACCCTTGAAAAAGATTTTTACAAAAAGGGGCACTAAGTCGAGATGACTCCCAGGTCACCACCACATACCATGGTTTTCACTGCCAGGTATGTAGCCCTGGGGCCACTCCACTAGGATAAACCTCAGGTCACCACCACATACCATGGTTTTCACTGCCAGGTATGTAGCCCTGGGAAAATCCCGTCCTGTGATTGTTTCTACACAAATTTTTAATCATTCAGAAAAGGTGATGAGATTCTTCCGTACATTCCTTGCCTAGAAGCTCAAATTGTCCATAACCGGGGACACGGCTAAGATCTTAGGTTTAACTCTCGAGAGGTTGTGCTCTTTACCCACAATTCACAACCAAGCCTTTTTGCCAAAATTCTTCATCTTCATTAAGGCCAGGACGAGGTCATTACGAAGCTTTTCCTTAGTAGCCCCTCCACCTACCGGATCCGCCCGTACCCAAAATTCCACCCTCTGGCGGTACCCTAGGCAAGGTTTCCCACTAAGTACTTAGCCAAGACAGAGCCCATAATGTATTGTGGTTGCACTGGAAGCTATCTAAAACATGGACGACATAATAATCTCTTTAATCCTGGGTGGCCAACCACAAGTGTACTCACCCCCCAGGTCACCACCACATACCATGGTTTTCACTGCCAGGTATGTAGCCCCAGGTAGCCACTCAACATAATCCAAAGCCACACCAATTCCACCCAGGTGTTTCATTGAGGTTGTTAATTTTAATTCTCAATACTCACAATCCAATATAATCAAAACAGCAGTGGCATTTTGTTATTGCTAGGCAAACTAAAAATTCTAGCAAGGGTTCATGGATGGCTACACACTACTAGGATTTAATAGGCATAGCATAATTTTCGAAAACAAAATCCTACCATGCATACTAGTTTGAAAACACTAATGCATAATAAAATAGGTAGGAATTGAGTGTCACTTGCCTTGATCAAAGCAACCCGCACAATCACAGCAATCACAAGCACCACCTTGATCTCCTCCACAATCTAATCAAACAAGCACAACAAGAATAAACAAACATTCGATATGACAAACATAGACATGTATGCATGCATGCTATGCAACAATTTAACTTCACAAGAGAGGTAGTGTGTAAGTGCTGCATTATGTGTTCTCTGATATGTGCAATGTTAATAAAGTATTCTGGACATTTAATTTGATTTAGAAAAACCATGAATCGAGTATCTACATAACACATACAATCTTATTAATTAGCTACTGTAAGCATTATGTGTTGTAAAAATATGAATTTGACCTCCCTGGATAGGTTACAGTAATACAAAGGCACAGCAATTGGAATTACTCGAAAATCATTTATAGAATTTGAATTATGACTGAATTACTGATTTGAATAGATTTTATTAAAGCAAGTTTGTGCACGTATCAAAGTTGTACAACTCCTATACCATACTGTAGTACATATTCTGAGGATTCCAGAAAGTACAAATTTATAAAATTTGGCCCGGTAGATTATTTTATATAATTTTTATAGTGTACAATAGTCAAATTCTCTATCTGAATTTTAATACGAAATCTATCACAGTACCTATGCTATATTATTGCATAAACGTGTAGTACATACTGTAAGCTTTCCAAAACTATAAAGTTTGTAAAATTTGGCCCTACGGTTGATTTTATACGAATTTTACAAGTTGGACAGCAAATCTGAGATTCAAAATCGAGTTTAAAAGCTATTTGACCAGGTTTGACTGCGCGCTGACTAGACTGCCACGGCGACGCGATTGGTTGCGCGGTGATCACGCGGATCGCCCCCTGGGACTACCGTGGCCGTTAGATCGACTCGATCTGGACGGACGAGATTAAAATAAAATAAAATAAAATAAAGAGGGGATAAGGGTAGGTGGAGCTCACCTTGGCCGGGCGATCGCGCGGCGGCGGCTCGGCGGACGGCGTCGGCGTTCGGCGGATCTGGCGGCGGCGGAGGCGGCTACGGGAGGCGGCGCGACGGGCAAGGGCTTTGGTGGTGGCGGCACGGTGATTGGCGGCTTAGGCGGCCGCGGCAGGTGGCTGGAGGCGGCGGCGGCTCCGCGATCTACGGCGAGCAATCGCCGTGAGCTGGCGGCGTGGCGGCGGGTGCGGTGTGGGGAAAAAGGCGGCGGGGTCTGGGCTTTATATAGGGCAGGGCGCGGACGTCGAGGCGGCTTCGGACGGTGGGGATGCGCTCCGAGTCGACCTAGGCAAGCAACGGTGGAGGTAGAGTCCGGCCTAGACACGGGGAAGAAGAAGGCGCGACGAGCGGGCCCGACGGGCGGGCCCCACGTGTCGGTGAGCGAAACTGAAAAAAAAGAAAAGGGGCAGGCGATTCGGCTCGCGGGCCGTTTCTGGCAGGCCGAGCGGGCCGGTGCGGTCGGGCTGGCCCAGTTCGGTCAGTCCAAACCGTTTTCTCTTTTTTTTTTGTTCTTTTCTTTTTTTTTTCATTTTCTTTTTACTGTTTTCTTCATAACTTTTGTTTTAGAAAACCAAATAGGGTCAAACCAGTTTCTAAAATTTTGTAAAAATCAGGGCTTTATTTTAGACAACAGAGAACAAGGGTTTGACTTAAAATAACATGGTAGATAAATAAGATCCTTGCATTTAGGGCATGTAACTATGGTTGTGTCATATTTGTGCTTATCATTTTATGTGTAAATGAGCAAATGCAAAGATGCCATGACTGCATGCAAGTTTTTAATTTTTTGAAAAATCTGGGATGTTACTATGTTGTTCATGCCAATTTTGTACTCCCTGAACATGTTGGTTTGCATGGGACTCGACAGTAGTAAGTCTGCTGTTTCATTCTAACATGCTCTGTTATATTGGCTGTTGGTATGCGGCATGCACTCTTTGTTTGCTTATTGTGCGCATTACAATGATCTTGTTATAACGACGAAATGATGAGTTCCAAATTCTTTGGCAAACAATATTGTAGTGTCTTTGCCTTTCCATTGTTGTTGTCTTAACTTGTAATGTCTTTGTTTCAGATATAGGTGCTGCATGGACAACTTAAAAGATTGCCGGATCGCTTCATTGTATTGCTAGGTTTAATTACCATTCAATTTCTCTGGGTTCTGTAATATTTTTTCAATGCCTTGCAGCTGATGTAATATTTAGTTAGTTTTTATAGTTCTTTCGCGCATTTTTTCTTTGGTGCTTGTGGTAAGTGAGGCTATCCGACAGAAATCAATGCTGCGTAAATATTCTCAGTATCTAAATCACGAATTCCCATCCCTTAAATGGCACAATTAAGCGAAATCACATATGTGCCTGCCCGCAAAATCCTAAAGCGCCTATTATGCGGCATATAAACAGCAACTAAACGGGCTGGCCCACTTACTTATTGGGCCAGCCCATTTGATTTACGGTGGACCCCACACTCTAATTGGGCTGGCCCACTTGCTTTAAGGTGGACCCCACCCACTACTTAGTTGGGCCAGCCCAATTGCTTTGGTGGGCCCCACATACTAAATGGGCCGGCCCTTTAAGAGAAAAGTGGGACCCACCTGTGTTTTTGGCCCGGCCCAGTATCTTGTTGGGCCGGCCCTTTAAGAGGAAAGTGGGACCCACATGTGTTTTTGGCCCGCCCACTATCTTGTTGGGCTGGCCCACTTGCTACATGGTGGACCCCACATACTCATTCGGCCGGCCCGTTAAAAGGAAAGTGGGGCCCACCTGTGCTTTTGGCCCAGCCCACTATCTTGTTGGGCAAGCCCACTTGCTATATGGTGGTCCCACATGGTAAATGGGCCCCTTTAACAGAAGGTGGGATCCACTGTGTTTTGGCCCGGCCCACTATCTTGTTGGGCCGGCCCACTTGCTATATGGTGGACCCTACGTACCAAATGGCCCGGCCCATTAACAGGAATGTGGGACCCACCTGTGTTTTTGGCCCGGCCCACTATCTTGGTGGGCCAGCCCACTTGCTATATGGTGGACCCCACATACTAAATGGGCCGGCCCTTTAACAGGAAAGTGGGACCCACCTGTGTTTTTGGCCCGGCCCACTATCTTGTTGGGCGGCCCACTTGCTATATGGTGGACCCCACATACTAAATGGACCGCCCTTTAACCGGAAAGTGGGACCCACCTGTTTTTGGCCCCCACTAGCTTGTTGGGCCCCACTTGCTATAAGGTGGACCCCACACACTAAATGGGCCTTTTAACAGAAAGTGGGACCCACTGTGTTTTTGGCCGGCCCACTTGCTTCTTGGGTCGGCCGTTGTAAGGTGGACCCCACATGTTAAATGGGCCGGCCCATTTAAGTTTTGACCAGTCAACCTTAGAGGTTAGGCCCGGCCCACGTAACTAATGGACCAGCCCAGCTATATAGTTGACCGATCAAACTATGTCATCTGGCCCGAACCGCTTAAGACGTGGCAGGCCTCGTGTGGGCCTACCATCTACCACAGGGTTTCAGCCGGTTAACGTAATCGCCATTAACGGCGTCGCCACGTGTCGGTTGCATGACGTCGCAGTCAACGGGCTCCCGAAAACACTTGCGCAGCGGTCCAATTTTCCGTGGCGGAAGGGCGCCCAAACGCGACGGACCGAAAAACGTCGTAGGACTTTGCCTGACGCAGTTTCGACAACAGAACCCATATCGTCGGGTTAGGCCCATAGGCGACGAAAAATACCCCTTAGTGGACGATTTTGGGACGTTGTCTATCAGAACTTTTCTTGTAGTGAACCCGTGACACTGGGATCTTTTCAACAGTCGTTCGGGAGGGCGGCGTCGACTTGGCAGGAGAAGGCTTCGGCTCCTGGACTGATGCTTTTCTCCCAAGGGTTAGTTTGGGCCTCTTTGCGAGAGGAACTTCATCGTCATCGTCAGAGCTATACAAGAATAATAAAACAGTCAGCATGCACAAACTACAAAGAATAAGTCATAAAGGGATATAAATGCTTACGAGTCCAGGTCGTCTTCAACGGCGAAAAAACTCGTTGGACCTTTCTTGGCGGGAGGAGGCGGAGCAGCTCCAGCGGCATCATTATCCTGTCCGCTAGGACTTGATTCAGCCGTGGTAATGAAATCTTCGTGTATCTGCTTGCGTCGCCTGCTCCTGAGAAAGGCATCATCCTCTGTAGCCTCCTCTTGGACATCGCTGTCCTCGAGGGTACGCTGGGGGTCCTCGGTCTCCTCGGAGTTTTCATCATCATCCTCTGGTTCCACACCGCTTTCGGGTGTAGGAGGATAGCATTGAGCAACGGCGGGGACCTATCGAGTGAAAATTTGTAAAGCACAGCAAAACAGGAATATTAGCAGCAAGTGAAAAACAACGGAGGTGTACCTCAGTCGGAAGATGTTGAGAATTGTAAGGAGGACGAGCCGACGTCAAGACAATGTTGTCCTTCGTACTAAGGCATGTCAGACGGCGAACTTCGTCTCGGAGGTCTTCAGCCGAAAGGTCGGCAGAGCTGACCCTAGACCTGTCGTCCTTGCCTGAGTTGCTGGTGGGGGTGAGACATTAACGGTTGCACTCGACGTTGTAGGAACACTGAGACTACCTCAGTGCCGCACATCGTCAAGCCTCCCGTGTTCTTCAATGCGACGACCTGGTCAAATAATTTGTCGGCTATCACTCTTTCTTCGGGAGAAAGGGCGTTTTGCCAGGACTTCTTCGGCTTGGCTATCAGTTTGTCTTCGAATGGGGGAAGGTTCGAGCGCTGCCCAGATACCACAAGGTCTCGCAGGTAGAATCACTTGTTGCGCCACCCTTGAACCGATTCCTTCATCGGGTAGTCGAGATAATCGACATCCTTCCTGACAACAAAGCCAACGCCACCTACGACGGGGGGGCCATTGCTGTCGTTGTGACGCTTCACATAGAAGATCTTCCTCCAAAGACCCCAGTGGGGGTCAATGCCAAGGAAGGCCTCACAAACAATGATAAAGATGGAAAGATGGAGGATGGAATTAGGGGTTAGCTGCCAGAGCTGAATCCGGTAGAAGAAAAGAAGTGAACGGAGGAATTCGTGAGCAGGGAGAGAGGCCACGGAATAAGAAAGCGGAGAACATAACGGTGAAGCCCTTCGGAGGCCTTGGGCGAGAAACGGCACCTGGAAGGCGGATGTCGTCCTCGATGAGGAGATGAAGCCAAGGGCTCGCAGCTTGTTCACATCTCGGTTGGAAATGGCGGAGGCGCTCCAGTCGCGGCTGATCTTGTATGCGTCTGAGGCGCTGGCACCCTTCTTCTTGCCCATGGCGCCTGGAGTTCTTGAAGGAAGAGCAGAGGAAGCAGGAAAGGGCAGGTGAAGAAGATGAGCAGTGGGAGGCGTAAAAAGTAAAAGTAGGAAGACCCCTTATTTATGTCGTGAAAATTGACGAGATCGTGGCCATAACTTCATGCGCATCGTGGGAAGTGGATTAGATTTGGCTGTATACGTGGCATGTAAAAGGAGGACGGAACCGGCGGCCCATTATTCCCACGACGCGCGAAAACCGAGGAGACGCCTCGGTCGATGTGCGTGCCCTGGTCGCTCCCTAAAAACTGCTTGCGCGGAACTAGGATGGGCCCGTCAGGTCAAGTCTTGTCAGTCACATCACAGCAGCAATACGTCATCAATGACATCATGGAGGGAATCGAAGGCAATCGAAGGTAATCGAAGGGAAATAAATAATCTTCGGATATTCAGGCTTGAGTCTGCACCCGATCATAAAGTGCTCGTGTCCAGACTCGGGGGCTACTCCCATCGGGAGCGCTGGCCGCGCACCCGACAAAAAGAAGACACGCACCCGAAAAGAATGAGGACTCCAAGATATATTTAGAGAAAAGGATGGAATGTTCAACTCGAGTCTGCACCCGATTTCAAGCATCCGTGTCCAGACTCGGGGGCTACTCCCATCGGTGCGCTGGATGCGCACCCGACAGAACTTTTTTGCACTCCAGGATCATGCCCAGGGACTTGATTCTGTGTAGGGTAACGTTGTTTTGCCATCGGTAGTTAACCAACAAAAGTTGGGCACGTTACTCATTATCCCTTGCAAACGGAAAATATATCGGATGACCTATGAAGACCTGCAGAAAACTTCGGCAGAGGAGAATGTTCGAGTGGTACAACTTGAGTCTATGCACGGATTGCAAGCATCCGTACCTAGACTCGGGGGCTACTCCCATCGGGAGCGCTGACGCGCACCCGACAAAAGAAGACGATGCTGATTCAAGATGAACAAAGACAATCAAGGAGAAGAACATCGAAGGAGACATGCTTTAGTCTCTACCCGAACAGTGTTCGGCTAGACACTCGGGGGCTACTGACGTGGGCATTACCCTTCGGGTAACCCTATCCTGTATTGACTAATTGGAGGCCCATGAAGACACTTGAAGGCGAGATGGGCCACCTGGGCGGCGCACCAGAAGAATCCTTGACGGGCATGACAAGGAAACAGCCGAACAAGGAAAGATTAGATTCAAAACTGCTGTAAACCTAGTCGTGCTCGGTTAGATCTCTTGAGACCTGGCCTCCTATATAAAGGCCAGGAGAGGGGCTGCCGAGGGACACAATCAATCTTAGCAATCTTAGCCACCAAAAGCTTAGAGCTAGGTCACCATAGCGCTTAGCCATCTCGACGAGATCTCAGCCGAACTATTCGGCACCCCATTGTAACCTATTATCATCATAATCAAGAACAGACAGGCAGGACGTAAGGGTTTTACCTCATCGAGGGCCCCGAACCTAGGTAAATCGCTCTCCCCGCTTGTCTGTGAACCGATGTCTCGTGTCAGCTTGCAGGATTCCATCAACCCTAAGCCCCTATCGGAGGGCATTGCCGAGGAGCACCCTCGACAACAGGGTTATCTTTGCTTCCGATTGTCTCTCATTGATTCAGCGGATCTCGTCAGCCGGTCCTGATCGATTGCCGGTTGGTTCTGGTGTTAGACATTAAAGGGTTAGTAGAGAGTTTCAACTGCTACTTTTCGACATGTTAATCGCTCCCTCAATGAAGCGGCACACATTCTTGCTAGGACCTGTGATGTATCTAGTCAGGGTTTTATTTCTAGTTTAGCACCGGATTGTATCCGGAAGACTCTTTGTATTGATGTCATGTGATCAATAAAGTGCCGTGTTTCTCTCAAATAAAAGTACAATACATCGAATAAGCACACCCAGTCTGGCCCAGACTCACGTATAAACATACAGGAAGGCTATGGTGGTGTTCACATAGAAGGAATTCGACGTGAGTTTGTTTCATCTCCACGACCGCGAGAGAAAAAACGGAAATTTAGAGGTGATCACCATGGTAGTGTCCGTCACCGTCTTGATCGTGGACCTCTTCGTGCCGACGTCCACGGCATGGCCTCGGTACTAGCCGCTACCTCCACCACACCTAACCAAGATCGGATGCCGGCCTCAATACTGGCCGCTACTGCCGCCGACGCCACTCCACCCCTGGCCACGGTCGCACGAACCCGTCCTCTTCTGGATCCTCACATCGCACCGTCGCCCACTCCTTGACGATTCCCCGCCACCGGATGCACAAGGTCGGAGATGGAGAGCGTCCAGCAGCAAGCAGTTGGCCGGTCGCGAGCTTGTGATACGTCTCAAACGTATCTATAATTTCTTATGTTCCATGCTACTTTTATAACAATACTTGAATGTTTTATACATACTTTACAGCATTATTATACATTTTCCGGCACTAACCTATTAACAAGATGCCGAAGTGCCAGTTGCTGTTTTCTGTTGTTTTTGGTTTCAGAAATCCTAGTAAGGAAATATTCTCGGAATTGGACGAAATCAACGCCGAGGGTCCTATTATTCCACGAAGCTTCCAGAAGACCGGAGGGATAACGAAGTGGGGCCACGAGGTGGCCAGACCACAGGGCAGCGCGGCCCAGGCCCTGGCTACGCGGCCCTATGGTCTGGGCCCCTCGTGTCGCCCCCTGACCTACCCTTCCGCCTACATATAGCCTTCGTCGCGAAACCCCCTGTACCGAGAGCCACGACACGGAAAACATTACTGAGACACCTCCGCCGCCAATCCCATCTCGGGGATTCAGGAGATCGCCTCCGGCACCCTGCCGGAGAGGGGAATCATCATCGGAGGGGTTCTACATCATCTTGCCCGCCTCCGGATTGATGTGTGAGTAGTTCATCCTTGGACTATGGGTCCATAGCAGTAGCTAGATGGTTGTCTTCTCCGCATGTGCTATCATTGTTTAGATCTTGTGAGCTGCCTAACATGATCAAGATCATCTATTTGTAATGCTACATGTTGTGTTTGGTGGGATCCGATGAATCTAGAATATTATGTCAAGTTGATTATCAATCTATCATATATGTGTTGTTTATGTTCTTGCATGCTCTCCTTTGCTAGTAGAGGCTCTGGCCAAGTTGATACTTGTAACTCCAAGAGGGAGTATTTATGCTCGATAGTGGGTTCATGCCTCCATTTAATCTGGGACAGTGACAGAAAGTTCTAAGGTTGTGGATGTGTTGTTGCTACTAGGGATAAAACATCGATGCTTTGTCTAAGGATATTTGTGTTGATTACATTACACACCATACTTAATGCAATTATCTGTTGTTTACAACTTAATACTAGAGGGGGTGCGGATGCTAACCCGAAGGTGGATTATTTAGGCATATATGCATGCTGGATAGCGGTCTATGTACTTTGTCGTAATGCCCTGATTAAATCACATAGTAATCATCGTTGGTATGTATTGAATCTTTATTTGTAAATTGCCCACCTGTAATTTGTTCACCCATCATGTTAGTTATCTTAATGGAGAGACACCACTAGTGAACTGTGGACCCCGTTCCATTCTTTTACATCTGAATACAATCTACTGCAATTGTTCTTTACTGTTCTTCGCAAACAAACACCATCTTCCACTCGATACGCTTAATCCTTTGTTTTCAGCAAGCCGGTGAGATTGACAACCTCTGTTACGTTGGGGCAAAGTATCTTGATTGTGTTGTGCAGGTTCCACGTTGGCACCGGTTTCAGTGGTGTTGCGCCGCACTACATTCCTCCACCAACAACCTTCACGTGCTTCTTGGCTGCTACTGGTTCGATAACCTTGGTTTCTTTCTGAGGGAAAACTTGCCGCTGTGCGCATCATACCTTCCTCTTGGGGTTCCCAACGGACGTGTACATCTACGTGCATCAAGCACTTTTTCTGGCGCCATTGCCGGGGAATCTGAAGAAAAGTTATACCACAAAGATTTCTATCTCCCACGTCAACTGCACGCCAGCAGCACTTTTTCTGGCGCCGTTGCCGGGGAGATCAAGACACGCTGCAAGGGGAGTCTCCACTTCCAATCTCTTTACTTTGTTTTTGTCTTGCTTTACTTTACTTTACTTACTGTCTTGTTTGCTACATATTAAAAACACAAAAAAATTAGTTGCTCTACTTTTTGTCTTATTTACCTGCTCTATATTAAAACACAAAAAAATTAGTTACTTGTCTTTACTTTATTTGCTTAGTTTACTTTATTACTGCTACAATGGGTACTCCTGAAAATACTAAGTTGTGTGATTTCACTAGCACAAATAATAATGATTTTATATGTACTCCTATTGCTCCACCTGCTACTACAGCAGAATTCTATGAAATTAAACCTGCTTTACTGAATCTTGTTATGAGAGAGCAATTTTCTAGTACTGATGATGTTGCTGCCCATCTTAATAATTTTGTTGAACTTTGTGAAATGCAAAAGTATAAGGATATAGATGGTGATATTATAAAACTAAAATTGTTTCCTTTCTCATTAAGAGGAAGAGCTAAAGATTGGTTGCTTTCTTTGCCTAAAAATAGTATTGATTCATGGACTAAATGTAAAGATGCTTTTATTAGTAAATATTATCCTCCTGCTAAGATTATATCTTTGAGAAGTAGCATTATGAATTTTAAACAATTTGATAATGAACATGTTGCTCAAGCATGGGAGAGAATGAAATCTTTGGTAAAGAATTGCCCAACCCATGGACTGACTACTTGGATGATCATCCAAACCTTTTATGCAGGATTGAATTTTTCCTCGAGGAACCTATTGGATTCAGCTGCTGGAGGTACTTTTATGTCCATCACTCTGGGCGCCGCGACTAAGCTACTTGATGATATGATGATCAATTACTCTGGAATTCTGTTGAAGAAACCTCTTCTTTGGATGATAAGATTGATGCTATTATGTCTATGCTTGCAAATGGTAGATCTCATATTGATCCTAATAATGTTCCTTTAGCTTCATTGGTTGCTCAAGAAGAAAATGTTGATGTGAATTTCATTAAGAATAATAATTTCAACAACAATGCTTATAGGAATAATTATGGTAACAACAACTATAGGCCATATCCTTCTAATAATGGTAGTGGTTATGGTAATTCTTATGGTAATTCTTACAACAATAATAAGAGTGTACCCTCTGGTCTTGAAGTGATGCTTAAAGAATTTATTAGTACACAAACTGCTTTCAATAAAACTGTTGAAGAAAAGCTTGGTAAAATTGATGTTCTTGCTTCTAAGGTTGATAGTCTTGCTCTTGATGTTGATCTTTTAAAATTGAAAGTTATGCCTGAGGAAGTTAAAGATGCTAGGTTTGCTAAAACAAATGCCATCCAAGTTCGAATTAATGATAATATTAGAATGTTGGCTGAATTGCATGCTAGGTGGGATAGAGAAGAAAAAGAAAAACTTGCTAAAGAGAATAATGTAGCTAAAGTTTGGACTATTACCACCACTAGTAATGTTGATTCTTCACATGTTGCTACACCCCCTACTATCAATGGTAAAATAATTGGTGTTGGCAATGTTTCTACTCCTAATGCAAAGCGTGCAAAATTGCCTGAAACTGCTGAAACTGCTTGTGATAAAACTGCTGAAATTTTTCAAAATATTGGTGACAATGATTCCATTGCTGTAGAACATAATGGTTTAGATTTTGATGATTGTCATATTACTGAAGTTATAAAGTTCTTACAAAAACTTGCTAGAAGTCCCAATGCTAGTGCTATAAATTTAGCCTTTACAAAACATATTACAAATGCTCTCATTAAAGCTAGGGAAGAGAAATTAAAACTTGAATCTTCTATTCCTAGGAAGTTAGAAGATGGTTGGGAGCCCATCATTAAGATGAAATTCAATGATTTTGAGTGTAATGCTTTATGTGATCTTGGTGCAAGTATTTCTGTTATGCCTAAGAAGATTTATGATATGCTTGACTTGCCACCATTGAAGAATTGTTATTTGGATGTTAATCTTGCCGATAATGTTAAAAAGAAACCTTTGGGGAGGATTGATAATGTGCGCATTACGGTTAACAATAACCTTGTCCCCGTTGATTTTGTTGTCTTCGATATTGAATGCAATGCATCTTGTCCTATTGTGTTGGGAAGACCTTTTCTTCGAACTGTTGGTGCTGTTATTGATATGAAGGAAGGTAATATTAAATATCAATTTCCTCTCAAGAAAGGTATGGAACACTTCCCTAGAAAGAGAATGAAGTTGCCTTTTGATTCTATTATTAGAACAAGTTATGATGTTGATGCTTCTTTTCTTGATGTTACTTGATTTGCACTTTCTGCGCCTAGCTGAAAGGCGTTAAAGAAAAGCACTTCTTGGGAGATAACCCATGTTTTATTTTATTTACTGTATTGTTGAGTCTTGGAAGTTGTTTACTACTGTAGCAACCTCTCCTTATCATGTTTTTGTGCCAAGTAAAGTTTCTATGTTAAAGTTGATGCTATATTTGGATTGCTGCGCAGAAACAGCATTGCTGTCTGTCAGAGCTCTCTGTAAAAAAATAAAAAAATCTGAAAATTTACGTGCGTGATCCTCAGATATGTACGCAACTTTCATTAGTTTTGAGTTATTCCGTTTGAGCAAGTTAAGTGCCCCTGCAAAATTCGTCTTTACGGACTGTTCTGTTTTTGACAGATTCTGCCTTTTATTTCGCATTGCCGCTTTTGCTATGTTGAATGAGTTTCTTTGTTCCATTAACTTTCAGAAGCTTTGTGCAATGTCCAGAAGTTTTAAGAATGATTGTGTCACCTCTGAATATGTGAATTTTTAATTATGCACTAACCCTCTAATGAGTTTGCTTGAAGTTTGGTGTGGAGGAAGTTTTCAAGGGTCAAGAGAAGAGGATGATATACTATGATCAAGAAGAGTGAAAGGTCTAAGCTTGGGGATGCCCCGGTGGTTCATCCCTGCATATTTTAAGAAGACTCAAGCATCTAAGCTTGGGGATGCCCAAGGCATCCCCTTCTTCATCGACAACTTATCAGGTCACTTCTAGTGAAACTATATTTTTATTCCATCACATCTTATGTTCTTTACTTGGAGCGTCGGTTTGCTTTTATTTTCGTTTTGGTTTGAATAAAGTTGGATCCCATCATCCTTATATTGGAGATATTACGCTCCGCTTTTTCATATGGAACACTTGTGTTCTTAATTGTGCTTTAATGTTCATGGTGAAGGCTAAAATTGCTTCGTTAAATTGCTATTTGGTTGGAATCAGAAAATGCTGCATATGGTTTGGTAACTTGGCAATTGTTTGAGCTCTCATAGATCATGTTTAAACTCTTGCATCATGTAGTTTAATCTATTAATGAAGAACTACCGTAGAGCTTGTTTAATTTGGTTTGCATGATTGGTCTCTCTAAGTCTAGATATTTTCTGGTGAAGTGTTTGAACAACAAGGAAGACAGTGTAGAGCCTTATAATGCTTGCAATATGTTCTTGTGTAAGTTTTGCTGTACCTGTTCATACTTGTGTTTGCTTCAAATAACCTTGCTAGCCCAAACCTTGTACTGAGAGGCTTCTCGTGCATCCAAACACCTTGAGCCAAAACCCATGCCATTTGTGTCCACCATATCTACCTACTATGTGGTATTTTTCTGCCATTCCAAAGTAAATTACTTGAGTGCTACCTTTAAAATTTCATTCCTTTATCTTTGCAATATATAGCTCATGGGACAAATAGCTTAAAAACTATTGTGGTGATGAATATGTAGTTATGTGTCTTAGTTCTTATAAGTTGCTTGTTGAGCGGTAACCATGTTTCTGGGGACGCCATCAACTTTACCTTTGTTGGATATCATGTGAGATGCTATGCATGTTCGTCTTGTCTGAAGTAAGTGCGATTTCATGATCAAATGGTTTGAGTATGCATATGTTAGAGAAGAACATTGGGCCGCTAACTAAAGCCATGTATCATGCTGGAAGTTTCAGTTTGGATATACAACCTCAATCTCTTATGAGAATACTATTTGTTGTTGAATGCTTAAGCATTAAAAGAGGAGTCCATTATCTGTTGTCTATGTTGTCCCGGTATGGATGTCTAAGTTGAGAATAATCAAAAGCGAGAAATCCAATGCGTGCTTTCTCCTTAGACCTTTGTACAGGCGGCATAGAGGTACCCCTTTGTGACACTTGGTTGAAACATATGTTATGCGATGATAATCCGTGTTTTCCGAGCTGATTAGGACAAGGTGCGAGCACTATTAGTACTCTATGCATGAGACTTGCAACTTGTAGGAAGTATTATGCATAGCACATATGAATTATTACTATCGTTGACAAAATTGTTTCTATGTTTTCAAAACAAAAGCTCTAGCACAAAAATAGTAATCCATGCTTCCCTCTGCGAAGGGCCATTCTTTTACTTTATGTTGAGTCAGTTTACCCACTCCTTTCTATCTTAGAAGCAAACACTTGTGTTAACTGTGTGCATTGATTCTTACATGCTTACTTATTGCACCTGTTATATTACTCTATGTTGACAAATATCCATGAGATATACATGTTACAAGTTGAAAGCAATTGCTGAAACTTAATCATCCTTTGTGTTGCTTCAATTCATTCTACTAAGAATTTATTGCTTATGAGTTAGCTCTTATGCAAGTCTTGTTGATACTTGTTTGAAAGTACTATTCATGAAAAGTTTTGCTATATGATTCATTTGTTTAGTCATTATCTTTGTTAGCAATCTTTTGCTTCAGATCACTCCATTCATCTCATATGCTTTACAATAATGTTGATCAAGATTATGTTGGTAGCATGTCACTTCAGAAATTATTTGTGTTATCGTTTACCTACTCGAGGGCGAGTAGGAACTAAGCTTGGGGATGCTTGATACGGCTCAAACGTATCTATAATTTCTTATGTTCCATGCTACTTTTATAACAATACTTGAATGTTTTATACATACTTTACAGCATTATTATACATTTTCCGGCACTAACCTATTAACAAGATACCGAAGTGCCAGTTGTTGTTTTCTGCTGTTTTTGGTTTCAGAAATCCTAGTAAGGAAATATTCTCGGAATTAGACGAAATCAACGCCCATGGTCCTATTTTTCCACGAAGCTTCCAGAAGACCGGAGGGATAACGAAGTGGGGCAACGAGGTGGCCAGACCACAGGGCGGCGCGGCCCAGGCCCTGGCCGCGCGGCCCTATGGTTTGGGCCCCTCGCGTCGCTCCCTGACCTACCCTTCCACCTACATATAGCCTTCGTTGCGAAACCCCCTGTACCGAGAGCCACGACACAGAGAACATTACTGAGACGCCGCCGCCGCCAATCCCATCTCGGGGGATTCAGGAGATCGCCTCCGGCACCCTGCCGGAGAGGGAATCATCACCGGAGGGGCTCTACATCATCATGCCCGCCTCCGGATTGATGCGTGAGTAGTTCATCCTTGGACTATGAGTCCATAGCAGTAGCTAGATGGTTGTCTTCTCCGCATGTGCTATCATTGTTTAGATCTTGTGAGCTGCCTAACATGATCAAGATCATCTATTTGTAATGCTACATGTTGTGTTTGGTGGGATCCGATGAATCTAGAATATTATGTCACGTTGATTATCAATCTATCATATATGTGTTGTTTATGTTCTTGCATGCTCTCCGTTGCTAGTAGAGGCTCTGGCCAAGTTGATACTTGTAACTCCAAGAGGGAGTATTTATGCTCGATAGTGGGTTCATGCCTCCATTTAATCTGGGACAGTGACAAAAAGTTCTAAGGTTGTGGATGTGCTGTTGCTACTAGGGATAAAACATCGATGCTTTGTCTAAGGATATTTGTGTTGATTACATTACGCACCATACTTAATGCAATTATCTGTTGTTTACAACTTAATACTGGAGGGGGTGCGGATGCTAACCCGAAGGTGGACTATTTAGGCATAGATGCATGCTGGATAGCGGTCTATGTACTTTGTCGTAATGCCCTGATTAAATCACATAGTAATCATCGTTGGTATGTATTGAATCTTTATTTGTAAATTGCCCACCTGTAATTTGTTCACCCAGCATGTTAGTTATCTTATTGGAGAGACACCACTAGTGAACTGTGGACCTCGGTCCATTCTTTTACATCTGAATACAATCTACTGCAATTGTTCTTTACTGTTCTTCGCAAACAAACACCATCTTCCACTCGATACGCTTAATCCTTTGTTTTCAGCAAGCCGGTGAGATTGACAACCTCACTATTACGTTGGGGCAAAGTATCTTGATTGTGTTGTGCAGGTTCCACGTTGGCGCCGGTTTCACTGGTGTTGCGCCGCACTACATTCCTCCACCAACAACCTTCACGTGCTTCTTGGCTCCTACTGGTTCGATAACCTTGGTTTCTTTCTGAGGGAAAACTTGCCGCTGTGCGCATCATCTCTTCCTCTTGGGGTTCCCAACGGACGTGTACATCTACGCGCATCAGCTTGGCAGGAGTGCACGGGCGAGCTGGGTGGAAGCGTGGGAGCGGCTCGGACGCGGTTGGAGCTGCGGCATGAGGCGGGGCTGCTGGATGAGGTCGGCGGCAGGAATCGGTTGAGGGAGCCAGCATCCGACGTCAGCGAGGCCATCTGGTGTCGGTGGATCCTTCGCGGCGGATAGAGGTGAGGACGTGAGGTGGTGGGCGGAAAGATGTGCTGGAGGGGGAGCAGGGCGGCCGCTCGCGCGAGGAAGAAAGGAGCGAGGGAACGGTTTCAGCAATAAAATCAGCGGCCTCGCACCTTCAGCCGGTATATAATGTAAGCAACACTATGGTCGTGGTGTGCAAGTGCAACACACTACGTATTTGTATTGTGTCAGTTAATGATCTAACTTAATTAGAGGTCTGAATATGGATTTGTATTGTGTCAGTTAATGATCTAACTTAATTAGTGGTTTGAATCAGGGAAACATTGTCGAGAGTTTTTAGATATCGCCGCACTAATGACCTTGCGGTTATAAGCAATTCTGTTGTAGTGGTAGAGACATGCCACTCAAAGTCCACAACGATGTTACGCAACCTGAAGTACGCCACCGGCCGCTTGGGCGGCATCAGCAACCGCAACGGAATCATCATATTCATCGGTACCAATGAGAGTTGATCTATTACCATCCACAACGACGCGGCGCACGTTAGAGCTATGACCGCCCCCATTGTTTACCCAAGCGGCACGGCCAGAGCAGCCAGGTTCAACTCCATGGTTTACCCAAGCATGACAGCGGCATGACGAGCAACACGCAGCTCAGCGCGCTGGAGGAAGATGCAAGCCAGGCAGCCACAACAGTAAGACTAACACCATGCAGCTCTATTAGGCCAGCGCCCGGCTTTCTAGCGCCTTTTCTTGCTAGGTCGTGCAAAGTTTCAGTTAATTCAGTTTTACATTACTTAATGTGTCGATGCAATGTTTGGATCCTTCAGCTGATGGATGCAGGCGATATAAGAAAACTTTCAAGCTGACAAGGTATCTTTGCTGGTTTCATGCTGGTTTTGTTGAATATATTAGCAAACATCCATATGAAATAATCCGTACAAGTAATTGATAAATCATGACTATGAAAACAACAAATAAACTAATCGTGCAGACTAGTAGGATAGATGAACAGATCACATCTAAACAAGACAAACCGATCTACCAAGAAACTCTAACAGAAACTGAAAGAGAAACGACAAGATCACATACTTCGCAGCAGCGTCGTTGTCGCCCATGTTGAGGTTGTCGAAGAAGTCGCTGAGGTCCGGGAAGAAGTTGTCGGTGTGGAGGAACTCGTCGTCCGATGACGACGTCGTGATGCCAGTAGTCGCGCCGGAGCGCTCCCCAAAAACCTGATTGCCCCTCACCCGTACAGGTTCACGAGAGGCAGGGTTCCGGAGGCCTACTGTCCCGGCAGTCGGTGCACGCCGACGGACGGGATGAGGAAGACGAAGGCGGCGGCGCAATGAACTGGAAACAGGTAGTCGCATATGTGGCTCGTACAGGCTAGGGTTCTCGTCCGCGCTTATATAGTGCGGTTCGGGAAGGTCGTGGGCGCAGCCCACGTACGAGTCCACGATCCAGAAAAACCGGAACGAAAACGGCTGAGTTAACGCGTCCGTTAATGACTCATAAATTGATTACACAATTAATTTCCCAAACAGCAAAAAGATAAGCTCGGCTCGGCGAGATTCCCGCAACCCGCGGCGCGTCGTGACGTGTCGTGACGAGGCGAGGCGAGGCGAGGCGGGCGGCGGAGGAGGAGGAGTGCGCGAGGGCTCTCTCTCTTCTCACTCACTTACTAGGACTAGAACAACCCACCTTATATACCACTCCAACTCTCTCCCAACTAGCAATGTGGGACTAAACTTTAGCCCCCACTAGTGCTGCCACTGATTTTTGGAATGGGCCATGTGAGTTTCAGAATTTGATAATGGGCCATGGGCCAAAGGCCAAATGCCCACAAATTCCAGCAATCCCCCACAAACTCTCATTGGCACATCTCATCAATAAGTTTCCAGAACATTGTTTTATATACCGGTATGTCGTGGAGACTGTTAAGTTGAACTTCCACTTAAAGCTTCATATTACACTAGATTGCAACTTGGATAGTGGACTATGCCTTGAACTACAAGTTTTCTGCGCACTAGCTTCATACAAAGCCTAGACCGATACTAGGCTGCCGCGAGGCTTCCTCGCGGTTTGGAGCTTATACGTCATACTCCAGGGCCTTTCATGAGTTTACTAGAGAGCACCCAACTCTCATAGATTGCGACGTTTAACAATCAGACTCATATAGGTGTGTTCTTCAAAAGATGTTCTGCAGGACAACATCTCTGCTAAAATAAGCCACTTAGAACACATTAAGATAATTATCAACCTGCCATGCAGATTAGGAGAGTATTGCATCTTACGGAGTGGTAAAATTGCTATAGGGATATATACTCTCCTCCCAGCTGACCAACAGCTTGTCTCCCAGCTCTAATTCACGGGATCTCCGATCACATAGAGTGGGTTACCACCGTGGGCAGCTCATAGTGTGGGTCTCATACCCATCTCCCTCGATGCATTTTCTATCACATTTCGTGATAGTCCCTTTGTGAAGGGGTCTGCCAGGTTTCTAGACGTATGGATATAATCCAACGCTATAACTCCGGAGTTTCTCATTTTCCTGACAGTTTTCAGTCTCCTCTTCACATGCCTTGATGACTTCATATTATCCTTAGAACTGTTTACTTTGATGATCACAGTTTGATTATCACAGTTCATAGGAATAGCGGGTATTGGTTTCTCAACCACAGGTAAGTCCATCAAGAGCTCACGAAGCCACTCTGCTTCAACAGTGGCTGTGTCTAATGCTGTGAGTTCTGCTTCCATAGTTGACCTCGTAATGATGGTCTGCTTGCAAGACTTCCAGGAAACAGCGCCACCTCCAAGTGTAAACAAATAACCACTTGTGGCCTTAGTCTCATCAGCATCAGATATCCAATTTGCATCACTATAACCCTCAAGTACCCTTGGATACCCAGTATAGTGAATGCCATAACTCGCAGTGCCTTTCAAATAGCGCAAAACTCTCTCAAGAGCATGCCAATGAACATCTCCAGGTCTAGACACAAAACGGCTGAGTTTACTTACAACAAAGGAGATGTCAGGCCTCGTGGCGCTGGCTAAATACATAAGCGAGCCAATGATCTGCGAATATCGCAATTGATCTCTAGCAATTCTTTTATTCTTACGAATTATCACACTAGGATCATAAGGCGTTGGAGAAGATTTGCAGTCGCTATACCCGAAGCGACTCAGGATCTTTTCCACATAGTGGGACTGAAGCAATGTAATCCCACCATCGTCATCCTTCAGCAGCTTGATGTTTAAGATCACATCAGCTACTCCCAAGTCCTTCATCTCAAAACAACGAGATAGGAACTCCTTGACCTCCTTAATCACAGTAAGGTTGGTCCCAAATATCAATATGTCATCGACATAGAGACAAAGAATAACTCCCTCGCCCCAACCATGGCGATAGTTGATACGTTGCAAACGTATCTATAATTTTTGATGCTCCATGCTTGTTTTACACCAATTCCTCTATGTTTTATGTGCACTTTGCATCATTTTATGACATTTATTGGACTAACCTATTAACAAGTGCCACAGTGCCAGTTTCTGTTTATTATGTCTGTTTATTGCAGAAAATGTCCAAAATTGAAAGTGCTCGGAAAATTCTGGAAAAATCACAGAAATTCTAATATACCAGAAGACTCCGGGAGCCAGAAGGGGAGACGGAGATGTGCCACGGGGCAGCCATACCAGGCCCAGGCACGGGCCCAGTCCTGGCCGCACCTGGGGGTGGTGTGGGCACCCCGTGCACCCCCTCGCGTCGCCTCTTCGCCTATAAGACCCCTCTGACCTAAAAACTCCTAAATATATCACCCTGTCCACGAAAAGTTCCGTAGCCGCCGTCATCACCGAAACCAAGTTTCGGGGGACAGAAGTCTTTGTTACGGCACCCTGCCGGGACACGCAATTTCTCCCGGAGCCATCGCCATCGACTCCACCGCCTCCACTCCGACTCCATGATGGTTTGTGAGTAGTTCCCGCAGGGACTATGGGTTCTTGGCTGTAGCTAGATGGTACTCTCTCCCATGTGCTTCAATACAATGATCTCATGAGCTGCCTTACATGATTGAGATCCATATGATGTAATCGGTGTTGTGTTTGTTGGGATCCGATGGATTGATCATTATGTTCAGTATATCTTATAAGTTTGTGAAGTATTTGTTGCTGCAATATTGTTATGTTTAATGCTTGTCACTAGTGCACGAGTGGCATGATCTTAGATCTAGGCTCTATAATTGTTGCTTAGATTGTATCTACAAATTGTATGCACATGTCTTTGTCCGGAACCCGATGCCCCAAAGTGATCTCGAATTGGGATAACCGGAGGGGATGGCTTTGATATGAGGATCACATGTTTTCACCAAGTGTTAATGCTTTGCTCCGGTGCTCTATTAAAAGGAGTACCTTAATTATCAGTAGTTTCCCTTGAGGCCCCGCTGCAAACGGGCTGGTAGGACAAAAGATGTTATGCAAGTTTCTCATTGCGAGCACGTATGACTATATATGGAAAACATGCCTACGATATTAATAGACTGGATATTTTGTCTTAATGCTAAATTCAATTCTGTCAATTGCCCAGCTGTAATTTGTTCACCCAACACTTGTTATCTGGAGAGTTACCACTAGTGTAGATCGTCGGGAACCCCGGTCCTTTATTTCATCATCATTGCTTTTCAATCAACTGCGCGCTGGGATATTTTCCAGTGCCATCTCCTCTGTGTTACTGCTACTGTTGTGTTACTATTGCTCTCATATTACTGCCGCATCACATTTCCCTGTCAACACGCCATCAAAGTAGTACCAACTATTTTTTAGCGCCGCATCATATTACCACTGCTTTCACATCACCCTGTTGCTAGTGCTTTTCCAGGTGCAGCTGAATTGACAACTCCATCCTGTCAAGGCTTATAAGTATTCTTTGGCTCCCCTTGTGTCGAATCAAAAATTTGGGTTTTACTTCCCTCGAAGACTGTTGCGATCCCCTATACTTGTGGGTCATCAAGACTATTTTCTGGCGCCGTTGCCGGGGAGCATAGCTCTACTTATAAGTTCACCTGGGGAGTACACTCCACCTCTCTCGCTGTTTTTATTTCATTTTGTTTTGTCTAGTTTATTTTTGTCTTGTTTTATTTTTCCTATATATCTAAAAATCCATAAAAATTTGAAAAATTGAAAAACTAAAAACTGTTGTTATGGAAGGACCTGCTTTATACTCTATGGAACTTGCAGAATTATTTATGAAGTATAGAGAATCATATAAGGGCAAAGTCATGGGGGGCACGTTAAAAAAGTTGGATACAATTGCTAAAATTTTGCTTAAACGCCATGATATAAATTGTTGCTCTAAACAGGATACTAAACATCTTAAATTCCAATGTGGCTTTAGTGAAGAAGTTTTAATTTCGAACTATCATTGGAATAACTATATTCATCTTGGATTCGAAGAAGTAGAACAATTTGTCTTATTTATGGGAGCCTCTGAAATAGAATCCTTCATGTCTAAAAATTATGAAACTTGTGTTGCTTGTCATGACCTTAAAGATTATGTCTCTTCTATCCTTGATTATTGCATAGAAAATTTCAGCAATAATTGTTATATCATTGATTATAAAGAGAGACTCAATTATGCACAAGAATGTATCCACAATTTGCAGGAACCCGTGGAAGAAGAAGTTGCTGAACCTGAAAGCTCATTAGATGAAAAAGAGGAGGAGATTGATGAACAAAAGAAGGAAGAATGGATTAGCTACCCATGTCAACCTTCTAATGAGAGTAACTCTTTATCTCTTACATTATTTGATTGCCCTCCATGCTCACCAAAGGAGGACGAATGTTATGTTCATGAGGATTCTCTTGAAATATTCCCTGTGAGTAAAACTTGTGAGAATAATTATGCTACTGTTATTTATGATAATCCATGCTATTTTGATAAATCTCATGATAATCCTTTATTTGTGCCTAATTTCGAAATGCATGGAACTAAAGAATTTTGCTTGGAGAGTGTTTATGATAAAGCTCTAGATGATGGTCCTATGTTACTTGATGCTATAAATTATAATGCTACTGAAAATAGGATTGCTACTAGTAGTCCCATACCTCTTGAGAATGATCAATCATCTTGTTATAAAATTGCTAAAAGTGGGTTTGATTGTTTTAATCCTACTATTTTTGAGCTTGATAAAAATTATGTGTTTGAAGATCATGAAAAGCATGCTTTATGTGATAGTTATATTGTTGAGTTTATTCATGATGCTACTGAAAATTATTATGAGAGAGGAAAATATGGTTGTAGGAATTTACATGGTACTAAAACACCTCTCTACATGCTGAAAATTTTAAAGTTACTCTTGTTTTACCTTCACATGCTTGTCACTTTGTTCTTTGTGAATTTATTTGTGTACAAGATTCCCATGCACAGGAAGTGGGTAAGACTTAAATGTGTTTCATATTTGTTTGTTGATGCTCTCTTTTGCTTCAATTCATATTACATATGTGAGCATCTTCTCAAATTATTGAGCCTATCTTAATGGCTATAAAGAAAAAGCTTTTTGGGAGACAACCCATTATGTTTTTATTTCTTTTATTTTACTATTTTGTTGAGTATTGGAAGTCATTGCTACTGTAATGTCCTCTCATTACCATTTTTTTTTGTGCCAAGAGTAGCCTCTAATGGTAAGAAAGTAGTATTTGGGGAATTTGCAATTCTGTTTCTGTTTCTGGACTGTCGCGAGGAAAATTCACATAAAACACCAGTACGTCACCATGAGCTGAAAATTTGCGAGCATATTCCTCATGTTATTATCTAACTTTCATTAGTTCAACATTTTTCGATCTGAGCGACGGAGAAGTCCCAAAAAAATCGATATTTAACTACTGTTCTGTTTTGACAGATTTCTGCCGTTAGTGCATTTGCCTCTTAATCTTTTTCTTTTTGAGTTCTTTTGAAAGAAGGAGCTTTCCGAAGAAGTTTATGCAGTAGCTAATGTTTTAATATAAGCTTTACATATGTCATACCAGAACCAAGTGGATTGCTTATTTTGATTACACTAATATTGCTAATGAATTATGTTCAGTTTTGGGTGAAGGATGTTTTCAAGTGTAATGAGAGAAGAATGATGCCATATGATGAAGAATGGACAAAATCTCAAGATTGGGGATGTCCCCTGGACACCCCAAGAAATATTCAAGAGGTTCAAGCGTCAAAGCTTGGGGATGCCCCGTGCACCCCCTCTTCATCAGTAAAAAGCACCAGATCATTTTTCAGTGTGCTATATTTTTATTGCTTCATGCATTATGTGTTATTCTTGGACCGTTTTTGTGTGTGTGTGTTTTGTTTTGTTTTGTTTTGTTTGCTGTTCAATAAAGTTGGACCCATCATATTTGTTTTGGAGAGACACACACCGCTTTAATTGCATGAATGCTCTAGTTTTCACTCATATGTTCAATGAGCGTTCTATTTTTGCGAGTACTGCGTTTAAGCTCTAGTTTTTCATTCATATTATGTTCAGAGCTTGTTGGTTTTCTATATGCAAGTGAATTTATCTCTCTGATATCTACTGAATATTATCTACGAGAGTTGTTTCAAATAAGTTAATTGGTGTTGGATACGAGTAAGAAGTCTCATATTAATAGTGATGCAAATGAAAGATCTCCTTTGATGTTTCAATTGAGTTGACTTGATGATCATTTAGTTTTTGACTTTTAATATCACCATATGCTTTGATTAATAAGTTTTGTCGCTATGCATGATTATGGCCATTATTGCTCTCTTAGTCGGTCGCCCCCTTTCTTTTGCTAGCCTTCATTTGTACTGAGTATGAGCTCTACTCGTGCATCCAACTCCCAAAAACCAAAATGCCAATCGTGTCCACCATATCTACCTATATGTGGTATTTTATCGCCACTCCAAAGTAAATTGCTTGTGTGCTACCTTTAAAACCTTTCAAAAATTTATTCCTTGTTTTTGCAATATATAGCTCATGGGAAAGTAGCCTAAAAACTATTGTGGTAAGGAATATGTCACTTATGTATCTTAGTTCTTATAAGTTGCTTGTTGAGCGGTAACCATGTTATCTGGGGACGCCATCAACCTGTCACACCTTTGTTGAATATCATGTGAGTTGCTATGCATGTTCGTCTTGTCTGAAGTAAGGGAGATTTGCCATGATCAATGGTTTGAGTATGCATATTGTTAGAGAAGAACATTGGGCCGCCAACCAAAGCCATGTATCATGGTGGAAGTTTCAGCTTGGACACTCAAATCCTCAAAATCTCTTATGAGAATATTATTATTGTTGAATGCTTAAAGCATTAAAAAGAGGAGTCCATTATCTGTTTTCTATGTTGTCCCGGTATGGATGTCCTTAAGTTGAGATCTATCAAAATCGAGAAATCAAATGCGATTTATCTCCTTGGACCTTTGTACAAGTGGCATAGAGGTACCCCTTTGTGACACTTGGTTGAAACATATGTAATGCGATGATAATCCATGGAAATCGGAGCTAATTAGGACAAGGTGCGGGCACTATTAGTATTCAATGCATGAGGCTTGCAACTTATAGGAAGTTTTATACATAACCCATATGAATTATTACTACCGTTGACACAATTGTTTCCATGCTTTCAAAATAAAAAGCTCTAGCACATGAGTAATCCCTGCTTCCCTCTGCGAAGGGCCTTTCTTTTACTTTTATGTTGAGTCTTCATCTTCTAAGTTCATGCACCATTAAGAGAGCATAGTTGTCATTCTTAGTTTTATGTGCATGGTCCCAAAATTATTATTGATTGAATCATGAATGTGTTATTACTTGTTCTTAAATTATTTGTATTTAGTCATCCTTTGAACTTTGAAGGTGCATGTCACTTCAAAAATTATTTGTTTGTTATCACTTACCTACTCGAGGACGAGCAGGAGTTAAGCTTGGGGATGTTGATACGTTGCAAACGTATCTATAATTTTTGATGCTCCATGCTTGTTTTACACCAATTCTTATATGTTTTATGTGCACTTTTCCACACTTTTTAGCATTTTCTGGGACTAACCTATTAACGCAGTGCCAGTTCCTGTTTTCTGCTGTTTTTGTGTTTCAGAAAAGTTGTACATGAAAGTTTCTCGGAATTGAACGAAACAAAAGCCCAGAGTCTTATTTTTCCAGGACGAAGACGGAGCCAGAAGGACACGCGCAGGAGAGCTGCCACGTGGCAGTACATAGGGCAGGCGCGACTCCACCCTTGGCCGCGCCTGGCCCATGTACTAGCGCCTCGTCGCCTCGTTTGCTCCACCGTTCCGCCTATTTATTCCTTGTATCGGGATAACCCCAAAAATATCACCCTTCGTCCACGAAAAGTTCCGTAGCCGCCGTCATCGCCGAAACCAAGTTTCGCGAGACAGAAGTCTCTGTTCCGGCGCCCTGCCAGACGGGGAAGTGCCCCCGGAGCCATCGCCATCAACTCCACAGCCTCCACTTCGACTCCATGATGGTTTGTGAGTAATTCCCGCAGGGACTATGGGTTCTTGGCTGTAGCTAGATGGTACTCTCTCCCATGTGCTTCAATACAATGATCTCATGAGCTGCCTTACATGATTGAGATCCATATGATGTAATCGGTGTTGTGTTTGTTGGGATCCGATGGATTGATCATTATGTTCAGTATATCTTATAAGTTTGTGAAGTATTTGTTGCTGCAATATTGTTATGTTTAATGCTTGTCACTAGTGCACGAGTGGCATGATCTTAGATCTAGGCTCTATAATTGTTGCTTAGATTGTATCTACAAATTGTATGCACATGTCTTTGTCCGGAACCCGAGGCCCCAAAGTGATCTCGAATTGGGATAACCGGAGGGGATGGCTTTGATATGAGGATCACATGTTTTCACCAAGTGTTAATGCTTTGCTCCGGTGCTCTATTAAAAGGAGTACCTTAATTACCAGTAGTTTCCCTTGAGGCCCCGCTGCAAACGGGCTGGTAGGACAAAAGATGTTATGCAAGTTTCTCATTGCGAGCACGTATGACTATATATGGAAAACATGCCTACGATATTAATAGACTGGATATTTTGTCTTAATGCTAAATTCAATTCTGTCAATTGCCCAGCTGTAATTTGTTCACCCAACACTTGTTATCTGGAGAGTTACCACTAGTGTAGATCGTCGGGAACCCCGGTCCTTTATTTCATCATCATTGCTTTTCAATCAACTGCGCGCTGGGATATTTTCCAGTGCCATCTCCTCTGTGTTACTGCTACTGCTGTGTTACTATTGCTCTCATATTACTGCCGCATCACATTTCCCTGTCAACACGCCATCAAAGTAGTACCAACTATTTTCTGGCGCCGCATCATATTACCACTGCTTTCACATCACCCTGTTGCTAGTGCTTTTCCAGGTGCAGCTGAATTGACAACTCCGATGTTAAGTCTTATAAGTATTCTTTGGCTCCCCTTGTGTCGAATCAACAAATTTGGGTTTTACTTCCCTCGAAGACTGTTGCGATCCCCTATACTTGTGGGTCATCAATGCGCATGGCAATTCTTATGGTGATTCCTACATCAACAATAAAAGTGCACCCTCTGATATTGAAGCCATGCTTAAGGATTTTATTAGTAAACAAATTTCTTTTAATAAATCTGTTGAGGAAAAGTTTGGCACAATTGATGTTCTTGCTTCTAAAGTTGATAGCCTTGCTCATGATGTTTAATTTCTTAAATTAAAGGTTATGCCTCATGATGTTAAAGAAAGCAAACCTTTGAATTCCATTCAAGTTAGAATTGATGAAAATGTTAGGATGTTGGTGGAATTGCATGCTAGGTGGGAAAGAGAAGATGAAATTGCTAGAAATAATAATTTGACTAAAATTTGTACCATCACCACCACCAGTGGTAATGAATTTTCAAATGGTCTACCCATTTCACCGTGCGGTAGACCAGGGAGTCGGGAAGCAGATCCGACGCAGCGGCGGAGGTGGACGGCGTCCCTGAGCAGGATCCGGCGCGGTGGGCGTCGGCTACGGTGGAGCACAAATGGTGCGGTGTGCGCCTTCGTAGGGGAAGCGGCTCCGGCTTGCTTGACAACGTCTTCTCGGACACTACAGCGTCTGGTCAGGAGGCTGTGGTGGCGAGGTGGGACGGTGGTGCACTGCCGTCGTCGGGCGAGATGCTCCGATTCGGTGTGTGACGCGTGAGAGATGTGGGATTCGGCGCCTGTGCCGGTGGTATGTTTTAATGGCTGGGGTGAGATTGGCCTTGGCCAAGAGAAGAACCGCTGGGGACGTTTTTGATGAAAGGATAAGATCGGAAATTCGAACATTTGAAAATTGGAGGCGGCAACCCGAGCTATTTTCGCCGCTGTTTTGGCGCTTCGTTGAAATGGTTTGGTGGATGCGCGAAAAAAAAAATGGACGCGGTCCGACCCCATCAAGGTCTCATTTGTAAGCATGGGCGGTACGGCAGCCATCCTACCTTGATTTTTAGTGAATATCCATTCATATATATGTGTTTTTTTCTGAACATTTGAGTACTTAAAACGGACTTCATATGACAAAGTTGCGCCTATTTTAGTGAACACTGCGTGGAGCCGATTTCGAAAACAAAACATGGACTAGGTACCAAAAAACATATATAGACTCGTTCTCCGCATTAAAAAGATTGATGTATCATGGATCTTAGTATATGTAAAATAACCTTGAGCTATTCATTATCATACGCGTAGAATTGAAGACTTCAGATATTTCTTTATATTTGAAAGAAACGCCATGTTTCATCCGACAACATTTATCATCTCATTGAGTTGGCGCTGATTTTATATGTGGTGACGAAAACAACTGAGGCTCCTTTGATTTATAGGATTTAGATCCTACGGGAATTATTCTACACTATTGGTTATATTCATAGGGAACATATCCCATATGAATCTTGTACTACAAATCCTATATGAACAAAACATTAGGTCATCCCTCATGGAAAAATCCCTTTGGTACAATCAAAGAAACTCATATTCCCATAGGATTCAAATAGACAAGATGTACATACGTTTTTCCTATCCTATGACTTAAAGGACTCCTGAAATGGCTCGACAACAAAGATCATAAATTCCGAGTTGTGCATCGAGCAAAAGATATTGAAAAAATTCTTGATCGATCCAATTACAAAATGATTTTCAAAAGAACTAAAGTTTTGCCATTGATCACATAATTGGTATGTATATAGGTTCTACTTATAATAAAATATGTTTTGGTTTATTGGGATTGCGTTAGAATTACATGCATCACAATGTCTCGGGACTATTTCGGTATTTACCTCTTCTTTTAGAGTTCGCCCTATCTAAGATTATTTCCGACATTCGCCAATGTTTGCAAGGAATGGCATGCAGTCGATTCCCACCCTGTTTCAGAAAAAATGAAGAAAAAAAAGTGAACTTGTGGCTATAAAATGATAAGCTTGAATTTTGATATGTTTTTTTTAAAAAAACTAGCTTCAAAATATGGCCTACCATTTTATATAAAAAACCATGGGTCTTAACGAAAATGCCCAAGGTAAAATGTGCATTACCATTTTGGGGAAAGGTGCAATAAGATTTCATTTTATTGTGGGAAACAAATTGTTGTTGTTTTTTTGCCTTTTCTGAATAGCTAAAAAGGTGTCATCTTTTTTCCATACATTCCATAATGTCATAGAACATAAGCATCCGGTGTCCAGATATAGCAACAATTCAGTATAAGACAATACTAACATAGTTTCCATAAAGTACTGCTAACACATAAGAAAACAAAAGATCTAGATGATGACCCAAGAAACAACATCCTTGTATATAATAACAATCTATTGACCATATGGCGGCTTTTGCATCACCCTATCAAAATCATCTGCCTTCAAGCACGAGAGCAGAATGTCGACACGTGCTTCAACATGTTCCAAGATCCTCTTGATGATCTCATGGATATCTGCATCAGCCGAATAGGAATCAAAGTTGTCAGCCACTAGCTTCTGATGAAAAAGAAACATCAGTGTTGAAGGCGTCGATCTTAGGAGTCCCCACATTTCATTACTTGCAAGACCAAGATGATCAAATTCCCTTTACTTCATAAGAATGTCTGGATCGCTGACACGATCGAAATCTTTGCTAGTACCCTCCTTTGGCCGAATTCAAATTTGCATCAGATCTTGGTGCCCATGCCTTTGGTACATGCGGGTAATTTTTTGCCAATATGTCGTGCATTGCACATAGCGTCCTACTGTACAGGGGTACTTCTACATATCTTCTTCCAAATATAATTTAATTTATTTCGGGTTGGATTCAATTTGTTTCAAAATTGTCTGATATACCATTTGTATTGGTAGGAGATGCAGCTTTGAATTTTAATCATTGTTTCTAGGTGCCACACTTGCAGGGTACAGTCAAGGATTTTATCCAATGTTTCATGTCTTGACAAATCCTTTTCGTAATGGAAGTTGAGACCCCCAGCCTCTGCATCAAAATGATGCACATGGAATTTTTTAGTATGGTATTCAACAAAATATGATAAGATGCAAAAATCAAACCTTGGACAAATATGACACATGCTCACTTGGGTAGAAAGCCAATCAAACTGATACAAATTACATTGCAGAGTCCTTGCATGTTAAACTATATATTGCCAAACACCACATATATTAAGGGATACATATTAATTTCGATACTACTACTTTTACGATAGAAGATTTGTAACTACAAACGTTGTGGGTTGTGGCTGCCCTCCTCAATCTACTCACTTGTCTCATCGGCAACCGTCTCCACCTCTCTACATGCACATATGGGTACAACTTCTTCACACCCGAAGAAGATTACTTGTTTCCTGTCATGCTCCGCCACTTGTAGTAGGTGTGCTCCTTTTTCAGAGATGAATTCTCTTTTAGGATGGAGATGTTCTCCTTTTTCAGAGATGAGTTCTCTTTTAGGATGGAGATGTTCTCCTTCGTTAGAGACCCGTTCTGATTTACCATGGAGAGGTTCTCCTTCGATAGAGATGAGTTCTCCTTTGATAGAGATGAGTGCTCATTCAAGAGTACGGCATACTCATTCCATAGCTTCATAGCACGGTTTACCAGATGTGCGTTCACATCTCGGAGCTTGGACGCATGGTCAATCAACTCGCGCGACTCATCCAGGAGCGACCGCCGGATTACTTGCAGAGACGCTTCATGTTGTCGTCCTTCATTAGATGGTAGATTCACAGAGCGACCCTGTGTGACACATGATATTATACTAATAAAGTGCAAGAGTGTAACTTCAATAGTAAAAATATAGTACTCCGAAAGTTTGCAGGACTTAAACTTCAATACTCATAGTAATATGTACAAGACTAACTTCAATAGTAATTGTAATATGTATAAATTTCAATTGCAATACTGTAGTAATATGAGTACTCCGGAGCTTGGAGTAATAAAGTTTCAAACTAAGAACGAAACATGAACTAATAAAGTTTGCCCTATGCATCAATCGATGGAGAGGCTGGATCTCAAGTTCGAAAGGGGGAAAAAGACTGCAGTGAAGTTTCAAGTTTGCATTGAAGTTCGAAAGTGGTAATGCAGCTAGTATTAGTGCAGTAGAAATCCCTTGTGCCTTGTTTGGTTGACGTGTTTTCACATGGTTCAGTGAGTAATATCTGGGTCTTTCTTAATAAGAACACATTTTATCTGTTTGGCAGAAGAGTATTGGACAGGATCAGAGTCGCGGGGATCCTCAGGAAACACTTCCGCGCACGTCGGGTGGACGTGGAACCGCAACACCTCTATGCTCTCGCGTTTCTGGTCGTTCCACATACGTGCTCCGATTGCTGCTTCTCCTTCCAGGCATCCACCCCGTTCCAGCATGGATCAGGCTGAGGGATTGATTCCAATGCAAAATTACAAGTCCTGAGGCCTGCTGGCATGGATTACGTGAATAGAAATTGGACGCTTCACTAATAAGGCCCGAGGAACCCCTCAAAAAAAACTAATAATGCCCCAGGACAGGCTATCTCTCAGGTTGTCCTGATCTGCCGCAAATACTCACGCCAAAACATGGTGAATGAAGTATTTTGCATCAAATCCCCTCCGAATAATACTCAGTAGGGGGCTAACTAGTTTTAAACCAATGATTAAACTACATTAACCACTGACCTCGAAGCTCTCCTCCTTGGAGAGGACCGACTCCCCGGCGACGGCGAGGTTGTCTTGCAGCTGCAGCAGGACTGTCACGTCTGAGCCCACGGAGAGGTCGTTGATCCGCTGCCGCTTGGTGGGCACATCAGACTCAACGGCGAGGCCGCCATGCGCCTGCTGCAGCAGCTGTAGGGGGGCGTGCGAGTTGGCGGCGAGGTCCTGTAGTTGCTGCTGGGGGATTACGACGGTGGGCCGCACACCTAACAGGCCCCCTTGTCCACTCGTGGGATTCATCGCCGGAAGATGGGGGTGCAGGGAGGCGCTAATACAGAGGTTGTGGATGGTACAGCCGCCGACGAGCACTGTACAGGTTGGGGCTATAGGATTTTGAAGATGAATGGGGAGAGGCGGCAGGGGCCTATAAATCGAGAGGAGTGAGGTAGCGAGAAGTGAAGTGAATGGGGAGAGGCGGCAGGGGCCTATAAATCGAGAGGGCTATAGGTTGGGACATGATTTTTACGCAATATTTAAATTTAGATTTAAGCCGCATGTCACCAGGTGACATGCGAAAGGTGCATGTCACCTGATCTCTATCCGTGAAGGACACAGGTCACTCGCAACACTGTACATGGTGTACTGTAGGGACGCGAAACAGTATTGTTCACTGTTCGTAGTGTTTTTCATTTTTCTGATTTTTTTGAATTTTATGCCCATTTGAATCTTTTGGTCAAATCCTAGGTTTGACAAAGATTTAAACAAGTTTAAAATATATGAAAAGGTAAGCATGGATCCTTCTTAGTCACTCTAAAATGAAGCTTTTGGGATGTTCTTGAAATTTCCATGCTTGACTTCATAAGACAGAGTTTAGGGTTAGGGGTAGATATATACATGATTTGTTTGGTTTGAATATGTCTAGACCTTGTTTATCAACTTTAATTCTTACTATATGACATAAGAAAACTATTTGCTTTGGTTTTTCATTTTTCTGATTTTTTTGAATTTTGATGCCCATTTGAATCTTGTCAAATCCTAGGTTTGACCAAGATAATTTAAACAAGTTTAAAACATGGAAATGAAAAGGGAAGCATGTATCCTTCTTAGTCACTCTAAAATGAAGTTTTTGGGAGGTTTTTGAAATTTCCATGTTTGAAACCCAAAACCACTTCTCTTCATGCTTGACTTCATAAGACAGAGTTTAGGGGTTAGGGGGTAGATACATGGTTTGTCTAGTTTGAAACTTTGAATATGTCTAGACCTTGTTTATCAACTTGAATATGCTTACTATATGACATAAGAAGACTATGTACTTTGGTTTTTCATTTTTCTGATTTTTTAATTTTCTGCGCATTTGAATCTTGGTCAAATCCTAAATTTGACCAAGATTTAGACAAGTTTAACACGTGAAAACGAATAAGTAAGCCTGGATCCTTCTTAGTCACTCTAAAATGAAGCTTTTGGGAGGTTCTTGAAATTTCCATGTTTGAAACCCAAAACCACTTCTCTTCATGATTGACTTCATAAGATCGACAGATTAGTTTAGGGTTAGGGGTAGATATATACATGATTTTCTGGTTTGAATATGTCTAGAACTTGTTTATCAACTTGAATACTTACTATATGACATAAGAAAACTATTTGGTTTTGTTTTTCATTTTTCTGATTTTTTTGAATTTTGATGCCCATTTGAATCTTGTCAAATCCTAGGTTTGACCAAGATAATTTAAACAAGTTTAAAACATGAATATGAAAAGGGAAGCATGTATACTTCTTAGTCACTCTAAAATGAAGTTTTTGGGAGGTTTTTGAAAATTCCATGTTTGAAACCCAAAACCACTTCTCTTCATGCCTGACTTCATAAGATAGAGTTTAGGGGTCAGGGGGTGTAGATACATTTGGTTTGTCTAGTTTGAATATGTCTAGACCTTGTTTAACAACTTTAATGCTAACTATATGACATAAGAAGACTATGTGCTTTGGTTTTTCATTTTTCTGATTTTTTTGAATATTGTGCCCACCCATTTGTATCTTCATGAAATCCTAGGTTTGACCAAGATAATTTAAACAAGTTTAAAACATGAAAATGAAAAGGGAAGCCTGGATCCTTCTTAGTCACTCTAAAATGAAGCTTTTGGGAGGTTCTTGAAATTTCCATGTTTGAAACCCAAAACCACTTCTCTTCATGCTTGACTTCATAAGACAGAGTTTAGGGTTTTAGGGGTAGATAAATACAGGATTTGTTTGGTTTGAATATGTCTAGACCTTGTTTATCAAGTTTAATACTTACTATATGACATAAGAAAACCATTGCTTGGGTTTTTTTCTGATTTTTTTTTGAATTTTGATGCCCATTTGAATCTTTTCAAATCCTAGGTTTGCTCACTGACAAACCCTGCACAAAAGTCAACATCATCACCCGAAAAAGGGGAGACACCATAATGCTCTCCCTTCTTCTCTCCTTCCAAGTAATCCCTCTTCCTCCGAGTTTCACTCGACGGGCAAACACACATGTGTTGCATAGTAATAATAAAAAGGTAGAAAAATTGACCTACGAATCTATAATTAAATAGGTTAGTAATAATAAAAAGTTAGAAAAATCAACCTACGAAACTATAATTAAATAGGTTAAACTAGGGTTTTGCCCAGTACTACAGATCAAGGTTCAAACCTTGTTTATCAACTTGAATATGCTTACTATATGACATAAGAAGACTATGTACTTTGGTTTTCATTTTTCTGATTTTTTTAATTTTCTGCGCATTTGAATCATATCTTGGTCAAATCCTAGGTTTGACCAAGATTTAGACAAGTTTAACACGTGAAAACGAATAAGTAAGCCTGGATCCTTCTTAGTCACTCGAAAATGAAGCTTTTGGGATGTTCTTGAAATTTCCATGTATGAAACCCAAAACGACTTCCCTTCATGCTAGACTTCATAAGATCGACAGGGGCTAGATACATGATTTGTCTGTTCTGGATATATCTAGACCTTGTTCATCAACTTGATTGCTTACGATATGACATAAGAAGACTATGTGATTTGGTTTTCCATTTTTCTGATTTTTTTTAATTTTGTGCCCACCCATTTGTATCTTCGTCAAATCCTAGGTTTGACCAAGATAATTAAAACAAGTTTTATAAAACATGAAAATGAAAAGGGAAGCATGTATCCTTCTTAGGCACTCTAAAATGAAGCTTTTGGGAGGTTTTTGAGATTTCCATGTTTGAAACCCAAAACCACATCTCTTCACATGCTTGACTTCATAAGACAGAGTTTAGGGGTTAGGGGTATAGATACATGATTTGTCTGGTTTGAATATGTCTAGACATTGTTTATCAACTTTAATGCTTACTATATGACATAAGAAAAATAATGTCATGTAAATGAGTTAACTTGGATTTCCTACCCTTGAATCCATAGGAAACTTTGTTCTAATGCACTATAATAATCAACCGAGTTTTTACACCAACAGGTCTGTCACTTACGTGTGGTGCCCACGCGTGAGGTCCCACACTTCAGTGAGCACAAGTCACGTGCAATAGGTACGCAAACTCCCAGCCATCTTCTTTGTCAAGAGAAGACGCATCAGGATGCGTATTGGAAGTATGTGGGTCCTTCTGGATCCTTCGGTTGTCCCTCTCACAAAAAAACAAATCTCTCTCATTCTCGGCCTCGCTCGACTCGCTCGCTCGCTCGCACCTCCTGCTCACTGACAAACCCTGCACAAAAGTCAACATCATCACCCGAAAAAGGGGAGACACCATAATTCTCTCCCTTCTTCTCTCCTTCCGAGTAATCCCTCTTCCTCCGAGTTTCACTCGACGGGCAAACACACTTGTGCTGCATAGTAATAATAAAAAGGTAGAAAAATCAACCTACGAATCTATAATTAAATAGGTTAGTAATAATAAAAAGGTAGAAAAATCAACCTACGAATCTATAATTAAATAGGTTAAACTAGGGTTTTGCCCAGTACTACAGATCAAGGTTCAAACCTTGTTTATCAACTTGAATATGCTTACTATATGACATAAGAAGACTATGTACTTTGGTTTTCATTTTTCTGATTTTTTTAATTTTCTGCGCATTTGAATCTTGGTCAAATCCTTGGTTTGACCAAGATTTAGACAAGTTTAACACGTGAAAACGAATAAGTAAGCCTGGATCCTTCTTAGTCACTCTAAAATGAAGCATTTTGGGATGTTCTTGAAATTTCCATGTTTGAAACCCAAAACGACCTCTCTTCATGCTAGACTTCATAAGATCGACCGAGTTTAGGGTTAGGGGTAGATACATGATTTGTATGGTTTGAATATGTCCAAACCTTGTTAATTTATCAACTTGAATGCTTACTATATGACATAAGAAGACTATATGCTTTTGTTTTTCATTTTTCTGATTTTTTTTAATTTTATGCCCATATATTTGAATCTTGGTCAAATCCTAGGTTTGACAAAGATTTAAACAAGTTTAAATTGTGAAAATGAAAAGGTAAGCATGGATCCTTATTAGTCACTCTAAAATAAATCTTTTGGGAGGTTCTTGAAATTTCCATGTTTGAAACCCAAAACCACTTCTCTTCATGATTGACTTCATAAGACAGAGTTTAGGGTTTTAGGGGTAGATATATACATGATTTTTCTGGTTTGAATATGTCTAGACCTGGTTTATCAACTTGAATGCTTACTATACATATGACATAAGAATGCTATGTGCTTTGGTTTTTCATTCTCTTTTGATTTTTTTTCTAAATTTTTAGGCCCATTTGAATCTTGGTCAAATCTTTGGTTTGACAAGGATTTAAACAAGTTTAAAACATGAAAATGAAAAAGGGAAGTCTGTATATCCTTCTTAGTCACTCTAAAATGGAAGCTTTTGGGTTGTTCTTGAAATTTCCATGTTTGAAACCGAAAACGACTTCCCTTCATGCTAGACTTCATAAGATCGACAGGGGGTAGATACATGATTTGTCTGGTTTGGATATATCTAGACCTTGTTTATCAACTTGAATGCTTACGATATGACATAAGAAGACAATGTGATTTGGTTTTTCATTTTTCTGATTTTTTTGAATATTGTGCCCACCCATTTGTATCTTCATGAAATCCTAGGTTTGACCAAGATAATTTAAACAAGTTTAAAACATGAAAATGAAAAGGGAAGCATGTAACCTTCTCAGTCACTTTAAAATGAAGTTTGTGGGGGGTTTTTGAAATTTCCATGTTTGAAACCCAAAACCACTTCTCTTCATGCTTGACTTCATAAGACAAAGTTTAGGGTTAGGGGTATAGATACATGATTTGTATGGTTTGAATATGTCCAGACCTTGTTTATCAACTTTAATGCGCTTACTATATATATGACATAAGAAGACTATGTACTTTGGTTTTTATTTTCTGATTTTTTTAATTTTCTGCGCATTTGAATCATATCTTGGTCAAATCCTAGGTTTGACCAAGATTTAGACAAGTTTAACACGTGAAAACGAAAAAGTAAGCCTGGATCCTTCTTAGTCACTCTAAAATGAAGCTTTTGGGATGTTCTTGAAATTTCCATGTTTGAAACCCAAAACCACTTCTCTTCATGATTGACTGAGTTTAATTTGGGTTTTAGGGGTAGATATATACATGATTTTTCTGGTTTGAATATATATATGTCTAGACCTTGTTTATCAACATGAATGCTTACTATACATATGACATAAGAATGCTATGTGCTTTGGTTTTTCATTCTTTTGATTTTTTTCTGAATTTTTAGGGCCATTTGAATCTTGGTCAAATCCTTGGTTTGACCAAGATTTAAACAAGTTTAAAACATGAAAATGAAAAGGGAAGTCTGTATCCTTCTTATTTACTCTAAAATGAAGCTTTTGGGATGTTCTTGAAATTTCCATGTTTGAAACCCAAAACGACTTCCCTTCATGCTAGACTTCATAAGATCGACAGGGGGTAGATACATGATTTGTCTGGTTTGGATATATCTAGACCTTGTTTATCAACTTGAATGCTTACGATATGACATAAGAAGACAATGTGATTTGGTTTTTCATTTTTCTGATTTTTTTGAATATTGTGCCCACCCATTTGTATCTTCATGAAATCCTAGGTTTGACCAAGCTAATTTAAACAAGTTTAAAACATGAAAATGAAAAGGGAAGCATGTAACCTTCTCAGTCACTCTAAAATGAAGTTTTTGGGAGGTTTTTGAAATTTCCATGTTTGAAACCCAAAACGACCTCTCTTCATGCTAGACTTCATAAGATCGACCGAGTTTAGGGTTAGGGGTAGATACATGATTTGTATGGTTTGAATATGTCCAAACCTTGTTAATTTATCAACTTGAATGCTTACTATATGACATAAGAAGACTATATGCTTTTGTTTTTCATTTTTCTGATTTTTTTGAATTTTATGCCCATATATTTGAATCTTGGTCAAATCCTAGGTTTGACAAAGATTTAAACAAGTTTAAATTGTGAAAATGAAAAGGTAAGCATGGATCCTTATTAGTCACTCTAAAATAAATCTTTTGGGAGGTTCTTGAAATTTCCATGTTTGAAACCCAAAACCACTTCTCTTCATGATTGACTTCATAAGACAGAGTTTAGGGTTTTAGGGGTAGATATATACATGATTTTTCTGGTTTGAATATGTCTAGACCTGGTTTATCAACTTGAATGCTTACTATACATATGACATAAGAATGCTATGTGCTTTGGTTTTTCATTCTCTTTTGATTTTTTTCTAAATTTTTAGGCCCATTTGAATCTTGGTCAAATCTTTGGTTTGACAAGGATTTAAACAAGTTTAAAACATGAAAATGAAAAAGGGAAGTCTGTATATCCTTCTTAGTCACTCTAAAATGGAAGCTTTTGGGATGTTCTTGAAATTTCCATGTTTGAAACCGAAAACGACTTCCCTTCATGCTAGACTTCATAAGATCGACAGGGGGTAGATACATGATTTGTCTGGTTTGGATATATCTAGACCTTGTTTATCAACTTGAATGCTTACGATATGACATAAGAAGACAATGTGATTTGGTTTTTCATTTTTCTGATTTTTTTGAATATTGTGCCCACCCATTTGTATCTTCATGAAATCCTAGGTTTGACCAAGATAATTTAAACAAGTTTAAAACATGAAAATGAAAAGGGAAGCATGTAACCTTCTCAGTCACTTTAAAATGAAGTTTGTGGGAGGTTTTTGAAATTTCCATGTTTGAAACCCAAAACCACTTCTCTTCATGCTTGACTTCATAAGACAAAGTTTAGGGTTAGGGGTATAGATACATGATTTGTATGGTTTGAATATGTCCAGACCTTGTTTATCAACTTTAATGCGCTTACTATATATATGACATAAGAAGACTATGTACTTTGGTTTTTATTTTTCTGATTTTTTTAATTTTCTGCGCATTTGAATCATATCTTGGTCAAATCCTAGGTTTGACCAAGATTTAGACAAGTTTAACACGTGAAAACGAATAAGTAAGCCTGGATCCTTCTTAGTCACTCTAAAATGAAGCTTTTGGGAGGTTCTTGAAATTTCCATGTTTGAAACCCAAAACCACTTCTCTTCATGATTGACTGAGTTTAATTTGGGTTTTAGGGTTAGATATATACATGATTTTTCTGGTTTGAATATATATATGTCTAGACCTTGTTTATCAACATGAATGCTTACTATACATATGACATAAGAATGCTATGTGCTTTGGTTTTTCATTCTTTTGATTTTTTCTGAATTTTTAGGGCCATTTGAATCTTGGTCAAATCCTTGGTTTGACCAAGATTTAAACAAGTTTAAAACATGAAAATGAAAAGGGAAGTCTGTATCCTTCTTATTTACTCTAAAATGAAGCTTTTGGGATGTTCTTGAAATTTCCATGTTTGAAACCCAAAACGACTTCCCTTCATGCTAGACTTCATAAGATCGACGGGGTAGATACATGATTTGTCTGGTTTGGATATATCTAGACCTTGTTTATCAACTTGAATGCTTACGATATGACATAAGAAGACAATGTGATTTGGTTTTTCATTTTTCTGATTTTTTTGAATATTGTGCCCACCCATTTGTATCTTCATGAAATCCTAGGTTTGACCAAGCTAATTTAAACAAGTTTAAAACATGAAAATGAAAAGGGAAGCATGTAACCTTCTCAGTCACTCTAAAATGAAGTTTTTGGGAGGTTTTTGAAATTTCCATGTTTGAAACCCAAAACCACTTCTCTTCATGCTTGACTTCATAAGACAAAGTTTAGGGTTAGGGGGTATAGATACATGATTTGTATGGTTTGAATATGTCCAAACCTTGTTTATCAACTTGAATATGCTTACTATATGACATAAGAAGACTATATACTTTGGTTTTTCATTTTTCTGATTTTTTTAATTTTCTGCGCATTTGAATCATATCTTGGTCAAATCCTAGGTTTGACCAAGATTTAGACAAGTTTAACACGTGAAAACGAATAAGTAAGCCTGGATCCTTCTTAGTCACTCTAAAATGAAGCTTTTGGGAGGTTCTTGAAATTTCCATGTTTGAAACCCAAAATCACTTCTCTTCATGATTGACTGAGTTTAATTAGGGTTTTAGGGGTAGATATATACATGATTTTTCTGGTTTGAATATATGTCTAGACCTTGTTTATCAACTTGAATGCTTACTATACATATGACATAAGAATGCTATGTGCTTTGGTTTTTCATTCTTTTGATTTTTTCTGAATTTTTAGGGCCATTTGAATCTTGGTCAAATCCTTGGTTTGACCAAGATTTAAACAAGTTTAAAACATGAAAATGAAAAGGGAAGTCTGTATCCTTCTTAGTCACTCTAAAATGAAGCTTTTGGGATGTTCTTGAAATTTCAATGTTTGAAACCCAAAACGACTTCCCTTCATGCTAGACTTCATAAGATCGACAGGGGGTAGATACATGATTTGTCTGGTTTGGATATATCTAAACCTTGTTTATCAACTTGAATGCTTACGATATGACATAAGAATACAATGTGATTTGGTTTTTCATTTTTCTGATTTTTTTGAATATTGTGCCCACCCATTTGTATCTTCATGAAATCCTAGGTTTGACCAAGCTAATTTAAACAAGTTTAAAACATGAAAATGAAAAGGGAAGCATGTAACCTTCTCAGTCACTTTAAAATGAAGTTTGTGGGAGGTTCTTGAAATTTCCAAGTTTGAAACCCAAAACCACTTCTCTTCATGATTGACTGAGTTTAATTAGGGTTTTAGGGGTAGATATATACATGATTTTTCTGGTTTGAATATATATGTCTAGACCTTATTTATCAACTTGAATGCTTACTATACATATGACATAAGAATGCTATGTGCTTTGGTTTTTCATTCTTTTGATTTTTTCTGAATTTTTAGGGCCATTTGAATCTTGGTCAAATCCTTGGTTTGACCAAGATTTAAACAAGTTTAAAACATGAAAATGAAAAGGGAAGTCTGTATCCTTCTTAGTCACTCTAAAATGAAGCTTTTGGGATGTTCTTGAAATTTCAATGTTTGAAACCCAAAACGACTTCCCTTCATGCTAGACTTCATAAGATCGAAAGGGGGTAGATACATGATTTGTCTGGTTTGGATATATCTAGACCTTGTTTATCAACTTGATTGCTTACGATATGACATAAGAAGACTATGTGATTTGGTTTTCCATTTTTCTGATTTTTTTAATTTTTTGCCCACCCATTTGTATCTTCGTCAAATCCTAGGTTTGACCAAGATAATTAAAACAAGTTTTATAAAACATGAAAATGAAAAGGGAAGCATGTATCCTTCTTAGGCACTCTAAAATGAAGCTTTTGGGAGGTTTTTGAAATTTCCATGTTTGAAACCCAAAACCACATCTCTTCACATGCTTGACTTCATAAGACAGAGTTTAGGGGTTAGGGGTATAGATACATGATTTGTCTGGTTTGAATATGTCTAGACATTGTTTATCAACTTTAATGCTTACTATATGACATAAGAAAAATAATGTCATGTAAATGAGTTAACTTGGATTTCCTACCCTTGAATCCATAGGAAACTTTGTTCTAATGCACTATAATAATCAACCGAGTTTTTACACCAACAGGTCTGTCACTTACGTGTGGTGCCCACGCGTGAGGTCCCACACTTCAGTGAGCACAAGTCACGTGCAATAGGTACGCAAACTCCCAGCCATCTTCTTTGTCAAGAGAAGACGCATCAGGATGCGTATTGGAAGTCTGTGGGTCCTTCTGGATCCTTCGGTTGTCCCTCTCACAAAAAAAACAAATCTCTCTCATTCTCGGCCTCGCTCGACACGCTCGCTCGCTCGCACCTCCTGCTCACTGACAAACCCTGCACAAAAGTTAACATCATCACCCGAAAAAGGGGAGACACCATAATTCTCTCCCTTCTTCTCTCCTTCCGAGTGATCCCTCTTCCTCCGAGTTTCACTCGACGGGCAAACACACTTGTGCTGCATAGTAATAATAAAAAGGTAGAAAAATCAACCTACGAATCTATAATTAAATAGGTTAGTAATAATAAAAAGGTAGAAAAATCAACCTACAAATCTATAATTAAATAGGTTAAACTAGGGTTTTGCCCAGTACTACAGATCAAGGTTCAAACCTTGTTTATCAACTTGAATATGCTTACTATATGACATAAGAAGACTATGTACTTTGGTTTTCATTTTTCTGATTTTTTAAATTTTCTGCGCATTTGAATCTTGGTCAAATCCTAGGTTTGACCAAGATTAGACAAGTTTAACACGTGAAAACGAATAAGTAAGCCTGGATCCTTCTTAGTCACTCTAAAATGAAGCATTTTGGGATGTTCTTGAAATTTCCATGTTTGAAACCCAAAACGACCTCTCTTCATGCTACACTTCATAAGATCGACCGAGTTTAGGGTTAGGGGTAGATACATGATTTGTATGGTTTGAATATGTCCAAACCTTGTTAATTTATCAACTTGAATGCTTACTATATGACATAAGAAGACTATATGCTTTTGTTTTTCATTTTTCTGATTTTTTTTGAATTTTATGCCCATATATTTGAATCTTGGTCAAATCATAGGTTTGACAAAGATTTAAACAAGTTTAAATTGTGAAAATGAAAAGGTAAGCATGGATCCTTATTAGTCACTCTAAAATAAATCTTTTGGGAGGTTCTTGAAATTTCCATGTTTGAAACCCAAAACCACTTCTCTTCATGATTGACTTCATAAGACAGAGTTTAGGGTTTTAGGGGTAGATATATACATGATTTTTCTGGTTTGAATATGTCTAGACCTGGTTTATCAACTTGAATGCTTACTATACATATGACATAAGAATGCTATGTGCTTTGGTTTTTCATTCTCTTTTGATTTTTTTTCTAAATTTTTAGGCCCATTTGAATCTTGGTCAAAATCTTTGGTTTGACAAGGATTTAAACAAGTTTAAAACATGAAAATGAAAAAGGGAAGTCTGTATATCCTTCTTAGTCACTCTAAAATGGAAGCTTTTGGGATGTTCTTGAAATTTCCATGTTTGAAACCGAAAACGACTTCCCTTCATGCTAGACTTCATAAGATCGACAGGGGGTAGATACATGATTTGTCTGGTTTGGATATATCTAGACCTTGTTTATCAACTTGAATGCTTACGATATGACATAAGAAGACAATGTGATTTGGTTTTTCATTTTTCTGATTTTTTTGAATATTGTGCCCACCCATTTGTATCTTCATGAAATCCTAGGTTTGACCAAGATAATTTAAACAAGTTTAAAACATGAAAATGAAAAGGGAAGCATGTAACCTTCTCAGTCACTTTAAAATGAAGTTTGTGGGAGGTTTTTGAAATTTCCATGTTTGAAACCCAAAACCACTTCTCTTCATGCTTGACTTCATAAGACAAATTTTAGGGTTAGGGGTATAGATACATGATTTGTATGGTTTGAATATGTCCAGACCTTGTTTATCAACTTTAATGCGCTTACTATATATATGACATAAGAAGACTATGTACTTTGGTTTTTATTTTTCTGATTTTTTTAATTTTCTGCGCATTTGAATCATATCTTGGTCAAATCCTAGGTTTGACCAAGATTTAGACAAGTTTAACACGTGAAAACGAATAAGTAAGCCTGGATCCTTCTTAGTCACTCTAAAATGAAGCTTTTGGGAGGTTCTTGAAATTTCCATGTTTGAAACCCAAAACCACTTCTCTTCATGATTGACTGAGTTTAATTTGGGTTTTAGGGGTAGATATATACATGATTTTTCTGGTTTGAATATATATATGTCTAGACCTTGTTTATCAACATGAATGCTTACTATACATATGACATAAGAATGCTATGTGCTTTGGTTTTTCATTCTTTTGATTTTTTCTGAATTTTTATCCATTTGAATCTTGGTCAAATCCTTGGTTTGACCAAGATTTAAACAAGTTTAAAACATGAAAATGAAAAGGGAAGTCTGTATCCTTCTTATTTACTCTAAAATGAAGCTTTTGGGATGTTCTTGAAATTTCCATGTTTGAAACCAAAACGACTTCCCTTCATGCTAGACTTCATAAGATCGACAGGGGGTAGATACATGATTTGTCTGGTTTGGATATATCTAGACCTTGTTTATCAACTTGAATGCTTACGATATGACATAAGAAGACAATGTGATTTGGTTTTTCATTTTTCTGATTTTTTTGAATATTGTGCCCACCCATTTGTATCTTCATGAAATCCTAGGTTTGACCAAGCTAATTTAAACAAGTTTAAAACATGAAAATGAAAAGGGAAGCATGTAACCTTCTCAGTCACTCTAAAATGAAGTTTTTGGGAGGTTTTTGAAATTTCCATGTTTGAAACCCAAAACCACTTCTCTTCATGCTTGACTTCATAAGACAAAGTTTAGGGTTAGGGGTATAGATACATGATTTGTATGGTTTGAATATGTCCAAACCTTGTTTATCAACTTGAATATGCTTACTATATGACATAAGAAGACTATGTACTTTGGTTTTTTATTTTTCTGATTTTTTTAATTTTCTGCGCATTTGAATCATATCTTGGTCAAATCCTAGGTTTGACCAAGATTTAGACAAGTTTAACACGTGAAAACGAATAAGTAAGCCTGGATCCTTCTTAGTCACTCTAAAATGAAGCTTTTGGGAGGTTCTTGAAATTTCCATGTTTGAAACCCAAAACCACTTCTCTTCATGATTGACTGAGTTTAATTAGGGTTTTAGGGGTAGATATATACATGATTTTTCTGGTTTGAATATATATGTCTAGACCTTGTTTATCAACTTGAATGCTTACTATACATATGACATAAGAATGCTATGTGCTTTGGTTTTTCATTCTTTTGATTTTTTTCTGAATTTTTAGGGCCATTTGAATCTTGGTCAAATCCTTGGTTTGACCAAGATTTAAACAAGTTTAAAACATGAAAATGAAAAGGGAAGTCTGTATCCTTCTTATTTACTCTAAAATGAAGCTTTTGGGATGTTCTTGAAATTTCCATGTTTGAAACCGAAAACGACTTCCCTTCATGCTAGACTTCATAAGATCGACATGGGGTAGATACATGATTTGTCTGGTTTGGATATATCTAGACCTTGTTTATCAACTTGAATGCTTACGATATGACATAAGAAGACAATGTGATTTGGTTTTTCATTTTTCTGATTTTTTTGAATATTGTGCCCACCCATTTGTATCTTCATGAAATCCTAGGTTTGACCAAGCTAATTTAAACAAGTTTAAAACATGAAAATGAAAAGGGAAGCATGTAACCTTCTCAGTCACTCTAAAATGAAGCTTTTGGGAGGTTTTTGAAATTTCCATGTTTGAAACCCAAAACCACTTCTCTTCATGCTTGACTTCATAAGACAAAGTTTAGGGTTAGGGGTATAGATACATGATTTGTATGGTTTGAATATGTCCAAACCTTGTTTATCAACTTGAATATGCTTACTATATGACATAAGAAGACTATGTACTTTGGTTTTTCATTTTTCTGATTTTTTTAATTTTCTGCGCATTTGAATCATATCTTGGTCAAATCCTAGGTTTGACCAAGATTTAGACAAGTTTAACACGTGAAAACGAATAAGTAAGCCTGGATCCTTCTTAGTCACTCTAAAATGAAGCTTTTGGGAGGTTCTTGAAATTTCCATGTTTGAAACCCAATACCACTTCTCTTCATGATTGACTGAGTTTAATTAGGGTTTTAGGGGTAGATATATACATGATTTTTCTGGTTTGAATATATATGTCTAGACCTTGTTTATCAACTTGAATGCTTACTATACATATGACATAAGAATGCTATGTGCTTTGGTTTTTCATTCTTTTGATTTTTTCTGAATTTTTAGGGCCATTTGAATCTTGGTCAAATCCTTGGTTTGACCAAGATTTAAACAAGTTTAAAACATGAAAATGAAAAGGGAAGTCTGTATCCTTCTTAGTCACTCTAAAATGAAGCTTTTGGGATGTTCTTGAAATTTCAATGTTTGAAACCCAAAACGACTTCCCTTCATGCTAGACTTCATAAGATCGACAGGGGGTAGATACATGATTTGTCTGGTTTGGATATATCTAGACCTTGTTTATCAACTTGATTGCTTACGATATGACATAAGAAGACTATGTGATTTGGTTTTCCATTTTTCTGATTTTTTTAATTTTTTGCCCACCCATTTGTATCTTCGTCAAATCCTAGGTTTGACCAAGATAATTAAAACAAGTTTTATAAAACATGAAAATGAAAAGGGAAGCATGTATCCTTCTTAGGCACTCTAAAATGAAGCTTTTGGGAGGTTTTTGAAATTTCCATGTTTGAAACCCAAAACCACATCTCTTCACATGCTTGACTTCATAAGACAGAGTTTAGGGGTTAGGGGTATAGATACATGATTTGTCTGGTTTGAATATGTCTAGACATTGTTTATCAACTTTAATGCTTACTATATGACATAAGAAAAATAATTTCATGTAAATGAGTTAACTTGGATTTCCTACCCTTGAATCCATAGGAAACTTTGTTCTAATGCACTATAATAATCAACCGAGTTTTTACACCAACAGGTCTGTCACTTACGTGTGGTGCCCACGCGTGAGGTCCCACACTTCAGTGAGCACAAGTCACGTGCAATAGGTACGCAAACTCCCAGCCATCTTCTTTGTCAAGAGAAGACGCATCAGGATGCGTATTGGAAGTCTGTGGGTCCTTCTGGATCCTTCGGTTGTCCCTCTCACAAAAAATCAAATCTCTCTCATTCTCGTCCTCGCTCGACTCGCTCGCTCGCTCGCTCGCACCTCCTGCTCACTGACAAACCCTGCACAAAAGTCAACATCATCACCCGAAAAAGGGGAGACACCATAATTCTCTCCCTTCTTCTCTCCTTCCGAGTGATCCCTCTTCCTCCGAGTTTCACTCGACGGGCAAACACACTTGTGCTGCATAGTAATAATAAAAAGGTAGAAAAATCAACCTACGAATCTATAATTAAATAGGTTAGTAATAATAAAAAGGTAGAAAAATCAACCTACGAATCTATAATTAAATAGGTTAAACTAGGGTTTTGCCCAGTACTACATATCAAGGTTCAAACCTTGTTTATCAACTTGAATATGCTTACTATATGACATAATAAGACTATGTACTTTGGTTTTCATTTTTCTGTTTTTTTTAATTTTCTGCGCATTTGAATCTTGGTCAAATCCTAGGTTTGACCAAGATTAGACAAGTTTAACACGTGAAAACGAATAAGTAAGCCTGGATCCTTCTTAGTCACTCTAAAATGAAGCATTTTGGGATGTTCTTGAAATTTCCATGTTTGAAACCCAAAACAACCTCTCTTCATGCTACACTTCATAAGATCGACCGAGTTTAGGGTTAGGGGTAGATACATGATTTGTATGGTTTGAATATGTCCAAACCTTGTTAATTTATCAACTTGAATGCTTACTATATGACATAAGAAGACTATATGCTTTTGTTTTTCATTTTTCTGATTTTTTTTTAATTTTATGCCCATATATTTGAATCTTGGTCAAATCATAGGTTTGACAAAGATTTAAACAAGTTTAAATTGTGAAAATGAAAAGGTAAGCATGGATCCTTATTAGTCACTCTAAAATAAAGCTTTTGGGAGGTTCTTGAAATTTCCATGTTTGAAACCCAAAACCACTTCTCTTCATGATTGACTTCATAAGACAAAGTTTAGGGTTTTAGGGGTAGATATATACATGATTTTTATGGTTTGAATATGTCTAGACCTTGTTTATCAACTTGAATGCTTACTATACATATGACATAAGAATGCTATGTGCTTTGGTTTTTCATTCTCTTTTGATTTTTTTTCTAAATTTTTAGGCCCATTTGAATCTTGGTCAAATCTTTGGTTTGACAAGGATTTAAACAAGTTTAAAACATGAAAATGAAAAAGGGAAGTCTGTATATCCTTCTTAGTCACTCTAAAATGGAAGCTTTTGGGATGTTCTTGAAATTTCCATGTTTGAAACCGAAAACGACTTCCCTTCATGCTAGACTTCATAAGATCGACATGGGGTAGATACATGATTTGTCTGGTTTGGATATATCTAGACCTTGTTTATCAACTTGAATGCTTACGATATGACATAAGAAGACAATGTGATTTGGTTTTTCATTTTTCTGATTTTTTTGAATATTGTGCCCACCCATTTGTATCTTCATGAAATCCTAGGTTTGACCAAGATAATTTAAACAAGTTTAAAACATGAAAATGAAAAGGGAAGCATGTAACCTTCTCAGTCACTTTAAAATGAAGTTTGTGGGAGGTTTTTGAAATTTCCATGTTTGTAACCCAAAACCACTTCTCTTCATGCTTGACTTCATAAGACAAAGTTTAGGGTGAGGGGTATAGATACATGATTTGTATGGTTTGAATATGTCCAGACCTTGTTTATCAACTTTAATGCGCTTACTATATATATGACATAAGAAGACTATGTACTTTGGTTTTTATTTTTCTGATTTTTTTAATTTTCTGCGCATTTGAATCATATCTTGGTCAAATCCTAGGTTTGACCAAGATTTAGACAAGTTTAACACGTGAAAACGAATAAGTAAGCCTGGATCCTTCTTAGTCACTCTAAAATGAAGCTTTTGGGAGGTTCTTGAAATTTCCATGTTTGAAACCCAAAACCACTTCTCTTCATGATTGACTGAGTTTAATTTGGGTTTTAGGGGTAGATATATACATGATTTTTCTGGTTTGAATATATATATGTCTAGACCTTGTTTATCAACATGAATGCTTACTATACATATGACATAAGAATGCTATGTGCTTTGGTTTTTCATTCTTTTGATTTTTTCTGAATTTTTAGGGCCATTTGAATCTTGGTCAAATCCTTGGTTTGACCAAGATTTAAACAAGTTTAAAACATGAAAATGAAAAGGGAAGTCTGTATCCTTCTTATTTACTCTAAAATGAAGCTTTTGGGATGTTCTTGAAATTTCCATGTTTGAAACCCAAAACGACTTCCCTTCATGCTAGACTTCATAAGATCGACAGGGGGTAGATACATGATTTGTCTGGTTTGGATATATCTAGACCTTGTTTATCAACTTGAATGCTTACGATATGACATAAGAAGACAATGTGATTTGGTTTTTCATTTTTCTGATTTTTTTGAATATTGTGCCCACCCATTTGTATCTTCATGAAATCCTAGGTTTGACCAAGCTAATTTAAACAAGTTTAAAACATGAAAATGAAAAGGGAAGCATGTAACCTTCTCAGTCACTCTAAAATGAAGTTTTTGGGAGGTTTTTGAAATTTCCATGTTTGAAACCCAAAACCACTTCTCTTCATGCTTGACTTCATAAGACAAAGTTTAGGGTTAGGGGTATAGATATATGATTTGTATGGTTTGAATATGTCCAAACCTTGTTTATCAACTTGAATATGCTTACTATATGACATAAGAAGACTATGTACTTTGGTTTTTCATTTTTCTGATTTTTTTAATTTTCTGCGCATTTGAATCATATCTTGGTCAAATCCTAGGTTTGACCAAGATTTAGACAAGTTTAACACGTGAAAACGAATAAGTAAGCCTGGATCCTTCTTAGTCACTCTAAAATGAAGCTTTTGGGAGGTTCTTGAAATTTCCATGTTTGAAACCCAAAACCACTTCTCTTCATGATTGACTGAGTTTAATTAGGGTTTTAGGGGTAGATATATACATGATTTTTCTGGTTTGAATATATATGTCTAGACCTTGTTTATCAACTTGAATGCTTACTATACATATGACATAAGAATGCTATGTGCTTTGGTTTTTCATTCTTTTGATTTTTTCTGAATTTTTAGGGCCATTTGAATCTTGGTCAAATCCTTGGTTTGACCAAGATTTAAACAAGTTTAAAACATGAAAATGAAAAGGGAAGTCTGTATCCTTCTTAGTCACTCTAAAATGAAGCTTTTGGGATGTTCTTGAAATTTCAATGTTTGAAACCCAAAACGACTTCCCTTCATGCTAGACTTCATAAGATCGACAGGGGGTAGATACATGATTTGTCTGGTTTGGATATATCTAGACCTTGTTTATCAACTTGAATGCTTACGATATGACATAAGAAGACAATGTGATTTGGTTTTTCATTTTTCTGATTTTTTTGAATATTGTGCCCACCCATTTGTATCTTCATGAAATCCTAGGTTTGACCAAGCTAATTTAAACAAGTTTAAAACATGAAAATGAAAAGGGAAGCATGTAACCTTCTCAGTCACTCTAAAATGAAGTTTTTGGGAGGTTTTTGAAATTTCCATGTTTGAAACCCAAAACCACTTCTCTTCATGCTTGACTTCATAAGACAAAGTTTAGGGTTAGGGGGTATAGATACATGATTTGTATGGTTTGAATATGTCCAAACCTTGTTTATCAACTTGAATATGCTTACTATATGACATAAGAAGACTATGTACTTTGGTTTTTCATTTTTCTGATTTTTTTTAATTTTTTGCGCATTTGAATCATATCTTGGTCAAATCCTAGGTTTGACCAAGATTTAGACAAGTTTAACACGTGAAAACGAATAAGTAAGCCTGGATCCTTCTTAGTCACTCTAAAATGAAGCTTTTGGGAGGTTCTTGAAATTTCCATGTTTGAAACCCAAAACCACTTCTCTTCATGATTGACTGAGTTTAATTAGGGTTTTAGGGGTAGATATATACATGATTTTTCTGGTTTGAATATATATGTCTAGACCTTGTTTATCAACTTGAATGCTTACTATACATATGACATAAGAATGCTATGTGCTTTGGTTTTTCATTCTTTTGATTTTTTCTGAATTTTTAGGGCCATTTGAATCTTGGTCAAATCCTTGGTTTGACCAAGATTTAAACAAGTTTAAAACATGAAAATGAAAAGGGAAGTCTGTATCCTTCTTAGTCACTCTAAAATGGAGCTTTTGGGATGTTCTTGAAATTTCAATGTTTGAAACCCAAAACGACTTCCCTTCATGCTAGACTTCATAAGATCGACAGGGGGTAGATACATGATTTGTCTGGTTTGGATATATCTAGACCTTGTTTATCAACTTGATTGCTTACGATATGACATAAGAAGACTATGTGATTTGGTTTTCCATTTTTCTGATTTTTTTAATTTTTTGCCCACCCATTTGTATCTTCGTCAAATCCTAGGTTTGACCAAGATAATTAAAACAAGTTTTATAAAACATGAAAATGAAAAGGGAAGCATGTATCCTTCTTAGGCACTCTAAAATGAAGCTTTTGGGAGGTTTTTGACATTTCCATGTTTGAAACCCAAAACCACATCTCTTCACATGCTTGACTTCATAAGACAGAGTTTAGGGGTTAGGGGTATAGATACATGATTTGTCTGGTTTGAATATGTCTAGACATTGTTTATCAACTTTAATGCTTACTATATGACATAAGAAAAATAATGTCATGTAAATGAGTTAACTTGGATTTCCTACCCTTGAATCCATAGGAAACTTTGTTCTAATGCACTATAATAATCAACCGAGTTTTTACACAACAGGTCTGTCACTTACGTGTGGTGCCCACGCGTGAGGTCCCACACTTCAGTGAGCACAAGTCACGTGCAATAGGTACGCAAACTCCCAGCCATCTTCTTTGTCAAGAGAAGACGCATCAGGATGCGTATTGGAAGTCTGTGGGTCCTTCTGGATCCTTCGGTTGTCCCTCTCACAAAAAAACAAATCTCTCTCATTCTCGGCCTCGCTCGACTCGCTCGCTCGCTCGCTCGCACCTCCTGCTCACTGACAAACCCTGCACAAAAGTCAACATCATCACCCGAAAAAGGGGAGACACCATAATTCTCTCCCTTCTTCTCTCCTTCCGAGTGATCCCTCTTCCTCCGAGTTTCACTCGACGGGCAAACACACTTGTGCTGCATAGTAATAATAAAAAGGTAGAAAAATCAACCTACGAATCTATAATTAAATAGGTTAGTAATAATAAAAAGGTAGAAAAATCAACCTATGAATCTATAATTAAATAGGTTAAACTAGGGTTTTGCCCAGTACTACAGATCAAGGTTCAAACCTTGTTTATCAACTTGAATATGCTTACTATATGACATAAGAAGACTATGTACTTTGGTTTTCATTTTTCTGATTTTTTTAATTTTCTGCGCATTTGAATCTTGGTCAAATCCTAGGTTTGACCAAGATTAGACAAGTTTAACACGTGAAAACGAATAAGTAAGCCTGGATCCTTCTTAGTCACTCTAAAATGAAGCATTTTGGGATGTTCTTGAAATTTCCATGTTTGAAACCCAAAACGACCTCTCTTCATGCTACACTTCATAAGATCGACCGAGTTTAGGGTTAGGGGTAGATACATGATTTGTATGGTTTGAATATGTCCAAACCTTGTTAATTTATCAACTTGAATGCTTACTATATGACATAAGAAGACTATATGCTTTTGTTTTTCATTTTTCTGATTTTTTTTTGAATTTTATGCCCATATATTTGAATCTTGGTCAAATCATAGGTTTGACAAAGATTTAAACAAGTTTAAATTGTGAAAATGAAAAGGTAAGCATGGATCCTTATTAGTCACTCTAAAATAAATCTTTTGGGAGGTTCTTGAAATTTCCATGTTTGAAACCCAAAACCACTTCTCTTCATGATTGACTTCATAAGACAGAGTTTAGGGTTTTAGGGGTAGATATATACATGATTTTTCTGGTTTGAATATGTCTAGACCTGGTTTATCAACTTGAATGCTTACTATACATATGACATAAGAATGCTATGTGCTTTGGTTTTTCATTCTCTTTTGATTTTTTTTCTAAATTTTTAGGCCCATTTGAATCTTGGTCAAAATCTTTGGTTTGACAAGGATTTAAACAAGTTTAAAACATGAAAATGAAAAAGGGAAGTCTGTATATCCTTCTTAGTCACTCTAAAATGGAAGCTTTTGGGATGTTCTTGAAATTTCCATGTTTGAAACCGAAAACGACTTCCCTTCATGCTAGACTTCATAAGATCGACAGGGGGTAGATACATGATTTGTCTGGTTTGGATATATCTAGACCTTGTTTATCAACTTGATTGCTTACGATATGACATAAGAAGACTATGTGATTTGGTTTTCCATTTTTCTGATTTTTTTAATTTTTTGCCCACCCATTTGTATCTTCGTCAAATCCTAGGTTTGACCAAGATAATTAAAACAAGTTTTATAAAACATGAAAATGAAAAGGGAAGCATGTATCCTTCTTAGGCACTCTAAAATGAAGCTTTTGGGAGGTTTTTGAAATTTCCATGTTTGAAACCCAAAACCACATCTCTTCACATGCTTGACTTCATAAGACAGAGTTTAGGGGTTAGGGGTATAGATACATGATTTGTCTGGTTTGAATATGTCTAGACATTGTTTATCAACTTTAATGCTTACTATATGACATAAGAAAAATAATGTCATGTAAATGAGTTAACTTGGATTTCCTACCCTTGAATCCATAGGAAACTTTGTTCTAATGCACTATAATAATCAACCGAGTTTTTACACCAACAGGTCTGTCACTTACGTGTGGTGCCCACGCGTGAGGTCCCACACTTCAGTGAGCACAAGTCACGTGCAATAGGTACGCAAACTCCCAGCCATCTTCTTTGTCAAGAGAAGACGCATCAGGATGCGTATTGGAAGTCTGTGGGTCCTTCTGGATCCTTCGGTTGTCCCTCTCACAAAAAAACAAATCTCTCTCATTCTCGGCCTCGCTCGACTCGCTCGCTCGCACCTCGCTCCTAACAAACCCTGCACAAAAGTCAACATCATCACCCGAAAAAGGGGAGACACCATAATTCTCTCCCTTCTTCTCTCCTTCCGAGTGATCCCTCTTCCTCCGAGTTTCACTCGACGGGCAAACACACTTGTGCTGCATAGTAATAATAAAAAGGTAGAAAAATCAACCTACGAATCTATAATTAAATAGGTTAGTAATAATAAAAAGGTAGAAAAATCAACCTACGAATCTATAATTAAATAGGTTAAACTAGGGTTTTGCCCAGTACTACAGATCAAGGTTCAAACCTTGTTTATCAACTTGAATATGCTTACTATATGACATAAGAAGACTATGTACTTTGGTTTTCATTTTTCTGATTTTTTTAATTTTCTGCGCATTTGAATCTTGGTCAAATCCTAGGTTTGACCAAGATTAGACAAGTTTAACACGTGAAAACGAATAAGTAAGCCTGGATCCTTCTTAGTCACTCTAAAATGAAGCATTTTGGGATGTTCTTGAAATTTCCATGTTTGAAACCCAAAACGACCTCTCTTCATGCTACACTTCATAAGATCGACCGAGTTTAGGGTTAGGGGTAGATACATGATTTGTATGGTTTTAATATGTCCAAACCTTGTTAATTTATCAACTTGAATGCTTACTATATGACATAAGAAGACTATATGCTTTTGTTTTTCATTTTTCTGATTTTTTTTGAATTTTATGCCCATATATTTGAATCTTGGTCAAATCATAGGTTTGACAAAGATTTAAACAAGTTTAAATTGTGAAAATGAAAAGGTAAGCATGGATCCTTATTAGTCACTCTAAAATAAATCTTTTGGGAGGTTCTTGAAATTTCCATGTTTGAAACCCAAAACCACTTCTCTTCATGATTGACTTCATAAGACAGAGTTTAGGGTTTTAGGGGTAGATATATACATGATTTTTCTGGTTTGAATATGTCTAGACCTGGTTTATCAACTTGAATGCTTACTATACATATGACATAAGAATGCTATGTGCTTTGGTTTTTCATTCTCTTTTGATTTTTTTCTAAATTTTTAGGCCCATTTGAATCTTGGTCAAATCTTTGGTTTGACAAGGATTTAAACAAGTTTAAAACATGAAAATGAAAAGGGAAGTCTGTATATCCTTCTTAGTCACTCTAAAATGGAAGCTTTTGGGATGTTCTTGAAATTTCCATGTTTGAAACCGAAAACGACTTCCCTTCATGCTAGACTTCATAAGATCGACAGGGGGTAGATACATGATTTGTCTGGTTTGGATATATCTAGACCTTGTTTATCAACTTGAATGCTTACGATATGACATAAGAAGACAATGTGATTTGGTTTTTCATTTTTCTGATTTTTTTGAATATTGTGCCCACCCATTTGTATCTTCATGAAATCCTAGGTTTGACCAAGCTAATTTAAACAAGTTTAAAACATGAAAATGAAAAGGGAAACATGTAACCTTCTCAGTCACTCTAAAATGATGTTTTTGGGAGGTTTTTGAAATTTTCATGTTTGAAACCCAAAACCACTTCTCTTCATTCTTGACTTCATAAGACAAAGTTTAGGGTTAGGGGTATAGATACATGATTTGTATGGTTTGAATATGTCCAAACCTTGTTTATCAACTTGAATATGCTTACTATATGACATAAGAAGACTATGTACTTTGGTTTTTCATTTTTCTGATTTTTTTTAATTTTCTGCGCATTTGAATCATATCTTGGTCAAATCCTAGGTTTGACCAAGATTTATACAAGTTTAACACGTGAAAACGAATAAGTAAGCCTGGATCCTTCTTAGTCACTCTAAAATGAAGCTTTTGGGAGGTTCTTGAAATTTCCATGTTTGAAACCCAAAACCACTTCTCTTCATGATTGACTGAGTTTAATTAGGGTTTTAGGGGTAGATATATACATGATTTTTCTGGTTTGAATATATATGTCTAGACCTTGTTTATCAACTTGAATGCTTGCTATACATATGACATAAGAATGCTATGTGCTTTGGTTTTTCATTCTTTTGATTTTTTTCTGAATTTTTAGGGCCATTTGAATCTTGGTCAAATCCTTGGTTTGACCAAGATTTAAACAAGTTTAAAACATGAAAATGAAAAGGGAAGTCTGTATCCTTCTTAGTCACTCTAAAATGAAGCTTTTGGGATGTTCTTGAAATTTCAATGTTTGAAACCCAAAACGACTTCCCTTCATGCTAGACTTCATAAGATCGAAAGGGGGTAGATACATGATTTGTATGGTTTGGATATATCTAGACCTTGTTTATCAACTTGATTGCTTACGATATGACATAAGAACACTATGTGATTTGGTTTTCCATTTTTCTGATTTTTTTAATTTTTTGCCCACCCATTTGTATCTTCGTCAAATCCTAGGTTTGACCAAGATAATTAAAACAAGTTTTATAAAACATGAAAATGAAAAGGGAAGCATGTATCCTTCTTAGGCACTCTAAAATGAAGCTTTTGGGAGGTTTTTGAAATTTCCATGTTTGAAACCCAAAACCACATCTCTTCACATGCTTGACTTCATAAGACAGAGTTTAGGGGTTAGGGGTATAGATACATTATTTGTCTGGTTTGAATATGTCTAGACATTGTTTATCAACTTTAATGCTTACTATATGACATAAGAAAAATAATGTCATGTAAATGAGTTAACTTGGATTTCCTACCCTTGAATCCATAGGAAACTTTGTTCTAATGCACTATAATAATCAACCGAGTTTTTACACCAACAGGTCTGTCACTTACGTGTGGTGCCCACGCGTGAGGTCCCACACTTCAGTGAGCACAAGTCACGTGCAATAGGTACGCAAACTCCCAGCCATCTTCTTTGTCAAGAGAAGACGCATCAGGATGCGTATTGGAAGTCTGTGGGTCCTTCTGGATCCTTCGGTTGTCCCTCTCACAAAAAACAAATCTCTCTCATTCTCGGCCTCGCTCGACTCGCTCGCTCGCTCGCACCTCCTGCTCACTGACAAACCCTGCACAAAAGTCAACATCATCACCCGAAAAAGGGGAGACACCATAATTCTCTCCCTTCTTCTCTCCTTCCGAGTGATCCCTCTTCCTCCGAGTTTCACTCGACGGGCAAACACACTTGTGCTGCATAGTAATAATAAAAAGGTAGAAAAATCAACCTACGAATCTATAATTAAATAGGTTAGTAATAATAAAAAGGTAGAAAAATCAACCTACGAATCTATAATTAAATAGGTTAAACTAGGGTTTTGCCCAGTACTACAGATCAAGGTTCAAACCTTGTTTATCAACTTGAATATGCTTACTATATGACATAAGAAGACTATGTACTTTGGTTTTCATTTTTCTGATTTTTTTAATTTTCTGCGCATTTGAATCTTGGTCAAATCCTAGGTTTGACCAAGATTAGACAAGTTTAACACGTGAAAACGAATAAGTAAGCCTGGATCCTTCTTAGTCACTCTAAAATGAAGCATTTTGGGATGTTCTTGAAATTTCCATGTTTGAAACCCAAAACGACCTCTCTTCATGCTACACTTCATAAGATCGACCGAGTTTAGGGTTAGGGGTAGATACATGATTTGTATGGTTTGAATATGTCCAAACCTTGTTAATTTATCAACTTGAATGCTTACTATATGACATAAGAAGACTATATGCTTTTGTTTTTCATTTTTCTGATTTTTTTTGAATTTTATGCCCATATATTTGAATCTTGGTCAAATCATAGGTTTGACAAAGATTTAAACAAGTTTAAATTGTGAAAATGAAAAGGTAAGCATGGATCCTTATTAGTCACTCTAAAATAAATCTTTTGGGAGGTTCTTGAAATTTCCATGTTTGAAACCCAAAACCACTTCTCTTCATGATTGACTTCATAAGACAGAGTTTAGGGTTTTAGGGGTAGATATATACATGATTTTTCTGGTTTGAATATGTCTAGACCTGGTTTATCAACTTGAATGCTTACTATACATATGACATAAGAATGCTATGTGCTTTGGTTTTTCATTCTCTTTTGATTTTTTTTCTAAATTTTTAGGCCCATTTGAATCTTGGTCAAATCTTTGGTTTGACAAGGATTTAAACAAGTTTAAAACATGAAAATGAAAAGGGAAGTCTGTATCCTTCTTAGTCACTCTAAAATGGAAGCTTTTGGGATGTTCTTGAAATTTCCATGTTTGAAACCGAAAACGACTTCCCTTCATGCTAGACTTCATAAGATCGACAGGGGGTAGATACATGATTTGTCTGGTTTGGATATATCTAGACCTTGTTTATCAACTTGAATGCTTACGATATGACATAAGAAGACAATGTGATTTGGTTTTTCATTTTTCTGATTTTTTTGAATATTGTGCCCACCCATTTGTATCTTCATGAAATCCTAGGTTTGACCAAGCTAATTTAAACAAGTTTAAAACATGAAAATGAAAAGGGAAACATGTAACCTTCTCAGTCACTCTAAAATGAAGTTTTTGGGAGGTTTTTGAAATTTCCATGTTTGAAACCCAAAACCACTTCTCTTCATGCTTGACTTCATAAGACAAAGTTTAGGGTTAGGGGGTATAGATACATGATTTGTATGGTTTGAATATGTCCAAACCTTGTTTATCAACTTGAATATGCTTACTATATGACATAAGAAGACTATGTACTTTGGTTTTTCATTTTTCTGATTTTTTTTTTTAATTTTGCGCATTTGAATCATATCTTGGTCAAATCCTAGGTTTGACCAAGATTTAGACAAGTTTAACACGTGAAAACGAATAAGTAAGCCTGGATCCTTCTTAGTCACTCTAAAATGAAGCTTTTGGGAGGTTCTTGAAATTTCCATGTTTGAAACCCAAAACCACTTCTCTTCATGATTGACTGAGTTTAATTAGGGTTTTAGGGGTAGATATATACATGATTTTTCTGGTTTGAATATATATGTCTAGACCTTGTTTATCAACTTGAATGCTTACTATACATATGACATAAGAATGCTATGTGCTTTGGTTTTTCATTCTTTTGATTTTTTCTGAATTTTTAGGGCCATTTGAATCTTGGTCAAATCCTTGGTTTGACCAAGATTTAAACAAGTTTAAAACATGAAAATGAAAAGGGAAGTCTGTATCCTTCTTAGTCACTCTAAAATGAAGCTTTTGGGATGTTCTTGAAATTTCAATGTTTGAAACCCAAAACGACTTCCCTTCATGCTAGACTTCATAAGATCGAAAGGGGGTAGATACATGATTTGTCTGGTTTGGATATATCTAGACCTTGTTTATCAACTTGATTGCTTACGATATGACATAAGAAGACTATGTGATTTGGTTTTCCATTTTTCTGATTTTTTTAATTTTTTGCCCACCCATTTGTATCTTCGTCAAATCCTAGGTTTGACCAAGATAATTAAAACAAGTTTTATAAAACATGAAAATGAAAAGGGAAGCATGTATCCTTCTTAGGCACTCTAAAATGAAGCTTTTGGGAGGTTTTTGAAATTTCCATGTTTGAAACCCAAAACCACATCTCTTCACATGCTTGACTTCATAAGACAGAGTTTAGGGGTTAGGGGTATAGATACATGATTTGTCTGGTTTGAATATGTCTAGACATTGTTTATCAACTTTAATGCTTACTATATGACATAAGAAAAATAATGTCATGTAAATGAGTTAACTTGGATTTCCTACCCTTGAATCCATAGGAAACTTTGTTCTAATGCACTATAATAATCAACCGAGTTTTTACACCAACAGGTCTATCACTTACGTGTGGTGCCCACGCGTGAGGTCCCACACTTCAGTGAGCACAAGTCACGTGCAATAGGTACGCAAACTCCCAGCCATCTTCTTTGTCAAGAGAAGACGCATCAGGATGCGTATTGGAAGTCTGTGGGTCCTTCTGGATCCTTCGGTTGTCCCTCTCACAAAAAAACAAATCTCTCTCATTCTCGGCCTCGCTCGACTCGCTGGCTCGCTCGCACCTCCTGCTCACTAACAAACCCTGCACAAAAGTCAACATCATCACACGAAAAAGGGGAGACACCATAATTCTCTCCCTTCTTCTCTCCTTCCGAGTGATCCCTCTTCCTCCGAGTTTCACTCGACGGGCAAACACACTTGTGCTGCATAGTAATAATAAAAAGGTAGAAAAATCAACCTACGAATCTATAATTAAATAGGTTAGTAATAATAAAAAGGTAGAAAAATCAACCTACGAATCTATAATTAAATAGGTTAAACTAGGGTTTTGCCCAGTACTACAGATCAAGGTTCAAACCTTGTTTATCAACTTGAATATGCTTACTATATGACATAAGAAGACTATGTACTTTAGTTTTCATTTTTCTGATTTTTTTAATTTTCTGCGCATTTGAATCTTGCTCAAATCCTTGGTTTGACCAAGATTTAGACAAGTTTAACACGTGAAAACGAATAAGTAAGCCTGGATCCTTCTTAGTCACTCTAAAATGAAGCATTTTGGGATGTTCTTGAATTTCCATGTTTGAAACCCAAAACGACCTCTCTTCATGCTAGAATTCATAAGATCGACCGAGTTTAGGGTTAGGGGTAGATACATGATTTGTATGGTTTGAATATGTCCAAACCTTGTTAATTTATCAACTTGAATGCTTACTATATGACATAAGAAGACTATATGCTTTTGTTTTTCATTTTTCTGATTTTTTTAATTTTATGCCCATATATTTGAATCTTGGTCAAATCCTAGGTTTGACAAAGATTTAAACAAGTTTAAATTGTGAAAATGAAAAGGTAAGCATGGATCCTTATTAGTCACTCTAAAATAAATCTTTTGGGAGGTTCTTGAAATTTCCATGTTTGAAACCCAAAACCACTTCTCTTCATGATTGACTTCATAAGACAGAGTTTAGGGTTTTAGGGGTAGATATATACATGATTTTTCTGGTTTGAATATGTCTAGACCTTGTTTATCAACTTGAATTCTTACTATACATATGACATAAGAATGCTATGTGCTTTGGTTTTTCATTCTCTTTTGATTTTTTTCTAAATTTTTAGGCCCATTTGAATCTTGGTCAAATCTTTGGTTTGACAAGGATTTAAACAAGTTTAAAACATGAAAATGAAAAGGGAAGTCTGTATCCTTCTTAGTCACTCTAAAATGGAAGCTTTTGGGATGTTCTTGAAATTTCCATGTTTGAAACCGAAAACGACTTCCCTTCATGCTAGACTTCATAAGATCGACAGGGGGTAGATACATGATTTGTCTGGTTTGGATATATCTAGACCTTGTTTATCAACTTGAATGCTTACGATATGACATAAGAAGACAATGTGATTTGGTTTTTCATTTTTCTGATTTTTTTGAATATTGTGCCCACCCATTTGTATCTTCATGAAATCCTAGGTTTGACCAAGCTAATTTAAACAAGTTTAAAACATGAAAATGAAAAAAACATGTAACCTTCTCAGTCACTCTAAAATGAAGTTTTTGGGAGGTTTTTGAAATTTCCATGTTTGAAACCCAAAACCACTTCTCTTCATGCTTGACTTCATAAGACAAAGTTTAGGGTTAGGGGTATAGATACATGATTTGTATGGTTTGAATATGTCCAAACCTTGTTTATCAACTTGAATATGCTTACTATATGACATAAGAAGACTATGTACTTTGGTTTTTCATTTTTTTCATTTTTTTAATTTTCTGCGCATTTGAATCATATCTTGGTCAAATCCTAGGTTTGACCAAGATTTAGACAAGTTTAACACGTGAAAACGAATAAGTAAGCCTTGATCCTTCTTAGTCACTCTAAAATGAAGCTTTTGGGAGGTTCTTGAAATTTCCATGTTTGAAACCCAAAACCACTTCTCTTCATGATTGACTGAGTTTAATTTGGGTTTTAGGGGTAGATATATACATGATTTTTCTGGTTTGAATATATATATGTCTAGACCTTGTTTATCAACATGAATGCTTACTATACATATGACATAAGAATGCTATGTGCTTTGGTTTTTCATTCTTTTGATTTTTTCTGAATTTTTAGGGCCATTTGAATCTTGGTCAAATCCTTGGTTTGACCAAGATTTAAACAAGTTTAAAACATGAAAATGAAAAGGGAAGTCTGTATCCTTCTTATTTACTCTAAAATGAAGCTTTTGGGATATTCTTGAAATTTCCATGTTTGAAACCCAAAACGACTTCCCTTCATGCTAGACTTCATAAGATCGACAGGGGGTAGATACATGATTTGTCTGGTTTGGATATATCTAGACCTTGTTTATCAACTTGAATGCTTACGATATGACATAAGAAGACAATGTGATTTGGTTTTTCATTTTTCTGATTTTTTTGAATATTGTGCCCACCCATTTGTATCTTCATGAAATCCTAGGTTTGACCAAGCTAATTTAAACAAGTTTAAAACATGAAAATGAAAAGGGAAGCATGTAACCTTCTCAGTCACTCTAAAATGAAGTTTTTGGGAGGTTTTTGAAATTTCCATGTTTGAAACCCAAAACCACTTCTCTTCATGCTTGACTTCATAAGACAAAGTTTAGGGTTAGGGGGTATAGATACATGATTTGTATGGTTTGAATATGTCCAAACCTTGTTTATCAACTTGAATATGCTTACTATATGACATAAGAAGACTATGTACTTTGGTTTTTCATTTTTCTGATTTTTTTTAATTTTCTGCGCATTTGAATCATATCTTGGTCAAATCCTAGGTTTGACCAAGATTTAGACAAGTTTAACACGTGAAAACGAATAAGTAAGCCTAGATCCTTCTTAGTCACTCTAAAATGAAGCTTTTGGGAGGTTCTTGAAATTTCCATGTTTGAAACCCAAAACCACTTCTCTTCATGATTGACTGAGTTTAATTAGGGTTTTAGGGGTAGATATATACATGATTTTTCTGGTTTGAATATATATGTCTAGACCTTGTTTATCAACTTGAATGCTTACTATACATATGACATAAGAATGCTATGTGCTTTGGTTTTTCATTCTTTTGATTTTTTTGAATTTTTAGGGCCATTTGAATCTTGGTCAAATCCTTGGTTTGACCAAGATTTAAACAAGTTTAAAACATGAAAATGAAAAGGGAAGTCTGTATCCTTCTTAGTCACTCTAAAATGAAGCTTTTGGGATGTTCTTGAAATTTCAATGTTTGAAACCCAAAACGACTTCCCTTCATGCTAGACTTCATAAGATCGAAAGGGGGTAGATACATGATTTGTCTGGTTTGGATATATCTAGACCTTGTTTATCAACTTGATTGCTTACGATATGACATAAGAAGACTATGTGATTTGGTTTTCCATTTTTCTGATTTTTTTAATTTTTTGCCCACCCATTTGTATCTTCGTCAAATCCTAGGTTTGACCAAGATAATTAAAACAAGTTTTATAAAACATGAAAATGAAAAGGGAAGCATGTATCCTTCTTAGGCACTCTAAAATGAAGCTTTTGGGAGGTTTTTGAAATTTCCATGTTTGAAACCCAAAACCACATCTCTTCACATGCTTGACTTCATAAGACAGAGTTTAGGGGTTAGGGGTATAGATACATGATTTGTCTGGTTTGAATATGTCTAGACATTGTTTATCAACTTTAATGCTTACTATATGACATAAGAAAAATAATGTCATGTAAATGAGTTAACTTGGATTTCCTACCCTTGAATCCATAGGAAACTTTGTTCTAATGCACTATAATAATCAACCGAGTTTTTACCAACAGGTCTGTCACTTGTGGTGCCCACGCGTGAGGTCCCACACTTCAGCGAGCACAAGTCACGTGCAATAGGTATGCAAACTCCCAGCCATCTTCTTTGTCAAGAGAAGACGCATCAGGATGCGTATTGGAAGTCTGTGGGTCCTTCTGGATCCTTCGGTTGTCCCTCAAAAAAAAATCTCTCTCGTTCTCGGCCTCGCTCGACTCGCTCGCTCGCACCTCCTTCTCACTAACAAACCCTGCACAAAAGTCAACATCATCACGAAAAAGGGGAGACACCATAATGCTCTCCCTTCTTCTCTCCTTCCGAGTGATCCCTCTTCCTCCGAGTTTCACTCGACGGGCAAACATTTTTTTTTATTTTCTGCCCATTTGAATCTTGGTCAAATCCTAGGTTTGACCAAGATTTAAACAAGTTTAAAACATGAAAATAAAATGGTAAGCATGGATCCTTCTAGTCTCTAAAATGAAGCTTTTGGTTTTTTTTTTGAAATTTCCATGTTTGAAACCCAAAACCACTTCTATTCATGCTTGACTTCATAAGACATAGTTTAGGGTTAGGGGTAGATATATACATGATTTTTCTGGTTTGAATATGTCTAGACCTTGTTTATCAACTTGAATGCTAGCTTACTATATATGACATAAGAATGCTATGTGCTTTGGTTTTTAATTCTTTTGATTTTTTCTGAATTTTTATGCCCATTTGAATCTTGGTCAAATCCTAGGTTTGACCAAGATTTAAACAAGTTTAAAACATGAAAATGAGAAGGGAAGCATGTATCCTTCTTAGTCACTCTAATTAAAATGAAGCTTTTGGGAGGTTTTTGAAATTTCCATGTTTGAAACCAAAAACCACGTCTCTTCATGCTTGACTTCATAAGATATATAGAGTTTAATTAGGGGTTAGGGGTATAGATACATGATTTGTTTGGTTTGAATATGTCTAGACCTTGTTTAACAACTTGAATGCTTACTATATGCCATAAGAAGACTATGTACTTTGGTTTTTAATTTTTTTGATTTTTTAAAATTTTCTGCCAATTTAAATCTTGGTCAAATCCTAGGTTTGACCAAGATTTAAACAAGTTTAAGACGTGAAAATAAAATGGTAAGCATGGATCCTTCTTAGTCTCCCTAAAATGAAGCTTTTGGGTTTTTTTTTGAAATTTCCATGTTTGAAACCCAAAACCACTTCTCTTCATGCTTGACTTCATAAGACAGAGTTTAGGGTTAGGGGTAGATATATATATATACATGATTTTTCTGGTTTGAATATGTCTAGACCCTGTTTATCAACTTGAATGCTTAATATATGACATAAGAATGCTATGTGCTTTGGTTTTTCATTCTTTTGATTTTTTCTGAATTTTTATGCCCATTTGAATATTGGTCAAATCCTAGGTTTGACCAAGATTTAAACAAGTTTAAAACATGAAAATGAGAAGGGAAGCATGTATCCTTCTTTGTCACTCTAATTAAAATGAAGCTTTTGGGTGGTTTTTGAAATTTCCATGTTTGAAACCCAAAACCACGTCTCTTCATGCTTGACTTCATAAGATATATAGAGTTTAATTAGGGGTTAGGGGTATAGATACATGATTTGTTTGGTTTGAATATGTCTAGACCTTGTTTAACAACTTGAATGCTTACTATATGCCATAAGAAGACTATGTACTTTGGTTTTTCATTTTTTGATTTTTTAAATTTTCTGCCAATTTGAATCTTGGTCAAATCCTAGGTTTGACCAAGATTTAAACAAGTTTAAGACATGAAAATAAAATGGTAAGCATGGATCCTTCTTAGTATCCCCAAAATGAAGCTTTTGGTTTTTTTGAAATTTCCATGTTTGAAACCCAAAACCACTTCTCTTCATGCTTGACTTTCATAAGACAGAGTTTAGGGTTAGGGGTAGATATATACATGATTTTCTGGTTTGAATATGTCTAGACCTTGTTTATCAACTTGAATGCTTACTATATATGACATAAGAATGCTATGTGCTTTGGTTTTTCATTCTTTTGATTTTTTCTGAATTTTTATGCCCATTTGAATCTTGGTCAAATCCTAGGTTTGACCAAGATTTAAACAAGTTTTGAAAATGAGAAGGGAAGCATGTATCCTTCTTAGTCACTCTAAAATGAATCTTTTGGGAGGTTTTTGAAATTTCCATGTTTGAAACCCAAAACCACATCTCTTCGTGCTTGACTTCATAAGACAGAGTTTAGGGGTTAGGGGGTACATAGATACATGATTTGCATAGTTTGAATATGTCTAGCTAGAGACCTTGTTTCTCAACTTTAATGCTTACTATATGACATAAGAAGACTATGTGCTTTGGTTTTTCATTTTTCTGTTTTATTTTAATTTTATGCCCATTTGAATCTTGGTCAAATCCTAGGTTTGACCAAGATTTAAACAAGTTTAAATTATGAAAATGAAAAGGTAAGCATGGATCCTTATTAGTCACTCTAAAATAAATCTTTTGGGAGGTTCTTGAAATTTCCATGTTTCAAACCCAAAACCACTTCTCTTCATGATTGACTTCATAAGACAGAGTTTAGGGTTTTAGGGGTAGATATATACATGATTTTTCTGGTTTGAATATGTCTAGCCCTTGTTTATCAACTTGAATGCTTACTATACATATGACATAAGAATGCTATGTGCTTTGGTTTTTCATTCTCTTTTGATTTTTTTCTAAATTTTTAGGCCCATTTGAATCTTGGTCAAATCCTTGGTTTGACCAAGATTTAAACAAGTTTAAAACATGAAAATAAAAAAGGAAGTCTGTATCCTTCTTAGTCACTCTAAAATGGAAGCTTTTGGGATGTTCTTGAAATTTCCATGTTTGAAACCGAAAACGACTTCCCTTCATGCTAGACTTCATAAGATCGACAGGGGGTAGATACATGATTTGTCTGGTTTGGATATATCTAGACCTTGTTTATCAACTTGAATGCTTACGATATGACATAAGAAGACAATGTGATTTGGTTTTTCATTTTTCTGATTTTTTTGAATATTGTGCCCACCCATTTGTATCTTCATCAAATCCTAGGTTTGACCAGGATTTAAACAAGTTTAAAACATGAAATGAAAAGATAAGCCTGGATCCTTCTTAGTCACTCTAAAATGAAGCTTTGGGAGGTTCTTGAAATTTCCATGTTTGAAACCCAAAACCACTTCTCTTCATGATTGACTTCATAAGACAGAGTTTAGGGTTTTAGGGGTAGATATATACATGATTTTTCTGGTTTGAATATATATGTCTAGACCTTGTTTATCAACTTGAATGCTTACTATATATATGACATAAGAATGCTATATATGTGCTTTGGTTTTTCATTCTTTTGATTTTTTCTGATTTTTTAGGCCCATTTGAATCTTGGTCAAATCCTAGGTTTGACCATGATTTAAACAAGTTTAAAACATGAAAATGAAAAGGTAAGCATGGATCCTTCTTAGTCACTCTAAAATGAAGCTTTTGGGATGTTCTTGAAATTTCCATGTTTGAAACCCAAAACGACTTCGATCTCTTTATGCTAGATTTCATAAGACTGAGTTTTAGGGGTTAGGGGGTAGATACATGATTTGTCTAGTTTGAATATGTACATAGTACTCCCTCTATAGGAACTTGGAGAAAGCAACTGTTGTGCCACACAATTTTGTTGTTTTCCTATTTTTCTTTCATGAAGCTTTACGATGTGGTTCGTGTGTGGGGATCAAGCTCGTAATCTCGTTTCAATTACACAACCAACTACTCTGCTCATCCTTGCATGTAATTAACCAATATAGGAATTTGATTCCACGGAACTTTTTCAGTACATAAGTCTCCTCCTTAACTCCTCTAGTCTCTACCAAGCCGGCCGCCTCGCTACTTCCCTAGCTTCCTCCCTACAGCACACCTCGCCCCCGTACGCGAGCTAGGTCCAGCCGGAGATGGGGCACAGCCGCCCCCGCTGGAAGAATGCTCAGAGGAAGTCCGGGCAGGAGGACAAGGGTGACGCCATCCCGGATGAACTTCTCGGGCTGGTGTTCCTGCGCCTCACCTCGCCTCTGGATCTCGTCCGCGCCGCGTTCGCCTGCAGGAGCTGGCGCAAGGTCATCGCGGCGGAGGACTTCCGTGTCCTCTCCGCTCGCCACGGCGCGCCATCCTCCATAGTCGCCGGCCACTACCACATCAGCTTCTCCCATTGTCACTATCGGCCGTCTGGCTTGCTGCCCCACTTCGTTCCCTCTTCCTCGTCATGTTGGGCCGGGGTCGCCGCAAATAATCTCGCGCTCGACTTCCTCCCACGGGCGCCAAACGGCGACCTCAGTTTGGAGCTCGCCGACTCTCGGGGCGGCCTCCTACTCCTTGCGGACTTCGACCACACCGAACACGGAAAGCCTTTCGAGCAGCCTTCACGTCTCGTCGTCTGCGATCCCCTGGCAGGTCAGTACGTGACGGTCCCTCCACCCCCTGCTGTTTCGCACACAACATTCGTAAGCTTGTTCCTGGGCGCCGCCCTCCATGGCGAGGACGCTGCGGCGCGCATCAGTCTGTCAAATTACAGGGTGACGTGCCTGATCTATCATGACGGCATCTGCAAGACCTGCGTGTTCTCGCCTGGCCCTGGTGGCCACGCTTGGACCTCCTCCGGCGCCATCGTGCCTCTCCACGCCACGCACACAGGCCGGTCGGATATCCTCTTTGTGGGGTGCAACGCCCGTTTCTTCCAGTGGTACGTGTTCGGTGGGCTCGGAAACTTCATTCTTGCTCTCGACAGAGAATCCGGCGAGCTCTCACGCTTCGAGAGAGCTCGAGACGAGGACTGGCTTCACACCGTGCCGATTGAGATGCTGGGCGGGCCCTCGCGCGTGCTGAATTGGTACGTGCTAGAGCTTCCGTGGCCACCTACCTTCCGAGCTTGCTTATCCTAGGATTCTGGCTTCCTGGGTTGGATTAGTGTCGGCCATGGTGCTGTCGACACGGTCTGGAGGTTGAAGACGAAGGGCATCTCAAGGATTTTGTTGTAATTTCGTTTTTGTTCAGGTGTTTTGTACTATTTGATGTTTCTCTTAATGCCAGAGGGTTTATTTGCACTAGTCATACTTGACATAGCTGTACGTTTTGAAGATTAACTTGTTCATCATGATCCGAACTTCTCATACTCTTAATGCCAGAGGGTTTATTTGCACTAGTCATACTTGACATAACTTCTAACTTGTTTTGAGTAATACGTAGTATGGTATACTAGAATAGGAGGAGTAACACTTTTCGCATTTGGGCCAAATATAAAGTACTACCTCCATTTCAAGGAATAAGGCGCACGCGTACTCCAAGACGTATCTTTTGGTCAGATTACCTTGACCATTGAATTGACAAGACAATACACAGAGCATTGGGGCGTGCTCGATGGTGCTAGCTGCGGCTATACAGACATGTGATAGGCATCGCGGAAGCGTCGCAAATAGAAAACAAATCATATTTTTTGGGGGAGGATGTTTTGGCTCCTGGTTGCGTATGCTCCCTTTAGTTTGAACTGCAACATCTATATATTTTGAAATGTAAAAAAAATCCAAACAAAAAATTAATCTTTTCATCTTCACATGCTAAGAGCGCATAAAGTCTTTCCATAAAAAACTAAATTGTCGTTTGGGCTATGTAAAAAAGATAAAATTTATTGCTAAAAATAAAGCTGTTTGTAATACGGAGTACTTGCTTTTGTCTTCTTACATCAACCACAAAAAATATCGGCTTTTCACGAAACTACACGAACACACATAGATTATCGAGAAGTACATGCGGATTTTTTTGTTAGAATTTTTTGAAAATTAAAAATATGTTTTTTTGGGTCGAGGTAGCATATCCGCCCAATAGCCGAATTAAATTTCCGATTTTTTTGGACTGACAATTTCATCGGGAAGACATGGATGCGCGCAGACGGCGTGCAAGGCAAGGCATCGATTTGACCGGACGTACTTAGGGCAGGTCAGGCTGCCAGCGTACTTATTCCGGGCAGGTGAGGTACTAGAACTCAAAGTCCTCCTCAGCGTCTCTCCTCTCTCTCTGTCTTTATTGAGTGTACTAGCGCGCGTTCAGGCTGATTATAGTGCATAGTATCATATTGTAATATCATGCATATGATACTTGTCTATGATACTATTACTATAGTGGGTGGTATTATAGAGTAGTATCATAATCTTCTAAATTTATTGTTTTGTAGAATCTCAATACAAAATATGTGTACAAGATCTATTTAGCATTAGCTTTTCTCGTAACGTGCATTATGATACAGTATCCAGCTATGTTACTCTAATCTTATCTCTCCTCATTAATTAGATGCCACATCAGCATTTTTGTGGGCCTAAGATGCATGATACTACCTATGATACTAGCACTATGGCCAGCCTCAGGGACTCAAAGTCAGGGAAATGTTTGAGATGCAAAGTAAGAGAATATTTACCAGTATAATTGGTTGATTAGAAGATTAAGTGGTGAAATCACAACAGATTGGAGCAGTACATGGTGGAAACCGCAAAATATCCTTCCAAATGGTGTTTTTGTGCAACATACGAAGTATGAGGTGGTGGAACTTGAGGCCAGTGACTTTACTTACTCCAAAATGCAACTTTACGTACATGAGCCATCGGATCAAGATCCAACGGACACAGTTGATCCAGAATTTGTAGTCACATTTTAAGTTGCTCGAAAAAAATCGAAAACATTACAGTAAGATATATATCTTTCTTAAGTATTCTGGTAAAGTTTTACTTCATTTGAAAATTGAGTTTAATTTTAAGTTTAAAATTTGGATCAACCATGTGCGTTGGATCTTGATCGAATGACTCACGTACAAGTCGCCAGTGAAGTCACTGGATCTCGTTCCTTGGTGGAATCTGCAATTCCCTCGCCTATATATACTATACAAGTCGAAGACTACGACCCTCTATCCCTATCTCCTTCACATCCTCTAAATTCATATTCCCATTTAGAATCGTTGGGCATGGAGGTTCCCCCTGGTAGCTTTAGAGCTTTTGTCGACGATGCTAAATTGAGAAGACTGCTCACCTGCGGTTTGTGCTCTCAATCCGCACAACCTCCATTTTGGTGGGTTAGTACTTTCTTCACTAGGTTCATCAAGATGTATTTTAATTTGGGCTAACAGTCGTGTTAATTTCCTTGTATTAAGCAGTGCTGTTCGTGCAAGAAGGTTGCATGCGACAGCTGCGCTAGGAACCTGCCCGGTGGCGCGTGCCCGGGATGCCAGGGCGTCTTCCAAGGTGAAAGTCCTCCATCTGAAAGCATGTACTTTTCCCGTGAATGTGTTATGGAAAAGAATGTGGTGAGAAGAACGTTCATCTGCGGTTTGTGCTCTCAAATCGCACGACGTCCACTATAACGGGTTAGTACTTTCTTCACTAGGTTCCACCCAACTGTATTTTTCTTTGGGCCAACAGTCATGTAAATTTCCTTGTATTAAGCAGTGCATTCGCATGGGGGAGGGACATCACATTGCATGCGGAAGCTGCTTAAGAAACCTGCCCAGTCTCGTGTGCCCGAACTGCGACGGCATCTACGAAGAGGATGAGGATTTAAGTAGATTTGCCTCCTTGTTTAAGGTGGATTGCAGCAACGATGGTTGCGACATGAGCGGCGACTTGCTCGAATACTTTCAACATGAGGCGACGTGCCCGCATGCGCCAACGAGACGGTAGGTGGTTGATCTTGCCGGTCTCGATGGAGAAGATGATCGCGCTTTGAGGCTAATCTGAGCTCGGTGGAGAAGGACCGGATGGAGTTTCCTTTTCTAGAACTAGAGTTCTTTTTGTACTTTTGGATGTCTTGTCTGTAGTTTCCTTTTACTTGGAGGGTCCTCCTAGCTTGCAGTCTGTAATCCCACCGTCATCATAATATAAAAGCAGTGTCGCGAGGTCCTTCGGGACATTTCTGTGTTCAAAAAATGTATGATTTTAGACATGTCGTCTATTTATGTGTGCGATGTTGTATCATCTATTACCGTGATTAGTTTGAACGTGTCCATGTCCTAGAACAAAACTTCGGCATGATGTACTTGTATGTTTAATTGAATTCGACCAAGTATAATGTGGAACCGGTCATTGCGAGCATATGGAGATTGCGAACCGGTAATTGACAGGTGGTACATGCTCTATCTTAATCTTGTTTATCTAATGGTAATTGCGATTTATGCGGTACTGAAATAATTAGTTTTAGTTATAAACAGGGACTCTTCGGACGGGGGCTCCTTTTCAAACAAGACCGGGGAGATTTATGAAGTGCTAGAAGGGAACAAATTACTACATGAGTGTTTTGCGTGAAATGGTTAAAATTTGTAGTGGCAGATTGCCGCCAATGCAATTTTTTCATGTGGTTGATATGGTAGGATGGACATTTCCAAAATTTCACGAATTATTTCGGTTTGTGACCATATATTAAATTAGTTCTGGGCTCATTTCCATTTAATTTGAAATTTCAACGCGAAGTACACGAAGTACAATTAAAAAAGGGGAAACTATATATACGTGATGTGCACTAAATGTGTGGTACCCCCCAAAAAATGACCAAACATATGCGTTGCATCCAAGTACGTAACACCCATATGGCAAACGAAAGCATTGAGTAGTTGTTTGTGATGTAAGTAATCTACATATATATCAAAATACCAAACATGGCACACCAAAATATTTTTTAGAAGAACTTACCAGATTTTGGCACCATGCATGTTGGAGTTTTTTTTTGACAGAATCCATCTTGGAGTTCGCATGGCTCTCTTCCGAAGTGAGAGGTGAGTTGGTTAATGCTAGAACCATGGCAAACTTCCGAATGTTAGTAATTTATCATGGATTCATCATTTGTGATGAAATACCTAGGAACAATGCCAAACATGACCTACCTATGTTCTTGAGAATATTCCCTTTCACCGATTTTGGCACCATGTGTGTTTTTAAGTACGTTTGCATGCCTTCTTGATTGGTTATTAAAATACCATGTCAAACTGTCGATACATGGAAAATTCCTTTGCTACAATCAAATAAACTTCGGGCTCCTTTTATTCAAAGGAATATGGAGGGCGTAGGAATATGAAAGGTGCATGATTGGAATGTTATGCCAAGTTGAATCCTATAGGAACATGATGTGTCTTTGATTGTGGCAAAGGAACTTTTCCATGAGGTATTAGCTAATGGTTTTTTCCTATAAGATTTGCACTACAAGATTCCTATATGAATAGTTCCTATGAATCAAATGACTTGTATAGGAATTTTTCCCATAAGAACCGAATCCAACATAATTCCTATGACAATCATATGAATCAAAGGAGCACGATTCCCATAGGATTCAAGTAGACATGACATCCCAATTCTATGATTTTCCTTTTCCTATACTTTCCATTTCCTATGAACCAAAGGAGGCCTAACTAGTTGGCCATACTGAAACAATTGCCAAATAAATGCCGTGCATCCTATGGCCCCCGTGAGTTTGACCTAAATTTGAAATCATGGTAAAAGGTGCTTAAAATAGGCAAATAAAAGCATGTAGTCAATTTTTTTTGGATGTACTACCTAGGGAAAATACCAAACATGCCATAATGCAAACTGTGTTTTAGAGAGTAGCCCTTCAAAAAAGTTGGCATCCACTTGTTGATTTTGCTATCGACATGACAAAATAACTGATCAGATGACCAAGTGGTAAAAATTGCAACAGATTAGACCACCACATGGTGGAAACTGCTAAAAATCATGAAAACTGCGAAGAAAAAGTTAAAGTGGTGGTTTGTGCAGCATATGGAGGATTGAGTAGTACAAGTTGGATGTGCACTACCGTGTGCCCGTGGTAATGTTCGCCTATTATGATGATGGCAAGAAAAAATGATGTTTTCTCTGCTGAAACTGTCCCGAGCTGATTTGACGAGACAAAATACAGCTACACGGCGTGCAAGGGACGGCTATACAGTACATTAGCTTCTTCTCGGGTCACACGCCTGCACCACAGGTGCAGTAAGTGCAGCAGAGACCAGAGAGAGAAGGAACGCCCGTATTATATTTGATTTCAATTCATATTGTTTTTTTCCTTGCCTCTCCGTCTTCTTCACCGCCATCTTCTCGGTGTTTTCAAGAGTGATTATCAAGTGGAGAGACAATTGCATTGGGAAAGTCTCTCCACTTGATAATCTCTGTTGAAAAACTCGCACGTCTTGTGAAATGTGAAGGCTGCACGCGTGGGGAAGGGAGACGCAAACGCCGCACCGCATCATTAGTAGTACAGTAGTATACCTTTCTCTCCTCAGGCACCCCGGCTGGCCGCCCGCCGCAATAGTTCCTTGCATAGCGCTTGCCGTCTCCTCCAAAAACCCCCAGCGCACTTGCATCCGCCATCCACCTAAATCCACCGCCGAGTACCTTTCTGTCCTCACCACCGCCGCTGCGCCTATTCCCCTGTCCAGCAGATCCGCTCCGCTACCTGCTACACACTTCGAGCAGACGACTGCGGCGTTGCGTGTGTCGCCGCCGTGTCAGATGGAGGCGGAGCCGCTCAACTCCCGAAGGCGGGTCGAGCCAGATCGGGAAGAGCCTCCGTCGAGCCTCGACCTCATCAGCCGCCTCCCCGACGAGATGCTGCACATCATCATCTCCCTCCTGCCCATGATATCCGCTGTAAGGACAACATTGCTCTCCAAACGGTGGCGCCACCTCTGGCGCTCCGTCCCACTTAACCTCCTCGTCGGCGACAACGACCTCATCAGCCGCCTACCGGACCAGATTCTCCACATCATCATCTCCCACCTGCCCACTGTATCCGCTGTAAGCACAACCTTGGTCTCCAAACGGTGGCGCCACCTCTGGCACTCCGTCCCACTTAACCTCGAGATCGACGACGAACTCGCCAAGCAAAACCACAAACGCATCGCCGCGGTCTCCAGTATCCTCGCCGCTCACCCTGGCCCCGCCAGAAGCGTGTCAATCGACCCCTTCAGAACCACTTGCAAGGTCGACACCACGCTCGACAGCTGGTTCCGGTCCAGCACCCTATCTTGCGTCGAGAACCTCAGATTCGATGCTGGAACTGTGATGCGCTCCTTCCCGCTGTCCGCGTTCCGCTGCGCGCCCACGCTGCGCATTGTCAGCATTTCTACTTGCTATTTGCCCGAGATTCATGCCAACTCCATGCTTCTTTTCCCCCAACTCAAAAGGCTCTTGCTCTATGACGTCTACATCTGTAAGGCGACGAACATCGACCGCCTGTTCACCCGCTGTATTGTGCTCGAGGCACTTCACCTTGAGGGGGTCCACGGGTTCACCCAACTCAACATTCAAATGCCAAATCTTCGTACAATTAGTGTGGCTAGCTATTGGAAACGCAACACCACCGAACTTATTCAGTTAGACACGGTGCAAATTATGGATGCATCTTGCCTCGAGAGATTGGTCATATGCGTTGATGATGTTCCACTACTAATCCAGGTCGCCAACGCACCAAAGTTGATGGTGTTGGGCTTTGCGTCGTACCCTGGCTGCCAACTTGTTATTGGACGCATAAACTTTTTGGTAGAACAGCCTTCTTCTTGTTGAATTAACTCACATTTTTGTTATTTTTTTGACATATGTACCATTGTCCTGTAGAGGATGATGCCCATAAGCTTGGAAAATTCTCTGTGCACAGTGAAGAACTTGGTTCTAAAATCTGACGGCCCTCGTCTGGATCAACTACTTGCATTTCTTAGATGCTTTCCCTGCACGGAGAAGCTATATATCCAGGTAAATTCGTTGTTGTTAACTGTTTACCACTATGAGCAAAAACTGTAGAGTTACATGGAGTTAACCTGTTATTACTTATTAGCCTAGATCAGTTGAACAATTGTACTAGAAGAACATCCACAATGGAGTTATATTATGTTGGTTCAAAACTAAACTTCTTGTCATACAATGTGTTGTATCTTGTGCATCTGTGAAGTTTCATATAAACACATGATAATATGTGATCTGTGTAAAAAAGAGAAGACATATGTAAATAGTGTGACTTACTATTTACACATCATTTGTTCTTTTTTTGTGTAGATCACATATTATCATATTTTTGGATGAAACTTCACAGAAGCACATGATAGAACACAATGTATGTCCAGACTTTTAGTTTACATTTTTTTTGGAAACTTGGAAGTGTCAAAAGAAAAATGGGGTGCACCCGCAACTAGTTGCGGATTGGAGTTTCCCATGTTGGTAACCTTTCCCCAACTTTACAATGACAATAACAGATGTAAAAAAGTGCATCTATCAAATTGGAACGTGTCAGGGGATTATGTTGTTCCACGGTCCTCAATTAACACATGATTCAACTCACCTGAGATATTCATTAGTTGATAGCTATGAAGTACTTTGTTATTGTACTGACTACTTAATTTGACTTCTTTGCAGTTTTATAGAACCGGCAATAAGGTTCATGTGCTGCATAATGAGCCAGCCTGTCCCATTGAATGCCTTGATCTCCACCTCAAAGAAATTTCGATTTCTGACTACCGAGGAAGGAGAAATGATGTTATTGTCTCCAGGTTCTTTATACAGAACACTAGAATGCTCAAAGTAATGAATTTTGGTGTAAGATATCATCACAAGAAGATCTGGTGGGATACCCAGTTCAAGCAGCTAGACCTGAAGAACACCGCTTATAGAGATGTTGATTTTCAGTTTGGATATTTACCATCCTTAGATAAGTTCAGCTCGGACGGTGTTCTTAGCTGGTTGGTACATGACTTGTCAGTGGCTGATCCCTTTGCTAGAGGGATATATGCAAGAGAAGGGCCAATTTCTGCATAGTGTTAGTTTAACTCCCTATATTTTGTACTGGTCTGAACAATATATTTTATCACTCTGTTAATGTAGTTCAGACTTGATGTTATTCTTGTGAACATGGTCTAATATTCTAATGCTTTCGCGATGTATGTACTACTAGTGATATTTACAGAAGCTAGCAATTGGTTGACAAAATTTACTAAAAAAAGCCTGTAACGCATGTTCACATTCAGTTCGTCAATGCTAGTGTTCACAGAGGAAAGGTTTATTGTTCACAGAGGCTGACATGTGGGGCCCATGAGCCAGCAGAGTCCTCAACGTTTCAAAGGCGGCAGGGAATCAAAAAAAAATGAAGTAGCCACAAATTAGGGTAAAAAATAACTCCAAGAAAGGAAACTTCTTTTGTAAATAGAGGACGACATGCGGGTCCCATTTTGCACGGGATCGAAAGAAAAAAGGCAAGTGACCAAATATCAGGAGCCAAAAATAATCCACGAAAAGAAACTTTTATTGTACATAGAGGATGACATGTGGGTCCCATTTTGCAATAGCGGTCTCATAGTTTCCAGGCGGCACAGGATCAAAAGAAAAAGGAAGTAGCCAGAAATCAGGGTGTCAAAAAATCCATGAAAAGAAAGATTTCAATTGGGCTGCATCTGGACATCTGGGCCTTCGAACTATCGTGCTGGAAGCCTTTTGACTCGTACAATTTAAGCCCACTCCAAAACAGGAAAGTCCTATGCTTGGCAAAAACAAAAAACAAGGAGATTCAACATATAAGTTTGTTTATGTAAAAACAAAGATTTAATTTATCCCTTTGCAATAGCTCAGAGCGAAATACACTATTTATTGTCTGCAAAATAATCAAGATATCACATGTTTCTTGTACGGGGAGGCTGACATCAGGGACCCATGAGCCAGCAGCGTCGTCAACGTTTTAAAGGCGGCAGGGGATCGAAAGAAAAAATAAACCAAAAATCAGTTGGTAAAAATCCAAGAAAATAAACATTTATCGTTCTAAGAGGATGACATGCGGGACCCTTGAGGCAGCAGCATCCTCAACCTTTGCATAAAGAGGATTTGCAGTACGGGGAGGCTGACATTGGGGACCCATGAGCCAGCAGCGTCGTCAACGTTTTCAAGGCGGCAGGAGATCGAAAGAAAAAATAAGCCAAAAATCAGTTGGTAAACAAAACCAAGAAAAGAAACATTTACCTTTCTGAGGGGATGACATGCGGGACCCATGAGGCAGCAGCATCCTCAACTATTCTAAGGCGGCAGGGGATCAAAAGAAAAAGGAAATAGCCAGAAATTAAGTAGGGTAAAAAATAAATCCAACAAAGGAAACTTTTATTGTTCATAGAGGATGACATGCGGCACCCATGAGCCAGCAGCCTCAACGTTTCAAAGTCGGCATGAGATCGAAAGAAAAAGGCAAGTGACCAAATATCAGGAGCCAAAGATAATCCAAGAAAATAAACTTTATTGTACATAGAGGATGACATGCGGGTCCCATTTAGCAGCAGCTGTATCAACGTTTGAGAGGCGGCACGCGATCGAAAGAAAAAGGCAAGTGACCAAATATGAGGTGCCAAAAAATCCAAGAAAAGAAAGTTTTATAGTACATAGAGGATGACATGCGGGTCCCATTTAGCATCAGCGGTATCACCGTTTGAGAAGCGGCGGGGATCAAAAGAAAAAAGGAAATAGCCATTAATTAGGGGTCAAAAATAAATCCACCAAAGGAAACTTTTATTGTTCATAGAGGATGACATGTGGGACCGACCTGCCACGTCCTCATCGTTTCAAAGGGGGCAGGGGATCAAAAGAAAAAGGCAAATATCCAGAAATTAGGGGTCAAAAATAACTCCAAGAAAGGAAATTTTTATTGTTCGTAGAGGATGACATGCGGGACCCATGAGCCAGCAGTTAACGTTTCAGAGGCGGCATGAGATCGAAAGAAAAAGGCAAGTGACAAAATATCAGGAGCCAAAGATAATCCAAGAAAAGAAACTTTATTGTTCATAGAGGCTGACATGTGGGACCCATGAGCCAGCAGAATCCTCAACGTTTCAAAGGCGGCAGGTGATCAAAAGGCAAGTGACCAAATATTAGGAGCCAAAAATAATACAAGATTTATTGTACATAGAGGATGACATGCGGGTCCCATTTTGCAGCAGCGGTCTCAATGTTTCAAATGCGTCTTGAGATCAAAAGAAAAAGAAAGTAGCTAGAAATTAGGGGCTCAAAAAATCCAAGAAAAGAAAGTTGATGGACATAGAGGATGACATGCGGGTCCCATTTAGCAGCAGGTTCCTCAACGTTTCAAACGTGGCATGAGATCGAAAGAAAAAGGCAAGTGACCAAATATCAAGAGCCAAAAATAATCCAAGAAAAGAAACTTGAATGTACATAGAGGATGACATGCGGGTCCCATTTAGGAGCAGCTGTATCAACGTTTGAGAGGCGGCAGGCGATCGAAAGAAAAAGGCAAGTGACCAAATATGAGGTGCCAAAAAATCCAAGAAAAGAAAGTTTTATAGTACATAGAGGATGACATGCGGGTCCCATTTTGTAGCAGCGGTCTCAACGCTTCCAAGGCGGCACAGGACCAAAAGAAAAATGAAGTAGCCAGAAATCAGGGGTTGAAAAAATCCAAGAAAAGAAAGATTTCAATTGGGCTGCATCTGGACATCTGGCCTTCGAACTATCTTTCTGGGCCTTTTGACTCGTACAATTTCAGCCCACTCCAAAACAGGAAAGTTCGGATTTTTCTAAAAAAAAACAGGAAAGTCCTATGCTTCGCAAAAACAAAAAACAAGGAGATTCAACATATAAGTTTGTTTATGTAAATATAAAGATTTAATTTATCAGTTTGCAATAGCTCAGAGCGAAATACAATGTTTATTGTCTGCAAAATAAGATATCACATGTTTCTTGTACGGGGAGGCTGACATCGGGGACCCATGAGCCAGCAGCGTCGTCAACGTTTCAAAGGCGCAGGGGATCAAAAAAAAAACCAAAAATAAGTTGGTAAAAAAATCCAAGAAAAGAAAACATTTATCATTCTGAGAGGATGACCTGCGGGACCCATGAGGCAGCAGCATCCTCAACGTTTATTGTTTATAGAGGCTGACATGTGGGACCCGTGAGCCAGCAGCGTCGTCAATGTTTTAAAGGCGGCATGAGAGAAAGAAGAAAAAAAAAGCCAAAAATCAGTTGGTAAACAAAATCCAAGAAAAGAAACATTAACCTTTCTGAGAGGATGACATGCGGGACCCATGAGGCAGCAGCATCCTCAACGATTCCAAGGCCAGGGGATCAAAAAAAAAAAGGAAATAGCCAGAAATTAATTAGGGGTCAAAAATAAATCCACCAAAGGAAACTTTTATTGTTCATAGAGGATGACATCTGGGACCGACCTGCCAACAGCGTCCTCATCGCTTCAAAGGGGGCAGGGGATGAAAAGAAAAAGGCAAATAGCCAGAAATTAGGGGTCAAAAATAAATCCAAGAAAGGAAACTTTTATTGTTCGTAGAGGATGACATGCGGGACCCATGAGCCAGCTTACTCAACATTTCAAAGGCGGCATGAGATCGAAAGAAAAAGGCAAGTGACCCAATATCAGGAGCAAAAAATAATCCAAGATTTAGTGTACATAGAGGATGACATGGGGGTCCCATTTTGCAGCAGCGGTCTCAATGTTTGAAATGCGGCTTGAGATCAAAAGAAAAAGGAAGTAGCTAGTAATTAGAGGGTAAAAAAAATCCAAGAAAAGAAAGCTGATGGACATAGAGGATGACATGCGGGTCCCTTGAGCCAGCAGCTTACTCAACGTTTCAAAGGGGCGGGGATCAAAAGAAAAAGGCAAGCCAAAAATCAGAGGGTGAAAAAAATCCAACAAAGGAAACTTTTATAGCACATAGAGGATGACATGCGGGTCCCATGAGCCAGCAGGTTCCTCAACGTTTCAAACGTGGCATGAGATCAAAAGAAAAAGGCAAGTGACCAAATATCAGGAGCCAAAAATAATCCAAGATTTATTGTACATAGAGGATGACATGTGGGTCCCATTTTGCAGCAGCGGTCTCAATGTTTGAAATGCGGCTTGAGATCGAAAGAAAAAGAAAGTAGCTAGTAATTAGGGGGTCAAAAAAATCCAAGAAAAGAAAGTTGATGGACATAGAGGATGACATGCGGGTCCCTTGAGCCAGCTTACTCAACGTTTCAAAGGGGCAGGGGATCAAAAGAAAAAGGCAAGCCAAAAATCAGAGGGTGAAAAAAAATCCAACAAAGGAAAGTTTTATAGCACATAGAGGATGACATGCGGGTCCCATGAGCCAGCAGGTTCCTCAACGTTTCAAACGTGGCATGAGATCGAAAGAAAAAGGCAAGTGACCAAATATCAGGAGCCAAAAATAATCCAAGATTTATTGTACATAGATGATGACATGTGGGTCCCATTTTGCAGCAGCGGTCTCAATGTTTGAAATGCGGCTTGAGATCAAAAGAAAAAGAAAGTACCTAGTAATTAGGGGGTCAAAAAAATCCAAGAAAAGAAAGTTGATGGACATAGAGGATGACATGCGGGTCCCTTGAGCCAGCAGCTTACTCAACGTTTCAAAGGGGGCAGGGGATCAAAAGAAAAAGGCAAGCCAAAAACAGAGGGTGAAAAAAATCCAACAAAGGAAACTTTTATAGCACATAGAGGATGACATGCGGGTCCCATGAGCCAGCAGGTTCCTCAACGTTTCAAACGTGCCATGATATCGAAAGAAAAAGGCAAGTGGCCAAATATCAGGAGCCAAAAATAATCCAAGATTTATTGTACATAAAGGATGACACGTGGGTCCCATTTTGCAGCAGCGGTCTCAATGTTTGAAATGCGGCTTGAGATCAAAAGAAAAAGAAAGTAGCTAGTAATTAGGGGGTCAAAAAAATCCAAGAAAAGAAAGTTGATGGACATAGAGGATGACATGCGGGTCCCTTGAGCCAGCACTTACTCAACGTTTCAAAGGGGCGGGGATCAAAAGAAAAAGGCAAGCCAAAAATTAGAGGGTGAAAAAAAATCCAACAAAGGAAACTTTTATAGCACATAGAGGATGACATGCGGGTCCCATGAGCCAGCAGGTTCCTCAACGTTTCAAACGTGGCATGAGATCGAAAGAAAAAGGCAAGTGACCAAATATCAGGAGCCAAAAATAATTCAAGAAAAGAAACATAATTTACATAGAGGATGACATACGGGTCCCATTTAGCAGCAGCGGTATCACTGTTTGAGAGGCAGGGGATCGAAAGAAAAAGTCAAGTGACCAAATATGAGGTGCCAAAAATAATCCAAGAAAAGAAAGTTTTATAGTACATAGAGGATGACATGCGGGTCCCATTTAGCAGCAGGTTCCTCAACGTTTCAAACGTGGCATGAGATTGAAAAAAAGGCAAGTGACCAAATATCAGGAGCCAAAAATAATCCAAGAAAAGAAAGTTTTACATAGAGGATGACATGCGGGTCCCATTTAGCAGCAGCGGTATCACCGTTTGAGAGGCGGCAGGGGATCGAAAGAAAAATGCAAGTAACGAAATATCAGGAGCCAAAAATAATCCAAGAAAAGAAAGTTTTATAGTACATAGAGGATGACATGCGGGTCCCATTTAGCATCAGCGGTATCACCGTTTGAGAGGCGGCAGGGGATCGAAAGAAAAAGGCAAGTGACCAAATATGAGGTGCAAAAAAAACTCCAAGAAAAGAAAGTTGATAGCTCATAGAGGATGACATGCGGGTCCCATTTAGCTGCAGCGGTCTCAACGCAAGGGATCACAAGAAAAAGGAAGTAGCCAGAAATAGGGGGTAAAAAAATCCAAGAAAAGAAAGAATTTTGGTTCATAGAGGATGACAAGCGGGACCCATGATCCTGCATCGTAAACGGCTCGATCGGAGAGCGTTGAACGAGATGGCGCGATCGAGAAAAAAACAATGCTAGAGAGGCTGCCATGTGGGCCCTACATCCCTGGGCGGTGCGGATTTGCGTTGACTCGGCCGGCGAACCCGAGAATTCGCGATGCACCACGTCCCGGGCCACCATACGCGACGTTTTGGCCGCTTTCGTCGGGCTAGGTGGCCTCAAAAACGAAAAAAAAAGTTTTGACATGAACCACGGAGGGACCAAAAATCGTCGGCCTTGGTGCACCACCAACCACGGCGCGACTTCAACTTCGTCGGCCATTGCAACTTTTCTTGTAGTGTGGTGCGTAAAGAGAAGTTGCACAATCCTAAAGTGCAGCAAGAGGTGCATGATGTTCCGAGCATTGATGTTGGTGATGTTTCAGCCATGCCTGTAGATGACAAGCCAGTTCTTGTTGGTGACAAGCCGGATGAAGCTACACTTGTTGTTGATGTGGATGTTACAGCATGTGCTACAGTTCCAGTTTGTGTTGATGTCAGTACACAGACTGATGATGGGTGCGCTGATGGTGTTTCAGTGCATATGGCGCAGATGCGCGTGGGAGGAGTGGGAGGCGAGCGCGTCAGTGGAGACAGTGGGCAGCGGCACTACCGTGCTAGGAGTACTGTCCAGTTTTCCGCGACACCGCGGATGCATCGAGGCAAGGATGGACGTGTGAGACATCTATGTGGCCCAGGAATTACACATCTTGTGCAGGGTCATGTGCAGCGACACAGGGGTCCATCAAAACCTCGCAAGAAGAAGGAATTGGCGCCGAAGTCCAAGCTCATATGGAGAAGAAAGGAGGCGCCAAGTGCTGTATCAAGTCGAGAAGGCCGCGAGGGAGGATGTGGTGTGGAAGGCAAGCAAGACTTGAAGACGGCGAGGACGTGTCATGTTCATATCACGTCACCTTTTCCAGAAGACCCTCACGCGTTGGGGACAACGCTTCTTGAAGGGGGGAGGATGATACGGGCATGGAGGCCTATGTGGAGCCTAGATTCAGGACTCCACCAGCTTATTTATCCTAGTTTATGTAATGGTCATATGTGGGCCAATTAGGGTTTTTAATAAATTGAGTCAGTTTGGTTTGGGCCTGTCCAAACCAAGGTAGAGAGGCCCACTAGGGGCTGGCCGGCCACTCCATCCCTCATATAAGGTGGAGGCACGGCTAGGGTTTAGATAGATCAAGTTTAGTCTAAAAGTTAGGTTATACCTAGTTGCGTGTGTTCACGTGTATCATCCCTCCGGGGGTACGGCGCTGCCGTTTATCTATATTATTATCCGCTGCGAAGGTTCTTGTGTTCATCAAGGATTGTCTAGCTCTTGGTTTGAGGCGGTCGTTCATCGATCCGTTGCTTGCTGGATTCGTTCCCTCTTCTCCAGGCTGCGTTCATCGCGTTGTTGGGAGGATTCTCTACCCCAGGTTCTCGCTGTGAAAGATCGGGCATCAATCTAGGTGGATCGGCTTTAGGCACAACATACCATTTGATCCGAAGAATATGCCACCATGGATAAAGGACCCGTGCGAGCCTACTTCGGGGTCTCCGTGGGATGGCGGTTCACATGGTGAGCAAGCTAGGGCAACGGCTGGATGTGGTGAGCTAGCAAGGGCAGGGCCTGTATCTGGTTGGGAAGCTCCAACAAGGATTCCCGACACACGAAGTGCGAACGAGTGCAGAACTTGGACTGCCAACCCATGGGAGGCAGGTACAAGCGGCACCGGCAAGCGCATCAAGAGGGATGATGATAATTGGTGAACTAGGCTGGCGTTATATGTTTCCAAGATTGTACATAAGTTTAGAATTATGAACTGGTAGTATTGTTTAGGTGATGTAATTACTTTTGCAACAATGTGTATGAGGTTTCAGAACCACGCATCCTTATTTAAACATGTTTAAAACATGAAAATGAAAAGGTAAGCCTGCATCCTTCTTAGTCACTCCAAAATGAAGCTTTTGGGAAGGTATTTGAAATTTCCATGTTTGAAACCCAAAACGACTTCTCTTCGTGATTGACTTCATAAGACAAAGTTCAGGCTTAGAGGTAGATACATGATTTTTCAGGTTTGAATACGACTAGACCTTGTTTATCAACTTGAGTGCTTACTATATGACATAAGAAGGCTATGTGCTTTGGTTTTTCATTTTTTTGAAATTTTATGCCCATTTGAATCTTGGTAAAATCCTAGATACGGTTTGACCAAGATTTGAACAAGTTTAAAATATGAAAATAAAATGTAAGCCCGGTCTGGATCCTTCTTAGTCACTCTGAAATGAGGCTTTTGGGAGGTTTTTGAAATTTCCATGTTTGAAACCCAAAACCACTTCTCTTCATGCTTGACTTCGTAAGATAGAGTTTAGGGTTAGGGGTAGATACGTACATGATTTTTCTAAGTATTTTTATGCCCATTTGAATCTTGGTCAAATCATAGGTTTGACCAAGATTTAAACATGTTTAAAATATGAAAATGAAAAGGTAAGCCTGCATCCTTCTTAGTCACTCCAAAATGAAGTTTTTGGGAAGGTTTTTGAAATTTCCATGTTTGAAACCCAAAAACGACTTCTCTTCGTGCTTGACTTCATAAGACAAAGTTTAGGGTTAGGGGTAGATACATGATTTTTCTGGTTTGAATATGTCTAGACCTTGTTTATCAACTTGAGTGCTTATTATATGACATAAGAAGGCTATGTGCTTTGGTTTTTCATTTTTTTATGCCCATTTGAATCTTGGTCAAATCCTAGGTTTGACCAAGATTTGAACAAGTTTAAAACATAAAAATAAAAGGTAAGCTCGACCTGGATCCTTCTTAGTCACTCTAAAATGAAGCTTTTGGGGGGTTCTTGAAATTTCCATGTTTGAAACCCAAAACCACGTCTCTTCATGCTTGACTTCATAAGACAGAGTTTAGGGTTAGGGTAGATACATGATTTGTCTGGTTTGAATATGTCTTGACCTTGTTTATCAACTTGAATGCTTAATATATGACATAAGAATACTATGTGCTTTGGTTTTCATTTTTTGATTTTTTCTGAATTTTTATGCCCATTTGATCTTGGTCAAATCCTAGGTTTAACCAAGGTTTAAACAAGTTTAAAACATGAAAATGAAAAGGTAAGCCTGCATCCTTCTTAGTCACTCCAAAATGAGGCTTTTGGGAAGGTTTTTGAAATTTCCATGTTTGAAACCCAAAACGACTTCTCTTCGTGCTTGACTTCATAAGACAAAGTTTAGGGTTAGGGGTAGATACAAGATTTTTCTGGTTTGAATATCTCTAGACCTTGTTTACCAACTTGAGTGCTTACTATATATGACATAAGAAGGCTATGTGCTTTGGTTTTTCAGTTTTTTTGAATTTTTATACCCATTTGAATCTTGGTCAAATCCTAGGTACGGTTTGACCAAGATTTGAACATGTTTAAAACATGAAAATAAAAGGTAAGCATGGATCCTTCTTAGTAACTCTAAAATGAAGCTTTTGGGAGGTTTTTGAAATTTCCATGTTTGAAACCCAAAACCACTTCTCTTCATGCTTGATCGACTTCATAAGACAGAATTTAGGGTTAGTGGGTAGATACATGATTTGTCTTGTTTGAATATGTTTAGACCTTGTTTATCAACTTGAATGCTTACTATATGACATAAGAATACTATGTGCTTTAGTTTTCATTTTTTTGATTTTTTCTGATTTTTTTTGCCCATTTGATCTTGGTCAAATCCTAGGTTTAACCAAGATTTAAACAAGTTTAAGACATGAAAATGAAAAGGTAAGCCTGCATCCTTCTTAGTCACTCCAAAATGAAGCTTTTGGGAAGGTTTTTGAAATTTCCATGTTTGAAACCCAAAACCACTTCTCTTCATGCTTTACTTCATAAGACAGAGTTTAGGGTTAGGGGTAGATATACGTGATTTGTCTAGTTTGAATATGTCTAGACCTTGTTTTATCAACTTGAATTCTTACTATATGACATAAAAAAACTATGTGGTTTGGTTTGATAGTTCATTGTTCATAATTCATAGTTGATCATACATACGGATCATACATACAGAATTGCGCGATCCTTATCGCGACTTCTAACCTATCTAGTCGTCGAGGAAGATGATGGTCGCGTTCTCCTCCGCATCCCGCGCCTCCTTCTCCTTCACGGCGGCGATGGCCGCCGCCTTGTCTTCTTCCTCCGCCCTCTTCTTGTCGGCATCGTCCTTGAGGGACGCGGCCAGCGCCTTCAAGAAGAGGGGGTCTTCCCCTTCCTCCGCCTCCTCCGCCTCCTCGCCGGCTGGCGGCGCGAATCCGCCGCTGGTGCTCGCCTCCCACGCCGCCTTCGACCGGCGGTTCCTCTCCCGGTCGGCGCGCCATTTGTTGAAGACGGGGCCGCTCATCGGTTTGAGCGGCGGATCCGCCTTGTACCAGAGCCCGCCCGGGGCGAACTCGCGGAGCGACGACGGCATGTACAGGGAGCCTCTGTACCTGCACGCCGCGCGCCGACTCCCGGCGGCGGACTGCTTGCACTGGAGCCGCCACGCCTCCTCGAGCGTGTCCGGCGCGCGGGATCGCTTCGATCCGCTCGCGGGCGACGCGGAACTGGTACGGCGTGAATACATGGCGAGCGGCGAAGAATCACCACCCTGCAATCAAGGCCAAGCACGCAGCATATGGCCTCTTCCTTACGTCTTTTGCCTGGTTTGTTGCCGGTCAACGCCCCTGCTGCTGGCCCTGATGCTCCTGGTCCTGTTTAAAGTTCAGCATTAAACTCTACTATACAACTGTCGTGGTCTTGTGATGTACAGTAGTACTCTTTTGATGCATTTGTGATGTAGTAGTACTGTACTTTTTTTTGAACTGATATAGTACTATCTAAGAAAAGTACTCCCTCCGATTCACATTCTTTTTAGCACCAAGAAATATGGATCGGAGCGAGGGAGTAAATTAAACATGGCATCTCGTGCATGAAGCTTGACAGATTGATCGGGTTGGCTAGAACGGCTAAACAATGCTGCTCATTAGGCAAATGCATGCCATGTACGATAGTATACATCTAGTAAAGAAGTCTATACTGACATAAAAAAGACTACATTGGGGATGAGAGTCAATTGGGGCATCTACAATACAGAAAATCTTGCTCGTAGTTGATTTTGGCTAAGAGGGTTTTGTGCCCATATTTGTATCTTGGTCAAATCCTAGGTTTGACAATGATTTAAACAAGTTTAAAATATGAAAATGAAAAGGTAAGCATGGATACTTCTTAGTCACTCTAAAATGAAGCTTTTGGGAGGTTTTTGATATTTCCATGTTTGAAACCAACAACCACTTCTCTTCATGCTTGGCTTCATAAGATAAAGTTTAGGGGTTAGGGGGTAGATACATGATTTGTTTGGTTTGAATATGTCTAGACCTTGTTTATCAGCTTGAATGCTTACTATATGACATAAGAAGACTATGTACTTTGGTTTTTCATTTTTTTTTTTTTAATTTTATGCCCATTTGAATCTTGGTCAAATACACTAGCTATGACCAAGATGTAAACAAGTTTAAAACATGAAAATGAAAAGGTAAGCATGGATCCTTCTTAGTCACTCTAAAATGAAGCTTTTGGGAAGTTCTTGAAATTTCCAAGTTTGAAACCCAAAACCACTTCTCTTCATGCTTGACTACATAAGACAGAGTTTAGGGTTAGGGGTAGATACATGATTTTCTTGTTTGAATATATCTAGACCTTGTTTATCAACTTTAATGCTAACTATATGACATAAGAAAACTATGTGCTTTGGTTTTTAATTTTTCTGATTTTTTTATTTTGATGCACATTTGAATCTTTGTCAAATCCTAGGTTTGACCAAGATTTAAACAAGTATAAAACATGAAAATGAAAAGGGAAGCCTGTATCCTTCTTAGTCACTCTAAAATGAATTTTTTGGGATGTTCTTGAAATTTTCATGTTTGAAATCCAAAACCACTTCTCTTCATGCTTGACTTCATAAGATAGAGTTTAGGGGCTAGGGGATAGATACATGATTTGCCTAGGTTTGAATATGCATGTCCAAACCTTGTTTATCAACTTGAATGCTTACTATATGACATAAGAAGACTATATGCTTTTGTTTTTCATTTTTCTGATTTTTTTAATTTTATGCCCATTTGAATCTTTTGGTCAAATCCTTGGTTTAATTTGACACGGATTTAAACAAGTTTAAAATATGAAAATGAAAAGGTGGTAAGCATGCATGGATCCTTCTTATATTAGTCACTCTAAAATGAAGCTTTTGGGAGGTTTTTGAAATTTCCATGTTTGAAACCCAAAACCACTTCTCTTCATGTTGTTGACTTCATAAGATAGAGTTTAGGGGTTAGGGGTATAGATACATGATTTGTCTTGTTTGAATATGTGTCTAGACCTTGTTTATCAACTTTAATGCTTACTATATGACATAAGAAAACTATGTGCTTTAATTTGGTTTTTAATTTTTATATTTTTTTGAATTTTGATGCACATTTTGAATCTTGGTCAAATCCTAGGTTTGACCGAGATTTGAACAAGTTTAAAACAAGAAAATAAAAGGTAAGCCCGCCAGACTGGATCCTTCTTAGTCACTCTATAATGAAGCTTTTAGGGGGGTTGTTGAAAATGTAAGCATGTATCCTTCTTAGTACGTCACACCACAATGAAGCTTTTGGGAGGGTTTTTGAAATGTCCATGTTTGAAACCCAAAATGACTTCTCTTCGTGCTTGACTTCATAATTAAGACAAAGTTTAGGGCTAGGGGTAGATACATGATTTTTCTGGTTTGAATATGTCTAGACTTTGTTTATCAACTTGAGTGCTTACTATATGACATATATAAGAAGCTAGGCTATGTGCTTTGGTTTTTTTTTTGAATTTTTATGCCCATTTGAATCTTGGTCAAATCCTGTATGGTTTGACCAAGATTTGAACATGTTTAAAACATGAAAATAAAAGGTAAGCATGGATCCTTCTTAGTCACTCTAAAATGAAGCTTTTGAGAGGTTTTTGAAATTTCCATGTTTGAAACCCAAAACCACTTCTTTTCATGCTTGGCTTCGTAAGATAGAGTTTAGGGTTTGGGGTAGATACGTACATGATTTTTCTAAGTATTTTTACGCCCATTTGAATCTTCGTCAAATCCTAAGTTTGACCAAGATTTGAACAAGTTTAAAACATGAAAATGAAAAGGGTAAGCCTGGATCCTTGTTTAGGGTTAGGGGGTAGATACATGATTTTTGTGGTTTGAATATGTCAGACCTTGTTTATCACCTTGAATGCTTACTATATGACATAGGAAGACGGCGTGCTTTTGTTTTTCTTTTTTTTTTTGAATTTTTATGCCCATTTGAATCTTGGTCAAGTCATAGGTTTGACCAAGATTTAAACATGTTTAAAACATGAAAATGAAAAAGTAAGCCTGGATCCTTCTTAGTCACTCCAAAATGTACCAATTGATAAATGAGTTAACTTGGCTTCATGGAAAAAATAATGTCATGTAAATGAGTTAACTTGGCTTTCGTACCCTTGAATCCATAGGAAACTTTGTATAAATGTAGTAGTATAATAATCAACCGAGTTTTTACATCAACAGGTCTGTCACTTACGTGTGGTGCCCATGCGTGAGGTCCCACACTTCAGTGAGCACAAGTCAAGTGCGGTAGGTACGCAAACTCCAAGCCATCTTCTTTGTCAAGGGAAGACGCATCAGGATGCGTACTGGAAGTCTCTGGGTCCTTCTGGATCCTTCGGTTGTCCCTCTCACACAAAAAAAATCTCTCTCATTCTCGGCCTCGCTCGACTCGCTCGCTCGCTCCTGCTCACTGACAAACCCTGCACAAAAGTCAACATCATCACCCGAAAAAGGGGAGACACCATAATTCTCTCCCTTCTTCTCTCCTTCCGAGTGATCCCTCTTCCTCCAAGTTTCACTCGACGGGCAAACACACATGTGCTGCATAGTAATAATAAAAAGTAAGTAGAAAAATCGACCTACGAATCTATGATTAAATAGGTTAAACTAGGGTTTTGCCCACTACTACAGATCAAGTTCAAAAATATCCAACTACTGGTTCGATTTTGGGCTACTAATATAAAATTAAAATAAGTTGAACTAGTATTCCTCTAAAAAATCATTTTGGTATGCATTGTTTGATACTTTTCATAGCTATAGTGCATCACAAATTTATGATTTCATGCTTTGCTTTGCCAATTTCGATTTTTTCTAACCACCTTCTCTTTGATTTCAAATTTAGGTCAAACTATCGATGCCTACTATGTGTTCTACTTGAATTGGATGCAGCGTGCGCACATGTTTTGCCATTGTTTTGGGCTTCCACACATCTTTGGGGCATCCAAGTATTTAAGTTACCTTGTTTTTTGAATTGTAATTCATACCCTTCCTCCCAATTTTTATGCCCATTTGAATCTTGGTCAAATCCTAAGTTTGACCAAGATTTGAACAAGTTTAAAACATGAAAATGAAAAGGTAAGCCTGAATCCTTCTTAGTCACTCTAAAATGAGAAGCTTTTGGGAGTTTTTTGAAATTTCCATGTTTGAAACCCAAAACCACTTCTCTTCATGCTTGACTTCATAAGACAGAGTTTAGGGTTAGGGGCTAGATACATTATTTGTCTGGTTTGTTGTTTAGACCTTGTTTATCAACTTGAATGCTTACTATATGACATAATAATACTATGTGCTTTGGTTTTCTTTTTTTTTGATTTTTTCTGAATTTTTATGCCCATTTGATCTTTGTCAAATCCTAGGCTTAACCAATATTTAAACAAGTTTAAAACATGAAAATGAAAAGGTAAGCCTGTATCCTTCTTAGTCACTCCAAAATGAAGCTTTTGGGAAGGTTTTTGAAATTTCCATGTTTGAAATCCAAAACGACTTCTCTTCGTGCTTGACTTCATAAGACAAAGTTTAGGGCTAGGGGTAGAAACATGATTTTTCTGGTTTGAATATGTCTAGACCTTGTTTATCAACTTGAGTGCTTACTATATGACATAAGAAGGCTATATGCTTTGGTTTTTTTTTTTTTTTTTGAAATTTTATGCCCATTTGAATCTTGATCAAATCCTAGGTACGGTTTGACCAAGATTTGAACAATTTTAAAACATGAAAATAAAAGGTAAGCCCGACCTGGATCCTTTAGTCACTCTAAAATGAAGCTTTTGGGGGTTCTTGAAATTTCCAAGTTTGAAACCCAAAACCACTTCTCTTCATGCTTGACTACATAAGACAGAGTTTAGGGTTAGGGGTAGATACATGATTTTTCTTGTTTGAATATATCTAGACCTTGTTTATATCAACTTTAATGCTAACTATATGACATAAGAAAACTATGTGCTTTGGTTTTTAATTTTTCTGATTTTTTTATTTTGATGCACATTTGAATCTTTGTCAAATCCTAGGTTTGACCAAGATTTAAACAAGTATAAAACATGAAAATGAAAAGGGGAAGCCTGTATCCTTCTTAGTCACTCTAAAATGAAGATTTTGGGATGTTCTTGAAATTTTCATGTTTGAAACCCAAAACCACTTCTCTTCATGCTTGACTTCATAAGATAGAGTTTAGGGGCTAGGGGATAGATACATGATTTGCCTAGGTTTGAATATGCATGTCCAAACCTTGTTTATCAACTTGAATGCTTACTATATGACATAAGAAGACTATATGCTTTTGTTTTTCATTTTTCTGATTTTTTTAAAATTTTATGCCCATTTGAATCTTTTGGTCAAATCCTTGGTTTAATTTACACGGATTTAAACAAATTTAAAATATGAAAATGAAAAGGTGGTAAGCATGCATGGATCCTTCTTATATTAGTCACTCTAAAATGAAGCTTTTGGGAGGTTTTTGAAATTTGCATGTTTGAAACCCAAAACCACTTCTCTTCATGTTGTTGACTTCATAAGATAGAGTTTAGGGGTTAGGGGTAGAGATACATGATTTGTCTTGTTTGAATATGTGTCTAGACCTTGTTTATCAACTTTAATGCTTACTATATGACATAAGAAAACTATGTGATTTAATTTGGTTTTTAATTTTTATATTTTTTTGAATTTTGATGCACATTTTGAATCTTGGTCAAATCCTAGGTTTGACCGAGATTTGAACAAGTTTAAAACAAGAAAATAAAAGGTAAGCCCGCCAGACTGGATCCTTCTTAGTCACTCTATAATGAAGCTTTTAGGGGGGTTGTTGAAAATGTAAGCATGTATCCTTCTTAGTACGTCACACCACAATGAAGCTTTTGGGAGGGTTTTTGAAATGTCCATGTTTGAAACCCAAAACGACTTCTCTTCGTGCTTGACTTCATAATGAAGACAAAGTTTAGGGTTAGGGGTAGATACATGATTTTTCTTGTTTGAATATGTCTAGACTTTGTTTATCAACTTGAGTGCTTACTATATGACATATATAAGAAGCTAGGCTATGTGCTTTGGTTTTTCTTTTTTTGAATTTTTATGCCCATTTGAATCTTGGTCAAATCCTAGGTACGTACGGTTTGACCAAGATTTGAACATGTTTAAAACATGAAAATAAAAGGTAAGCATGGATCCTTCTTAGTCACTCTAAAATGAAGTTTTTGGGAGGTTTTTGAAATTTCCATGTTTGAAACCCAAAACCACTTCTCTTCATGCTTGGCTTCGTAAGATAGAGTTTAGGGTTTGGGGTAGATACGTACATGATTTTTCTAAGTATTTTTACACCCATTTGAATCTTCGTCAAATCCTAAGTTTGACCAAGATTTGAACAAGTTTAAAAACATGAAAATGAAAAGGGTAAGCCTGGATCCTTGTTTAGGGTTAGGGGGTAGATACATGATTTTTGTGGTTTGAATATGTCAGACCTTGTTTATCACCTTGAATGCTTACTATATGACATAGGAAGACGGTGTGCTTTTGTTTTTCTTTTTTTTTTTGAATTTTTATGCCCATTTGAATCTTGGTCAAGTCATAGGTTTGACCAAGATTTAAACATGTTTAAAACATGAAAATGAAAAAGTAAGCCTGGATCCTTCTTAGTCACTCCAAAATGTACCAATTGATAAATGAGTTAACTTGGCTTCATGGAAAAAATAATGTCATGTAAATGAGTTAACTTGGCTTTCGTACCCTTGAATCCATAGGAAACTTTGTATAAATGTAGTAGTATAATAATCAACCGAGTTTTTACATCAACAGGTCTGTCACTTACGTGTGGTGCCCATGCGTGAGGTCCCACACTTCAGTGAGCACAAGTCAAGTGCGGTAGGTACGCAAACTCCAAGCCATCTTCTTTATCAAGAGAAGACGCATCAGGATGCGTACTGGAAGTCTCTGGGTCCTTCTAGATCCTTCGGTTGTCCCTCTCACACAAAAAAAAATCTCTCATTCTCGGCCTCGCTCGACTCGCTCGCTCGCTCTCTCGCACCTCCTGCTCACTGACAAACCCTGCACAAAAGTCAACATCATCACCCAAAAAGGGGAGACACCATAATTCTCTCCCTTCTTCTCTCCTTCCGAGTGATCCCTCTTCCTCCGAGTTTCACTCGACGGGCAAACACACATGTGCTGCATAGTAATAATAAAAAAGTAGAAAAATCGACCTACGAATCTATGATTAAATAGGTTAATCTAGGGTTTTGCCCACTACTACAGATCAAGTTCAAAAATATCCAACTACTGGTTCGATTTTGGGCTACTAATATAAAATTAAATAAGTTGAACTAGTATTCCTCTAAAAAATCCTAGGTTTAACCAATATTTAAACAAGTTTAAAACATGAAAATGAAAAGTGTCACCTGGCTTCCGAGTTTCTGAAGGTTAATTTTCGAAATTTTGTTCGTAAAATTGGCCTGTGGAAATGTAAACAAACTAGTACTCTTACTTTATTATATTAGTACTTGTGTCAATGTAGTAGTTGTGTCTGAGTCGAGTCAATGTTGAGTCGTTGAGTCACCTAGTATTATTATTATGGTGGTGTACTTGTGTTCATGTACTTGTTTCAGACAGGTATTGCTGTTTTGGTGAAGGAGACATGCATCACCCATTTTTGGTGGGGTTAATTGGTTCTAGGATTAATTGGTTCTATGCCACTCCTCAATTCACAAGTTGTGTTTATGCCATTCCAAAAACTGAAGTTGTGTTTATGCCACTCTCAATTCTCAATACCCCCTTCTATGCCATTTTCAACAATACAACATGAAAACGGTTCAATAAATAGTCGTATTTCAGTTTATACTTTCGTATTGACCAAAATAATCCTGTGTTCAGATTTGGAGCGACTTTTGGGTGTTTCGGGCACACAAGAAATCCAAAATTTTCAAATTCTGGCAAAAATTAGAACTTCTCAGGAAAATCTATTTTTTTTATAGGAAATCAAAAACACTGAAACGAGTATACTGTTTTAATTTGAGCCATTTATGTGCAGATTTGCATAAAAAGACTGACATTTTCTGTTCTGTCTAGAAATTGGTAAAATTTTGTCCAAAAAATCAAACTTCTTCGAAAAATCTGATAATTTTACAGAATGTCAAGAACACTAATATGAGTCATCCAAGTATTTAAGTTACCTTGTTTTTTTGAATTGTAATTCATACCCTTCCTCCCAATTTTTATGCCCATTTGAATCTTGGTCAAATCCTAAGTTTGACCAAGATTTGAACAAGTTTAAAACATGAAAATGAAAAGGTGAGCCTGAATCCTTCTTAGTCACTCTAAAATGAGAAGCTTTTGGGAGTTTTTTGAAATTTCCATGTTTGAAACCCAAAACCACTTCTCTTCATGCTTGACTTCATAAGACAGAGTTTAGGGTTAGGGGTAGATACATGATTTGTCGGTTTGTTGTTTAGACCTTGTTTATCAACTTGAATGCTTACTATATGACATAATAATACTATGTGCTTTGATTTTCATTTTTTTGATTTTTTCTGAATTTTTATGCCCATTTGATCTTGGTCAAATCCTAGGTTTAACCAATATTTAAACAAGTTTAAAACATGAAAATGAAAAGGTAAGCCTGCATCCTTCTTAGTCACTCCAAAATGAAAGCTTACATATACTCTTGGAATACTGTTTTGGGTGATTTGTCATTCAAAAATTTGGTATCATTCGGATCGGAGGAAGTATAGTTGGAGATGAATGGCCCACCAAGTCTCTGCCTTGAAGTTTGCTCTTTGACCAGATAAGTATTACTACTCGCGAGGTGCCGAGGAGACGGGGAGGCCAAATTTAAGGACTAACCTTTGCTCTTGCCGTCTTCCTCAGTTCACCACTTTGTTTACCTCTTGGAATACTACTTCGCCACCATGACCGGGAGCAAGTCTCGCCACAGAAGGGCTCGTGCGGCTGCGGCGAAGCTGAGGGAATCCCAGCAATGCCGTCCCTGTGCTGCTGTCGAGGTGCCTTCTGCGCAAGAGTCTTCAAGGGCGTCGCAGCCCGCGACTGCTACCTTCAGGCGATCCTCCGTTCTTGCGCATCTTTCTATGTCTTTCACAACTTATCATCCCCTCCTTTTCTTACCTTCTCTCAATCGTATATTCAGGTCGGGCGGCCTTAGTTTTCCCGCAGCCCTCCTGCCTGCGGAAACATCTTCCACGGAGCCAAGTTCTCAAAGCAGCGAGGTATAGACATTCGTGCAAATTGGGATTCCCATTTTCTCTTTCTTGGTACTTCTCTGGGTACACTTCTGATTTTGTGCTCCATCCCCATCTGATAGAAGCCCCGCTACGAGATCGGGCCCATTTTAGAAATGGTTATGGGCGATTTCTGCGTCGAGACGGCGGACAGAAGCGCCCTCGCCGATGAGTGCATGAGACTTTATTCTGAGCTCGCCACTGAGAAGATCCGGATTCGCATTCTCGACGATATCGCCATGAAATCGTTCACTGCGAGTAATGAGATCCAGCGGCGGAGCCTCGGCCAGGCGGAGACCATGGACAAACTCGCCGGACTGATCCTGAACCTCACGGTTAGGACGGACAAACTAGAGGCCGAGCTGTCACAGGAGAAGGCTCTCAACTCCGAGCTGAAGCGTCAAGCAGGCTCAAGGTAGATCTTGACCAGGTCACTGTGTACCACTAGCTGCAATCCTTGATGACTGCTGTGTCACCTGGCTTCCGAGTTTCTGAAGGTTAATTTTCGAAATTTTGTTCGTAAAATTGGCCTGTGGAAATGTAAACAAACTAGTACTCTTACTTTATTATATTAGTACTTGTGTCAATGTAGTAGTTGTGTCTGAGTCGAGTCAATGTTGAGTCGTTGAGTCACCTAGTATTATTATTATGGTGGTGTACTTGTGTTCATGTACTTGTTTCAGACAGGTATTGCTGTTTTGGTGAAGGAGACATGCATCACCCATTTTTGGTGGGGTTAATTGGTTCTAGGATTAATTGGTTCTATGCCACTCCTCAATTCACAAGTTGTGTTTATGCCATTCCAAAAACTGAAGTTGTGTTTATGCCACTCTCAATTCTCAATACCCCCTTCTATGCCATTTTCAACAATACAACATGAAAACGGTTCAATAAATAGTCGTATTTCAGTTTATACTTTCGTATTGACCAAAATAATCCTGTGTTCAGATTTGGAGCGACTTTTGGGTGTTTCGGGCACACAAGAAATCCAAAATTTTCAAATTCTGGCAAAAATTAGAACTTCTCAGGAAAATCTATTTTTTATAGGAAATCAAAAACACTGAAACGAGTATACTGTTTTAATTTGAGCCATTTATGTGCAGATTTGCATAAAAAGACTGACATTTTCTGTTCTGTCTAGAAATTGGTAAAATTTTGTCCAAAAAATCAAACTTCTTCGAAAAATCTGATAATTTTACAGAATGTCAAGAACACTAATATGAGTCATCCAAGTATTTAAGTTACCTTGTTTTTTTTGAATTGTAATTCATACCCTTCCTCCCAATTTTTATGCCCATTTGAATCTTGGTCAAATCCTAAGTTTGACCAAGATTTGAACAAGTTTAAAACATGAAAATGAAAAGGTGAGCCTGAATCCTTCTTAGTCACTCTAAAATGAGAAGCTTTTGGGAGTTTTTTGAAATTTCCATGTTTGAAACCCAAAACCACTTCTCTTCATGCTTGACTTCATAAGACAGAGTTTAGGGTTAGGGGTAGATACATGATTTGTCTGGTTTGTTGTTTAGACCTTGTTTATCAACTTGAATGCTTACTATATGACATAATAATACTATGTGCTTTGATTTTCATTTTTTTGATTTTTTCTGAATTTTTATGCCCATTTGATCTTGGTCAAATCCTAGGTTTAACCAATATTTAAACAAGTTTAAAACATGAAAATGAAAAGGTAAGCCTGCATCCTTCTTAGTCACTCCAAAATGAAAGCTTACATATACTCTTGGAATACTGTTTTGGGTGATTTGTCATTCAAAAATTTGGTATCATTCGGATCGGAGGAAGTATAGTTGGAGATGAATGGCCCACCAAGTCTCTGCCTTGAAGTTTGCTCTTTGACCAGATAAGTATTACTACTCGCGAGGTGCCGAGGAGACGGGGAGGCCAAATTTAAGGACTAACCTTTGCTCTTGCCGTCTTCCTCAGTTCACCACTTTGTTTACCTCTTGGAATACTACTTCGCCACCATGACCGGGAGCAAGTCTCGCCACAGAAGGGCTCGTGCGGCTGCGGCGAAGCTGAGGGAATCCCAGCAATGGCGTCCCTGTGCTGCTGTCGAGGTGCCTTCTGCGCAAGAGTCTTCAAGGGCGTCGCAGCCCGCGACTGCTACCTTCAGGCGATCCTCCGTTCTTGCGCATCTTTCTATGTCTTTCACAACTTATCATCCCCTCCTTTTCTTACCTTCTCTCAATCGTATATTCAGGTCGGGCGGCCTTAGTTTTCCCGCAGCCCTCCTGCCTGCGGAAACATCTTCCACGGAGCCAAGTTCTCAAAGCAGCGAGGTATAGACATTCGTGCAAATTGGGATTCCCATTTTCTCTTTCTTGGTACTTCTCTGGGTACACTTCTGATTTTGTGCTCCATCCCCATCTGATAGAAGCCCCGCTACGAGATCGGGCCCATTTTAGAAATGGTTATGGGCGATTTCTGCGTCGAGACGGCGGACAGAAGCGCCCTCGCCGATGAGTGCATGAGACTTTATTCTGAGCTCGCCACTGAGAAGATCCGGATTCGCATTCTCGACGATATCGCCATGAAATCGTTCACTGCGAGTAATGAGATCCAGCGGCGGAGCCTCGGCCAGGCGGAGACCATGGACAAACTCGCCGGACTGATCCTGAACCTCACGGTTAGGACGGACAAACTAGAGGCCGAGCTGTCACAGGAGAAGGCTCTCAACTCCGAGCTGAAGCGTCAAGCAGGCTCAAGGTAGATCTTGACCAGGTCACTGTGTACCACTAGCTGCAATCCTTGATGACTGCTGTGTCACCTGGCTTCCGAGTTTCTGAAGGTTAATTTTCGAAATTTTGTTCGTAAAATTGGCCTGTGGAAATGTAAACAAACTAGTACTCTTACTTTATTATATTAGTACTTGTGTCAATGTAGTAGTTGTGTCTGAGTCGAGTCAATGTTGAGTCGTTGAGTCACCTAGTATTATTATTATGGTGGTGTACTTGTGTTCATGTACTTGTTTCAGACAGGTATTGCTGTTTTGGTGAAGGAGACATGCATCACCCATTTTTGGTGGGGTTAATTGGTTCTAGGATTAATTGGTTCTATGCCACTCCTCAATTCACAAGTTGTGTTTATGCCATTCCAAAAACTGAAGTTGTGTTTATGCCACTCTCAATTCTCAATACCCCCTTCTATGCCATTTTCAACAATACAACATGAAAACGGTTCAATAAATAGTCGTATTTCAGTTTATACTTTCGTATTGACCAAAATAATCCTGTGTTCAGATTTGGAGCGACTTTTGGGTGTTTCGGGCACACAAGAAATCCAAAATTTTCAAATTCTGGCAAAAATTAGAACTTCTCAGAAAAATCTATTTTTTTATAGGAAATCAAAAACACTGAAACGAGTATACTGTTTTAATTTGAGCCATTTATGTGCAGATTTGCATAAAAAGACTGACATTTTCTGTTCTGTCTAGAAATTGGTAAAATTTTGTCCAAAAAATCAAACTTCTTCGAAAAATCTGATAATTTTACAGAATGTCAAGAACACTAATATGAGTCATCCAAGTATTTAAGTTACCTTGTTTTTTTGAATTGTAATTCATACCCTTCCTCCCAATTTTTATGCCCATTTGAATCTTGGTCAAATCCTAAGTTTGACCAAGATTTGAACAAGTTTAAAACATGAAAATGAAAAGGTGAGCCTGAATCCTTCTTAGTCACTCTAAAATGAGAAGCTTTTGGGAGTTTTTTGAAATTTCCATGTTTGAAACCCAAAACCACTTCTCTTCATGCTTGACTTCATAAGACAGAGTTTAGGGTTAGGGGTAGATACATGATTTGTCTGGTTTGTTGTTTAGACCTTGTTTATCAACTTGAATGCTTACTATATGACATAATAATACTATGTGCTTTGATTTTCATTTTTTTGATTTTTTCTGAATTTTTATGCCCATTTGATCTTGGTCAAATCCTAGGTTTAACCAATATTTAAACAAGTTTAAAACATGAAAATGAAAAGGTAAGCCTGCATCCTTCTTAGTCACTCCAAAATGAAAGCTTACATATACTCTTGGAATACTGTTTTGGGTGATTTGTCATTCAAAAATTTGGTATCATTCGGATCGGAGGAAGTATAGTTGGAGATGAATGGCCCACCAAGTCTCTGCCTTGAAGTTTGCTCTTTGACCAGATAAGTATTACTACTCGCGAGGTGCCGAGGAGACGGGGAGGCCAAATTTAAGGACTAACCTTTGCTCTTGCCGTCTTCCTCAGTTCACCACTTTGTTTACCTCTTGGAATACTACTTCGCCACCATGACCGGGAGCAAGTCTCGCCACAGAAGGGCTCGTGCGGCTGCGGCGAAGCTGAGGGAATCCCAGCAATGGCGTCCCTGTGCTGCTGTCGAGGTGCCTTCTGCGCAAGAGTCTTCAAGGGCGTCGCAGCCCGCGACTGCTACCTTCAGGCGATCCTCCGTTCTTGCGCATCTTTCTATGTCTTTCACAACTTATCATCCCCTCCTTTTCTTACCTTCTCTCAATCGTATATTCAGGTCGGGCGGCCTTAGTTTTCCCGCAGCCCTCCTGCCTGCGGAAACATCTTCCACGGAGCCAAGTTCTCAAAGCAGCGAGGTATAGACATTCGTGCAAATTGGGATTCCCATTTTCTCTTTCTTGGTACTTCTCTGGGTACACTTCTGATTTTGTGCTCCATCCCCATCTGATAGAAGCCCCGCTACGAGATCGGGCCCATTTTAGAAATGGTTATGGGCGATTTCTGCGTCGAGACGGCGGACAGAAGCGCCCTCGCCGATGAGTGCATGAGACTTTATTCTGAGCTCGCCACTGAGAAGATCCGGATTCGCATTCTCGACGATATCGCCATGAAATCGTTCACTGCGAGTAATGAGATCCAGCGGCGGAGCCTCGGCCAGGCGGAGACCATGGACAAACTCGCCGGACTGATCCTGAACCTCACGGTTAGGACGGACAAACTAGAGGCCGAGCTGTCACAGGAGAAGGCTCTCAACTCCGAGCTGAAGCGTCAAGCAGGCTCAAGGTAGATCTTGACCAGGTCACTGTGTACCACTAGCTGCAATCCTTGATGACTGCTGTGTCACCTGGCTTCCGAGTTTCTGAAGGTTAATTTTCGAAATTTTGTTCGTAAAATTGGCCTGTGGAAATGTAAACAAACTAGTACTCTTACTTTATTATATTAGTACTTGTGTCAATGTAGTAGTTGTGTCTGAGTCGAGTCAATGTTGAGTCGTTGAGTCACCTAGTATTATTATTATGGTGGTGTACTTGTGTTCATGTACTTGTTTCAGACAGGTATTGCTGTTTTGGTGAAGGAGACATGCATCACCCATTTTTGGTGGGGTTAATTGGTTCTAGGATTAATTGGTTCTATGCCACTCCTCAATTCACAAGTTGTGTTTATGCCATTCCAAAAACTGAAGTTGTGTTTATGCCACTCTCAATTCTCAATACCCCCTTCTATGCCATTTTCAACAATACAACATGAAAACGGTTCAATAAATAGTCGTATTTCAGTTTATACTTTCGTATTGACCAAAATAATCCTGTGTTCAGATTTGGAGCGACTTTTGGGTGTTTCGGGCACACAAGAAATCCAAAATTTTCAAATTCTGGCAAAAATTAGAACTTCTCAGAAAAATCTATTTTTTTATAGGAAATCAAAAACACTGAAACGAGTATACTGTTTTAATTTGAGCCATTTATGTGCAGATTTGCATAAAAAGACTGACATTTTCTGTTCTGTCTAGAAATTGGTAAAATTTTGTCCAAAAAATCAAACTTCGAAAAATCTGATAATTTTACAGAATGTCAAGAACACTAATATGAGTCTACTATTCTAATATGAGCCATTTCTGGGCACATATGATCCATTAAACATAGGTGCAAAGTACGGTCCAGATTATCTGAGAGTATGTACAAACTGTAGTATAGAGAAGTCGTTTTGGGTTTCAAACATGGAAATTTCAAGAACATCCCAAAAAGCTTCATTTTAGAGTGAGTAAGAAGGATCCAGGCTTACCTTTTCATTTTCATGTTTTAAACTTGTTTAAATCTTGGTTAAACCTAGGATTTGACCAAGATTCAAATGGGCAGAAAATTAAAAAAATCATAAAAATGAAAAACCAAAGTACATAGTCTTCTTATGTCATATAGAAAGCATTCAAGTTGATAAACAAGGTCTGGACATATTCAAACCATACAAATCATGTATCTACCCCCTAACCCTAAACTCTGTCTTATGAAGTCAAGCATGAAGAGAAGTGGTTTTGGGTTTCAAACATGGAAATTTCAAATACCTCTTAAAAATTCATTTTGGAGTGACTAAGAAGGATATGATGTAGGCTTCCCTTTTCATTTTCTTGTCTTAAACTTGTTTAAATCGTGGTCAAACCTAAGATTTGACCAAAAGATTCAAACGGGCATAAAATTCAAAATAATCAGAAAAATGAAAAACAAAAGCATATAGTCTTCTTATGTCATATAGTAACCATTCAAGTTGATAAACAAGGTCTAGACATATTCAAACCAGAAAAATCATGTATATATCTACCCCTAACCCTAAACTCTGTCTTATGAAGAGAAGTGGTTTTGGGTTTCAAACATGAAAATTTCAAGAACCTCCCAAAAGCTTCATTTTAGAGTGTGACTAAGAAGGAGCCAGGCTTAACTTTTCATTTTCATGTTCTAAACTTGTTTAAATCCTAGTCAAACCTAGGATTTCACAAAGATTCAAATATATGGGTATAAAATACAAAAAAATAGAAAAATGAAAAACGAAAGCACATAGTCTTCTTATGTCATATAGTAAGCATTAAAGTTGATAAACAAGGTCTAGACATATCAAACTAGACAAATCATGTATCTCCCTCCTAACCCCTAAACTATGTATTATGAAGTCAAGCATGAAGAGAAGTGGTTTTGGGTTTCAAACATGGAAATTTCAAAAACCTCTTAAAAATTCATTTTAGAGTGACTAAGAAGGACGCAAGCTTCCGTTTTCATTTTCATGTCTTAAACTTGTTTAAATCTTGGTCAAACCTAAGATTTGACCAAAAGATTCAAACGGGCATAAAATTCAAAAAAATCAGAAAAATGAAAAACAAAAGCATATAGTCTTCTTGTGTCATATAGTAAGCATTCAAGTTGATAAACAAGGTCTAGACATATTCAAACCAGAAAATCATGTATATATCTACCCCTAACCCTAAACTTTGTCTTATGAAGTCAATCATGAAGAGAAGTGGTTTTGGGTTTCAAACATGGATATTTCAAGAACCTCCCAAAAGCTTCATTTTAGAGTGTGACTAAGAAGGATCCAGGCTTACCTTTTTCATTTTCATGTACTAAACTTGTTTAAATCCTGGTCAAACCTAGGATTTCACAAAGATTCAAATATATGTGTATAAAATATAAAAAATAGAAAAATGAAAACCAAAGCACATAGTCTACTTATGTCACATAGTAAGCATTCTAGTTGATAAACAAGGTCTAGACATATTCAAACCAAAAAAATCATGTATATATCTACCCCTAACCCTAAACTCTGTCTTATGAAGTTAATCATTAAGAGAAGTGGTTTTGAGTTTCAAACATTGGAATTTCAAGAACCTCCCAAAAGCTTCATTTTAGAGTGTGACTAAGAAGGATCCAGGCTTACCTTTTCATTTTCATGTTCTAAACTTGTTTAAATCCTGGTTAAAACTAGGATTTCACAAAGATTCAAATATCTGGGTATAAAATTCAAAAAATAGAAAAATGAAAAACCAAATCACATAGTCTTCTTATGTCATATAGTAAGCATTAAAGTTGATAAACAAGGTCTAGACATATTCAACCTAGACAAATCATGTATCTACCCCCTAACCCCTAAACTCTGTCTTATGAAGTCAAGCATGAAGAGAAGTGGTTTTGGGTTTCAAACATGGAAATTTCAAAAACCTCTTACAAAATTCATTTTAGAGTGACTAATTAAGAAGGACGCATGCTTCCCTTTTCATTTTCATGTCTTAAACTTGTTTAAATCTTGGTCAAACCTAAGATTTGACCAAAAGATTCAAACGGGCATAAAAAAATCAGAAAAATGAAAACCAAAGCACATAGTTTTCTTATGTCATATAGTAAGCATTCAAGTTGATAAACAAGGTCTAGACATATTCAAACCAGAAAATCATGTATATATCTACCCATAACCCTAAACTCTGTCTTATGAAGTCAATCATGAAGAGAAGTGGTTTTGGGTTTCAAACATGGAAATTTCAAGAACCTCCCAAAAGCTTCATTTTAGAGTGACTAAGAAGGATCCAAGCTTACCTTTTCATTTTCATGTTCTAAACTTGTTTAAATCCTGGTCAAAACTAGGATTTCACAAAGATTCAAATATCTGGGTATAAAATTCAAAAAATAGAAAAATGAAAAACCAAATCACATAGTCTTCTTATGTCATATAGTAAGCATTAAAGTTGATAAACAAGGTCTAGACATATTCAACCTAGACAAATCATGTATCTACCCCCTAACCCCTAAACTCTGTCTTATGAAGTCAAGCATGAAGAGAAGTGGTTTTGGGTTTCAAACATGGAAATTTCAAAAACCTCTTACAAAATTCATTTTAGAGTGACTAATTAAGAAGGATGCATGCTCCCCTTTTCATTTTCATGTCTTAAACTTGTTTAAATCTTGGTCAAACCTAAGATTTGACCAAAAGATTCAAACGGGCATAAAAAAATCAGAAAAATGAAAACCAAAGCACATAGTTTTCTTATGTCATATAGTAAGCATTCAAGTTGATAAACAAGGTCTAGACATATTCAAACCAGAAAATCATGTATATATCTACCCCTAACCCTAAACTCTGTCTTATGAAGTCAATCATGAAGAGAAGTGGTTTTGGGTTTCAAACATGGAAATTTCAGAACGTCCCAAAAGCTTCATTTTAGAGTGACTAAGAAGGATCCAGGCTTACCTTTTCATTTTCATGTTTTAAACTTGTTTAAATCCTGGTGAAACCTATGATTTGACAAAGATTCAAATATATGGGCATAAAATTCAAAAAAAATAGAAAAATGAAAAACCAATGCACATAGTCTTCTTATGTCATATAGTAAACATTAAAGTTGATAAACAAGGTCTAGACATATGCAAACTAGACAAATCATGTATCTACCCCCTAACCCCTAAACTCTGTCTTATGAAGTCAAGCATGAAGAGAAGTCCTTTTGTGTTTCAAACATGGAAATTTCTAGAACATCCCAAAAGCTTCATTTTAGAGTGACTAAGAAGGATCCATGATTACCTTTTCATTTTCATGTTTTAAACTTGTTTAATCTTGGTCAAACCTAGGATTTGACCAAGATTCAAATGGGCACAAAATTTAAAAAATCAGAAAAATGAAAAACCACTTGATAGGGCAAAGGTGTCCGATCTTTCGATGAGATGTGGATAAATCGATTTGTTGGTGGAGTTCGTGCTTGACGATCCGACTACACGTGCAAAGCTCGTGCGCCAATGCAATCGCTAGGACAATCTCCGGGAGTTACTGATCTTGCGGGAGCACGATCAGCCTGACCAGCAAGGGTCTTAATTCCTACCTGAAATCGAGAACAAGTAAGAACTAAAGATGCAATCAGAATATTGCGAATAGAGATGAAAGCTTGATTGATAATGGTGGGATTCTGAATAGTCGGTCTTGTTCTGGGCGTTGGCCTCAAAAGAAGTACACGAAGTTGCAGCAATTGGCTAACTTTTAATCTAATCAAAATCCAAGTTCTAATGACGGCTACAGAGGGATATATATGGGGGAAGTGAAGGGATTTTCGTCCAACCAGCTAGGGTTGGCCAAAAACACCCCTAAATGGGCCTTCCTCCACTTATATGGCCTCTTAAAATCCCCTAAAATACCTAATCCGAAAATACATGGGTCTGGCCCATTAAATAAGGTGACGCAGCACCAAAAATAACTCTTGGACGAATTTTATGATGGGAAAACTTGTAGAATTCGTCCAAGCATCGTTGCTCCATTATGGTGGCTTCAATGTTCTGAAATCTCCACTTGGGCGTCCTCTTGAATCCTCACATGTTTGCTGCCATCTCCTCCATGTGTGATCATGCTCCAATGCTTGTCCTCCTCATCCATGCTAGGTCCATCATTCCTAAGAGTAACAAACACATCTGATTTAGGCAGCATCATATTCTCATGTATATGAGGAATAGTTCCAAGAAACGAAAGTACCTGATAGTTAAGTTGTTTGGCACGAGCTCGAGTGATTGGTCCTTGTATTTGTGTGGCTGTAGGTACAGCGGTTGTATCAATAGATGGGATGTCCTCATCATGCCCCCCTTCTTGAATTGAAGTCGTCCTCGACGCAAGCTCATCTTCTTCACCAAAGTAAGGCTTCAAATCTGCAATGTTAAATGTAGGACTAACCGGACCCAATTCTGCAGGAAGCTCAAGTTTATATGCATTATCATTTATTTTCTCTAACACCTTAAAAGGACCAGCGGCACGAGGCATTAACTTAGACTTGCGCAATTCAGGAAAACGATCTTTGCGCAAATGCAACCAAACAAGATCACCAACATCAAACACAACATGTTTTCTTCCTCTATCCCCAGCAATTTTATACTTAGCATTCATGCGTTCTATGTTGTCTTTAGTAGTCTCATGCAATTTTAATATCAATTCAGCACGTTGTGTAGCATCCAAATCATTTTGCACCGAAGATGGTAAAGGCAATAAATCAATAGGTGCACGTGGAACAAAACCATACACAATCTCAAAAGGGCACATCTTAGTAGTAGAATGCAGCGAACGATTGTAAGCAAATTCAATATGAGGTAAACATTCTTCCCACAATTTTAAGTTCTTCTTCAAAACAGCCCGCAGCATAGTAGACAATGTTCTATTTACTACTTCAGTTTGTCCATCAGTTTGGGGATGACATGTAGTACTAAACAACAATTTAGTCCCCAACTTAGCCCATAAACATCTCCAAAAATGGCTAAGAAACTTAGTATCACGATCAGAAACAATAGTATTTGGCACACCATGTAAACGAACAATTTCACGAAAGAACAAATCAGCAACATGTGTAGCATCATCAGTCTTATGACATGGAATAAAGTGTGCCATATTAGAAAGAAGTGTGCAGCAAGTACATCCTCCGTCTTCTTCACACCAAAGTGTCCCATCAATCCTCCTCCATGCGCCTCCTGCAACAACAAAAGACGAACGGAACTATCTGGGATGCATAGCTTGTTAGCACGGAACACAAATCCATCATTGAGGACGAATTTGTTCCATGTTCTACCATCTTTACAATTCAGCAACACATCTTTAAAATCAGCATCATGCAAGTATTGTTCCTTTATAGTTTCCAATCCAAAAATCTTGAAGTCAAGTTGAGATAGCATAGTATAACGGCGCGACAAAGCATCAGCAATAACATTATCTTTACCCTTTTTGTGTTTGATAACATAAGGAAAAGACTCAATAAATTCAACCCACTTTGCATGGCGACGATTCAACTTAGCTTGACTACGAATATGCTTCAAAGATTCATGATCAAAATGTATAACAAATTCTTTAGGCCATAAATAATGTTGCCAAGTTTCTAATGTCCGAACCAGCGCATATAATTCTTTATCATAAGTAGAACTAGCTTGCTGGCCCGCGCATTTGCGCGCCTAGGTTTGCTATATTTCTTATTTCATATAAATGTTACTCACGGTTGACATGAAACTTTTGTGCTTTCTTAATTTTCAACTTTTTGCCAATTGTCTAATTCAGAATTATAATTTAAATAAACTGCTACATTAATTGGTTGATTTTTGTGTGCAAAAGTGTCTATTTTAAACTATATGTCTCAGCTTAACACATTTATTTGGAAACCCACGTATTTTCCTAAATTACGCATGATAAACTTCAAGTAATATATGTTGTCTACTCATACAAACCTAACTAATCAGATATGGGTTCTCACCTCTAGGCATCATCATTCATTCATACAATATATGCGCATAATGTTGCTAAATATCCAATTAATTTAAATATAATCTGTCAAAAAAAACTAATCAAATTTTAATAATCTACTCTATGTAGTCTGTGAGACTGTATGCATCAAATGATGCAGAGTCCGGGCTGCCTGGCCCTTTTGAAGAAATCTATGTAGTTTGTACTCATATTGTAGTTAGAGGATCAATTAACTCGCCCTGGATAGAGAAACTTTAATCAAACTCAAATCCTTCAAGAAAGATCAAATATGCATGCAGGTCAGAGATACTAACCAATCCACTGTATTTCTAACTTTTCGTGCATAGTGAGCATCATGAAACAAACGATGTCTCACCTGCAAGAGAAAGATGTCGATGTCAACTGATTGCACTCCACTGTGTGCGGTTGAATCCCAGAAAAACAAAATGCAATTTATAATTCAAAGCCAACAAACTTGAGAAATCATCTTGTTTAATTTGAAAGAACTGACATAAATGATTAGGTATGTTCTGAAGTTAACAAAGGTTGCCCGTGCTTGTGGTTCTTAGTGCTGCACAAAGGACAATGAAGGGCTCGATCGACGACCTATGGTGGAATCAAGCCGGAGGGTTAGAAGCTAGGTTTCATACATTCAGACGACCTATCGATTTTCTTTTTAGCATAGATGTACGTAAGCCCATATGGGCCATCCGTTTATGCTCTATTAGTGTTAACGTGGGTTGTTATATAGTCGACTTCATGCACGTGTAAGCAACTTATGCATGTTGATAATGTTATTTTGATGTTGATGCTCAAAGTTAAATCAAAACTAATTTTACTCACTTATGATGTACTCCCCTGTTCATAAAAATATGTTGGACATTAATTTTTCCTAATTTGAACAAACTTGTGATATATTTTTATGGGCAGAGGTAGTACTAACTTTGTTCGAATATATATAAAAAGTTTTGTCGGTTCAATTTGAAGTACCAAAAGCTTTTTTACGTTTATAAACGGCTGGAGTATTTTATATTCACGGTCAGTTTTCTGTTATATAAATGCAACTATTACTTTCTATATGAACTATTCTGAAATTTTGTATCTTATGTATTTCACATAGAGTTTGTTCCAAAATATATGTATTGCAACCTCGACGGAACAGAAATATAAAGCAACACTAAAGACCATAGAGACCTGAATCAATGCGGTTTTGTTTTAAGCACACGGATGTACGTAAGCACATATGGGCCATCGATCTAGCTAGTGAAGCCTTATACAGAGGTCATCTGTAAACACTTAAGTATGTACATCACATTGCTGTAAATTCTGAGCTAATAAAATCCCCCCTGCATTGAAAAACATAGGGAACCCTCCTTTGTTTGTATCGTGTTGATGCTCTGAGTTACTAAATCTCTATTTATTATAGAAATTCTAGTGAACCATTATTATCAACTGACTATAGGCGTTGGGTTTTCATATTTGCACCTGAACAAAATCTAGTCATCGATTCCTAATCAAGTGGATTTATATAAGGTAAAGTTCAACACGTTGTTCAAGAAATATGTATGCTTGATCACATATTCCATCTACCTAATTAAACATCATGCATATATCTCATATACAAATATACATATGCTAGCTGCCAGCTGATACGACCATAACATGCTTTTAAGCAGACATACCTGGCTGCAGCTACTAATCGCACCATGTGTTCCTTGTTGTATTCCTCCGTATGCCACCAAGTCCACGTATTGTGCCGCTCTTCAGATCGTAGATCTTGTAGAAGCGTAGTAGTAAATCAAATTTGGGTTGTAAACGCCGGTGGTGAATCTAGCTGGCAAGACAGCGGCCTAATTAAGCGTCATCGGTGCAGCGACATACGGGACAACATGCGCCGGTCGTGACCGCCATGTAGAGTCGGCGATGTCCTTGCTGCAGGGCCTTGTCCATCGCGCAAGGAACCGCGAAGCAAAACCTTGAAGCCAGCAGCCGTAGGTTGGGCGGCCATGGAAAATCGTCTTGTCCTACTAATCGATTTTGACCTAGCGTGTCTCAGATGCGAATCGTTTTTTTATATTTTATACATTAATCTGAATGGTTCATTTGTTGTTGCTTAATCTTAGCCATTAGTTGTTTGTTATTTTAATTATATAATAGATAGTTCAGACTAGGCCCACTCAATTTCTCACTAAAATATGCAACAGGTTTGCCCTTTTGTAATAACACTCCTCCCAAACCAATTCCACTAGCATCACATTCAAGCTCAAAAGTCTTATTGAAATCAGGAAGTTGGAGTAATGGAGCATGTGTTAACTTATCTTTCAGTATCATGAAGGCGTCTTGTTGTGCATCGCCCCACACAAAGGGCACATCCTTCTTTGTAAGCTCATTCAGCGGCGCAGCAATGGATCCAAAATCTTTCACAAAGCGCCTATAGAAACCAGCGAGGCCAAGAAAACTCCTCACTTGTGTGACCGTCTTTGGCTGCGGCCAACTCTCAATTGCCTCAATCTTGGCTGGATCAACTTCAATTCCCTGCGCAGTAACAACATAGCCAAGAAACGCAACTCGATTGGTGCAAAAGGTGCACTTCTCAAGATTACCATACAAACGTGCATCACGTAAAGCATTGAAAACAGCACGTAAATGATCCAAATGTTCCTCCAAAGATTTGCTATAAATCAGAATATCATCAAAGTATACCACCACAAAACGTCCAATAAAAGCACGTAAAACTTCGTTCATCAGTCTCATGAAAGTACTAGGTGCATTAGTTAAACCAAAAGGCATTACTAACCACTCATATAAACCGAACTTAGTTTTAAACGCTGTTTTCCATTCATCTCCTAATTGCATACGAATCTGGTGGTAACCACTACGCAAATCAACTTTAGAGAACATAATAGAACCACTCAATTCATCAAGCATATCATCTAAACGAGGTATAGGATGACGGTAACGAATGGTAATATTATTAATAGCTCTACAATCAGTACACATGCGTGAAGAACCATCCTTCTTAGGTACCAAGATAATAGGGACAGCACATGGACTAAGAGACTCACGAATGTAACCTTTATCTTGGAGAACCTGAATTTGTCGCTGAATCTCTTTGGTCTCTTCAGGATTGGTACGATATGGTGCACGGTTGGGCAGCGAAGCTCCTGGAATCAAGTCAATTTGGTGTTCTATCCCACGAATAGGTGGTAATCCAGGTGGAACATCTTGTGGGAACACATCAATGAATTCCTGCAAAAGGTTAGCAACCGCAGGTGGCAAAGAAGGAGGCATATCCTCAAATGAAAACAGAACTTCTTTGCAAATAATAGCATAGCATTGAGTAGTGTTCACATCAAGTTCAGCAATATCAGATTTGCTAGCAAGCAAACAAGGATTTTTCAAACGAATTTCAGTAGCATGGTTCGAATCAGATTTAGTATTAGTCTTATGTGGCACAAAATCTGCAGCAACAATCTGATTTTCACTCTTATGTTTCTCCTCGTTTTTTACTCTACTAGCTCTAGCAAGATCATCTTTTACTATTTGTTCAGGAGTCATAGGTTTGAGACCAATTTTCTTTCCATCATGCATAAGAGAATACTGATTAGTTCTACCATGATGAACAGATTCTCTATCAAATTGCCAAGGTCTACCAAGTAACAAAGAACAAGCTTGCATAGGTACAACATCACAATCAACAAAATCAGAATATGTACCAATAGTAAAATGCACACGTGTAGTTCTTGTTACCTTGAGCTTCCGAGAGCTCTCAAACCATTGAATGTAGTATGGATGTGTGCGCTGTCTTGTAGGGAGAGAAAGCTTCTCCACCATGTCAACGCTAGCCAGATTATTGCAGCTCCCTCCATCAATGATGATCCGTATAGCTCGCTCTTTTACAACGCCTCGTGTTTGGAACAGATTGTGGCGTTGATCATGCTCAGCTTTGCTCAATTGCACGCTCAACACACGCTGTGCAACTAAGCTCCTGTACTGATCAGCAGTGTCAGCTTCCATTACCTCCATCTCTCTCTCAGAATCAGAATTGGCACCATCACGTGCAGCAATAAGGGCCAATGTATCTTCATCAAAGTCACTTGCAGAATCATATTCTCCATCTTCACGCACCAACATCACACGCTTGGTTCTGCATTCTCTCTCTATGTGACCAAATCCCAAGCATTTGCGACATTGAATGTCGCGCGTCTTCCCCGTGGAGGCCATGGAAGATGAACTCCGAGGAGGACCAGCAGATGGTGGTGGAGCAGCAGCAGGTGGTGCTCGTGATGCAGGCGCGGTGTACTTGGAGGTAGTAGGTGCTGGTGCAGTCCCACGAGATGGTGGCGCTGATTGTCGCGGAGACCACGACGATGTACGACCTGCAGAAACATTAGCTCTTCTCCATGGTGGTTGACGATCCTGCACTTCACGTTCAGCTTTGCAAGCAAGATGAAACAAGCGAGTAATAGTGTTGTACTCCTTATAATCTAAAATATGCTGAATCTCTTTATTCAAACCACCAAAGAAACGTGCAAGCATAGCCTCATTATCCTCTACAATACCACAACGAATCATGCCAGTTTGCAATTCTTGATAATAGTCTTCTACAGAATTTTTTCCTTGTTCTAAGCGAGACAATTTTTTAAGCAAATCACGCTGATAATGTGGAGGAACAAAACGAGTACGCATAGCAAGTTTTAAACCAACCCAAGTAGTAGGAATATTAGCATGATGTACTCTACAATGTTCAGACCACCAAATAGATGCAAAATCTGTGAACTCACAAGTGGCAGCACTAACACGCAAATGATCAGGATATCGTAAACATGCAAAGCGTTGTTCTACTTCCAATTCCCAAGTAAGATATGCATCAGGATTATATCTACCCTCAAATGGCGGAATATTCAATTTAAGTTTAGCAACATGATCATCATCACGTACCGGCCGTGGAGGTGGGCGAGCATTGCGGTTCAGTTGTCGTGGACGACCAGGTGCAGGTTGTTGGACCTCCTCGTCATCCAGCATGTTCTCATCTACTTGCTCATCCTCGTTCCCTCCATAATCCTCGTATCCTTCATCAGAAAGCGCGTCATGTGCGGCTGCTGCAGCAGGAGCGGTACCCGCCGGCACGAGGAACGCGGCGTGCGCGGCGTTGCACGTTGGCGCGAGGCGGCGGTAACCGAGTCAACAACTCCTGGAACTTGGCGTCGAGCTTGGAGTTGAAGGCTGCCTCGAGGCCATCGATCTTGTCCAGCGCGTCGGTGAGTTTGGCGTCAACATCACCAAGGCGCCCATCCACGTCGGTTGCATGCCCGCCCAAAAGATGGGTGAAGTGAGCATGCATCTCTGCATTCGTCATCTTATCCGGGTCAACGTTCGCCGACTCTGTGCCTGTCATGGTTAGTACAGAAAAAGCACAAATGTATATGCCTACAAACTACGGAATATGGTGGTTCACGCGCAATTCGTCAAGCAAAATACAAAGCTCTTACAAGTTCTTACCAAACAGGAGGAAGGCGATGTAACAACCAGCAAGGATCAGCGTCTCCAAAGATTGCCAAAGCGATTACCAGGTGTCGACACAAAGCACGTGGAGACAATATGTAGAGCTCTGGGAAGGCAAAGTATAGTGATATGGTGGCACAATAATCAAATCAGCGATGCAAATTGAGTAAACGCTCAAAGACGGTACTGTGCTGGTCCTAGGCTAGATCGTATTAGAGACGCGAGCCTAAATCACCAACGAGGTCACGACGCGACACAAAATGGAAGAGGCAGCTAAACTGGCGCTGAAGGATAGAGGCACCTAAGGTAAGGCAGAAATTTTTTTTTTTGGACTCAACCCTGGCGCTGGAGGTCAGAGGTCTCTATGGTCGGGCGACCAGAAATTTTTTTTTCGGGGAATCTACCTTGGCGCTAGACCACAGAGGTCTCTATGGTCGGGCGACCAGAATTTCTTTTTTTCGGGGAATCTACCGTGGCGCTAGACCACAGAGGTCTCTATGGTCGGGCGACCAGATTTTTTTTTTTCAACTAGACTGCTATCAGGATTCCGACGGAAAACGCGAAATTGACCAAGAAAACGGATCTAAAACCCGAAAAAACTCAGAAACGAAGATCAAGAAAGACCCTACTATGATGGGAAACAAAGGGAAACAACAAGGAGTTGATGGCAGATGTGGCGGAAGTGTATGGTGGCGGTGATATGGCGAGGACTGCAAGCGGAGATGGTGCGGCGGCGACGTGACTACTATGACCAGAACTCGAAACTCTAACGACTCTAGACGCTAAGACCAGCACGCGACACGACGATTGCAGACGAAGACTCAAAAAGCAAAAACTGAAAAGATCATGCAATGGCTTGGCAGGGGCTATGGGACGGATGATCTAATCTAACTTCTTTTTGTGGGGCTTTTTCTGGGTTATAGGTAAAACAAATCTACACTAGGAAAACTGTAAATCTCACCGAGCAACCTGAAATCTGATACCACTTGATAGGGAAAAGGTGTCCGATCTTTCGATGAGATGTGGATAAATCGATTTGTTGGTGGAGTTCTAATGACGGCTACAGAGGGATATATATGGGGGAAGTGAAGGGATTTTCGTCCAACCAGCTAGGGTTGGCCAAAAACACCCCTAAATGGGCCTTCCTCCACTTATATGGCCTCTTAAAATCCCCTAAAATACCTAATCCGAAAATACATGGGTCTGGCCCATTAAATAAGGTGACGCAGCACCAAAAATAACTCTTGGACGAATTTTATGATGGGAAAACTTGTAGAATTCGTCCAAGCATCGTTGCTTCATTATGGTGGCTTCAAAGTTCTGAAATCTCCACTTGGGGAGTCCTCTTGAATCCTCACATGTTTGTTGCCATCTCCTCCATGTGTGATCATGCTCCAATGCTTGTCCTCCTCATCCATGCTAGGTCCATCATTCCTAAGAGTAACAAACACATCTGATTTAGGCAGCATCATATTCTCATGTATATGAGGAATAGTTCCAAGAAACGAAAGTACCTGATAGTTAAGTTGTTTGGCACGAGCTCGAGTGATTGGTCCTTGTATTTGTGTGGCTGTAGGTACAGCGGTTGCATCAATAGATGGGATGTCCTCATCACATAGTCTTCTTATGTCATGTAGTAAGCATTCAAGTTGATAAAATGGTTCATGCCGGCGTCTTAGCTCCTAAAAAAAATTATACACCAATTGATTTGACGAATTGATGATTTACTCTAGTCTGCTTCTAGACCATGCAGCTAGCGAGTATTCATATGTACTGCATGGAGCCCCCAACTTTTGACTTCCCGTGTCGGAAAAGGCCTGTTTAATAATGTGGGGCAGTGAGGTATCCCGAAGTATCTAGAGGGTTCCAGTGTTTCAGGCTTTCAGCATCGCCAGTCCAAGGGAAGGATGGGTGACGAATCCGTGCATTCACAGCCGTTAGATCTGAAGAGTCCTTGTATGATGAGCGGTAGATAGCACCTCTAAGCTGCAAATCAACAGCTTCAATTACTTCAAATGAGCATTGGCCGGAAGGCTGACAGAGTGAAAAAATTCAAATTCAAAAACTCATGTATAGAATAGAAAAAAAAAAAAAAACATGTAGATAGATAGAGAGGTATAGATAGATTAGCCCAAAAAAGAAGAGGACGGGGAAATTTCGAACGCTCGCCTTTAACTCAGCAGACACCTCCCTCGCGCACCTAAACTTTCGAACGCGCGCCCAATATTTCGAACGCTCGCCTTTAACTCAGCACCCAGCCCACCTTGTTCTTCTCTAGACACCTCCTTCGGCGCCCTGTTCTTCTCTAGACACACCCTCGGTGAACCAGGCCGCGCACCAAAACTTCCCCACGCTGTCTATCAGCCGCGTCAGCCGGCGACTGCTGGTGGCGCCGTTCTTCTCCAGCCGCACCGGCAGGCGCGGTCAGCTGGTAGATCCTCACGGTATGCATGCTATCTTCAGGCCTGGGCAAGTACGATTCATTATAGCTCAATCGAAGTCAGTCGCCGTCGCCCAGCCCTTATAAGTTCGTTAGTTCGTTCGAATCGATCGGTTGATATTGTTTTCCTCTCGATGTGTTTGTTTGACATTGTTTTCCGCTTTACCTATTTGCTCGAATTCATTCGTACTGTACACTGTACTGCTCACCATTGCCCAATGTTTGTAGTCGTCGCTTGGTGCCAGTCCTCTATGGACCTGTTTGTAATCTTATTACTTCTGGGTTCTTTGCACTGCTAATACATCGGTGGATTTACGGCCAAAAAGAAGAAAGAATTTGTTGGTATTATATTGCTTTCGATTGATCTGTTCGCCCCCAAGCTTTTACAGAAGCCGCAAGAGATTCAAGGATGAAATGGCTCTCCTTGTTTGCAGTGGCGGATCTACAGGGTATGCCGTATATGCCACGGCATACCCTGCGTCCTTGTAGCTGTTGGGCCTCCAAGAGCAGAGGTTTGTAGAACAGCAGCAAGTTTCCCTTAAGTGGATTACCCAAGGTTTATCGAACTCAGGGAGGAAGAGGTCAAAGATATCCCTCTCATGCAACCCTGCAACCACAAAGCAAGAAGTCTCTTGTGTCCCCAACACACCTAATAGGTGCACTAGTTCGGCGAAGAGATAGTGAAGTACAAGTGGTATGAATGAATATGAGCAGTAGTACGGCGCCAGAAAATAGCTCGCTGGCGTGCAGTTGATGGTAGTAATATTGTAGGAAGTAAACATGCGTAGTAACGCAGCGTAGTAACGCAGTAAAACAGTAAACAAGCAGTGATAGCAGTATTTAGGAACAAGGCCTAGGGAATAGACTTTCACTAGTGGACACTCTCAACATTGATCACATAACAGAATAGATAAATGCATACTCTACACTTTTGTTGGATGATGAACACATTGCGTAGGATTACACGAACCCTCAATGCCGGAGTTAACAAGCTCCACAATAATGCTCATATTTTAGTAACCTTTAGTGTAAGATAGATCAAAAGACTAAACCAAGTACTAGCATAGCATGCACACTGTCACCTTCATGCATATGTAGGAGGAATAGATCACATCAATATTATCATAGCAATAGTTAACTTCGCAATCTACAAGAGATCATGATCATAGCATAAACCAAGTACTAACACGGTGCACACACTGTCACCTTTACACACGTGCAGGAGGAATAGAACTACTTTAATAACTTTGCTAGAGTAGCACATAGATAAATTGTGATACAAACACATTGCAATCATAAAGAGATATAAATAAGCACCTCACTATGCCATTCAACAGTGAATAAGTATTCTGTGAAATATAGCCTAAGAGACCCACACGGTGCACACACTGTCACCTTTACACACGTGGGACAAGGAGTCTCCGGAGATCACATAGGTAAAACCCACTTGACTAGCATAATGACATCTAGATTACAAGCATCATCATATGAATCTCAATCATGTAAGGCAGCTCATGAGATTATTGTATTGAAGTACATAGAGAGAGATGAACCACATAGCTACCGGTACAGCCCCGAGCCTCGATGGAGAACTACTCCCTCCTCATGGGAGCAGCAGCGGTGATGAAGATGGCGGTGGAGATGGCAGCGGTGTCGATGGAGAAGCCTTCCGGGGGCACTTCCCCGCTCCGGCAGGGTGCCGGAACAGAGACTCCTGTCCCCCAGATCTTGGCTTCGCGATGGCGGCGGCTCTGGAACTTTTCTCGTATCGTGGCTTCCTCTGTAAGGGTTTTCGATGCGGGGGCTTTAAATAGGCGAAGAGGCGGCGCAGGGGGTCGAAGGGGCGCCCACACCATAGGGTGGCGGGCCCAGCCCTGGCCGCGCCACCATGTCATCTGGGGCCCACAGGGCCCCCTCGGCGGCTCTCGGGTGTTCTGGATGCTTCCGGGCAAAATAGGAACTGGGCGTTGATTTCATCCAATTCCGAGAATATTTCGTTACTAGGATTTCTGAAACCAAAAGCAGAAAACAGGCACTTCGGCATCTTGTTAATAGGTTAGTTCGAAAATGCACGAATATGACATAAAGTGTGCATAAAACATGTAGGTATCATCAATAAAGTAGCATGGAACATAAGAAATTATCGATACGTTGGAGACGTATCAGCATCCCCAAGCTTAGTTCTGCTCGTCCCGAGCAGGTAAAACGATAACAAAGATAATTTCTTAAGTGACATGCCATCATAACCTTGATCATATTGTAAACATATGTAATGAATGCAGCGATCAAAACAATGGTAATGACATGAGTAAACAACTGAATCATAAAGCAATGACTTTTCATGAATAGTACTTCAAGACAAGCATCAATAAGTCTTGCATAAGAGTTAACTCATAAAGCAATAATTTAAAGTAAAGGCATTGAAGCAACACAAAGGAAGATTAAGTTTCAGCGGTTGCTTTCAACTTATAACATGTATATCTCATGGATAATTGTCAACATAAAGTAATATAACAAATGCAATAAGCAAGTATGTAAGAATCAATGCACAGTTCACACAAGTGTTTGCTTCTTGGGATGGAGAGAAATAGGTGAACTGACTCAACATAAAGGTAAAAGAATGGTCCTTCAAAGAGGAAAGCATCGATTGCTATATTTGTGCTAGAGCTTTGGTTTTGAAAACATAAAGAGAGCATAAAAGTAAAATTTTGAGAGGTGTTTGTTGTTGTCAACGAATGGTAGCGGGTACTCTAACTACCTCATCAACCAGACTTTCAAGAGCGGCTCCCATGAAGGACGTTATCTCTACCAGCAAGGTAGATCATCCCTCTTCTCTTTTGTTTACACATGTACTTTAGTTTAGTTTTTCTTTATTTATGGATGACACTCCTCCCACCTTTGCTTTCTCAAGCCATGGCTAACCGAATCCTTCGGGTGCCGTCCAACAATCACATACCATGGAGGAGTGTCTATTTGCAAAATTAAGTTGCTTACTGATGAATCAGAGCAAAACATGTGAAGAGAATTATTAATGCAAGTTAATTAATTGAGGCTGGGAACCTCATTGCCAGCTCTTTTTGCAAAATTATTGGATAAGCGGATGAAGCCACTAGTCCATTGTGAAAGTCTGTCAAAAGTAAATGACAAGATCGAAAGATAAAACACCACATACTTCCTCATGAGCTATAAAACATTGACACAAATAAGAGGTGATAAATTTTGAATTGTTTAAAGGTAGCACTCAAGCAATTTACTTTGGAATGGCGGAAAAATACCATGTAGTAGGTAGGTATGGTGGACACAAATGGCATAGTGGTTGGCTCAAGGATTTTGGATGCATGAGAAGTATTCCCTCTCGATACAAGGTTTAGGCTAGCAAGGTTTATTTGAAACAAACACAAGGATGAACCGGTGCAGCAAAACTCACATAAAAGACATATTGTAAACATTATAAGACTCTACACCGTCTTCCTTGTTGTTCAAACTCAATACTAGAAATTATCTAGACCTTAGAGAGACCAATTATGCAAACCAAATTTTAGCATGCTCTATGTATTTCTTCACTAATAGGTGCAAAGTATATGATGCAAGAGCTTAAACATGAGCACAACAATTGCCAAGTATCACATTATCCAAGACATTTTACCAATTACTACATGTAGCATTTTTCAAATTCCAACCATATAACAATTTAACGAAGAGGAAACTTCGCCATGAATATTATGAGCTAAGAACACATGTGTTCATACGAACCAGCGGAGCGTGTCTCTCTCCCACACAAGGATGAACTTATTCAGAGAACTAAGATAACAAAACAAAAATAAAAGCACACACAGACGCTCCAAGTAAAGTACATAAGATGTGACCGAATAAAAATATAGTTTCACTAGAAGAAACCTGATAAGTTGTCGATGAAGAAGGGGATGCCTTGGGCATCCCCAAGCTTAGATGCTTGAGTCTTCTTAAAATATGCAGGGATGAACCACCGGGGCATCCCCAAGCTTAGACCTTTCACTCTTCTCGATCACATTATATCACCCTCTTCTATTGACCCTTGAAAACTTCTGCCACACCAAACTTCAAGCAAACTCATTAGAGGGTTAGTGCATAATCAAAATTCACATGTTCAGAGGTGACACAATCATTCTTAACACTTCTGGACATTGCACAAAACTTCTGAAAGTTAATGGAACAAAGAAACTCATTCAACTTAACAAAAGCGGCAATGCGAAATAAAAGGCAAAATCTGTCAAAAACAGAACAGTCCGTAAAGACGAATTTAAAGATGGCACCAGACTTGCTCAAACGGAAAAACTCAAAACTAATGAAAGTTGCGTACATATCTGAGGATCACGCTCGTAAATTGGCAGATTTTTTAGAATTTTCTACAGAGGCCTGTGCCCAGATTCGTGACAGACAGCAATGCTGTTTCTGCGCAGCAATCCCAAATATAACATCAACTTTAACATAGAAACTTTACTTGGCACAACAAAGCACAAAACTAAGATAAGGAGAGGTTGCTACAGTAGTAAACAACTTCCAAGACACAAATATAAAACAAATTACTGTAGCAAAATAACACATGGGTTATCTCCCAAGAAGTTCTTTTCTTTATAGCCATTAAGATGGGCTCAGCAGTTTTAATGATGCACTCGCAAGAAATAGTAGTTGAAGCAAAAGAGAGCATCAAGAGGCAAATTCAAAACACATTTAAGTCTAACATGCTTCCTATGCATAGGAATCTTGTAAATAAACAAGTTCATGAAGAGCAAAGTAACAAGCATAGGAAGATAAAACAAGTGTAGCTTCAAAAATTTCAGCATATAGAGAGGTGTTTTAGTAACATGAAAATTTCTACAACCATATTTTCCTCTCTCATAATAACTTTCAGTAGCATCATGAGCAAACTCAACAATATAACTATCACTTAAAGCATTCTTATCATGAGTCTCATGCATAAAATAATTACTACTCCCAACATAAGCATAGTCATTCTTATTAATTGTAGTGGGAGCAAATTCAACAAAGTAGCTATCAAATATAGGAGGTATATTGTAATCATAATCAAATTTATCCTCCATAACAGGTGGTAACAAAAGACTACTATCATTATAATCATCATAAATGGGAGGCAAAGTATCATCAAAGTAAATTTTCTCCTCAATGCTTGGGGGACTAAAAATATCATGCTCATCAAAGCCAGCTTCCCCAAGCTTAGAATTTTCCATAGCATTAGCAACAATGGTGTTCAAAGCATTCATAGTAATAACATTCTCATTAGCATGCATATAAAGTTCCATGGGTTTCTTAATTCTTTCTTCAAACACATCATGTCCTAATTCAAGATAAAGTTCATAAAGATCTCTCATATTTTTGTTGTTTTCCATTATGCCTAACTAGTGTAAACAAGAAACCAAATGTCGCAATTGCAGAGTCTAAAGGAAATAGCTTCGAGTACTTACAACGGCGCCGGAAAATAGCTTAGTAGCCGAGGTCCGGAGTGTGAGTACCTTTTACCTTTCCTCCCCGGCAACGGCGCCAGAAAATAGCTTGATGTCTACGGGTGCTTCTAATCTTGTAGACAGTGTTGGGCCTCCAAGAGCAGAGGTTTGTAGAACAGCAGCAAGTTTCCCTTAAGTGGATTACCCAAGGTTTATCGAACTCAGGGAGGAAGAGGTCAAAGATATCCCTCTCATGCAACCCTGCAACCACAAAGCAAGAAGTCTCTTGTGTCCCCAACACACCTAATAGGTGCACTAGTTCGGCGAAGAGATAGTGAAGTACAAGTGGTATGAATGAATATGAGCAGTAGTACGGCGCCAGAAAATAGCTTGCTGGCGTGCAGTTGATGGTAGTAATATTGTAGGAAGTAAACATGCAGTAGTAACGCAGCAGTAGTAACGTAGTAAAACAGTAAACAAGCAGTGATAGCAGTATTTAGGAACAAGGCCTAGGGAATAGACTTTCACTAGTGGACACTCTCAACATTGATCACATAACAGAATAGATAAATGCATACTCTACACTTTGTTGGATGATGAACACATTGCGTAGGATTACACGAACCCTCAATGCCGGAGTTAACAAGCTCCACAATAATGCTCATATTTTAGTAACCTTTAGTGTAAGATAGATCAAAAGACTAAACCAAGTACTAGCATAGCATGCACACTGTCACCTTCATGCATATGTAGGAGGAATAGATCACATCAATATTATCATAGCAATAGTTAACTTCGCAATCTACAAGAGATCATGATCATAGCATAAACCAAGTACTAACACGGTGCACACACTGTCACCTTTACACACGTGCAGGAGGAATAGAACTACTTTAATAACTTTGCTAGAGTAGCACATAGATAAATTGTGATACAAACACATTGCAATCATAAAGAGATATAAATAAGCACCTCACTATGCCATTCAACAGTGAATAAGTATTCTGTGAAATATAGCCTAAGAGACCCACACGGTGCACACACTGTCACCTTTACACACGTGGGACAAGGAGTCTCCGGAGATCACATAGGTAAAACCCACTTGACTAGCATAATGACATCTAGATTACAAGCATCATCATATGAATCTCAATCATGTAAGGCAGCTCATGAGATTATTGTATTGAAGTACATAGGAGAGAGATGAACCACATAGCTACCGGTACAGCCCCGAGCCTCGATGGAGAACTACTCCCTCCTCATGGGAGCAGCAGCGGTGATGAAGATGGCGGTGGAGATGGCAGCGGTGTCGATGGAGAAGCCTTCCGGGGCACTTCCCCGCTCCGGCGTGCCGGAACAGAGACTCCTGTCCCCAGATCTTGGCTTCGCGATGGCGGCGGCTCGGAACTTTTCTCGTATCGTGGCTTCCTCAAGGGTTTTCGATGCAGGGGCTTTATATAGGCGAAGAGGCGGCGCAGGGGGTCGAAGGGGCGCCCACACCATAGGGTGGCGCGGGCCCAGCCCTGGCCGCGCCACCATGTCATCTGGGGCCCACAGGGCCCCTCTGGCGGCTCTCGGGTGTCTGGATGCTTCCGGGCAAAATAGGAACCGGGCGTTGGTTTCGTCCAATTCCGAGAATATTTCGTTACTAGGATTTTGAAAAACAGCAGAAAACAGGAACTGGCACTTCGGCATCTTGTTAATAGGTTAGTTCCAGAAAATGCACGAATATGACATAAAGTGTGCATAAAACATGTAGGTATCATCATTAAAGTAGCATGGAACATAAGAAATTATCGATACGTTGGAGACGTATCAATATGCCACGGCATACCCTGCGTCCAAGCCGTGCAAGATCTTTGATAGTTTAATGAGCTGAGCAATTAATCAAGATGAGTGATGTATATGTATACATGCGGTGCTAATACATGTGGCGTGCAGCCATGCGAACACTGAGCTAGTGCATGTAACCGATTGATTAGACATCCGATTGATTAATGCATTGGCTTTAGCCAACAGTCTACTTGCATGTTTTTCAAGATGTGCGATTTTGTCTCGCGTGTAAGCCTACAAGGCCAGCTATGGCCATGCACCATGACCTGATTAGATATCATGATTAATCAAAGGAAATATCTTGCTACTGTATATACGATTAATCAACTGATAATTAATCTTTGGTAGTCAAGTATATGATTAATTATATATATTTAGTGAGAATTCAGTTCAAAATTAGAGCACCCCGTCAACGGTGCATTTTTCAACAATTTACATTTTGATTATATGCAAAATCTGTTTTATTTAATCATTTTGACATACTCCCTTCAATCCAAATTAATTGACTCAACTTTGTCTAGATACTGATGTATCTTAGACAAGTTTGTTGAGTAGATACATTTATATCTAGACAAATTTGAGTTAATTAGTATGAATCCGAGAAAGTATTTTATTTAATTATTTTTATTAGGACAAAAGAAATTCAATAGAAACTCCAAAATTTTGTTGTGTCATACCCTTTCCTAAAATCCTAGGTCCGCCACTGCTTGTTTGTAAGGCAAAGAGGAAATCATATCATGGCTTATCATCATGGGTATAACCTTTTTAGCTAGATTTTGCTGTTTGGGATCTATGATCCTTTTAGTTGCTGCTCTCCAGTAACATTTTCCCTCTTTTTTATTACAGTGAAAAATACACAGCGAGGAAACCACTGTCCAGCCTAAAAAAATAGACCTCAGTTGGTTTGCTGAAATCGGCTCAAATAACGTGGCATTTAGTTATATAGTTTTATATTCGACCTGTTTGCTCAGATATGTTGGTTTACATTCATACGCAACCTGTTGGGCAAGTATGGACACAGCTTCAGTGACTTTCAGGTCAAAATTCCAGCGGTTGAGTGATTTTTGGTTGGATCCATTCCTGTGCGTTCGATCGGCTTTTGATGGCTGTTATTGAGACAAAGTCATGGCTGGACTTTTGACGCAGCTCCAGTGACGTTCAGGTCAAAAGCCCAGCGTTGACTTTGGTTCAATATCAGCCATCCAAAGCCAATCGAACACACATGAATGTATCCAACCAAAAATCACTCTACAATAAGTCGTTTCCAGACTAAAACAATGTTTATTCCCAAACTATTTTTTTTGAATCCGACCAATCTTTCCCGGAATGCAGAAGAAATATATAAGATTTACTGGAATGTTGTTCTTTTTACTGGACAGTTTGAATTTTAAGTTTAAAGTTGGTTGTAAAACATAAAATGAGGTTTATTGATAAACAATATGGCTGAATCTGATGAAACTCCCCCAGAATGCATAACCCGACATATAAGATTTACTGGATTTTTGTTTCAAAAACTTCTAGGCAGTACGAATTTTAAGTTTAAAATTTTCTCGTGAAACTTAAAATGGGTAAATTTTGGATCCATTCTCGTGCGTTCGATTGGCTTTTGATGGCTGTTATTGAAACAAGTGTTAATTGGTTCTATGCCACTCCTCAATTCACAAGTTGTGTTTATGCCATTACAAAAACTGAAGTTGTGTTTATGCCACTCTCAATTCTCAATATCCCCTTCTATATATGCCATTTTCAATACTCCACTATAATAAATATAGCATATCTATGATAGTACTCTATGATACCACCCACTATGCACCCATGTTCCAAACACCACTCCCGCTGACTGTACCTTATTGTATCGAGCGATAAGCTTGATGAGCAACCCAAACAAACAAACAAAAAGACTGTACCTTATTGTACTTGCTCTTACCCGTATCTTCTCTTTCTCTTTCATCGCGAGTGCAGCTAATTCAGTTAGTCTTCCAATGAATATTAATATTTTGTCTCAATGATTTTTATGAAGAACTAATTGAAGATTCATTTTTGAAAGATGTCATGTTTCGACTAACAATTAGCACTTTTGAATTCTTAGATTGCTTTTTCACACGATGCACTTCTTTTAATTTATTTTACCACATTTCAATGTGAACCTTGACCAAATAAATAGGACAACAATATCACGATCATATAATACATAAGCAGCATTGTTAGAATCGTGTTGGAAAATACTTTCTAATGATACCAGTTTTATATCAATTTTTTTATATACTTCATCCTGAAAAATATGTTTCAACTTCATCAAAACTTGCATGTATCTGCAAACTAAACTCATCTAAATACATGTATATCTACATAAAATTGAAACATCATTTTTAAATAGAGAGATATAGATTAATATTTTTTCGAAGATAAAATACGAAAAACAAGGGTGCATTGTTTATTGAAATGGAGTGAGTAGTATATATAAAATCATTTTAGTTGCCAATGATCATGTTGAGGGCCTCTATTTCTTGTTTTGCTCAGGCCCTCCGTATTCTCAGGTACGGCCCTGGTGGTCTATGAACCTGTATGTAATCTTATTACTTTTGGCTTCTTTGCACTGCTAATAGATCGGCGGAATTACGGCAAAAAAGAAGAAAGAATGTGTTGGTATTGTATTGCTTTCGATAGATCTGTTCGCCCCTCCCCCCAAGCATTTACAGATGGCACAAGAGATTCAAGGATGAAATTGCTCTCCTTGTTCATAAGGCAAAGAGGAAATCATATCATGGGTAGAACATTTTATATATATTTTGCTGTTTGGGATCTATGATCCTTTTAGTTGCTGCTCTCCAGCAACTTTTGTACATATTTCCCTCTTTTTATTAATAAAAAAATACAAAGTGGGGAAACCCAGTGGTCAGCCTAAAAAAATCTGTTCGCTAGGTAGCCGTAGTTTTGCACTCAGTTCGTTTGCTGAAATCGGCTCAAATAATGTAGCATTTATAGTTTTATATTCGACCTGTTTGCTCAGGTATGTTTGCTTACATTCGTAGGTGACCTGTTTGTTGAAATAGCTTATCGCTTCTCTGACCATCTATCTCCTCAACAGATGGACAGAACTTGGATATTATTTCACTCATTAAACACACCAACATATTTGAGTGGTATTGAAGACTTCATGAAGCACGTTAGTGATTTTACTGACGGCGACACGACAAAGGAAGTGATTTGTCCATGCCGCGTATGTTTGAATATTGGGTCCAAGCCTCAACATGTAGTCTCAGATCATTTATTCGTTTATGGGATGGACCAGACATATATCAGGTGGATTAACCATGGTGAACACTATGATCAGCCTGACATTATTGATCCTCTTTATTCTGATGGTTATCAGCCTGAAGATCTCGTCCAGGATGAGGCTACTGCTAATTTGTTACGGGATCTGTATCCATATGCAAGCCAACAGCCCCATGGTTATCACAAAAAGCCTCTTTTCCATGACCTGATAGAAGATGCTAAGCGCTTAGTGGCCCCTGGTTCTGTTGTGTCAAGATTCGAATTAATTGTGAAATTACTTCATGACAAGTCATACCAGGGGATTACCAATAAAGCCTTCAATGCAGTTGCGAAGACATACAGCGATGCACTCCCTGGGGCTGGACTGCCAAAATCCTTTTATGAGGTGAAGCAGTACATCAAGGTACTGGGACTTGGATATGAGAAGATTGATTTTTGCAAAAATAACTGTGCACTGTTTTGGATGGAGTATAATGACCTCGATGAATGTCCAGTATGTAAGGAATCAAGATGGAAACATGATGGAGCTGGTGGTAAGAAAAAGATTCCTTGGAAGGTTCTGAGATACTTTCCACTTGTACAAAGATTGCAGAGGTTGTTTGCTTCAGAACAAACATCTCGGGAAACAAGATGGCACAAAGAGATTCTCACGCCCGACCCTGATTTACTGAGGCATCCTGCTGATGGCGATGAATGGAAGCAATTCGACCTGGATCATCCAGATTTTGCTGCAGATCCAAGGAACCTGAGACTTGGCCTTGCTACAGATGGATTCAACCCATTTGGCAACATGAGCAACTCGTATAGCATGTGGCCAGTACTAGTTACACCTTACAACCAGGCTCCCTGGACATGCACCGATCAGTCGAACTGTATGATGGCCTTACTCATCCCAGGTCCCAAATCTCCTGGGAAGGATTTTGATGTGTTCATGCAGCCTCTTATTAGAGACTTGCAAACATTATGGGAGGGTGTCCCTACACGGGATGTGTGTCAACCTAAAGAACAAAATTTTCTATTACGTGCTGCTGTACTGTATTGCACCCATGATTATCCAGCTTTGGGCACTATGTCAGGCAGAGTAACATCAGGTTATAATGCATGTGTTCACTGTGATACTGATCAGCTGGCAGTGAGGATAATAAACAAGATATGCTATTGATACGTCTCAAACGTATCTATAATTTCTGATGTTCCATGCTCGTTTTATGACAATACTTACATGTTTTGTTCACACTTTATATCGTTTTGATGCATTTTCCGTAACTAACCTATTGACGAGATGCCGAAGTGCAGTTGTTTTCTGCTGTTTTTGGTTTCAGAAATCCTAGTAAGGAAATATTCTCGGAATTGGAAATCAACGCCCAACATCTTATAATTCCACGAAGCCTCGAACACCGAAGGGGCGAGAGGAGAGCACGGGGCCCACACGGGCGGCGCGGCCAAGGCCCTGGGCGCGCCCCCCTAGTGTCTGGTGGCCCCAGGTCCCCTCCGACTCCAACTCTTCGCCTATTTAAGCCGTCCTGACCTAAATCTTTGACACGGATTGACGAAACACTAGAAAACCTTCCAGAGCCACCATCGCGAAACTCCAATTCGGGGGACAGAAGTCTCTGTTTCGGCACGCCGCCGGGACGGGGAATTGCCCCCGGAAGCCATCTCCACCGCCATCTTCACCGCCATCGCTGTCTCCATGATGAGGAGGGAGTAATTCTCCCCCGGGGCTGAGGGCTCTACCGTAGCTATGTGGTTCATCTCTCTCTTTGTGATCTAGTTGTGTTACTCTGGTGATGTTATTAAAGTAGTCTATTCCTCCTCCATGATGTAATGTTGACAGTGTGTGCATCATGTAGTACTTGGCGTAGGTTATGATTGTAATCTCTTGTAGATTATGGAGTTAACTATTACTATGATAGTATTGATGTGATCTATTCCTCCTTTCATAGTCTGTCGGTGACAGTGTGCATGCTATGTTAGTACTTGGTATAATTGCAATGATCTATCATGCACTCTAAGGTTATTTAAATATGAACATCGAATGTTGTGGAGCTTGTTAACTCCGGCATTGAGGTGCTCTTGTAGCCCTACACAATTAATGGTGTTTGTCATCCAACAAGAGAGTGTAGAGTGGTTTTATTATGTGATCAATGTTGAGAGTGTCCACTAGTGAAAGTATGATCCCTAGGCCTTGTTTCCAAACATCGAATCTCCGTTTATTTACTGTTCTGTTGCATGTTTACTCGCTGCCATATTTTATTCAGATTACTATTACCACTCATATACATCCATACTACTTGTATTTCACTATCTCTTCGCCGAACTAGTGCACCTATACATCTGACAAGTGTATTAGGTGTGTTGGGGACACAAGAGACTTCTTGTATCGTGATTGCAGGGTTGCTTGAGAGGGATATCTTTGACCTCTTCCTCCCTGAGTTCGATAAACCTTGGATGATTCACTTAAGGGAAACTTGCTGCTGTTCTACAAACCTCTGCTCTTGGAGGCCCAACACTGTCTACAGGAATAGAAGCGTGAGTAGACTATTTTCTGGCGCCGTTGCCGGGGAGGTAAGGTAAAAGGTATTCACATCCTCCGACTACTAAGTTATTTCTTAGCATTGTTGCCGGTGTGTGAGTGCTCGAAGCTATCTCCTTTAGATTCTGCAATTTTATCTTTTTGTCTCTTGTTTTTATTTTCACTAGTTAGGCATAATGGAAAACAACAAAAAAATTAGTGAGCTTTTTAATCTTTTTCCTGATTTAGAATTGTTTGATGCGAAAATTAAAAAACCTATGGAACCTTATTTGCATGCTAGTAGCAATGTTATTAGTATGAATGCAATTACTGCTAATGCTATGGAGAAGTCTAAGCTTGGGGAAGCTAGTTTTTGTGATCTTTTTAGCTTCCCATCTTTAGGGGAGAAAATTTGCTCTGATAATGCTTTATCTCCCATATGCGATAACTCTAATAATGCTTGTGACATTTTAAATCCACCTACTGAAAGTATTCCTTTCAAGATACCCATGAAAATTATTGAACGTGTTGTGGATAACCGCTATGAAGGGGATGGAACTGTCCATCCTGGAGATCATTTACTCTCTTTGCATGAATTATGCGGGTTATTCAAGTGTGCAGGTATCTCTATGGATGAAGTGAAGAAGAAATTATTCTCTATGTCGTTGTCTGGTAAAGCGGCGCATTGGTATAAACTGCTGAAGGATGCGCATTCTCTTGATTGGAAGGATATTGTGCCTCTATTTTATTCTAAATTCTATCCTCCAAGTGAAATTCACAAAGACCGAAACCGAATATATAATTTCTGGCCTCATGATGGAGAGAGTATTGCCCAAGCATGGGAGAGATTGAAGTCTTTAATGCTCAAATGCCCCAATCATGAGCTTCCTGGTAATATTATCATTGATAATTTCTATGCAAGACTTTCTTTTCAGGATAAAACCTTGCTGGATACTGCTTGTTCTGGATCATTCACACGCAACAAAGAAGAGTTTAAATGGGACCTTCTTGATCGGATTCAGGAGAATACTGAAGAATGGGAGAATGACAAAGGTAGAGAGTCAGGTATAAATTATGATTATGAATGCATTGAAACTTTTATGGATACTGATGAATTTCGAAATATGAGTGCTACTTATGGTCTTGACTCTCAAGTTGTTGCAAATCTTTATAAAGCTTTTGCTTCTCATTTTGAATTGCCTAGGAAGAATTTTGATAAGTATCATGAACCTTTTAAAGACACTTGCATGAAGGATGAAACTGTTATTAATGATTGCAATGAACATGTTCAAACTTCTGAGAATGCTATTTCCTATAAGCATGTTAATTTTTGTGGAATACATAGACCTTGTGGAATTAATCAAATCGAAGATGAATATTGTATCCATCACAGAAATGAAAAAACTAGAAAGTGGTCTAGGGCTCTAGATGATCTTGGTAAAAAAGTTTGTGCCCTCTATCCTTTTATTTGTGAACTTTGCCATAGAGTGGGTCATTTTAATTTTCAATGCTCCTCCAATGATAATTCGAACCCCATGAGTGCTGCAAATTTGTATTGTGATGATGAAATTACTCCTAATCAGCATGATGAACTTACCTTATTTTTGAAGTGTGAAGAGTTATCAAGAAAAATTTCTTTGTTAGATATTAACGATCTTGATATTGATGATGTCCTGCATGGGTGTCTTTCTTATTGCATTAATAATTGCCATACAAATACTTACATACAAAATATTTTAGAAGATGACACTTTGCCAAAATATGATAGGACCGCTGTGTGTTTTGAACTTATTAATGAAAAGGAGGAATCCTCCCAAGTTTCTTCTATTGTTTCTGGAAATAAATCAGGTTATGTGGAGAAGCCTCCCTTCAAGCCTCTTCCTCCTAAAGAAGGGAACGAGGAGAAGGAAAAGAAGAAGAAGGGAACGAAGAAGAAGAAGAAGAAGAAGAAGGGGAATAAAAAGAAAGAGGTAACAGCATATCCCCGCGTGTATGAGATAACGATAGGTAACCGTAAGTATGTTGCTCCTGATGATTATTATGATAATGAATCTGAGTACAATGATCTTCCTATGCCCTTTACCCATATTAGTGATCATGATTTGGAAGAGCACACTACCTTTGATATTGGAAATCTCTTTGGTACTGATTATGAAAGTAATGATGTTAGCACTATTCATGTTCCCTCAAACGTTGATATTGAAAGCTCTAAGCTTGGGGATGTTGTGCTTGAAGATCCTATATTTGAGACCTTTACTTTTAGTGAAAATGATGATATTATATATTCTGGTTTAGATAATCGTTATAGAGATGGATATGACACATGTTATAATTATCCTTATGAAACTTGTCATAGTTATGATGGGATTGCCAAAAACCATTCCCTTAGTATGCAACTTGTTTACCATGTTCAAATTCTTGATAATGATCCTGCTCCAATTACTATTAATGAGAAGAGTTTTTCTTATGCCAAAAATAATGATACTTTTATGCACATGAACCATGATAAGAATGTTTTAAGTGATGGTTATATTGTGGATTTCATCAATGATGCTACTGAAAGTTATTATGAGAGAGGGAAACATGGTTATATGCATCTTAATAATATTAAGTTTCTCCTCTTTATGTTGAGAATCTTGAAATTGCGCTTGTGTTGCTTTTCTATGCTTGCCACTTTGTTCTTCATGAATCTATTTGTGTACAAGATTCCTTTTCATAGGAAGTGGGTTAGGCTTAAATGTGTTTTGAATTTGCTTCTTGATGCTCTCTTTTGCTTCAACTCTTATTTCTTGCGAGTATCATTAAAATTACTGAGCCCATCTTAATGGCTATAAAGAAAGAACTTTTTGGGAGATAACCCATGTGTTTATTTTGCTACTGTTTTGTTGAGTCTTGGAAGTTGTTACTACTTTAGCAACCTCTCCTTATCATGTTTTGTCCCAAGTAAAGTCTCTATGGTAAAGTTGATGCTAGATTTGGATTGCTGCGAAACAGAATTGTTGTCTGTCACGAATTTGCGCAGAACTCTCTGTAAAAAAATCAAAAAAATCTGCCAATTTACGTGCATGATCCTCAGATATGTACGCAACTTTCATTAGTTCTGAGTTTTTCCATCTGAGCAAGTTACGTGCCTCTGTAAAATTCGTCTTTACGGACTTTTCTGTTTTGACAGATTCTGCCTTTTATTTCGCATTGCCGCTTTTGCTATGTTGAATGGATTTCTTTGTTCCATTAACTTTCAGTAGCTTTGTGCAATGTCCAGAAGTGTTAAGAATGATTGTGTCACCTCTGAACATGTGAATTTTGATTATGCACTAACCCTCTAATGAGTTTGCTCTAAGTTTGGTGTGGAGGAAGTTTTCAAGGGTCAAGAGAGGAGGATGATATATGATCAAGAAAAGTGAAAAGCCTAAGCTTGGGGATGCCCCGTGGTTCATCCCTGCATATTTCAAGACTCAAGCTCTAAGCTTGGGGATGCCCAAGGCATCCCCTTCTTCATCAACTTATCAGGTTTCTTCTATTGAAACTATATTTTTATTCGGTCACATCTTATGTACTTTACTTGGAGCGTCTGTTTGTTTTTGTTTTGTTTGAATAAATTCATGCTTGTGTGGGAGAGAGACACGCTCCGCTGTTGCATATGAACACATGTGTTCTTAGCTTTACTTTTAATGTTCATGGCGAAGGTTGAAAACTGCTTCGTTCATTGTTATATGGTTGGAAACAGGAAATGCTTCATGTGGTAAATGGTATAATGTCTTGAATAATTTGATACTTGGCAATTGTTGTGCTCATATAGATCATGTTTAAGCTCTTGCATCATATACTTTGCACCTATTAATGAAGAACTACATAGAGCTCGTTAAAATTTGGTTTGCATGATTGGTCTCTCTAAGTCTAGATATTTTCTGGTTAAGGTGTTTGAACAACAAGGAGACGATGTAAAGTCTTATAATGCTTACAATATGTTCATATGTGAGTCTTGCTGCACCGTTTTATACTTGAGTTTGCTTCAAACAACCTTGCTAGCCTAGCCTTGTATTGAGAGGGATTCTTCTCGTGCATCCAAATCCTTGAGCCAAAAACTATGCCAATTGTGTCCACCATACCTACCTACCACATGGTATTTCTCCGCCATTCCAAAGTAAATTGCTTGAGTGCTATCTTTAAACAATTCAAAAGTTATTACCTCTTATTTGTGTCAATGTTTTATAGCTCATGAGGAAGTATGTGGAGTTTATCTTTCAATCTTGTTGGGCAACTTTCACCAATGGACTAGTGGCTTCATCCGCTTATCCAATAATTTTGCAAAAAGAGCTGGCAATGGGGTTCCCAGCCCCGAATTAATTAACTTTCATAAATTTACAAATAGACACTCCTCCATGGTATGTGATTGTTGGTCGGCACCCGAGGATTCGGTTAGCCATGGCTTGAGAAAGCAAAGGTGGGGAGGAGTGTCATCTAAATAAAACTAAAATAAAAGGCACTCCTTCATGGTATGAGATTGTTGGCAGGCACCCGAGGATTCGGTTAGCCATGGTTTGTGAAAGCAAGGTTGGAAGGAGTGCCACCCAAAAATAAAATTTCATGGGAGCCGCTCTTTGAAAGTTTGTCTGGCAAGGGGGTTAGAGTGCCCACTACCATTCGTTGACAACAACAAACACCGCTCAAAACTTTACTTTTTATGCTCTCTTTATGTTTTCAAAATAAAAGCTCTAGCACAAATATAGCAATCAATGCTTCCCTCTGCGAAGGGCCATTCTTTTACTTTATTGTTGAGTCAGTTTACCTACTTCTTTCTATCTTAGAAGCAAACACTTGTGTAAACTGTGTGCATTGATTCTTACATGTTTACCTATTGCACTTGTTATATTACTTTGTGTTGACAATTATCCATGAGATATACATGTTGAAGTTGAAAGCAACCGCTGAAACTTATATCTTCCTTTGTGTTGTTTCAAAGCTTTTTACTAAGAATTTATTGCTTTATGAGTTAACTCTTATACAAGTCTTATTGATGTTTGTCTTGAAAGTACTATTCATGAAAAGTCTTTGCTATATGATTCAGTTGTTTACTCATTATCTTCATCATTGCTTCGAATCGCTGCATTCATCTCATATGCTTTACAATAATGTTGATCAAGATTATGTTCGTAGCATCTCACTTCAGAAATTATCATTGTTATCGTTTACCTACTCGAGGGCGAGTAGGAACTAAGCTTGGGGATGCTTGATACATCTCAAACGTATATATAATTTCTGATGTTCCATGCTTGTTTTATGACAATACTTACATGTTTTGTTCACACTTTATATCGTTTTGATGCATTTTCCGGAACTAACCTATTGACGAGATGCCGAAGTGCCAGTTCTGTTTCTGCTGTTTTGGTATCGAAATCCTAGTAAGGAAATATTCTCGGAATTGGACGAAATCAACGCCCAGCATCTTATAATTCCACGAAGCCTCACACAGAGAGGGGCGGAGGAGAGCACAGGGGGCCACACGCCAGGGCGGCGCGGCCAAGGCCCTGGGCGCGCCCTAGTGTCTGGTGGCCCCAGGTCCCCTCCGAGTCCGACTCTTCGCCTATTTAAGCCATCCTGACCTAAATCTTCGACACGGATTGACGAAACACCAGAAAACCTTCCAGAGCTGCCGCCATCGCGAAACTCCAATTCGGGGGACAGAAGTCTCTGTTCCGCACGCCCGGGACGGATTGCCCCCGAAGCCATCTCCACCGCCATCTTCACCGCCATCGCTGTCTCCATGATGAGGAGGAGTAATTCCCCTGGGGCTGAGGGCTCTACCGTAGCTATGTGGTTCATCTCTCTCTTTGTGATCTAGTTGTGTTACTCTGGTGATGTTATTAAAGTAGTCTATTCCTCCTCCATGATGTAATGTTGACAGTGTGTGCATCATGTAGTACTTGGCGTAGGTTATGATTGTAATCTCTTGTAGATTATGGAGTTAACTATTACTATGATAGTATTGATGTGATCTATTCCTCCTTTCATAGTCTGTCGGTGACGGTGTGCATGCTATGTTAGTACTTGGTATAATTGCAATGATCTATCATGCACTCTAAGGTTATTTAAATATGAACATCGAATGTTGTGGAGCTTGTTAACTCCGGCATTGAGGTGCTCTTGTAGCCCTACACAATTAATGGTGTTTGTCATCCAACAAGAGAGTGTAGAGTGGTTTTATTATGTGATCAATGTTGAGAGTGTCCACTAGTGAAAGTATGATCCCTAGGCCTTGTTTCCAAACATCGAATCTCCGTTTATTTACTGTTCTGTTGCATGTTTACTCGCTGCCATATTTTATTCAGATTACTATTACCACTCATATACATCCATACTACTTGTATTTCACTATCTCTTCGCGAACTAGTGCACCTATACATCTGACAAGTGTATTAGGTGTGTTGGGGACACAAGAGACTTCTTGTATCGTGATTGCAGGGTTGCTTGAGAGGGATATCTTTGACCTCTTCCTCCCTGAGTTCGATAAACCTTGGTTGATTCACTTAAGAGTAACATCAGGTTATAATGCATGTGTTCACTGTGATACTGATCAGCTGGCAGTGAGGATAATAAACAAGATATGCTATATGGGCCATCGCCGTTTCCTTCCATTAGATCACAGTTTCCGAAAAAATAGAAAAAAATTGCAATTTATTGGTGATCAGGCCTGTAAAAAGACTAAACCGCAGCACTTTAAGAGTCACGAGTTGGAGGCGCACCTAGAAGCGGTCAGAAATGTTAAACCAGGAAAACCACCAGCCGCCACAGCAGGTACAGCAGAGAAGAATACAGAAGATGCAGCAGCAGTAGTAGCAGATAGAAAAAGGAAGAAGAGAGGAGATGAACTGAGTCTAGCAGCTACCAAAAGGAAGATGGGAGGTGAAATAGCAGCATGTACCAAGAGGAAGGAAATGGAAAATGATAGACCGAGAATATTTTATAAGCGCAGGACCACTCTTTGGGACTTGCCGTATTGGGCTGGTAAGAAGCTTCGGCATAATATTGATATCATGCACATGGAGAAGAATATATGTGACAGCATTGTCGGCACATTACTCAACATTCCATCCAAGACAAAAGATAGCTCAAATGCTAGGATTGATTGTGCAACATTGAATGTTAACAGGCACTTGCAACTGGATCGTAATGACAAAGTGAACAAAGGCAAGGAAAAACATTATAAATTTCGAGGCGCGGAATTCACATTGCCGATGCCTAAAAGGAGATTATTTTGTGAGTACCTCCGAGGTGTGATGTTCCCGTTCGGATTTGCTTCCAACATTGCAAATTGTCTCAATGCTGAAGGAAACAAGCTCCAAGGGTTGAAAACTCACGATTGTCACATCCTGCTGCAAAGGCTTTTAGCTATTGGCATTAAAGATTTAGTGAAGCCAAATATGTACAACGTGATTGCAGAGTTGGGAAGGTTCTTTAGGGAAATATGTAGTAAAACTCTAAGCAGAGCTGTTGTAGAGACCCCGTTGTGGCCCGATCTTGCGAATGACCCAAGAATCAAGGGGGAAAGAGAGGGAGAGGCGGAAGAACACGAAGAACGCGAAGAACACAACGCACACCAACCCGATACAACCGATACTTACCCTCGTGGCTCGATGGACCACGCCAATTGAATCAACCCGGGAGAGACGCGAAGTAGAATCCCGGAGTGAGAGATCGGTGTTGGGGACGGAGACCGGTGAGGGAGAGAGAGTGGAGCACACTAGAATCTCACTCACATAGATCCAATCATCCAACATGGGGTGCCTTGATACAAAGGGGATGAAACCCTAGGGAGACAAAGCTCAAAGTCATGTTTAAGCCTAAATCTTGTCTAACCAGCTATGGGGGCGAGCTGGGGTCTTTTATAGGCATACAAGGCGACCTGGGTCGAAAAGGTACAAGTGGTTGGGTCAAACCCGACGGATCCGGTTTGGGGCCGGTCAGACCGGGCTGTGGACCGGATGGTCCGGTCACGGGTCCGGTCGACCGGTCGCAAACCGGAAACCTCGCAGATTTCCGTCCGGTTGGCCTCCGGTACGATGCCTGGGTGCGCCCGGTCTGTGGCCCGGTCTGACCGGCCTCTGCGCCGGCCTGTCCGGTCTGTGGCCCGGTCTGACCGGCCTCTGGGCTGGCCGGCCTGTTCCTCCCTCCTCTTCTTCCTCTTCCTTCTCCTCTTCTTCCCTTCTTCTTCTTCCTTCTTCCATGCACCATGGGGGTTCCTTCTCTCTTGGTCCTTGTCGACGTCGGCACCTATAGACATCAAGATGATAGGCATGAGGTAGCATACCATTCAAGTTGGTGTTGAGATCGACCATAGAGAGGAAGGAGTTCACCTTGACATATATGGCGGGGGTTTGTGTTGTTGGTCCACTTGGGGGACTCCTTGGCCATGGTGTAGCGTCGACGATAGGCGGGGCTGCATCATCTCCCCCCCCTTGGGGAAGAGTCGTCCTCGACTCTTGCTCCTCCTCACCGATGAGGTAGACGGGAAGGACTTGTATAGGTGCCCTTGTGTCCTTAGGGATGCTCGTCGTAGTGCGGGCGTCTTTGTTGTAGTCCATAACGGGTCTCCCATGTAGTGGTGGAGGGGCCAAGTCTTGGTCGAAGAAGAACAAGGGGAAAAACAACTTGCAAAAGGAAAGCTTGTGGATGCCAATTTGGTGACCGGCGAACAAGAGGCTCTCAATCAAATACGAAGCATCAAGTCGTTTCTCCAAAAGGCATTGGGCAAAAATGGTGATCAAAAGAGTGTCGATGTATCCAAAATGTGGTAGGACAAAAATTTGTGCAAGTAAAAGTTTGCTTTGGAAGGTGTCAAAAATGTGGTGTGTAGCATTGTCCCACACAAATGGAACAATCAAAAGGCAAGTATCGGCGGCAAAATTTGGGGCAAAATTGTTATGTGCAATGGCAAAGCTATGGAGACCTCTAGCTTGGGAAAGTATGGTTGGCGTGAGCCTATTATGGGTTTCCTCAAGTGTCAAAGAATCCATTGCAAATGCCAAAGATGAAATGAGAAATCCAAAGGAGAGCAACTTTTGGTGTGACATGTGGCACAAGGTGCATAATGTGTCTCTCACATGTATGACATGGTCCTTGAGATTCTCGGAGTGTATGATGATCTCATCAAGACATACAACAACCATTGTGCCAACAAGATGTGTCAAGAGATGTTGCACAAGAAGCAAAAGAGGTGACGAGGAATTGGACCAAACCGGAAGCTCGTCAAGACATGGCAAAAGAGGGCGAAAGTTTTTGGGGACATACCCTTTGGTGTGAGTCCCGCGGGTTAGGTCCTTGATGGGGTAGCTCTCAATTGCGCGTTTTGTGAGCTCATGCTCCGTAGCGGTGGAAGTGGTCGTCCGGGTACCTATACACACAATAGCGAGAACAAAAAGCGTGTGTGCATGGTAGATGAAAACATCATCCATCATGATGTTCCATGTCTTGTGCACATCACCATTAGTGTCAAGCAAGATAGTATGAAATGCATGGCGATGGTGCATATGGCAAGAAGGTGCATTCATGGCATGTGGTAACTCATGATCATCAAAAATAGAGAAGGCTATGGGGGCCATCTCATGGACAATGAAATAAGCATTCTTGCATACCAAGCATAAGGAAGAGCAATTGTTCATAATCTTGGATGCAAGGATCATGGAATAATGCAAACATGTGGGGCAAAGCATGCGGAAGCTAATGTCATCATTTTCAACATTATTGCAAGCAAGCGGAGCAAATATGAAAGTTTCATAGCATGGCATGTTCATGGTATCACAATCAATCAACTCCACATGATCAACAATGTTAGGAAGCAAAGCATCACATGGGAATATGAAAGAATCAAGTGACGTAGCAAATGTATCATCAAGATCATGCATGCGCTCATAAGTCATCATGTCCACTAGTGGGATCATGGCATCATCAACACCTATGTTGTTACCTTTGAAGGCCGACTCATGTGATGTAGGTGTTGTGGAAGTGGGAGGATCCATGTGGTCGACATGTCCATCTTGGAGCAAGCATGGTGAGATATCATCGTCTTCATGCACCATGTACATCTTCTCCATGAGCGGGAACTCGTCCTCCGTGGAACCTAGTGCAACATAAGAAGACACAAGCGAGGGAGAGGTTAATGTGTTAGCAAATGCGATGTCCTCCATGGACCTATCATCTACCTCTCTCAACTCACTTTGTGTATCACTCATGTCCTCCAAATGGAAGCACTCAAACTCACATATGGGGTGGAAGTCACTCAACTCACTATCACTCTCGCTCAAGTGGGCTAAGTGGCTCTCATGCTCACATGGGGTTGGTACCAACTCATCAATCAAGCATGTAGGAGTAGGTTCGACTTGCTCATCTCCATGCGCCTCCGTGGTTGAAGGGAACTTCCCATGCTCAACCATCTCAACTCCATGCGCCTCCATAGGTGAAGGGAGAATCCCATGCTCACCATGCTCAACTCCCTCGCCTCCTAAGTCGTCCTCAAGTGGTGGCATCTTGGAGACTTGTGCATTGAGCTCGTCGAAGTAGAGCTTCTTGGCGCTTGGCGTTGTGCATTGCCATGCCATGTGACCCTTGGCCTTGCACACCTCACATAGGAGATTGGGACATTCCCGTGGAAGGTGGCCTTGTTGCTTGCACTTGTAGCATCGGAGTCCATAGGCATATGACGATGTAGGGGCCATTGTGGTGGTGGCACAAGAGATAGAAGTCGCCTTATGAGGAAGGTCTTCATGTCGAGGCTCTCGTCTTCTTGCCTCATCACCATGTCTTGAGTGGTGTCGTCGAGGATCATGTGTGGAAGGATGTCGATGTAGACCATGAGGTGGTGGTGGTCGACGACGATCATGAGATGGTGTGAGTCGATGACGGTCCTTGCCATGCCTAGATGATGGCTCATGTTGGGGGCGCTCTTGATGCTCCATATGATGTCCGTGATGTCGATGATCTTGTGCATAGGCACTCTCATGATGGCGCCTTGTGGAGCTCGGAGAAGTGTGTCGATGCCGAATATGTTGGGGACGCTCTTGATGATCCACATGATGATGCCATCGTGGAGGTCCTCGATCTTCATATGTAGCTCCATTGGCCAAGTAGGGGTAGGTGGGAGCATCGGCGGTATGCATGGTGGGGTCGATGTCGTCCTCGTGGTGGTGCTCCACCATGTCGTCCATGCTTGTTGAGCAAGTGTCGATGTAGAGCTCGTCGATGTCGTCCATGTTGGCGATGCTCGCGGAGCCATAGTCGGTGTAGAGCTCCTCGATGTCGGTCATGTTGGCGATGCTTGCGGAGCCATAGTCGGTGTAGAGCTCCACATGTTCCTCCACATCCGCGGTGCTTGAAGAGGCATCCTCCTCGAAGTGCTCCGTGTACTCCTCCGTATCCTCGTCTTCGCTATCCATGTTAGCACGACAAGATCTATATGGTGTATGTTAGTGGAAGAACACTACCTCGCAATCTTACCGTGGTATGACAAGATTGGGGTGATCCAACAAACCGAGTGTTAGAACAATTGTATCGGGCACTCACACAAAGACACACGCAAAAGCTAGCAAATATGGTGGTAGGTGAGTGTGGTGGAAAGCCAAAAGATGAAATCCAAAATCAAGTATGTTGTTAAGGGTGGGTGAAATCCAAAAACTCAAATGTCAAAGCGATGATCACTATAAACACGGAAAAGATATGGAACTCACACACGAGATGAATTTGGTTAGTGCGACCAAGGAATGAGCGGAAAAGTGTATGAAGCCCGAAAGCAAGGTTGCTCGGTGTCACACTAACACAAGGAGAGGTCAAAGCTTTGGTTGCAAATGATGAGACAACAAGATTCACACGTGGCCTCTCTTCTCTTTTCTCTCTTTTGCTTAAAAGCTTTTTCCTCTTTTTGTATTTGGTGGCACTTGCACTCTTTGTGTATTTGTATGTATGATGGCACTCGCACACTTTTGCTCTATGGTGCACTTGCACTCTTTTTGTGTTTTGGCGGCTTTTTCTCGCACTATGTTAGCGTTAGCTCGCTTTTGCTATCTTGCCACACGAGTTTTGCTTAGAAGCTTGACTCCACACTACACACACACCTCACAATCGGGGCCACGTGCAATGTCTCGCAACACTAGATAAGCAATGCTCGATAGGATAGATCGCAAAAGAAGAGGGGTTACAAGGGTAGAGCAAGTTATACCTAAGATGTTAGGCGGTGATGAACACGCAACTTGCGATGACGGCGGTGGTGTCAAGAGTACGTTTGCAAGTCCGGGGTGCCGAGGATGTCGTCGCTTGCTTCGGAGCTGCGGGTTAGTTTCACAAACAAGGCACTCAAACCGGAACAAGCAAACACAAGTTAGCGGATAAGATGGGTCAAAGTAGCTCGGCGGTGGTGGCGGTGGTATGCCGGTGGTGGGTGGTGTCGATGCCCTTGCGGTTGCGGCGGAGGTTATGGGGCCGCGGTGATGTTTCCCGGTGGTTTTGGGAGGGTGGCGGTGGTTGCCGGCGGCGGAGAGGGTGGCGGTGGTTGGCGGAGGTGGTGGTGGAGGTGGCGCCCGGTTGGCGCCCGGTTGACCAGGCCCTGGACCGGCCTGCCCGGTCTACAGCCCGGTTGACCAGGCTCTGGCCCGGTTGGCGCCCGGTCTGGCGGCCGGTTGACCGGCCCTGGCGCCAGGCTGTCCGGTCACTGGCCCGGTTGGCGCCCGGTCGACCGGATTTCGCGGGGCACAGTTTTTCTCTCTCCTGTTCTTGAGGCAAACCAAGCCAAATCGACCCAAATCGAAGGAAACGATGGAATTGGGGGCTAGAAAGTGGGGGAAATAGTAGATCAAGCACCTCAACACCAAATCCATGGACCAAAACCACTCAAAACGCAACCAAATCGCAGATCCATCCAAAGGCAAATTAGGGCTATTTTTGGGGAATTTTTTGGAAAATTTTTAGAGGGGAAATTGGGTGGGTGGAGGGTCAAATCCGCGGAAACCAAAGGCTGCTGATACCATATGATGAGGTCTAAGACCCCGATTGTGGCCCGATCTTGCGAATGACCCAAGAATCAAAGGGGGAAAGAGAGGGAGAGGCGGAAGAACACGAAGAACGCGAAGAACACAACGCACACCAACCCGATACAACCGATACTTACCCTCGTGGCTCGGTGGACCACGCCAATTGAATCAACCCGGGAGAGACGCGAAGTAGAATCCCGGAGTGAGAGATCGGTGTTGGGGACGGAGACCGGTGAGGGAGAGAGAGTGGAGCACACTAGAATCTCACTCACATAGATCCAATCATCCAACATGGGGTGCCTTGATACAAAGGGGATGAAACCCTAGGGAGACAAAGCTCAAAGTCATGTTTAAGCCTAAATCTTGTCTAACCAGCTATGGGGGCGAGCTGGGGTCTTTTATAGGCATACAAGGCGACCTGGGTCGAAAAGGTACAAGTGGTTGGGTCAAACCCGACGGATCCGGTTTGGGGCCGGTCTGACCGGGCTGTGGACCGGATGGTCCGGTCACGGGTCCGGTCGACCGGCCGCAAACCGGAAACCTCGCAGATTTCCGTCCGGTTGGCCTCCGGTACGATGCCTGGGTGCGCCCGGTCTGTGGCCCGGTCTGACCGGCCTCTGCGCCGGCCTGTCCGGTCTGTGGCCCGGTCTGACCGGCCTCTGGGCTGGCCGGCCTGTTCCTCCCTCCTCTTCTTCCTCTTCCTTCTCCTCTTCTTCCCTTCTTCTTCTTCCTTCTTCCATGCACCATGGGGGTTCCTTCTCTCTTGGTCCTTGTCGACGTCGGCACCTATAGACATCAAGATGATAGGCATGAGGTAGCATACCATTCAAGTTGGTGTTGAGATCGACCATAGAGAGGAAGGAGTTCACCTTGACATATATGGCGGGGGTTTGTGTTGTTGGTCCACTTGGGGGACTCCTTGGCCATGGTGTAGCGTCGACGATAGGCGGGGCTGCATCAGCTGTTGTAGAACGTCTTAAGGTGGACATAGCAGTAATCCTGTGCAAGCTGGAGCTGATATATCCTCCAGCCTTCTTTGATGTGATGGTGCATTTGGCTGTTCATCTACCTGATGAGGCACTTTTAAGAGGTCCGGTACAGTATGGATGGATGTACCCTATAGAACGTCGACTGTGCACTTTCAAGAATACAGTTAGGAACAAAGCTAGACCGGAGGCTTGCATTGCAGTGGCGTATATTGCTGCTGAAGCATATACATTTGCCTCAAGATATATTCCTGATATTGAGACCAGATTCAACCGGGGTCGCAGAATTTTGGAAGTTGGAGGATCTGTTTTTAATCATGGTGTTGAGCTAATAGGAAAGAGGACCGAAAAAACATTAGAGCAGTCTGAATTTGAACAGCTGTCTTGGTATGTGCTGAATAATGCTACAGAGGCTGATGAATATGTTAAGTGAGTACTATGCACACGAAATACTCAGTTCCTCGCATATACTATGAACTTGTATCAAAATGAAATATATTCAGCTGACTTGGCTATGTTTTGCAGGTTGTACATGGAAACGAATGGAAAGCTATCGGCACGTGGGAGTGGGTTTCAGGACTGGTTTGAGAAATATGTAAGATGTTCAATTGCACTCTGACTTGTCTATGTGTTTTCACATGAGATGACCTCTTGTCTATTTTGTAATCGTAGATCTCGAAACTCCATGCGGAGAATCCAGGCGCTGTTAGTGCTGATCTCCTTGTCCTATCACGTGGTCCAGATAAGAGGGTGTTGGTAGCTGCAGCTTGCAATGCCAATGGTGTCCATTACAGCTCCTATGAGCGTGAACAACATTTGAAGACACGAAATAGTGGCATCACAACCAGTGGAGATCACTTGACAACCAGAAAGAAGAGATCAGAGTCATTTGACCATTATGGTCACATAGAAGAGGTTATTCAGTTGTTCTATAGTGATAAGGTTACTGTCCGATCTGTGGTTCTATTTAAGTGTTATTGGTACAACCAAGATCCAAACAAGGGCAAAGGTGCCAGAAATGATGGGTATTTCATATCAGTTAATACTACTGCTCAGTGGTACAAGGATGATCCTTATATTTTGGTACCTCAAGCGGCCAAGGTACTTTTCTTGGAAGACAGATCTAGAAAAGGATGGCAGTATGTGCAAAAGTTTGTGGCAAGGAACATATATGATTTGGATGAGAATGCGGATCCAATAATTGGTGCCCAGCAAGATGATTTCGCTGGTTGTATGCAAACTAAAGTTGCTGACATTGATGAAACCTCGTTGGATACAGGTATCCCTGCACATGATGGAGAAGTAGATTTCACTGTTGAGGTTAGCATAGTCGACAAAGAGATGGATAAACTGAAGCTACCTGGTGAATCTCAGGAGGAGAATGGACACGACGAGCAGGATGAGACCATGCACGAATATCAGAATGAAGACGGAGGTGATGATGATGATGATGATGATGATTAGACTCTTGTCTCTGTATCATGCTGTGAGATGAAGAACCATGATTTGTTTTGATTTTTCTATTTGGAAAATGTATGAGTCCTGAAGACAATTATCTGTTGGATTGTAATCCCATGATGACTAATTATTTATGTTTGTTGTCCTACTAAAAGTTGGTCAAACTTAATTGTGTGGAAGTAATCCCATGCTGTTTGATTCATAGGGTCATATCCCATAGGAAAATAGAATGATAATAGATCAAACTAATGCAGAATATCTTATAACCACAATCAAATAGAATTTCTCTTGACATAGGATTCAAGTTGGCATGGCATCCCTATCATACAGGGTTTTTATTCATACTATGCTACAAATCGAAAATAAGATGGGTCAGCACTTTATCGCGGCAGATAGGGCAGCTGGCGTTCGTTACAAACCAGGAGAAGATGCACTTCCTATGGAACGGGTGTTTGCATCCCCGGAGACGCACCGTTGTGCGCTGCGACAGCCCCAGCATGCATATGCTGCAGTGGCCGTCCTCCGGCGCAACTAGGACCCAACTGTCCTGCAGCGCCGGCAAGTTGACGATGAGCCGGTGGTCCACCCTAAGGGTGAGGTCGAAGTGGAGGCCACCGAGCCGACGACACGCCTGCTGCCACATCAGGTGCATAACATCGTAAGGCATGATGATGTCCCACTCCTCCTCCGTGAGGTTCAGGTTCTTGAGCAGCCATACACGGGCAAGAATCTCGCGCATAGTTCGCACGACATTGCCCCCACTACGCAGCTCCCTCGGAGGCAAGCCAAGATCCAGCACCACCTCTTCGCAGGGTGTAGTGGTGATATCGTCCTCATCCAGTGGGGCAGGGAGGGGGCCGGCCATCCTCCTGAGCTCGTACGTCCTCGAGAAGAAGATGTGCACTGTCATAGTGTACGGGGACGCCTCGCCCTCGCCCACGGCCGGCGGCTCGCCGACGGAGAAGTCGGTCGTGCTTGCCGACACACGGCAGGCACGGAAGACATGTGGGCCAGACTCGATGATGCGCTCGCGTGAGGAGCGCTCTAGTAGGGGCGTCGCCGCCATTGGGGATTCTTCGGAGGGCTGTAGACTGGCGGCTAGTCGACGGTGAGGTGGTTGGTGTGAGATCTCTGGGATGAGGCCAGGGGAAGTGGGCGAAGTGCTCGGGACTAGGGACTGCCCTCAACTTTCCGCAGTAGTATGATAATAATTGGTGGACGAGGGAGACTAGTCCAGAGACTACCCAAAGTTGATAAATCATGTTCGAGGGAAAATGCCCAAGATTTATTATCAAAATTCAAGCTAATTTCGCCGATTTTGTTCTGCCGTTCATTAGACATCATCCAACGGCCTTGGTCTCTGGGATTCGCTGCTACAGTGTCATCTACTATTTTCTACCCAATTCCAGAAACATCCATAAAGCTATAGATAGCTTTCCTGCTTGTTGGCCCCACCCCATTTTTTTAATCTTTTCTTCCTTATCCCCTTCGCTCATGCTAGCAGCTACTTGCAGCCATTGCTACACCAGCGAGGTGATCTCTATGATAGGCACGGTTTTAGTAAGACAGCAAGTTGTAGATAGCTAACCATGAGACACATGCCTCTCTGGTTGAGACTGAGCTCGCTCTTGTGATTGGGCTCCAATGGTCGAGGTGAGTCACAGCTGCAATGACAGAGGTTTGTGCTGAATTAATTAGCACAGAGGCGTAACTAGCACTAGATGGAGAAGGCATAGTACACATATCGGACACGAAGTCGCGTCTGGCGAGCAGCTCGCATTCACTTGCATCAGTGCGGTACAACAAAGATGATGAAGAAGGATTGGAGCTTTGAAGGTAGTCAGAAAAGTTACAAAAAATAATACGTGCAAAACTTAACCTGTATAAACGCACATGCATGGATAATTTTACATTTCTGCATGAGAAAGACATGTCAATTTTCAGTAAGACATGGTTTGATTTGTCAAATTTGATGCTCCTTAATGCATTTTAAGTGAAAATTACAGGTTTATTCATTATAATTGCCGATTTTTAACGTTACGTGCAGCTGACTAGCAAACTATAAGTGTGTGATTGCTTGCTTCCAAAATAAGGATATGTAATCATTTTGTATAAGGTAGTACCAATTAGTCGTTATATTGCAGAACTTAAAGAGTTTTGAGAGATTCAACTCGTTGCTACTCCATAAGAATGGTCATGTTGACAAATTTGATCCAGTGTTGAACAGAGCCAGAAACATTTCAAAAACTTGAGCATGGAAGAGGCTAGGGGTAAATGCCCCAAGGCCAGCCGAGCCTATCGTAGGTGCCGTCCCGAGGAGGAAGTACCTTAATTTGGGGCGCGCGCGGACGCTGCGGTACCCCGAGCTCGAGACGCCGCCGTACCGGTAGCTCGACCCGCGACGAGGCGGCGGCGGCGGAAGGTAAAGCTCCTGCTGACAAACATATTAGGCACAAATGGGCAACCTTCAGTAACCCATGTTCCATTTTTTTGTCAGGATAACCCCATGTACCACCTTCCCAATAGAAAAAGTACTGTTCAACCTTCCCCTGTTGGGCCCAATATTTCACTTTTGGGTTGCCAAGGAACATCTACATGGTAATTGTTATCGGTCTACTTGATCCGGCTGTCGAAGCCCAATAACTACAAATGGGCCTTTCTGCTCATGCAATTTCGGCCCTTTTCTAATGAAACACAGATTGGCAAAAACACGGAGATTCTACATAAAAGTTGTTTTTATTTATTTTAAATTATTGGGTTCCAATTTTTGAAACTGCTCATGCCCAATATGAAAATCCTTGATCGCTCCATACCCACATGGATAACGGTATTTTTAATAATTCATAAAGTGGATTTGAAATTTAAAACATATCCTAATAATTCCATGATTTAATCTATCAACTTGCAAGATCTTGGAGAGAAAGAGCTTGTATTAGTCTGCAGAATCCTCAACGTTTCAAAGGCGGCAGTGGATCAAAACAAAAAAGAAAGTAGCGAGAAATTAGTGGTAAAAAATAACTCCAAGAAAGGAAACTTTTATTGTTCATAGAGGATGATATGTGGGACCCATGAGCCAGCAGCTTACTCAACGTTTCAAAGGCGGCAGGAGATCGAAAGAAAAAGGCAAGTGACCAAGTATCAGGAGCCAAAAATAATCCAAGAAATGAAACTTATTGTACATAGAGGATGACATGCGGGTCCCATTTTACAGCAGCGGTTTCAACGTTTCAAATGCGGTTTGAGATCAAAAGAAAAAGAAAGTAGCCAGGGGGTAAAAAAACTCCAAAAAAAAGAAAGTTGATTGTACATAGAGGGTGACATGCGGGTCCCATGAGTCAGCATCTTACTCAACGTTTCCAAGGCGGCAGGGGATCAAAAGAAAAAGGAAATAGTCAAAAATCAGAAGGTGAAAAAAATCCAAGAACAAAATTTTTATAGTACATAGAGGACTACATGCGGGTCCCATGAGCCAGCAGGTTCCTCAACGTTTTAAAGGCCGCTGGGGATCAAAAGAAAAAGCAAATAGCCAGAAATTAGGGGTAAAAAATAAATCCAACAAAGGAAAGGTTTATTGTTCATAGATGCTGACATGTGGGACCCATGAGCCAGCAGCGTCAAGGCAAGTGACCAAAAATCAGGGGTAAAAAAATCCAAGAAACTTTATTGTACATAGAGGATGACATGCGGGTCCCATGAGCCAGCACCTTACAACGTTTCAGAGGCGGCTTGAGATCGAAAGAAAAAGGAAAGTGACCAAATATCAGGAGCTAAAAATAATCCAAGAAAGGAAACTTTTATTGTACATAGAGGTTGACATATGGGTCCCACTAATACAAGCTCTTTCGCTCCAAGATCTTGCAAGTTGATTGTACATAGAGGATGACATGCGGGGCCCATGTGTCAGCAGCTTACTCAACATTTCCAAGGCGGCAGTGGATCAAAAGAAAAAGGAAATAGCCAAAATCAGAGGGTGAAAAATAAATCCAACAAAGGAAAGGTTTATTGTTCATGGAGGCTGACATCTGGGACCCACGAGCCAGCAGCGTCCTCTACGTTTCGAAGGCGACTGGGGATCAAAAGAAAAAAGGCAAATAGCCAGAAATTAGGGGTACAAAATAACTCCAAGAAAGGAAATGTTTATTGTTCATAGAAGCTGACATGTGGGACCCATGAGCCAGCAAAGTCTTCAACGTTTCAAAGGCGGCAGGGGATCAAAAGAAAAAGGAAGTAGCCAGAAATTAGGGGTAAAAAATAACTCCAAGAAAGGAAACTTTTATTGTTCATAGAGGATGACATGCGGGACCCATGCTCCAGCAGCTTCCTCAACGTTTCAAAGGCGGCATGAGATCGAAAGAAAAAGGCAAGTGACCAAATATCAGGACCCGAAAATAATCCAAGAAAAGAAAACTTTATTGTACATAGAGGATGACATGCGGGTCCCATTTAGCAGCAGCGGTCTCAACGTTTCAAATGCGGCTTGAGATCAAAAGAAAAAGAAAGTAGCCAGAAATTAGGGGTAAAAAAACTCCAAGAAAGGAAAGCTTTATCGTTCATACAGGCTGACATGTGGGACCTATGAGCCAGCATAGTCCTGAACGTTTCAAAGGCGGCAGGGGATCAAAAGAAAAAGGAAATAGCCAAAAATCAGAGGGTGAAAAAAACCAAGAAAATGAACTTTTATAGTACATAGAGGATGACATGCGGGTCCCATGAGCCAGCAGGTTTTTCAACGTTTCAAACGTGGCATGAGATCGAAAGAAAAAGGCAAGTGACCAAATATCAGGATCCAAAAATAATTCAAGAAAAGAAACTTGATTGTACATAGAGTATGACATGCGGGTCCCATTTAGCAACAGCGGTATCACCGTTTGAGAGTCGGCAGGGGAACGAAAGAAAAAGGCAAGTGACCAAATATGAGGTGCCAAAAAAAATCGAAGAAAAGAAAGTTTTATTGTACATAGAGGATGACATGCGGGTCCCATGAGCCAGCAGGTTTTTCAACGTTTCAAACGTGGCATGAGATCGAAAGAAAAAGGCAAGTGACCAAATATCAGGAGCCAAAAATAATTCAAGAAAAGAAACTTGATTGGACATAGAGGATGACATGCGGGTCCCATTTTGCAGCAGCGGTCTCAACGTTTCCAAGGCGGCACAGACCAAAAGAAAAATGAAGTAGCCAGAAATCAGGGGGTGAAAAAAATCTAAGAAAAGAACGATTTCAATTGGGCTGCATCTGGACATCTGGGCATTCGAACTATCCTGCTGGGCCTTTTGACTCGTACAATTTCAGCCCACTCCAAAACATGATAGTTCGGATTTTTCAAAAAAAAAAAGGAAAGTCCTATGCTTCGCAAAAACAAAAAACAAGGAGATTCGGCATATAAATTTTTTTATGTAAAAATAAAGATTTAATTTATCTGTTTGAAATAGCTCAGAGCGCAATACATTGTTTATTGTCTGCAAAATAATCAAGATATCACATTTTTCTTGTATGGGGAGGCTGACATCGGGGACCCATTAGCCAGCAGCGTCGTCAACGTTTTAAAGGCGACAGGGGATGGAAAGAAAATATAAACCAAAAATCTGTTGGTAAAAAATCCAAGAAAAGAAACATTTTCGTTCTAAGAGGATGACATGTGGGACCCATGAGGCAGCAGCATCCTCAGCGTTTATTGTTCATAGAGGCTGACATGTGGGACCCGTGAGCCAGCAACGTCCTCAACGTTTTGAAGGCGGCAGGAGATCGAAAGAAAAAATAAGCCAAAAATCATTTGGTAAACAAAATCTAAAAAAAGAAACATTTACCGTTCTGAGGGGATGACATGCGGGACCCATGAGGCAGCAGCATCCTCAACGATTCGAAGGCTGCAGGGGATCAAAGAAAAAAAAGAAAATATCCAAAAATTAATTAGGGGTTCAAAATAAATCCATCAAAGGAAACTTTTATTGTTCATAGAGGATGACTTGTGGGACCGACCTGCCAACAGCGTCCTCATCGTTTCAAAGGGGACAGGAGATCAAAAGAAAAAGGCAAATAGCCAGAAATTAGGGGTCAAAAATAACTCCAAAAAAGGAAACTTTTATTGTTCGTAGAGGATGACATGCGGGACCCATGAGCCAGCAGCTTACTCAACGTTTCAAAGGCGGCATGAGATCGAAAGAAAAAGGCAAGTGACAAAATATCAGGAGCCAAAGATAATCCAAGAAAAGAAACTTTATTGTACATAGAGGATGACATGCGGGTCCCATTTAGCAGCAGCGGTCTCAACGTTTCAAATGCGGCTTGAGATCAAAAGAAAAAGAAGGAAATAGCCAGAAATTAATTAGGGGTCAAAAATAAATCCACCAAAGGAAACTTTTCTTGTTCATAGAGGATGACATGTGGGACCGACCTGCCAACAGCGTCCTCATTCTTTCAAAGGGGGCAGTGGATCAAAAGAAAAAGGCAAATAGCCAGAAATTAGGGGTCAAAAATAACTCCAAGAACGGAAAGTTTTATTGTTCGTAGAGGATGACATGCGGGACCCATGAGCCAGCAGCTTACTCAACGTTTCAAAGGCGTCATGAGATCGAAAGAAAAAGGCAAGTGACCAAATATCAGGAGCCAAAAATAATCCAAGATTTATTGTACATAGAGGATGACATGTGGGTCCCATTTTGCAGCAGCGGTCTCAATGTTTGAAATGTGGCTTGAGAGATCAAATGAAAAAGAAAGTAGCTAGTAATTAGGGGGTCAAAAAATCCAAGAAAAGAAAGTTGATGGACATAGAGGATGACATGCGGGTCCCTTGAGCCAACAGCTTACTCAACGTTTCAAAGGGGATCAAAAGAAAAAGGCAAGCCAAAAAACAGAGGGTGAAAAAATCCAACAAAGGAAACATTTATAGCACATAGAGGATGACATGCGGGTCCCATGAGCAGCAGGTTCCTCAACGTTTCAAACGTGGCATGAGATCGAAAGAAAAAGGCAAGTGACCAAATATCGGGAGCCAAAAATAATTCAAGAAAAGAAACATGATTTACATAGAGGATGACATGCGGGTCCCATTTAGCAGCAGCGGTATCACCGTTTGAGAGGCAGCAGGGGATCGAAAGAAAAAGGCAAGTGACCGAATATGAGGTGCCAAAAAAATCCAAGAAAAGAAAGTTTTATCTATACCTAATAATAAAAGCAAAAGAGCTTCTTGTTGGTCCATTTTTTTCTGACCCTAATCTACACTACTTAAAAAGGAAGAACGGGTTCCGTATTCTGCCATCTCTCAATACGTCAAATTTTTCGTCGTCAACCAACATTCCCGTCGCTGTGCATTTTGCACTTTGGTCCCTTGCAGATTGGAGAATTAACCCACAGTCCTTTACCTCACTTTGGTGCGAGACGAGAGCTAGGGTTCCGCCGCCAGCAATCCCCTTCTCTTCCTCCCGGGCGGCCGCCGCCAGACTCCATCATACCACCACATGCGCTGGCGCCACCACCTTCCTCGCTGCTGTACGTGCGGGAGGCCGTCTGAGTTGCGCCAGTGTCTCGGGGAAGGGTCACCGCCGCCAGACCAGACCGAGGAGGAGGGGCTCCACGGGAACGACGCCGTAGGCAGCCCCTACGCATCCTCAGTCTGCGCCCGCGCCGGCGAAATCCGCTGCGACACAGACCAGACCGAGGAGGAGGTCTTCAACGCAGGGCCCCGGGTACCCATCCCCGTCCCTCCTCCTCCTCCACATCGTCCTATGCATCTTCCCCGAGCTTAAGCCGCTGGCCACCGCTCAGGCTTGATGTTGCTGCCGGCTAGAAACGGCAACCAGCTCCGGGGCCATTTTCACGTCGCCGTCGGCGACCTCGTCTGCATCCACCAGCCCGCTTGCTGGGAAGGTGAGGACCCCGTTTCCATCACTTTTGTTTCCTTCCTGATTTGGTGCGCTCTAGATCGGCCAAGAGCTGGGATTACTCCCCCTAAATAATCTGCTACATTAGAGACCAGTAACAATATTTAGGGCGCGGCCCTTCAGGATCTCGCAGACTGATTCATGGAGGCAGAACACTGCTTAATCTTATTAGTTGTTCTGAAGCAAAATCTAAAAGCAAACTATGGTCATGTACAAAAATAATTATCGGGTTGCTCTGTGTCACTGTAAGGCGATACGTACACGGAATCCTATTTTTGTGAAATCATAGCGACAGGGATTCAAATAATTGCAAGCTCACAGCGGTGAATCAATACTCACAAACAAGCCACGGTGATCAGATATATCGCGAGTTGCTGACAATTTTTGCTCTGTGGAGTGAGCTTTTCTCGGTGCCAATCATGCATCAAAGTTATAGCACAACTCGTTGACACATCCCTGGATTGCAAAAGTAGTTTGCTCCTGTTCTGGTGATGGAGAAAGTGAGGAGGATACTGAAGTGGTTGAGGTTAGTAGATGTTTTTCTTCCTTTGTCTTACCTACTGTATCATGCAAGAATCAGTTTAATCTAATGCAAGCGAAAGTGAGGAGTATTATGTTCTCTACTTAAAGAAGAATGTTTGGTTGAACAAAGTTTAAGTTACCGTTTCCCCTTTTGGATATGCTCGGATGGGGCAACCAATCCAGTTTTTTATTTTCGAAATGGGGATCAGCCCCTGCCTCTGCATCGGTTAGATGTATGCAGCCTTTATTTCTAACCAATCCAATTTTAAACTGATGATGAACTAACCTTTCATGTACTTCTGGGAGATGTTGTGATAAGAATTGCAGTAGTGTTGTCCTGACTTCTTGACTTCAATATTTTATTGAATAGCAATCTTTGCAGCCATGCTAATTATTGAAGACATCGAACTGTGTAAAAGCAATTGGTGTAGGCCTTCTAAAAGCAATCTATGCAGATAACAATGTTGTTGTCTATTTTGTAAAGCAGGTTTGGCTATCTGACCTTGTATAAATTATTTTGAAATTTATTTTTTGGCATTAGCTTACTACCACATCATTTGTATTGTGGAGATTGAAGATGTTAAGGTCTCAAATGCATTTTACTGTGTTTGTAATGTGAATCCAGCTTTATGTGATATATTCTTGGCAGTTATTTAGCTAGCCAGTCTTATTCTCAACAGTATAAACAGGCAAACAATAATAACTACACTATATTGCCATATATTTTTTATTTTTGGCTCAATATTATGTTCCCGGAGATTTAATGTTACTTTCTTCCAGGATTAGAAAAGTATACAAGCACATATCCAACTCATAGTCAACTGTATAACCAACATGGATCATAAACACACATAGTCAGTACAGCCTATACAACCTATTCACACCCTACAGTGAAAAAGCTACAGAGGCATCAAATCCAACAAATGTTGGTCACTATAATCCTAGACAAATGTTGAACACAAATGCTGATCAAAATTCCTGTAGCTTGTTCACTTGACAATTTATTTTCAGAGAAATTGCAACATTTCTTCAATAATGATCAAGTTTCTGAAATATAGGGAAGTCTGAATCCATGTACCTTCTTATTCTCTAGATAGAAGAAGAAGCACGCGCGAGCATGGGCGACACTTAGGTGGTATGGTGGCCGGGTTTTTGTCACCGGAGGAGCTACGATAACGAGCTGGAGCTGCCGGCGAGACCGCGATAGTCAAGCCAACGAGATGGTGAGACCGTGAGAGTCAAGACGGCGAGCCCGGGAGCAGGTCTTCCCCTCCCTGCCGCCCCTGGCCGCGGTGGCGATGGTTCCCTGCTAACCAGGCAGGTGAATGAGGTATTAGAAAAACATGGAACTGAGCTGATTTATTTTGTGTAGGTACATAACTTTGGGCCTACTTGAACCTCATGTTTTCTATTTTGGAGGAAGTACATCACTTCATTCAGGTATTCCCAAAAGGTTGGGACAAACCTACTGTTGTGATATTCCCACTATTTAGGCAATGACAGATGTATATGTGGTTCTAATTTGTCTATTCATCATGTTCTAATGCCCGTTGATACGAGTGTTGCACCTCTAATTTGTTCAAGCATCCTAAGGGCATACAATTTATTGCAGAGAACTCTTCAATTTCAGAGAAGAATATTTTGGAACACATATCAAAGAAGAATATATACTCGTATTGTCACAGGTATACATTGAATTACTTCTCTATGCTTGATTAAGATTATTGAGATTTACTCATATTGTCAAATTGATTATTGAGAACATGTACCTTCTTTAGAGAGTAATAAGTACCAGCACCAAGTACACTGGAATGTTGCACCATGATTACTAACACATGACTAATTTTTTTGGTCTGAAGATTAACTTTTTCTCCTTTCCTTTTGTGTTCAGTAATTTCTCCTTAGTTTTTCCATTTTTTGTTTCTCTTTTAACTTTTTCCAGCTTACACGTAGGTCCTGGAAGATGTTTGTTACACTTATATATCATGTACTGCATTGTTTCTTGAATCTAAACCTGTCACAATTTAGATCATGGCTTAATTTGTTCGACACTTGAATATTGTACCTTTTCTACTCACGATGCTTCATTTTCAGTTTGTTTCATAATGTTTCATATGGCAACTGCGGAGGTGGAATTGGCCTACGATGTATCTCTACTATATTAAAAGGAGGAATGTGTTATGTTTCCTCCGGTCGGAGTTTGGTCCTACACATTTTCGATATGACCATTTTGCCCTCCCACCAAAACTCTACTTCGTCCAACCTCCATCGCCAAACGTCGTGCCCAACCCGGTCGCTCATGGTTCCTCGAGTCTGCGGCCGCCGCTGCTTCCCTCTAGCAACCCAGCGCCGCCCGCCACCTTCCACCATGGATCCTGGCCGAGCTCCCCACCCCTTCTCCCCCATGGATCCCATCTCTTCGCCACCATGGATCACGTCTCTTCACCACCATGGATTCCGGACCTGTACCCCACCATATACATGTAGGGGGGGTATCAATGCTAGAGCGCCCATATCCCTTCCACAGCCGCCACCGCTGCTCCCGGACGGTTTGGTCCAACAACTGGCCCATGCTGCTCCAGCGAAGATGTGGCCGGCGCGCGTCGCTCCTACCACACATACCTGCGCTGTCGTCTGTCGTGCCTCTTCCCACGTCGCCCGCCATCACGACGGCTCGCGCCACCGAGTCCGAGCACGAGCAAGGCGACGGTGCTACGCCACACCCTCACCCCCAATAACCGCGACGGCTGGGGCAACCACAAGCAGGAAGCGGCAGAGAGAATAAGGGGCCAAGGTTTGTTGATCTTGGCGCGATGGATGCGTTGCTGTATGATTAGCACTTCTCCTGCCCTACCCTCGCCATCAAGGTAATCTATCTTTAATCCTCTCCTACTATCTTTCTTTTGAATCAATAATTTTGGGCGAATTAGGGCAGGGAGAGGCAGTATATAGAGGTTTTGGTTTCTCTGGGGTCTGTGGCAGAGATTGACTGAACGCGTGTTTACGGTTGATTCACACGGCACTATCCCTCATTTCCTTTTCTATTAACACATCATTATTAAAAAAAAAAACCGTGTGTGTGATATCTGAGAAGTAAAAGGTGAGTAGTAGGAATTGAAACATTGTTTCTAATTTTTTTTGTTAGTAGATGTAGATGAATCGAATCACGGTTTATAATTATTTTGTGCTTAGTCAAGCGTACCACTACATTGTGCAATCTGAATGTTTTGTACTCTGAATTTTGTAGAAAATGTAGCGATTTGAGCAGCGAGCCTCATCTTTCATGCCACTCCTCATAGCCCCTACACCCTCATGGCAGGCCTAGATCACTGAGGTATTTTATATGTTCCATTGTATCTTATTTGAGCAGATCATTAAGCTTCCTCAGAAATTCAGAGATTTTAGTGGAAGATCATTTGTTTGTGTGCATAAACATCCAGTCTATACAAAATATTTATCAAGAAACTTATCATGGACACTTCATTTTCTATCTGTGTCGCCAAATGATTGAGATTGGGGAAGGCATTGACTGGGCAGTGGGTGAAACATTTGCTTTTGCAATCTAATTGAGCATAACCATGCCAGGTTAAGTGGCCAGGAGCCTAGGATGTCGAGAGGGGTACATGCAGCCACCTCCATTTATCATCATGAACAGGAAACTGGAGATAAGTACTAACCACTTGTCATGAACCAAAATGAGGAACTGTTGACTGTAAGTAACATGCATGAATTACAGTCTGCTAATTTTCCAGTTAGGGGTGCATATGGATTACTTAAGTCATTAGTGATAATAGTTTGACAGGGGGCGTGGGATATGTCCAGTTATACTTTATTACTAGATTCTGGAGAGGAGAATTGACCATGCACTTTTTTTTCTAGAGTTTCGAACATAACAATATTGGGTCCATTTGGGATGGCAAAGCTCCAATGTAGATTCGTCCTCAGAGTTGTACTGCAAAATTACTGGTAATGTTTGCTGATCCATTATCATTATTATTTTTTTGCGGAAGAAGACAGTGATATTAATACTCCGTTCTTACAGAACGATCCAGAAACCAAAGCAAAATTACAAAGAAGTCCTCCTGGATCCCGTTAGTGCCGACGCCCAGGAGCTGTCGGTGGCGGGCCGCTGCCGCTGCTCCATCTTCGCCTTGGATCGGAGCGAGCCCCATCGCAGCTGGGGAGTCGCCGAGCACCGGATCCATGGATCCTATGCCATTATCATTATTTTTAACAGCTGATTTACTGTAACGAGTTTATCATCCGATGATCTGTGCAGCAAAAGTGAGATGTGTACCAGACATATTGGTCAGAGACAGAATTGTGGCTACATGTTAGAAAATTTCGGAGCATTATAATATACCGAGTTGATGTAGATAAATATATAATAATTAAGGAAGCATCATCAATACTGAGATCGGAAAATTAGTAGACCAAAACATCACAGAGATATGGCCGTGCACTAAATAATGTTGTGAACCTTTTATTTATACCCGTACCTTAACGAATTACTGATTTTAGAGGTGCACTTTACCGAGTCATAAGCTTGTCATCTGATATTAAGTATTTAATTATGTGCAGATGTTCTCACTTCATGCGTTTTCCTTTCATGATTGATCTGGCTTTATTGTGACCTGATATGCAAGAATTTGAAATGTTCAATTCCTTGTTTGAATTTTCTTTTTGGGCTTTGAGTTCGGTCATTCAATGGAAAACTCAAACTAACAACTTCTACGGGAAACACAGTTTGGTGATTTTCCAGATGGAGCTCAACTGATATTTAACAAGTTTATCAGTAGTTTCTTAGATCATTTTACTATTGCTTTGACAGACTGGGTTGTTTCTTAGATCTTTCCAATCAGGCATAATATGTAGTCACATGTTCTTTGCTATTATATGTATAAGATTGAGATGGATAGTATCGCATGATTTTAGTTGTGTGATAAATAAAGTGGAGTTTATTTTTTATCCACACATTCTAGGGCCTTGTGCATGCATCCATTGCACTTCATTCTCAGACATCATCTCATGTTTGCTGGATGTAAGGATATGTTAGTAGGCCAGGTTATCTAAACCTCATCATTGCAGAAGTCGTGGTACCTCAATGCACAACAATGATGTCTTGTTATTGGGTTTAGTGTTATCATGCTATAGTACATTATGATATCTCTAATTTATTTTGAATTTTCATAGTGAGTTGTGAATTATATATGTGAATTGAAGAATAAAATTTGAGAACCCGTGGCAACGCACGGGCATTTATACTGGAGTAGTTTTTATCTAAATTACAAGCCCTGCCACCGGCAAGTTAAAAGGAAAAACGTTTCGTAGTCCGTCGCCTCCCCTTGTCCGCACGCGCAGGCCCAAATATCTTGCTCGGTGGTTGTTCTCCTTTCTCAGCTCATCCTCATCGCTAAATCCAGCCCTTTCCCAGACAACGGCAAAGCTTCATGGTGGCAGGCCATGGCCGCCGCCGCAGCTCCGCTGGAGAGGGCTCCGTCGCTCTCCATCATACAGCCCCATGGCTTCACAATCCCGCGCAACGACGTTCTTGGCGGCCATCACTGGCAGCCCCAGCCCCTTCACCCCCTGCCCGAACAGCGCCGATTTCGTGGAGCCGCCTCCGCTGGCGAACTGCTTGACCCCGTTTACGAGCCGTTGCATCGCCCGCGCGAAGGCAAGAGAAGTGGCAGGGGATCGGAGTGAGGGTGGAGGGTAGGGCGGGTGGACGAGGCAGAAGCGATGGAGGGTGTGGCGGACTTGTCGCCTTGTGGATCGAGATCGAGGTCGCAATCGATGCGTGGGCTCAGAGGAAGGTCGGCCGTGCGGTTAGACTCGAGTCTAGAGCAGATGCCGTTTGGTTCAAGGGGACAATGCGGTTCTTTGGGAACCGATGGAGAGGACCGGGAGGCAGTAGTGCAGGGGGAGAAGAAAATAGCGTTTGTTTCATTCTGTCCATGGCCAGCGTGAAGAAACGAGAAAATAGAGGAGCGGCTATCGAGAAGAAAAAACAAAGCCTCCACTGTCGCCTATGACTGCTCACGGTGGTGTTCGTCCATGGCCGGGTGAAATAAACGCGGGGATTAGTGGATCTGACCTTCAGAGGAAAGGAGCAGGTCGCCCTGTGCACGATTCAGCCCCCGGCCATGACATGGAGAATCCACAAGAAGTATAAGGACAGAAGAAATTATGTCAGGGTATTGATGAATCGTGAGGCCGGTAATCCTTCGCCTCGTACTTGCAGATACACCTATAAGGAAAAATATTTTAAATTCATCTTAAAATGTTTAAAAATTTTGAAAAAAAATCTTAGTGTATGTCCAGATATCTTATGTTAGCTCATATAACAGTTTTGAAGGAAAACAAAAAAAAAAAAGCGAAAAAACGGTTATAAAAAACGGTTCACACATTCGATGTGTTTTTGAACAAATCTAGCTCGATCATGTTTAATTTGTTTATCTAGCTCGATCATGTTTAATTTGCTTTACACTAAACATAAGGCTTATGTTTTTTTAAATTAAAATCAAGTAAAGTTAGACCGAACTTTCAGAAGAATCTATAAAAAATATGATATTAATTCATTTATTAATTTTTGTCAATTTGTAATATCAAATTATACTTGATTTTTATTGTACCGGTCATTCTTTTATTAGGCATCGTTTGGAAAAAAATATTTTATTAGGCATTGTGTCGGCCCCAAACATGGTTCTTTATCATCAACGAACTGTTACTCGCAAGCTTTTGTAGCCACGATGACATGACTTGGCCAGGGTAGTTTCACGATCACAAGCGAAACAAGGGCTATGTCTGTTTTGTCAACAAAGGAAGATTGTGGTGGCTGCTGCCATCGAGAGTACGGGCATAGCATGATGGTGGCAACGCTTACACAGATTATCACCTTCAGGCGGCCGACATCAATGGTGCAACCGTGAAATGGAAACAGGGCACATATCGAGATTTATTTCATCCTGGTGCAACACAACTATCATTTTCTTTGGACTGATTTATCCTACCACCAAATTACATATAACGCACCACAACTTGTTTTAGATGGGTAGGAATAGGTGTTCTTCCGCATTTCGTCTGACCTTTTTCTCCCGAGCACCCAATGCCGCCGCAATGCACTCCATCTCTACATCACGATGCATGTCCAGGATGAACCACGACGACTCACGAGTAAGATCCGCAGGCACGAGACGGAGCGTGTTGACTGGGTGCCACAAGTTAGATACAAGGGAGAGAATTGCGTAGGTGACAGAAGCAACCTGAGGTGGCCGAACACGTGCATGAGAGAGGGAGGTGGGCCGGAATAGGCCGCCGACATTGAGTTGGCGGTGGCCAAGATGGGCGACGCGGGCAGCGATAGTGCTGGAAGCCGATGGGAGAGAGGGAGACGCGGGGCTGGATCGTGGTTGGTCGGGCCAAACACAAGAGGAACTCAACAATGTGTTTTATTCCGCAGCAACGCACGGGCATTGTCCTAGTAGTACATAGAGGATGACATGCGGGTCCCATTTAGCATTAGCGGTATCAACATTTGAGAGGCGGCAGAGGATCGAAAGAAAAAGGCAAGTGACCAAATATGAGGTGCCAAAAATAATCCAAGGAAAGAAAGTTTTATAGTACATAGAGGATGACATGCGGGTCCCATTTAGCAGCAGCGGTATCACCGTTTGAGAGGCGGCAGGGATCGAAAAAAGGCAAGTGACCAAATATGAGGTGCCAAAAATAACTCCAAGAAAAGAAAGTTGATAGCTCATAGAGGATGACATGCGGGTCCCATTAAGTCAGTCTCAACGTTTCCAAGGCGGCACGGGATCAAAAGAAAAAGGAAGTAGCCAGAAATCAGGGGGTCAAAAAATCCAAGAAAAGAAAGAATTTTGTTTCATAGAGGATGACATGCGGGACCCATGATCCTGCATCGTAAACGGCTTGATCGGAGAGCGTTGAACGAGATGGCGCGATCGAGAAAAAAACAATGCTAGAGAGGCTGCCATCTGGGCCCTACATCCCTGGGCGGTGCGGATTTGCGTTGACTCGGCCGGCGAACCCGAGAATTCGCGATGCACCACGTCCCGGGCCACCATACGCGACGTTTTGGCCGCTTTCGTCGGGCTAGGTGGCCTCAAAAACGAGAAAAAAAGTTTTGACATGCACCACGGAGGGACCAAAAATCGTTGGCCACGGTGCACCAGCAACCACGATGCGACTTCAACTTCGTCGGCCATGGCAACTTTTCTTGTAGTGATAGTGCATCACAAATTTATGATTTCATGCTTTGCTTTGCCAATTTCGATGTTTTCTAACCAACTTCTCTTTGATTTCAAATTTAGGTCAAACTATTGGTGCCTGGTATGTGTTCTACTTGAATTGGATGCAGCGCGCGCACATGTTTTGCCATTGTTTGGGCTTCCACACATCTTTGGGGCATCCAAGTATTTAAGTTAGCTTGTTTTTTTTGAATTGTAATTCATGTACCCTTCCTCCCAATTTTTATGCCCATTTGAATCTTGGTCAAATCATAAGTTTGACCAAGATTTGAACAAGTTTAAAACATGAAAATGAAAAGGTAAGCCTAGATCCTTCTTAGTCACTCTAAAATGAAGCTTTTGGGAGGTGTTTGAAATTTCCATGTTTGAAACCCAAAACCACTTCTCTTCATGCTTGACTTCATAAGACAGAGTTTAGGGTTAGAGGCTAGATATATGATTTGTCTGGTTTAAATATGTCTAGACCTTGTTTATCAACTTGAATGCCTTACTATATGACATAAGAAGACCCTGCTTTTTGGTTTTTCATTTTTTTTTTTGAATTTTTATGCCCATTTGAATCTCTTGGTCAAATCCTAGCTAGGTTTGACCAAGATTTAAACAAGTTTAACACATGAAAATGATAAGGTAAGCTTGTATCCTTCTTAGTCACTCCAAAATGAAGCTTTTGGGAGGGTTTTTGAAATATCCATGTTTCAGCCAAAACCACTTATCTTCGTGCTTGACTTGATAAGGGGTTGCCCGATCTTCTCAGTAAGCGACGGGTGGTGATGAACACGATGGTGTATGCAGCGGAGGGAATCGATGATATGGTGTAGATAACTTGTATGACGCCGACGAAGTCTCTCGATTGATTCCTGTAGCCAATGCAACATATCTCAACCCTGCAAGATATTCGCAACTCCACACACTTGCGCACGTAGCCGCCGACCACGAAGCGATAAATTGCAATCTTCTAATCCCCAATGGAACAGCAGATCACACACAAACTTTCAGTAGCATAAAACTCCAGATCGATGCGAATTGGAGAGTAGTATTCAATAGTTTTGCAGAGCAAACAACTAAGAACAAGGGTTTATCTTAAACATGGTCTAAAGCAACTTTGGGGGCGTCCTAGGGACTTATATAGGCGTCCAGGACGACCTCAGGTCGAAAAGTACGAAAATAACCGACCCATAATAGATCTGGTCGAGACAGACTCGGACTCGGCCGGTCTGGGGGCTGGTCGACCGGGCCTGGGACCGGGCCGGCCGGTCTAGACCGGGTCTGGGACCGGGTGCTGACCGGACGAAGCGTCAATGCTCCCAGGATGGTTGCCCGGTTGGCACAAGCGCAGAATCCGGTTCTGACCGGGGCGATCCGGCGTAGAGGCCGATCGACCGGGCCTGGGACCGGGTGGTCCGGTGCCACGGCCGGTCCGGGGACCGGCGCCGGCTGAAGAACTCCTCCTCTCGCGCATGCCTCCCGCTCCTCCCTCGCGCGTCCATGGGATGTCTTCACGTCCAGCTCCATGTCCAGCTTCACGTCCAGCTTCTTGTCCAGCTGCTCCTCTCCTCCTCGTGCGATGCTTGGTTCCTCCTCATACCTGATCATACATAAGTAATACGACTTAGGCAGTATAAAGTTCTCATCGATCAAAGTATCGTTTAGGAACAAGTTCACCTGTTGTTTAAGTAGCTTCGCACGAGCTCGTGTCATTGGTCCAATCCTAACTTCATTGGACTTGAGCTTCACAGCTTCATCTTCATCTTGCAATGACGGAGGTAGTAGTGAGGTAGGGATGTCCTCATCATCTCCCCCCTTCAAAAGGCGTCGACCTCGACGCTCCAAGGTCTTCTCCGTCATATGGTGTCAAATCAGCAACATTGAAAGAATTACTGACACCAAACTCATCATCTGGAAGATCTATTGAGTATGCATTATCATTGATCTTGGCAAGCACTTTGTAAGGACCAGCACCACGAGGAAGCAACTTGGACTTCCGCAGCTTTGGGAACCTATCCTTGCGAAAATGTACCCAGACCAAATCACCAGGCTTGAACAACATCTCCTTGCGCTTCTTGTTCTTCCTTGCAGCATTGCTCTTGCCTTTCTTCTCGATCAACTCTTTAGTCTTCACATGAATTTTCTTCACAAAATCTGCCCTCTTGGATGCCTCCATATTAACTCGCTCATGTATGGGCAAAGGCAACAAGTCAAGTGGAGTAATGGGTTTGAAACCATACACCACCTCAAAAGGACACAGCTCCGTGGTAGAGTGTACCGCCCTGTTGTAAGCAAACTCCACATGCGGCAAACACTCTTCCCACTCCTTCAGGTTCTTCTTGATCATGGATCTCAACAGTTGTGACAAGGTTCTATTCACCACTTCAGTTTGACCATCAGTTTGGGGATGACAAGTAGTGCTGAACAGCAGCTTCGTCCCCAGCTTTCTCCAAAGCGTCTTCCAGAAGTAGCTCATAAACTTGACGTCACGATCAGAAACAATAGTCTTCGGAACTCCATGTAGACGTACAATCTCCCTGAAAAACAGGTTAGCAATATGTGACGCATCGTCGCTCTTGTGGCAGGCAATAAAATGTGACATCTTAGAGAATCTATCCACTACCACAAATATAGAATCATGGCCTCTTTTAGTACGCGGCAAACCCAACACAAAATCCATACTAATATCCTCCCAAGGTGTAGTAGGTGCCGGTAACGGAGTATACAAACCGTGAGGCTTCAACTTGGACTTGGACTTGTTGCAAGTAATGCATCTCTTCACATACTTGTCCACGTCCCACCTCATCTTTGGCCAATAAAATTGGTCAGCTAGCATGAGTAGCGTCTTCTCACGCCCAAAGTGACCCATCAAACCTCCAGCATGTGATTCCTGCAATAAGAGCAAACGCACAGACGATTCTGGAACACATAATTTGTTAGCTCTAAACAAGAACCCATCATGTATGTGATATTTTTCCCATGCTTTACCAATAGCACACAAGCGATATGGTTCAGCAAAATCATGATCAGTGGCATACAAATCACATAGTATCTCTAATCCAGGAATTTTAACATCAAGTTGAGTTAATAGCATATTCTTCCTAGATAAAGCATCAGCAACAATATTATCTTTTCCCTTCTTATGTTTAATAATGTATGGAAAAGACTCAATGAACTCAACCCACTTAGCTAGACGCTTATGCAAAGTAGATTGGGCTTTCAGATATTTCAAAGCTTCATGATCAGAATGTATGATAAATTCTTTTGGCCACAAGTAATGTTGCCAAACCTCAAGAACTCTAATTAAAGCATACAATTCTTTATCATATATAGGATAGTTCAACTTAGCACCAGAAAGTTTCTCAGAAAAATATGCAATTGGGCGACCCTCTTGCATCAACACACCACCAATTCCAATACCACTAGCATCACATTCAATCTCAAATTGCTTATTGAAATCAGGAAGTGCAAGCAACGGTGCAGAAGTTAACAATCGTTTCAGTTCATCAAATGCATGATCTTGGGCTGCGCCCCACTCAAAAACAACACCCTTTTTAGTCAAATCATTCAAAGGTGCAGCAATAGTACTAAAGTTGGGCACAAATCTTCTATAAAACCCAGCTAGACCATGAAAACTTCTTACTTGACTCACATTCATGGGAGTAGGCCAATTTTGAATAGCTTCAATTTTAGACTCATCTACTTCTACTCCATGCTTAGAGACAACATAACCCAGAAATATGACCTTATCTTTGCAAAATGTGCACTTCTCAAGATTACCATAGAGTTGATTATCACGCAACACTTGCAAAACATGTCGAATATGTATAGTATGATCAGATTCATTGCGGCTGTAGATTAATATGTCATCAAAATACACAACCACAAATTTGCCAATAAAATCACGCAAAACATGGTTCATCAATCTCATGAAAGTACTAGGTGCATTAGTTAAACCAAAAGGCATTACTAACCACTCATATAAACCAAATTTCGTTTTAAAGGCTGTTTTCCACTCATCCCCTTCTTTCATCCTAATTTGATGATAACCACTACGCAAATCAATTTTAGAGAAAACAGCAGCACCACTCAATTCATCTAGCATATCCTCTAAACGGGGAATAGGATGACGATATCGAATAGTAATGTTGTTTATCGCTCTACAATCTACGCACATACGCCATGTACCATCTTTCTTAGGAACTAGAATAACAGGAACAGCACAAGGACTAAGGCTTATGCGGATATAACCTTTGTCGAGTAGCGCTTGTACTTGCTTCTGTATCTCCTTCGTCTCTTCGGGATTTGTGCGATATGGCGCCCTATTGGGAAGCGAGGCGCCGGGGATCAAGTCAATTTGATGCTCAATACCACGTAGCGGTGGTACTCCTCCGGAAACACGTCGCTGAATTCCTGCAACACATTAGAAACACCAAGAGAAATAGGGGTCATGTCATTAGAAACCAAAACATCACCCTTGTACATGAGCACAGGAGGCATGGCTGTTGGATCCTCACTAAATTCTCTCATGTCCTCTTTGGTGGATAATAAGACTAAGGAATTCACTCTCTCACTTTTCGTTATATCACACACGGCATTAAAATTCTCTCGCCTATATAGAGATGCATCTTCCAAATTTACTTCAATCTTCTGACGAGACTCATTGACAATTTGCTGTGGTGACATTGGCTGTAAGTTGATTTTCTTGCCCTTGAACTCCAAGTAATAGGTATTGGCGTGGCCATTGTGTTGCACAGAACAGTCATATAGCCATGGCCGGCCCGACAATAAGTGACACACCGTCATAGGAACCACATCAAAGTCAATGGAATCCTTATACGGTCCAATCTCAAAATCAACACGCACCATGTGGCTCACCTTCATCTCACCATTATTGCTCAACCACTGAATATAATATGGATGCGGGTGCGGTAGATACTTCAGTTTCAGCTTGGCACATAACTCTTTGCTTGCTAAATTGCGACAACTTCCGCCATCAATAATAACCTTGCAAGCTTTATCAGGACCAACAAGTGCCTTTGTTTGGAACAAATTGCAGCGCTGCGTAGATGCACTAGGCTGCACATTGAGAACACGCTGTGACACAACTATAGTTTGAGCTTCTGAAGGATAAGCATCAAAACTATCGTTGTCATAATCATCATCTTCCGGAGCATCCGGATCAGCATCGTCTCCAGTTTCATATTCATTGTCCTCATTAATGATCATAACTTTGCGGTTAGGACAATCCTTCTTGAAGTGACCCTTGCCACCACATGTATGACAAACCATATCACGGTTGCGCGCTGTAGACATACTAGAACCAGTTCCACTTGCTGCAGGGACGGGCCTCTTTGTGTTGGACACATTGGACACCGGCTTGCTAGACGAAGAAGGAACATCCGTAGGACGCGTAGATGGCGCCGTGGAGGGTGGCGGCCTAGGCGTGTAGCGCCCTGCGCCTGTAGCACGGCCCCTCTGTTGCGCTTCTTCAGCCAACTGTGATTCAGCTTCTCTTGCATGATGTAGTAGCTCATTCATTGTAGTGTAGCTGTGATGACGCACAATGCCTTTGATATTAAACTTGAGCCCATTGAGGAAACGCTGTAGTGTCATCTCCAAAGACTCACGGACACGGGCACGCTGCATAAGCATCTCCATCTCCATGTAGTAAGCATCAACTGTCATAACACCTTGCTTCAATTGGGTCAACTTATCAAACACTGAACGCAAGTAATTGGTAGGAACAAAACGAGCTCTCATTGCCGCCTTCATAGTACGCCATGTGATAATAGGCAGCTCACCATCTTCTTCGCGAGCACGAACAAGTCCATCCCACCAACGCAATGCGTAGCCATCAAATTCAGAGGAAGCAAGTTTGATCTTCCTATCTTCAGTATAGTCATGTAATCTCCATAATCTCTCAATTTTCAGCTCCCATGTAAGATATTCTTCAACATCCGTAGTACCTTCAAACACTACAAGAAAAGTTCTGATAGACAACGTCTCAAAATCGTCCGCTAAGGGGTATTTTTCGTCGCCTATGGGCCTAACCCGACGATATGGGTTCTGTTGTGGAAACTGCGTCAGGCAAAGTCCAACGACGTTTTTTTCGGTCCGTCGCGCTTGGGCGCCCTTCCGCCACGGAAAATCGGACCGTTGCGCAAGTGTTTCCGGGAGCCCGTTGACTGCGACGTCATGCAAACGACACGTGGGAGACGCAGATTCGCGTTAACGGCGTTAACCAGCTGAAACCCCGTGGTAGATGGTAGGCCCACACGAGGCCTGCCACGTCTTAAGCGGGCCGGGCCAGTGACATAGTTTGACCGGTCAACTATATAGCTGGGCTGGTCCATTAGTTACGTGGGCCTAACCTCTAAGGTTGACTGGTCAAAACTTAAATGGGCGGCCCATTTAACATGTGGGGTCCACCTACCCGGGCCGGCCCAAGAATCAAGTCGGGCCAACACAGTGGGTCCCACTTTCTGTTAAAGGGCCGGCCCATTTAGTGTGTGGGGTCCACCATATAGCAAGTGGGCCGGGCCAAAAACACGGGTGGGTCCCACTTTCCGGTTAAAGTCGGCCCATTTAGTATGTGGGGTCCACCATATAGCAAGTGGCCGGCCCAACAAGATAGTGGGCCGGGCCAAAAACAGTGGGTCCCACTTTCTGTTAAAGGCCGGCCCATTTGGTGTGTGGGGTCCACCATATAGCAAATGGGCCGGCCCAACAAGATAGTGGGCCGGGCCAAAAGCACAGGTGGGTCCCACCTTCCTGTTAAAAGGTCGGACCATTTAGTATGTGGGGTCCACCATATAGCAAATGGGCCGGCCCAACAAGATAGTGGGCGGGCCAAAAACACGGTGGGTCCCACTTTCCGGTTAAAAGGCCGGCCCATTTAGTATGTGGGGTCCACCATATAGCAAGTGGGCGGCCCAAGATAGTGGGCGGGCCAAAAACACAGTGGGTCCCACCTTCTGTTAAGGGCCGGCCCATTTACCACGTGGGACCACCATATAGCAAATGGGCTGGCCCAACAAAATAGTGGGCCGGCCCAATAAGCATGTGGATCCCACTATCGTGTAACCGGGCCGGCCTACTAAAGAAGTGGGCCGGCCCAAAATGAAAGTGGGTCCCACACTACTGTAAGTGGGCCGGCCCAATCTGTTGTAGTGCCCTACTTGTTTGACTAGTCAACTTGCATTAAATTTCATGAGCCTAAAATCTGATATCAATGATACACACAATTACATACACAAATAAAACAAGTAGGAAAATTACAAGGCAATTAATGTGCCCAAATAAAAAAATTACATAGAATCATTGAGAACTTCTATTAGCATCATCAATAACACGTTGACATTTGGCAATCGCCTTGATTGAATCTTGTGTACTCTTTGTCAACATATCAGCTACAGATCTTAAAGCAACAATACCATGTCTTTTATAAAGTACAGCCTTGAGATATTTACTGTTTGATGAAAGCAATGGTCTAGGTTGACGGCTATGAGAAGATGCATCAGAAGAAATATCAGAACTTTTTGTGGGCCTCACTTCTAATGAAGATTGCTTCATCACAACTGCATTCTGATAATAATGCAAAAAGAGTTAAACGATGAACTATGCAAACATTTATTATGCAATGTAGATATAAGATAATAACAAGTTGCATAAATAAGACAATGTATGGAACTTGTACTAAGCACAAACTTACATCATAATGTTGCACAGGGTCGCTACAGATCCTTTTTTGGCGACTATCTTCTAATGATGACTGCTTCATTAAAACTGCATTCTGGTAACATTGCAAACATAGTTACAACAATTAACTATTCAAACATGTATTACGCAATGTAGAGATCAGATAACAGCATGTAGCAGAAATAAGCACAAGATAAGATAAGATGCATGTACTAAGCACATACTGGTTCGCTGCAGGTCCTTCTCTTGCGTGCACTAGTCGTGGTCAACATGCCTGTCATTTTAGGTTCAGCCATCAAGTGAAATGCTAATCCTCCTGCTCCATTGTCCTTAATCTATGTTTAGATATCACATTTAAGACCAAGTCAGCTGGTTTCAAATAACAAAAAACTTGAGCTGCCAAATGAATAAGCCAATATTTACAAGATATCAGATTAAAACCAACTAGATGTTGCTTTGCATGAGATACGAATTTCAGACATTCAGATTTAGAGTAGGGTAATGCCAAGGTTTTCCACATAAAGTAAACTGGCATTAAGAATGACCAAATGTCAGGTTCAAATCACCTTCGCAGTTTCTCCAAGACAAGCATATCAAATAGGCAGAAACATAGTAAAGCATGAATGGCATTGCTATGGCAGGGTTCCAAGTGTTAATCTCTTGCATAAGGAACAATGCATATAGGTTATAGATAATAACGGAAGTAAACTACCAAAATTACCAACCAAGAACTCAGATTCCAACCTTCCCTAGCGTCCCCGCTGTTAATGTTGGATGTTCTAATAAGTGGTTCGCATGATCAAACCCTAGGAAAAATAACATTGACAAGTCAGTCTACGATAATACAAAGACCAGACATGCACGCAACAATAACTATATAAGCTAAAGACGAGGTATAAGAGCAAGCAGATTGGAAATGCACATAGCATGATTATAAAAGCAGTGTGAGAATAGCAGACACGAGAAAACAGCTAGCGGTGAGCTAATGACGTGGTATAAGAACAAGCAGATTGGAAATGCCCATAGCATGACTATAAAAGCAGTGCGACAATAGCATGCAGTACAAAAACAGTTGGCAGCAAATGAATGGGTACAAGGCTATAAATATGTGGATGCACACAGGTGTCAGTAGAATGAACAGGATGGTAGCGACCGGATAATGCTTTTGTACTGTACAATATTTAAACAAACTTCATGCGAAGCAACACATCAAGAAAGTTAACGGCATATGAGATCTGCAAATAACTACACAAAACATGGCTAAAGAAACACCGCGATCTAACGGGCCAGCGTACTAACCAAGCTGCGGCGGGGTGGACGGGGGCGGCAACTTGCATTCCAGCGGCGGCGAACGCGGGAGACGATGAATCGACCCTGTTTCAGTAGAAGCGGGCGTTAGTGAAGCAGATCTGGTTGGCTGGCAAGGTATTCGGTGAAGTTGATACAGCCGCTGCGGCGAGGTAGTCGGTGGCGAGGTCGGCGGTGAAGCAGATCCGTCGGTGGCGAGGTCGGCGGTGAAGCAGATCCGTCGGTGGCGAGGTCGGCGGTGAAGCAGATCCGTCGGTGACGAGGGCGGCGGGGGAGCGGATCAGGTGGGTGGACAGCCAACACGATCAAGGCTACGCTGTGGAGGAGTATGCCGGCGGCGAAGCAGATCTAGTACTGTAGAGAGTCAGAGCTTTGGCGTGTGAGAGTATTTTTGAGCTAATGGGGCGAATGGTTGGTGGGTGGGTGTGGGCCTGTGGGGAGGGTTCGGGATCTAGGCAAGATATTTCATTGTTACCGAATGAGCCCTCCATGGTCGGTGGGTTGTAGCTTCCGGACCAGGGTTAAAAGGGTAAAACTGGTCACGGGATTTTCGAATGGATGCGGCGGGATGATTTGGCGCGTGGCCGAAATTTTCAGTTTCAAGCTACGAGCAGAACGACAAAAATAATGTTCTTCCCCAGGGAGCTCTCATTTCTTCCTCTTCTCTTTCTCTCTCGAGTCTCTCCCACTCCCCCGGCTCCTCTCCCCCTTCTCTCCGGCGGCCTCGCCGGCCGGAGACGAGGCCGACTTCTCTCTGTATATTGTACACCCTCCGAACTAAATTAATTGATTCAACTTTCCTTAGACGTGTATGTATCTAGAGTAAAAACATGTGTGGATACATCCATATTTAGATAAGCAAAGTTGAGTCAGCTAATTTGGATCCGAGGGAGTTAGTGTTGTTGTAAGCTTAGATCCAGTGTTTCCCATGAGCAGAATGGCGCAATGGAGTCGGGGATCTCGTCATCGGCTTCAGATCTGGCCTATGGTGAATCTGGCGGATCTTGCCGGCCAAACCCCGATCTGGTGCCATCAATGTGATGGCGCTAACGGTGAGGCTTGCTTTGGTCAGTGCTTCAGATCTGGCCAATGGGGAAGTCAAGCTGCTAAAGTTCACAAGCTCGGGGCATACGACGGCGTCATCCGTCTTGCCCGTGCACATCTTGGCCTTTCAGCGGCCCTTCTCAGAGCCAATATGCCGTTGCTGAGGCCCTTCTTCTCCTTCGTCCTGGCGACTACCGGCGACACCGTCCCAAGTGGTGCGTCCCCGGCGACGGAGTTGCTGGAAAGGATGCGGAGCAGAGATCTGATGTGCGGTCGAGAAGGACTCGATTGATTTTCTTCTATATGTTTTGGGGTCCTTTTTGTAAAGTTGCAGGTTCTATTAGTTATTGTCTAGTACTTTTGGTCCTCTATGTAATTTTTTGGACTAGTTTCCATTGGCACTGATAAACTTGAATTTTGACAAGTTCACGGGGAAAAAATTCCTTTGCACATATGGCCTATCATGTATAAACATTCTTGAGATTTAAACTATATGTAATGTGCCATGCATTAACCCTAAACCATATATATGTAACTAACCCTAGCTGATCAAACCCTACTTAATTAAAACAAATAACCCTAAACTATACGCATGCACTTTATGCGCAAAGGCGCGGGTGCCTCTAATAATGTGTGTGCGCACTCGATCGATGATCCCTAAACCTTATACAACCCTGAAACCCTAATCCCTAATCCCTAAACCCTAAACACCCTAAACACTAAACCCTATACCCTAAACCCTAACCCTAACCCTAATTAAACCCTATATATAGGCCAACGACACTTAATTGTGCATCAAGCAGGCCAGGGGTGCCTCGCGGTCCTCTAATTAAATTAAATGTGCCATGCATTAACCCTAAACCATATATATGTAACTAACCATAGCTAATCAACCCTACTTAATGAAAACACATAACCCTAAAGTATACTAGCTATAACCCGATCTAATAAAAACATGCTCTATATATAGCAGCTAGCTAGCAAACCGTAGATTAACACCAATTAATATATACATGGCCTATATCGATCATGTTGTATAACATATCCCTGAGATTCACTAATTAATTATATAATTATCGTGATAAATTAATTAACTCTAATTTTGACAAGTTCTCTCGAATGAAAACACATTTGATTAAGTTGCCTCATAATATATATATAATTAGTGTGCATGCATGGCCTACCATGCATTCGTGCATATATTTTAATGTATATTTGAACATATTCTTGGGGATTTCAATCTCTCTCTCTCGATCATCTATATATCTTGGTGGCCAAAAAACACACATATATATGCATGCAATTTATGCGTAAAGGCGCGGGTGCCTCTAATAATGTGTGTGCGCACTCGATCGATGATCCCTAACCTTAAACAACCCTAAAACCTTAAATCTCTAATCCCTAATCCCTAAACCTAAACACCCTAAACACTAAAACCTAAACCCTAGACCCTAAACCCTAACCCTAACCCTAACCCTAAACCCTAGCCAACCCTAAACCCTAGTTAAACCCTATGTATAGGCCAACGACACTTAATTGTGCATCGAGCAGGCCAGGGGTGCCTCGCGGTCCTCTAATTAAATTAAATGTGCCATGCATTAACCCTAAACCATATATATGTAAAACTAACCCTAGCCAATCAACCCTACTTAATTAAAACACATAACCCTAAACTATACTAGCTAGCTATATAACCCGATCTAATAAAAACATGCTCTATATATAGCAGCTAGCTAGCAAACCGTAGATTAACACCAATTAAAATATACATGGCCTATATCGATCATGTTGTATAACATATCCCTGAGATTCATTAATTAATTATATAATTATCGTGATAAATTAATTAACTTGAATTTTGACAAGTTCTCTCGAATGAAAACACATTTGATTAAGTTGCCTCATAATATATATAGAATTAGTGTGCATGCATGGCCTACAATGCATTCGTGCATATATTTTAATGTATATTTGAACATATTCTTGGGGATTTCAATCTCTCTCTCTCGATCATCTATATATCGTTGGTGGCCCAAAAAACACACATATATACGCATGCACTTTATGCGTAAAGGCGCGGGTTCCTCGATCTAATAATGTGTGTGCGCACACGATCGACGATCCATAAACCTTAAACAACCCTAAAACCCTAAATCCCTAATCCCTAATCCCTAGACCCTAAACCCTAACCCTAACGACCCTAACCCTCTGCCCTAGCTAACCCTAAACCCTAATTAAACCCTATGTATAGGCCAACGACACTTAATTGTGCATCGAGCAGCCCAGGGGTGCCTCGCGGTCCTCTAATTAAATTAATTAAATGCGCCATGCATTAACCCTAAACCATATATATGTATATTCTTGGGGATTTCAATCTCGATCTCTCTCTCTCTCTCTCGATCATCTATATATCGTTGGTGGCCCAAAAAACACACATATATACGCATGCACTTTATGCGTAAAGGCGCGGGTGCCTCTAATAATGTGTGTGCGCACTCGATCGATGATCCCTAAACCTTAAACAACCCCTAAAACCTTAAATCCCTAATCCCTAATAATCCCTAATCCCTAAACCCTAAACACCCTAAACACTAATTAAACCCTAAACCCTAGACCCTAAACACCCTAAACTAAACCCTAGACCCTAGCTAAACACCCTAAACACTAAACCCTAAACCCTAAACCCTAGCTAACCCTAAACCCTAATTAAACCCTATATATAGGCCAACGACACTTAATTGTGCATCAAGCAGGCCAGGGGTGCCTAGCTCGCGGTCCTCTAGTTAAATTAAATGTGCCATGCATTAACCCTAAACCATATATATAACTAACCCCTAGCTAATCAAACCCTAGTTCATTAAAACACATAACCCTAAACTATACTAGCTAGATATAACCCGATCTAATAAAAACATGCTCGATCTATATATAGCAGCTAGCTAGCAAATTAAACGGTAGATTAACACCAATTAATATATACGACATGGCCTATATCGATCATATGTTGTATAACATCTCCCTGAGATTCATTAATTAATTATATAATTATCGATGATAAATTAATTAACTTGAATTTTGACAAGTTCTCTCGAATGAAAACACATTTGATTAAGTTTCCTCATAATATATATATATATAATTAGTGTGCATGCATGGCCTACCATGCATGCATTCGTGCATATATTTTAATATATATTTGAACATATTCTTGGGGATTTCAATCTCTCTCTCTCTCGATCATCTATATATCGTTGTTGGCCAAAAAAACACACACATATACACATGCACTTTATGCGCAAAGGCGCGTGTGCCTCTAATAATGTGTGTGTGCGCACTCGATCGATGATCCATAAACCTTAAACCCTAAATAAACCCTAATCCCTAATCCCTAAACCCCTAAACACCATAAACATTAAACCCTAGACCCTAGACCCTAAACCCTAACCTCCTAACCCTAAACCCTAAACCCTAATTAAACCCTATATATAGGCCAATGACACTTAATTGTGCATCAAGCGGGCCAGGGGTGCCTTAGCTCACGGTCCTCTAATTAAATTAAATGTGCCATGCATATATATATGTGTTTAATTTGGGGATTTCAATCGCTCTCTCGTATGTAGCTCTCTCTCTACCTCTCTCTCTCTCTGTCTCTCTCTCTCTCTCTCGTTAATTGGTGGCCAACAACACACACATGCACTTTGTGCGCAAAGGCATGCGCCTCTAATAATGTGTGCGCAGTCGATCAATCTAGTTTTGATTAATCATAGCACACAAATAAAGAAGTTGTATTTGAATCCACACAACCTAATCTAAAACACATAACCCCTAACATGGCCTAATTAATTAACCCCTTCTCTCTACCTAATTAGTGGAAATTGCACAAAATCAAAAGGGGTCCCTCACTAATTGTGCATATCTGCTAGATTGTGATAAACTTTTGCCCCATATATATTTGGTGGATGGGTGCATCTTGGCATGTAAAACAATTAGTGTTTGCAAATGGCGTTGTCAAAATTTATGTACAAATGATTTCTTTCCATCCAAAGTGCATAAAATGGGAGTTTTAATGAAGAAAGTACAAATAAAACAGCTCAACATGCTTCCACACCCCGATTTCCACACGAAGTAGAGCATATTTAAAGGATAATTCCAGAGTTTTACTATTTTTCAAGCAACTTTGCTAATTTTCCCCCACTCACATGACTTTATGTCGATTTAACGAAAATATGGCGAATTTAAACTACATGGGCGGGATAGTTTGAATTGTGCGCGCGGCAAAGGGAACCGCCTATTCCTCAACCTTGTGCACGGCAAATTACACACGCAACTCCATTAAACGCCACCTACCAACCTTAATTATCACCCCGGCGGCCCGGCCGCATGACCCCCCACCCACCCCTACACAACTTATCCCCGTCCGTGCGAAGAGCTTCCCCTCCCCGTCCCGTCCGTGCGAAGAAGAAGCTTCCCCTCCCCGTCGTTCTTCTCGAGACGCACCGGCGGTCAAGTTGATCCACGGTAGGGCTGCTATCTCTAGCTCAATCATGTATCGGGCAAGACGGCCTAACGATTTATATTTTCTTGATGCTGCTAAAAAAATCGTCAGTATGCTCGAACTAATTGGCACTTTATAGTTTTCCGCTCGATTTGTCATCGATCAATTTGTTCATTTGCGTGGGCATATAGAGTCAGTTCTGCACTCGAAGAGGAAGGTATGAAATGCCATGGCAAGTTTTCCCTCAGAAAGAAACCAAGGTTGAATCGAACCAGGAGGAGCGAAGAAGCACGTTGAAGGTTGATGGTCGCGAAATGTGATGCGGCGCAACACCAGGGATTCCGGCGCCAACGCGGAACCTGCACAACACAACCCAAGTACTTTGCCCCAACGAAACAGTGAGGTTGTCAATCTCACCGGCTTGCTGTAACAAAGGATTAAGCGTATCGAGTGGAAGATGTTTGCAAAGAAAACAGTAAACACAATTGCGGTAGATTGTATGCTATGTAAAGAATAGGACCGGGGTCCACAGTTCACTAGAGGTGTCTCTCCCATAAGATAAAAGCATGTTGGGTGAACAAATTACAGTCGGGCAATTGACAAATAGAGAAAGGCATAACAATGCATATACATGATATGATAAATATAGTGAGATTTAATTGGGCATTACGACAAAGTACATAGACCGCCATCCAACTGCATCTATGCCTAAAAAGTCCACCTTCAGGTTATCATCCGAACCCCATTCAGTATTAAGTTGCTAAGCAACAGACAATTGCATTAAGTATGGTGCGTAATGTAATCAACAACTACATCCTTAGACATAGCATCAATGTTTTATCCCTAGTGGCAACAGCACATCACAACCTTAGAACTTTCTGTCACTGTCCCAGGTGTCAATGAAGGCATGAACCCACTATCGAGCATAAATACTCCCTCTTGGAGTTAAGAGTAAAAACTTGGCCAGAGCCTCTACTAATAACGGAGAGCATGCAAGATCATAAACAACACATAAACAATAGATTGATAATCACCATAATCATAGTACTCTCTATCCATCGGATCCCGACAAACACAACATATAGTATTACAGATAGATGATCTTGATCATGTTAGGCAGCTCACAAGATCCAACAATGAAGCACAACAAGGAGAAGACGAACATCTAGCTACTGCTATGGACCCATGGTCCAGGGGTGAACTACTCACTCATCACTCCGGAGGCGATCATGGCGATGAAGAGTCCTCCGGAGATGAACTCCGGCGGGTGCCGGAGGCGATCTCCTGAATCCCCGAGATGGGATTCGCGGCGGCGGCGTCTCGGAAGGTTTTCCGTATCGTGGCTCTCGGTCTGGGGGTTTCGCGACGGAGGCTTTAAGTAGGCGAAAGGGCAACGCGAGGGACACGAGGTGCCCGGGGCAGGCCGGCGCGGCCGGGGCCTGGGCTGCGCCGCCTATCCCCTGGCTGCCTCGTGGCCCCACTTCGTTATCTCTTCGGTCTTCTGGAAGCTTGGTGCAAAAATAGGACCCTGGGCGAAAGTTTCGTCCAATCCGAGAATATTTCCTTACTAGGATTTCTGAAACCAAAAACAGCAGAAAACAGCAACTGGCTCTTCGGCATCTTGTTAATAGGTTAGTTCCAGAAAATGCATAAATATGACATATAATGTGCATAAAACATGTAGGTATCATCAATAAAGTGGCATGGAACATAAGAAATTATCGATACGTTGGAGACGTATCAGCATCCCCAAGCTTAGTTCTGCTCGTCCCGAGTAGGTAAAACGATAACAAAGATAATTTCTGAAGTGACATGCCATCATAATCTTGATCATACTATTTGTAAACATATGTAATGAATGCAGCGATCAAAATAATGGTAATGACATGAGTAAACAACTAAATCATAAAGCAAAGACTTTTCATGAATAGTACTTCAAGACAAGCATCAATAAGTCTTGCATAAGAGTTAACTCATAAAGCAATAAATCAAAGTAAAGGTGTTGAAGCAACACAAAGGAAGATTAAGTTTCAGCGGTTGCTTTCAACTTATAACATGTATATCTCATGGATATTGTCAACATAAAGTAGTATAACAAGTGCAATATGCAAGTATGTAGGAATCAATGCACAGTTCACACAAGTGTTTGCTTCTTAAGGTGGAAGGAGATAGGTAAACTGACTCAACAATAAAAGTAAAAGAATGGTCCTTCAAAGAGGAAAGCATCGATTGCTGTATTTGTGCTAGAGCTTTTATTTTGAAAACATGAAACAATTTTGTCAACGGTAGTAATAAAGCATATGAGTTATGTAAATTATATCTTACAAGTTGCAAGCCTCATGCATAGTATACTAATAGTGTCCGCACCTCGTCCTACTTAGCTTGGACTACCGGATCTTTGCATGCCATGTTTCAACCAAGTGTCACAAAGGGGTACCTCCATGCCGCATGTACAAAGGTCTAAGGAGAATGCTCGCATTTTGGATTTCTCGCTTTTGATTATTCTCAACTTAGACATCCATACCGGGACAACATGGACAACAGATAATGGACTCCTCTTAAATGCATAAGCATGTAGCAATGATTATTATTCTCATATGAGATTGAGGATATATGTCCAAAACTGAAACTTCCACCATGATTCATGGCTTTAGTTAGCGGCCCAATGTTCTTCTCTAACAATTTTGCATGCTCCAACCACTAAAATGATAGATCCTTCAGACAAGACGGACATGCATAGCAACTCACATGATATTCAACAATAGTTGATGGCGTTCCCCAGAAGCATGGTTATCGCACAACAAGCAACTTAATAAAATATAAAGTGCATAAGTACATATTCAATACTACGATAGTTTTTAAGGCTATTTTGTCCCATGAGCTATATATTGCAAAGGTGAATGATGGAATTTTAAAGGTAGCACTCAAGCAATTTACTTTGGAATGGCGGAGAAATACCATGTAGTAGGTAGGTATGGTGGACACAAATGGCATAGTAGTTGGCTCAAGGATTTTGGATGCATGAGAAGTATTCCCTCTCGATACAAGGTTTAGGCTAGCAAGGTTATTTGAAGCAAACTCAAGGATGAACAGGTGCAGCAAAACTCACATAAAAGACATATTGTAAACATTATAAAACTCTACACCGTCTTCCTTGTTGTTCAAAACTCAATACTAGATATTATCTAGACCTTAGAGAGACCAAATATGCAAATCAGATTTTAGCAAGCTCTATGTATTTCTTCATTAATGGGTGCAAAGCATATGATGCAAGAGCTTAAACATGAGCACAACAATTGCCAAGTATCACATTATCCAAGACATTTTAGAATTACTACATGTAGCATTTTCCAATTCAAACCATATAACAATTTAACGAAGAAGAAACTTCGCCATGAACATTATGAGTAAAGCCTAAGGACACATGTGTCCATATGCAACAGCGGAGCGTGTCTCTCTCCCACAAAGTGAATGCTAGGATCCATTTTATTCAAACAAAAACAAAAACAAAAACAAACCGACGCTCCAAGTAAAGAACACAAGATGTGATTGAATAAAAATATAGTTTCAGGGGAGGAACCTGATGATGTTGTCGATGAAGAAGGGGATGCCTTGGGCATCCCCAAGCTTAGATGCTTGAGTCTTCTTAAAATATGCAGGGGTGAACCACGGGGGCATCCCCAAGCTTAGAGCTTTCACTCCTCTTGATCATAGTATATCATTCTCCTCTCTTGACCCTTGAAAACTTCCTTCACACCAAACTTCAAGCAAACTCATTAGAGGGTTAGTGCACAATTAATAATTCACATATTCAGAGGTGACACAATCATTCTTTTCACTTCTGGACATTGCATAATGCTACTGGACATTAGTGGATCAAAGAAATAAATCCAACATAGCAAAAGAGGCAATGCAAAATAAAAGGCAGAATCTGTCAAAAACAGAACAGTCCGTAAAGACGAATTTAAAGCTGGCACCAGACTTGCTCAAATGGAAAAACTCAAAACTAATGAAAGTTGCGTACATATCTGAGGATCACGCTCGTAAATTGGCAGATATTTTAGAATTTTCTACAGAGAACTGTGCCCAGATTCGTGACAGACAGCAATGCTGTTTCTGCGCAGCGATCCAAATATAACATCAACTTTGACATAGAAACTTTACTTGGCACAAAAACATGATAAGGAGAGGTTGCTACAGTAGTAAACAACTTCCAAGACTCAACAAAACAAAAAATTGCTGTAGTAAAAACATGGGTTGTCTCCCATAAGCGCTTTTCTTTAACGCCTTTCAGCTAGGCGCAGAAAGTGTAAATCAAGTAACATCAAAAGTAGAAGCATCAACATCATAGCTTGTTCTAATAATAGAATCAAAAGGCAACTTCATTCTCTTTATAGGGAAGTGTTCCATACCTTTCTTGAGAGGAAATTGATATTTAATATTGCCTTCCCTCATATCAATAACAGCACCAACGGTTCGAAGAAAAGGTCTTCCCAACACAATAGGACAAGATGCATTGCATTCGATATCCAAGACAACAAAATCAACGGGGACAAGGTTATTGTTAACCGTAATATGCACATTATCAATCCTCCCCAAAGGTTTCTTTTTAACATTATCGGCAAGATTAACATCCAAATAACAATTCTTCAATGGTGGCAAGTCAAGCATATCATAAATCTTTTTAGGCATAACAGAAATACTTGCACCAAGATCACATAAAGCATTACATTCAAAGTCATTGAATTTCATTTTAATGATGGGCTCCCAACCATCTTCTAACTTTCTAGGAATAGAAGTTTCAAGTTTTAGTTTCTCTTCTCTAGCTTTTATGAGAGCATTTGTAATATGTTTTGTAAAGGCTAAATTTATAGCACTAGCATTAGGACTTTTAGCAAGTTTTTGTAAGAACTTTATAACTTCAGAGATGTGGCAATCATCAAAATCTAAATCATTATGAGCTACAGCAATGGGATCATTGTTCCCAAGGTTGGAAAAAATTTCAGCAGTTTTATCACAAGTTTCAGCAGTTTTAGCAATTTCAGGCAGTTTTGTTCGCTTTGCACTAGGAGTAGAAACATTGCCAACACCAATTATTTTACCATTGATAGTAGGAGGTGCAGAAACATGTGAAGAATTAGCATTACTAGTGGTGGTAATAGTCCAAACTTTAGCTACATTATTCTCTTTAGCTAGTTTTTCATTTTCTTCTCTATCCCACCTAGCACGCAATTCAGCCATTAATCTTATATTCTCATTAATTCTAACTTGGATGGCATTTGATGTAGTAGTAATCTTATTATCAATATCATTATTAGGCATAACTTTCAATTTTAAAAGATTAACATCGGAGGCAAGCCTATCAACTCTAGAAGCAATAGTATCAATTTTATCAAGCTTTTCCTCAACAGATTTGTTAAAAGCAGTTTGTGTACTAATAAATTCTTTAAGCATGGCTTCAAGACCAGAGGGTACATTCCTATTATTATTGTAAGAATTCCCATAAGAATTACCATAACCATTACCATTAGCAGAAGGATATGGCCTATAGTTATTACCAGAGTTGTTCCTATAAGCATTGTTGTTGAAATTATTGTTTTTAATGAAATTCACATCAACATTTTCTTCTTGAGCAACCAATGAAGCTAAAGGAACATTATTTGGATCAACATTAGATCTACCATTCACAAGCATAGACATAATCACATCAATCTTATCATTCAAGGAAGAGGTTTCCTCAACAGAATTTACCTTCTTACCTTGTGGAGCTCTTTCCGTGTGCCACTCAGAGTAATTTATCATCATATCATCAAGAAGTTTTGTAGCCGCCCCCAATGTGATGGACATAAAGGTACCTCCAGCAGCTGAATCCAATAAATTCCGCGAAGAAAAATTTAGTCCTGCATAGAAGGTTTGGATGATCATCCAAGTAGTCAGTCCATGGGTTGGGCAATTCTTTACCAAAGTTTTCATTCTCTCCCATGCTTGAGCAACATGTTCAGTATCTAATTGCTTAAAATTCATTATGCTACTTCTCAAAGATATAATTTTAGCGGGAGGATAATATCTACCAATAAAAGCATCCTTGCATTTAGTCCATGAATCAATACTATTCTTAGGCAAAGATAGCAACCAATCTTTAGCTCTTCCTCTTAATGAGAAAGGAAACACTTTCAATTTAATAATATCACCATCTACATCCTTATACTTTTGCATTTCACAAAGTTCAACAAAATTATTGAGATGGGCAGCAGCATCATCAGAACTAGCACCAGAAAATTGATCTCTCATGACAAGATTTAGTAAAGCAGGTTTAATTTCAAAGAATTCTGCTGTAGTAGCAGGTGGAGCAATAGGTGTGCATAGGAAATCATTATTATTTGCATTTGTGAAGTCACACAACTTAGTATTTTCAGGGGTATTCATTTTAGCAACAGTAAATAAAGCAAACTAGATAAAGTAAATGCAAGTAACTAATTTTTTTGTGTTTTTGATATAGAGAGCAAGACAGTAAATAAAGTAAAACTAGCAACTAATTTTTTGTGTTTTGTTTAGGTGCAGCAAACAAAGTAGTAAATAAAATAAAGCAAGACAAAAACAAAGTAAAGAGATTGAGAAGTGGAAACTCCCCTTGCAGCGTGTCTTGATCTCCCCGGCAACGGCGCCAGAAAACAGGCTTGATGCGCGTAAATGTACACGTCCGTTGGGAACCCCAAGAGGAAGGTATGATGCGCACGGTGGCAAGTTTTCCCTCAGAAAGAAACCAAGGTTGAATCGAACCAGGAGGAGCCAAGAAGCACGTTGAAGGTTGATGGTCGCGAAATGTGATGCGGCGCAACACCAGGGATTCCGGCGCCAACGCGGAACCTGCACAACACAACCCAAGTACTTTGCCCCAACGAAACAGTGAGCTTGTCAATCTCACCGGCTTGCTGTAACAAAGGATTAAGCGTATCGAGTGGAAGATGTTTGCAAAGAAAATAGTAAACACAATTGCAGTAGATTGTATGCTATGTAAAGAATAGGACCGGGGTCCACAGTTCACTAGAGGTGTCTCTCCCATAAGATAAAAGCATGTTGGGTGAACAAATTACAGTCGGGCAATTGACAAATAGAGAAAGGCATAACAATGCATATACATGATATGATAAATATAGTGAGATTTAATTGGGCATTACGAAAAAGTACATAGACCGCCATCCAACTGCATCTATGCCTAAAAAGTCCACCTTCAGGTTATCATCCGAACCCCATTCAGTATTAAGTTGCTAAGCAACAGACAATTGCATTAAGTATGGTGCGTAATGTAATCAACAACTACATCCTTAGACATAGCATCAATGTTTTATCCCTAGTGGCAACAGCACATCACAACCTTAGAACTTTCTGTCACTGTCCCAGGTCAATGAAGGCATGAACCCACTATCGAGCATAAATACTCCCTCTTGGAGTTAAGAGTAAAAACTTGGCCAGAGCCTCTACTAATAACGGAGAGCATGCAAGATCATAAACAACACATAAACAATAGATTGATAATCACCATAATCATAGTACTCTCTATCCATCGGATCCCGACAAACACAACATATAGTATTACAGATAGATGATCTTGATCATGTTAGGCAGCTCACAAGATCCAACAATGAAGCACAACAAGGAGAAGACGACCATCTAGCTACTGCTATGGACCCATGGTCCAGGGGTGAACTACTCACTCATCACTCCGGAGGCGATCATGGCGATGAAGAGTCCTCGGGAGATGAATCCCCTCGGCGGCCGGAGGCGATCTCCTGAATCCCCGAGATGGGATTCGCGGCGGCGGTGTCTCGGAAGGTTTTCCGTATCGTGGCTCGGTCTTGGGGTTTGCGACGGATGCTTTAAGAAGGCGAAAGGGCAACGAGGGCCACACGAGGTGCCCAGGTGGCGGCCGGCGCGGCCGGGGCCGGCCGCGCCGCCTATCCCCTGGCTGCCTCGTGGCCCCACTTCGTTATCTCTTCGGTCTTCGGAAGCTTGGTGCAAAAATAGGACCCTGGGCGAAAGTTTCGTCCAATTCCGAGAATATTTCCTTACTAGGATTTCTGAAACCAAAAACAGACAGACAACTGGCTCTTCGGCATCTTGTTAATAGGTTAGTTCCAGAAAATGCCTAAATATGACATATAATGTGCATAAAACATGTAGGTATCATCAATAAAGTGGCATGGAACATAAGAAATTATCGATACGTTGGAGACGTATCATTCATTTGCGTGGGCATATAGAGTCAGTTCTGCACTCGATCCGTTAATTTGCTGAAATGCCATGGCAGAGTTTTGTACACGATCTGTTTGCTAAAATGTCGATGGGCATTTTTTGTTTTGTACTCGACATGATTGCTGAAATGCATAATCATGTAGTATAGTTTTGTACTCGATGGATATACATTTCCTACTTCACCTTAAATTAATCACCAACCACTGTATCTCATAATTAAACAGATGGACAGAACTTGGATACTGCATGGACACTTATGTTCCCCTTCATATATAAATGGTGTTCAACCCTTTATGGGGTTTATTAGAGCTCATGAAGGTCACAACCTGGACGTGTATTGCCCGCGCTGCACATGTATGAATGGTGAGAAGAGGCCTCACCCTGTAGTGGCAGATCATTTACACATTTTTGGGATGGACCGCACATATGTTAGGCGGGTTTAGCATGGTGAACCATATGATGATCCTTTAGCAGGAGAAGCAGATCTTGCTCACACTGTATGTGTGCTGGCATATGTAGTTAATTATTTATATTGATGCTGCCGCTGTTTCAATCAATAGTTTGCATTGTTGTGCAAGGTTCTGTACTCAAATTTAACTTGTTGCAGATGGATGGACGGGAAGGAGAGAAAAAGCGCTTGCTTCAGGAAACGGGTTTCAGCTCTGGGACATGTGCTGTGCCAGATGAGAAGGTAAATATGTAAAACGGCATTTGTTCAGGTTGCATCCCTTAGATGTTTGTCTAATCGGTTGATGTACTAATTGCAGAAGCATAGAGTTGAAAAGGTCTCTCAGTTTGATGGGAGATTTGAAGATGAATCTCAGTTTGATGCACCTGTGGATGGTACTGATGACGAGCCTTTCATAGACGAAGGTCCTGCACCTGAGATTATCCAGCCTACAGAAGGAGGCCGTGGACCGAGTACACAGCTTTGCGTTGAAGTGGATGCACGCCCGGAGATCATCACGGGCGTCCGGGTAGTCTCAAGACCACCCAGCCCTGATGCATTGCAAAATTCGACACCCACACAATCAGTTCATCGTATGAGTAGTAGCACAATTACTTCTACAGCGATTCCTGCCAGCGCATTAGTTGGTAGCATGAAACACTTTCAGGTACTCCCCTCTGATTCATATTAATTGACTCAATTCTGTCTAGATATGGATGTATCTAGATGCATTTGTTAACTAGACTAACAAACTTGAGTCAGTTAATATGAATCCGTGTAAACCGCCCAAGTCCTCGAGCAGCTAGTTTATTGACTCTGGACTCCAAGCCTCTCGCGGCAAGCCATCGACGAAGCTTTGACCAGATCTTGGCCCGCAATTTTTTTTGTGTGGCGAATAGCAAAGCTTTGACCAGTTCCTCTCGGGATACAGCACGCCGGTGAGCTTGCACGGTTGCCATGAGCACTTTCCGGCGGAACTTCCTCTTCAGCGCCCTCAAGCCGCTGCTGCGAGACAGCACGCAGTGCCTCGAGGTGGACGGAATTCTGGATCTCAGGGCGGGTGGTCCGCATCGTCCGGGAACGATCTCCAGCGGGTTAACGAGGACATGCATGGCGGCCAGGGGATTTGTTTGTTTTTTTTTTTGGTTTGAGCTTGGGATTTGGGGTTTTTTCGGATAGGGGAGGAGGAACCGAGGAAGAGGAAGGAACAACCGCGTGCTTGGCGCGTGGCGGTGTGCTTGAATTTCGAATTTTTGTGAAATGTTTCATTTCCCCGCTACAATTCGGGGGTTTCTTGACGCGCCAATGCGTCCCGCCGGGCAGCTTCAAGTGAATTTGGGGTGCCACACTATGGGCCCTAGTTTCAGTGAGACATGTAATGACTAGTCACATCAGTAAGTTCACTGTGTAATAAAATATGTTACCCCTCCCCTTTATGTAGCACCCCTTCTCTCCCGATCGAGTGCCGATTGCCGACGGATGCAAGCCGCTAGCTCGATCCCCTCCTTTCGCCTCCACCGTCCAGGCATCCAGCTTGGAGGGGCAAGCTGCATCTAGACCAAGCGGATTAGGTAGGACTAGTAATGTTCTCTCCTTTCTCGAGATCGGTTCTTTTTTCCTCTCCTCGATATCTTGCGCATCTCTTTCCTATTCTGGGCGAAGGGGTGTCTTTCTGGTCACCCTCGAGCTGGGAGTGATTGATGGGGGTGGGGGCGGGGGCTACCTTTGCTTGGATTGGGGTGTTCTTCCTTTATTTGTCGACATTTGCAACCTTTGTAGTTTCTGCTGATCCTCACTGTATCTTTTGTCAGCTTGTACAGGAAAGGTAAGACCTCGGCGGTGGGGGCAATGGAGCGTAAGGCCACCACGCATGTGGGCAGTTGGCTGAGCCTGAGCTGCGTCCCCAGCCCCGCGAAGCAGGTACTCCGTTTTCTTATCCACTCTTTACCTTTTAAGTGTCTCTCTGCATCCTCAATATGTTCCTGTTCTGGAATATGCTTAAAGTAGCACATGTCTTCAGCTGTTTGTGCGTAAAGCCTCTGTGACACCATGCTCTATATTCTCTGTATCAGGTTGGTACCTCCAGGTTCCGTGCTGAGGCTATGGGGAACGAGAATAGCGCCCCACCTGCTGCAGGAGCATGGCCCGATCTGCAGCACAAGAAGCGAAATGCCACTGCCGAGCTGGGCAGGGACCGCCCAGGGGTAATTTTTTTAACCAACTTACCATGATGTAGTCTGAATCTGATACTCCCTCAGATCCAAATTAATTGACTCAACTATCTGTAGATACGGATGTATCTAGATGTGTTTTAGCTCTAGATACTACTGCCTCCATCCCAAAGCTTTGGGCTTATATTATTTTTAGAAAGTCAAACTATACCATGTTTGACTAAGCTTTTACCAAAAATCAGTAACATGCAAAATACAAAATTAATATCATTAAATAGATAATAAAATATATTTTCCTACGGTATCTACACAGTATTATATTTGTTGATAGAATGTTCTAAAATTTTGGTCAAACTTTGCTTGTTTTGATTTCTCAAAAATAAATAAGGCTTAAGCTTTTGGATGGTGGTAGTACATTCATATCTAGACAAAGCTGAGTTAACTAGTTTTTTGTCTGTCCATAGCTAGTGTTCACGCTGCAAAAGGCTAAGAGCATCCACTATATGCATCAGTCTATCTCATACAGTAATTCAATATCACTGCTGAGGTCTGCCTTTTGTTTTGCTATTCATATGCAGACTGAAACTTTAGGGCCTTTACTCAAAAGGAAGATCAAAACTGCGGCTGATCAGGCTGCCAGTATGTTGATGCCGCCCCCATCTTCTAAATGCCTCTACAAGCACAAGGCCACGCGCCAGCTGGGTGGTGATCTTTTAATGAATATGGTATATTTTCTTAATCCACAAAACATGCCTTGATTTTTCTCTGTTTATTGTCGGTTTTTTCTATGCTTGCCAAAAGTTTACAACAACAACAACAACAACCAAGCCTTTCAGTCCCAAACAAGTTGGGGTAGGCTAGAGTTGAAACCCATAAGATCTCGAAGCCAAAAGTTTAGAAACACCAAATTCGTTTGCTTACAATCATCATACAGTAATGTTCATCTACTCCAGTTCCCCTAACCCAACAAAAAATGATGTTAATTATGATTTTTAGATTAAAAGAGCACCATTAGGCGCTGTTAATTATGACTTTGAGATTAAAATGTCATTTGCAATTGTTAATTACAATTTTGAGACAAATGGTTAGTTTAACCTCGATCTCTTCTGCTCTCCATTTATCCCAACCGAACAAAAATTTAACCATTCCATTCCTCTGAAATGGAACCATTCCATTCCATTCCACGCTGTTTCAGAACCGAACACACCCTTGCATTGTTGTGAACTGTTGTCCATACACGGCCATACCCTTCCACTTACATCCAACACTATATGCATCAGTCTGTCTCAGAGTCATTCAATATCACTGCTGAGATCTGTTCCCATTCTTATGCAGGCTGAAACTGCTGCGCCTTTACTCAAGTGGATGCAAAATGAGGCTAATGAGGCTGCTGTGAGGACGATGGTGCCGGCACCATCTTCCGAAAACCTCTACAAGCACGAGGCCATGGGCCAGCTGGGTGGTGACCTTTTAATGAATCTGGTATATTTTCTTAATCCACATACATGATTTCATTATTATCTGTTTAATTACTGTTGGCTTTGTCTAATGCTTACCAAAAGTTCAGAAACACTGCGTTTGCTTACAATCATCATACACTAATTTTTCACTTTTCAGTCTGTCTCATCCAGTATATAAACTGTTGATTTCCATTGGCTTCTTTTGTAATCATTTGCATTGTTGTCAACTGTTCTCTATGCACAACCCTATTCTTCCACTTACACTCGCACTATTTGCATCAGTCTATCTCATAGATTTATTAAATATCAATGATGAGTTCTGTTGCTATTCATATGCAGGATGAAACTTCTGTGCCTCTACTCAAATGGATAAAAAATGATCCTGATGAGGCTGCTGTGAAGACGATGGTGCCGCCACCATCTTCTGAAAACCTCCTCAAGCACAAGGCCACGGGCCAGCTGGGTGGTACCCTTTTCAGTAAGCAGGTATATTTTCTTAATCCTCATACATGATTTGATTTTTGTCTGTTTATTGCCGGCTTTGTCTAATGCTTACCAATAGTTCAGAAACACACACACCTATTCTTACACTTACATCCAGCACTATATGCATCAGTGTCTCATAGATTCATTTTATATATCACTGCTGATGTCTGTTGCTCTTCAATTTTCATATGCAGACTGAAACTGCTAACCCTTCATTGGTCAAAAGGATTGCAACTGCTGCTGATGAGGCATCTGCAGAGGCTGCCACCAAGTTACTGTCAGCCCCACCTTCTGGATGCTTATATAAGCTCAAGTCCAAGGACCAGCCGGGCCGTAACCATCCAAGGGTTCGGGTATATTTTCTTAAGCCACATATACATGCCATGATTTATGTCTGATATTATCACCGGCTCTGTCTAATGCTTTTTGGAATTCGGAAACACCAAATTAGCATGCTTATATTCATCATACACTAATTTTTCACTGTTCAGTTTGTAACATAGTGTTATGCACTCGCTTGTCAACATTTGCATTGCTCTGAACTATGCACTTTACACAACCTAATTCTTCCACTTACATTCAGCGCTACGCACCAGTAGTACCTCCCATGTTTCCTTCACCATCCCGATGCCGAGCTTGCGGGAATATGGCGGGCCCATGTACATACCCCGCATATAACACCTCCTATGGCTCTATCTACCTTTCTAGTAGCTCCTTCACAGAGTTACAGGTATGTATTCTCAGTGGTTTAGCATGAATTGGCATATAGTAAAGTCTTGTTTTTAGTCTTCCTGCTTCTTACATTTGTATCAATTTTCACATGCAGACTGTACCTTGTGAACTTCGTCCAATGATTAACCAGATGTGTCCGCATGAAGGGTCTTTCACTATGCATGGCAATGGCAAATTGATGAACACCTACACGGTCTATGAGGTGTATGTCTACAAGACGCAGGCCATCACATATTTGTATGGACATGATTGGAGAAAGTTTGCTTTTGACTACGGTCTGAAGAAGGGCGACGAGCTGAGGATCAGAAACTCAAACGGGCAGATATACGTAACTGCTTACAGAGTTGGAGACACTTCCAAATATATAATATGTAACTTTTTTCTACTCATATCTTTTGATAACTGTTCTGAGCAGTTGTTCTAAACCATTCCCTCTGTTCTAGCTTGCTGGGTTTAACATGATCAAAGCTGCAGATCCCCTGATGGAACATGAGCGGATGTCACAAAGGGCAACCACACCAGCACCGGCACCGGCTTCCCACTCTCCTGCATCAGCACCGGTTCCTGTACCAGCTCCGTTTACTGCATCTACCCAGCAGTCCCCTACATCAGCATTGGTTCCTGTAGAGGCCCCATATACTACACATGCCCAGCAGGCTCCTGCATCAGCACTGGTTCCTCTAGCTGCACCGTTTACTGCACCTGCCCAACAGTCTCCTGCATCAGCACCGGTTCCTCTAGAGGCACCGTTTACTGCACCTGCCCAGCAGTCTCCTGCATCAGCACCAGCTCGTGTACCAGCCCAGGCTCCTGCACCTGCCCCAGCCAGATCACCGAGGTCTCAGCTCATTGTTGTGGCCACCCGTGTGGTGACCAGGACGCATCTGAAGGCTATGTTCGTGAGTATATGACAGCATAACTGCTCTTATCTTGATGTCTTCTCTGCTCAAAGTCTCACATGGTTCAGTGCATTGGTGCCATTGACTAATTTTTGGTGGTATCTCTTGCTTTGAATCAGAAATTGCCTAAAAGTATCTCCAAGGATCTCAATGCTGGCCGAAGGGGCAAGATATCCCTCGTCATGGAGAGTGAAGGTCTCACCGTGGAGGGACGGTACTCCGTCAGTCCCACAGATGGCCGCTTGGCTGTTACTTCCAGGTGGAAAAAGTTCATTGACGGTGCCAAACTTCGCATTGGATCAAAGTTGAAGGTCAAGATCTTTCGATGCCGCTGTGACATGCTGGTCATAAAGTTCGCGGTTGTCTAGTTCTGTTGCCCCATGAGCCCTTAGCAAATGCATTTGTAGTTATACTTATATAAGGTTATCTTATCTGAACTGCTAATTAATTGTATGGGTGGTAAAACTCTAGCAAGCTTTTGCTCTTAGCAAGTATGTATGTATGATCAGCTATTATGATAACTAATGTTTGTGTTCATCTTAATTTGCATTTCCGTTTTAGAAAAAAACTTAATTTCTATTTTGGCTGACCTGTTAGAGAACTATCAGATTGAACCCACAACATGATTCAAATAGATTCATTACACCGAGCCACATGTCTTGACCTTGCTATATATACACTACTTCCATTAATCAGTGCAAGAAGGCTTACCTGAGCTGCCTGAACCATGGCAGATTCGAATCCACCTTATCTATCTAGAAATACAACCTTTGCAGAAAGAGGATTTGCAGTATGGGGAGGCTGACATTGGGGACCCATGAGCCAGCAGCGTCGTCAACGTTTTAAAGGTGGCAGGAGATCGAAAGAAAAAATAAGCCAAAAATCAGTTGGTAAACAAATTCAAGAAAAGAAACATTTACCTTTCTGAGAGGATGACATGCGGGACCCATGAGGCAGCAGCATCCTCAACTATTTCAAGGCGGCAGGGGATCAAAAGAAAAAAGGAAATAGCCAGAAATTAATTAGGGTCAAAATAAATCCATCAAAGGAAACTTTTATTGTTCATAGAGGATGACATGTGGGACCGACTTGCCAGCTGCGTCGTCATCGTTTCAAAGGGGGCAGGGGATCAAAAGAAAAAGGCAAATAGCCAGAAATAGGGGAAAAAATAAATCCAACAAAGGAAACTTTTATTGTTCATAGAGGATGACATGCGGGACCCATGAGCCAGCAGCTTCCTCAACGTTTCAAAGTCGGCATGAGATTGAAAGAAAAAGGCAAGTGACATAATATCAGGAGCCAAAAATAATCCAAGAAAAGAAACTTTATTGTACATAGAGGATGACATGCGGGTCCCATTTTGTAGCAGCGGTCTCAACGCTTCCAAGGCGGCACAGGACCGAAAGAAAAATGAAGTAGCCAGAAATCAGGGTGTGAAAAAAATCCAAGAAAAGAAAGATTTCAATTGGGCTGTATCTGGACATCTGGGCCTTCGAACTATCCTGCTGGGCCTTTTGACTCGTACAATTTCAGCCCACTCCAAAACAGGAAAGGTCGGATTTTTCTCAAAAAAAAACAGGAAAGTCCTATGCTTCGCAAAAACAAAAAACAAGGAGATTCAACATATAAGTTTGTTTATGCAGATATAAAGATTTAATTTATCCGTTTGCAATAGCTCAGAGCGAAATACAACGTTTATTGTCTGCAAAATAAAATATCACATGTTTCTTGTACGGGGAGGCTGACATCGGGGACCCATGAGCCAGCATCGTCGTCAACGTTTCAAAGGCGGCGGGGATCGAAAATAAAAAAAGCCAAAAATCAGTTGGTAAAAAAATAGAAGAAAAGAAAACATTTATCGTTCGAGAGGATGACATGCGGGACCCATGAGGCAGCAGCATCCTCAACGTTTCAAAGTCGGCATGAGATCGAAAGAAAAAGCCAAGTGACATAATATCATGAGCCAAAAATAATCCAAGAAAAGAAACTTTATTGTACATAGAGGATGACATGCGGGTCCCATTTTTTAGCAGCGGTCTCAACGTTTCCAAGGCGGCACAGGACCAAAAGAAAAATGAGGCAGCAGCATTCTCACAAATTCCAATGCGGCAGGGGATCAAAAGAAAAAAGGAAATAGCCAGAAATTAATTAGGGGTCAAAAATAAATCCACCAAAGGAAACTTTTATTGTTCATAGAGGATGACATGTGGGACCGACCTGCCAACAGCGTCCTCATCGTTTCAAAGGGGGCAGGGGATCAAAAGAAAAAGGCAAATAGCCAGAAATTAGGGGTCAAAAATAACTCCAAGAAAGGAAACTTTTATTGTTCGTAGAGGATGACATGCGGGACCCATGAGCCAGCAGCTTACTCAACGTTTCAAAGGTGGCATGAGATCGAAAGAAAAAGGCAAGTGACCAAATATCAGGAGCCAAAAATAATCCAAGATTTATTGTACATAGAGGATGACATGTGGGTCCCATTTTGCAGCAGCGGTCTCAATGTTTGTAATGCGGCTTGAGATCAAAAGAAAAAGAAAGTAGCTAGTAATTAGGGGGTGAAAAAAAATCCAAGAAAATAAAGTTGATGGACATAGAGGATGACATGCGGGTCCCTTGAGCCAACAGCTTACTCAACGTTTCAAAGGGGGCAGGGGATCAAAAGAAAAAGGCAAGCCAAAAATCAGAGGGTGAAAAAAAATCCAACAAAGGAAACTTTTATAGCACATAGAGTATGACATGCGGGTCCCATGAGCCAGCAGGTTCCTCAACGTTTCAAACGTGGCATGAGATCGAAAGAAAAAGGCAAGTGACCAAATATGAGGTGCCAAAAAAACTCCAAGAAAAGAAAGTTGATTGCTCATAGAGGATGACATGCGGGTCCCATTTAGCAGCAGCGGTCTCGTTTGAGAGGCGGCAGGGATCGAAAGAAAAAGGCAAGTGACCAAATATCAGGAGCCAAAAATAATTCAAGAAAAGAAAGTTTTATAGTACATAGAGGATGACATGCGGGTCCCATTTAGCAGCAGCGGTATCACCATTTGAGGCGGCGGGGATCAAAAGAAAAAGGCAAGTGACCAAATATGAGGTGCCAAAAAAATCCAAGAAAAGAAAGTTTTATAGTACATAGAGGATGACATGCGGGTCCCATTTAGCAGCAGCGGTATCACCGTTTGAGAGGCGGCAGGGGATCGAAAGAAAAAGGCAAGTGACCAAATATGAGGTGCCAAAAAAATCCAAGAAAAGAAAGTTTTATAGTACATAGAGGATGACATGGGGGTCCCATTTAGCAGCAGCGGTATCACCGTTTGAGAGGCGGCAGGGGATCGAAAGAAAAAGGCAAGTGACCAAATATGAGGTGCCAAAAAATCCAAGAAAAGAAAGTTTTATAGTACATAGAGGATGACATGCGGGTCCTATTTAGCAGCAGCGGTATCACCGTTTGAGAGGCGGCAGGGGATCGAAAAAAAGGCAAGTGACCAAATATGAGGTGCCAAAAAAAACTCCAAGAAAAGAAAGTTGATTGCTCATAGAGGATGACATGCGGGTCCCATTTAGCCGCAGCGGTCTCAACGTTTCCAAGGCGGCACGGGATCAAAAGAAAAAGAAGTAGCCAGAAATCGGGGTAAAAAAAATCCAAGAAAAGAAGGAATTTTGGTTCATAGAGGATGACAAGCGGGACCCATGATCCTGCATCGTAAACGGCTCGATCGGAGAGCGTTGAACGAGATGGCGTGATCGAGAAAAAAACAATGCTAGAGAGGCTGCCATGTGGGCCCTACATCCCTGGGCGGTGCGGATTTGCGTTGACTCGGCCGGCGAACCCGAGAATTCGTGATGCACCACGTCCCGGGCCACCATACGCGACGTTTTGGCCGCTTTCGTCGGGCTAGGTGGCCTCAAAAACGAGAAAAAAAGTTTTGACATGCACAACGGACAGACCAAAATCGTCGGCCATGGTACACCAGCAACCACGGCGCGACTTCAACTTCTTCAACATCAGTACCTCCTTCAAATCTGGGAATTGAGAACTTGGGCTTACCCAAACCATCGTCTTGCGGCTGTGGAGGAACACGGCGTGCACCAAGTTCAACATAACCGCGATTGACGCCACGTGGAAGACCACGACCACGTCCCATGCCTTGAGCAGCAGCATCCGCATTGTCACCATTGACACTGCCATCTTCATCAAGTGGTTGTTGTGGTTGTTGTTGTACCATAGTACGGATGTCATGGACGGCTTGAGTCAAAGTATTCATAGATGCTTGAAGAGTCGTCATCGATGTTTGAACGGTGTTAATAGCCGTAGTAGCCTCATCGACCTTCAAGTTGACACCCTGAATTTCAGTATCAAATGTCTCCGTAGTAACACGAAGTTCACGTGTGAGGTGATCACGAAGAGCCTCATATTCCATCCAAGTAACCGGCGTGGACGGATCCTTTTTCTGCATCACATCAAACTCAGAAGTAGACATGATTAGTAGGTTAGTGCACTAAACAAAAATCTTTGGTGGTACTCTCACAACTCACTCAAAACTGATAAGAAAGGTGAATCTTACCGCTCCAAAGTGAATTAGTATTGCTTACCAACTTGGATTGACGGACTAGTGCACGGATGTAGCGAAGCGAATATCAAGGGTATAAGAACAATCACACGACTAAGCAGGATATATGTGGGGTTGTAGGTAGGCTACCTATTTGCACCAATAACAAGCTCTAGCGCTGACCGTAGACAACCAAAGATACTCACACAAGGCGATAAATGTGGCAATGCAACTATATGGATGAAAGGTTGCAATGCACTCGAGAGACGCTAGCAAAGCTCAACGAGACATGCACAAGATTGCTCAACTACAGGTGCAGTAAAGAAAACTTAGGCCTTTCACTTGATTCAACTAGCACTTCACTTTTCTTTTTGGATTTTCTTTTGTAACACACGCAGCTATGTAGCTCTTTTTGCTTCTTTTCTATTTTCTCTTTTTTTTTGATTTTATGACTCAACTCCTTGATAACACGGCCAACAAGATATGCAAAGCACCAAAACCCTAATGAGCAGCCTGTCGAGCGGTAAAACTAGTCTCTTCTGGGGAAGTTCCTAGTCACTTATATCGATAGGCTGTGTCTATGGTTGGGAACAAGCACACTGTACGCTATGTGGACTCGGAGTAACAAAAACTGACACTAGATGACAAACTAGATGAAAAGAAAACACAAACCCTAACAATTCTACTAGAAGAAAGATAAAGGTACGCAAAAACAACTACGAAAAGCAACTAAAACTCGAAATTAGTGCAATCTAAGGCTATGGCAAACCCTAACCCTAATATTTTTGGCTTTTTCTGTATAGGAAAACACTCACAACTCAACTATGGGGTGGATTGTGGATGGCTTACCGAGGAAACGCTGAAATCTGATACCAAGATGATAAGGGGTTGCCCGATCTTCTCAGTAAGCGACGGGTGGTGATGAACACGATGGTGTATGCAGCGGAGGGAATCGATGATATGGTGTAGATAACTTGTATGACGCCGACGAAGTCTCTCGATTGATTCCTGTAGCCAATGCAACAGATCTCAACCCTGCAAGATATTCGCAACTCCACACACTTGCGCACGTAGCCGCCGACCACGAAGCGGTAAATTGCAATCTTCTAATCCCCAATGGAACAACAGATCACACACAAACTTTCAGTAGCATAAAACTCCAGATCGATGCGAATTGGAGAGTAGTATTCAATAGTTTTGCAGAGCAAACAACTAAGAACTAGGGTTTATCTTAAACGTGGTCTAAAGCAACTTGGGGGCGTCCTAGGGACTTATATAGGCGTCCAGGATGACCTCAGGTCGAAAAAAGTACGAAAATAACCAACCCAGAATAGATCTGGTCGAGACAGACTCGGAATCGGCCGGTCTAGGGGCCGGTCGACCGGGCCTAGGACCGGCCCGGCCGGTCTAGACCGGGTCTAGGACCGGGTGCTGACCGGACGAAGCATCAATGCTCCCTGGATGGTTGCCCGGTTGGCACAAGCGCAGAATCCGGTTCTGACCGGGGCAATCCGGCGTAGAGGCCGGTCGACCGGGCCTGGGACCGGGTGGTCCGGTCTGACCGGGCCTGGGACCGGCCTGAAGAACTCCTCCTCTCGCGCATGCCTCCCGCTCCTCCCTCGCGCGTCCATGGGATGTCTTCACGTCCAGCTCCATGTCCAGCTTCACGTCCAGCTTCTTGTCCAGCTGCTCCTCTCCTCCTCGTGCGATGCTTGGTTCCTCCTCATACCTGATCATACATAAGTAATACGACTTAGGCAGTATAAAGTTCTCATCGATCAAAGTATCGTTTAGGAACAAGTTCACCTGTTGTTTAAGTAGCTTCGCACGAGCTCGTGTCATTGGTCCAATCCTAACTTCATTGGACTTGAGCTTCACAGCTTCATCTTCATCTTGCAATGACGGAGGTAGTAGTGAGGTAGGGATGTCCTCACCATGACTTCATAAGACAGAGTTTAGGGTTAGGGGTAGATACATGATTTTTGTGGTTTGAATATGTCAGACCTTGTTTATCACCTTGAATGCTTACTCTATGACATAAGAAGACTATGCGCTTTGGTTTTTCATTTTTTGATTTTTTAAATTTTTATGCCCTTATGAATCATGGTCAAATTAATCCTAGGTTTGACCAATATTTAAACAAGTTTAACACATGAAAATGGAAAAGGTAAGCCTGGATCCTTCTTAGTCACTCCAAAATGAAGCTCATTGGAGGTTTTTGAAATTTCAATGTTTGAAACCCAAAACCACTTCTCTTCTTGCTTGACTAAGACAGAGTTTAGGGTTAGGGGTAGATACATGTTTTTTCTGGTTTGAATATGCCTAGACCTTTTTTATCACCTTGAATGCTTATTATATGACATAAGAAGACTACATGCTTTGGTTTTTCATTTTTTTTGAATTTTTGGCCCATTTGAATCTTGGTCTAGTTGTAATTTTCTGTTTCATATGGATGCTCTTTGTAAAGCTTGTTTATCACAGAAACTAGGTCCTTCTAGACCATCTCCCATTTCAAAAACAACAAAAAGAAATGACGAGGATGCCAAATTTTTTAAGTACTCGACATTGGCCTTGTTTGTCGCGGTCATTTCCGTTCACATGGTAGTACAAATGCCACAGACACGAGAAGTTTCAGAAAATTTGAAACCTAACCAACAAATGTGGTTCTAACAAAATCAAAATATTGTTAAACGCCAGCATGCAGCCATCACATGCGACGTAGATTCCTAGTCAAAATACCAAACAAGTCATGCATGCAAATGTTTTGGTGTTCAAGAGTCATTCACAAAGTTTCGTACCATGTATGTATGACTTTGCTTGGCTTTCTGCTCATTTGAAAATGCTTCATGCAAGATCCATAACAAACTTGCTTCACATGAACCCACCTTTGCCACATATCCATGTGCATCTTCCACGGACCACCTACAACTTTGCCAACTATAGTTTCTTTCTTCTCTCCACTTGAAAAAGTAACTTTTTAGTTCTTTTTAATTTTCGCTGGTATATGACAAAAATGAAATTTATTTTTTATTCGTGCACATAAAAATCGAGATGGGCAAGTGTGAGTATTTTTGTGTGATGTGGCTGTAGAAAATAAGGTGCAAACTGCAAAGTCTTCATTTTGCAATGGTGATTAATTGACCTCTAAGAAGGAGGCCAAATCAAAGTGTGTGGATTTCTGTCCCAAAATGTAAGGCGCCTAAGCTTTAGTCAAAAGTCTATATCTTCTAACTTTGGCCAACTTTATACAATATATATGGTTATGTAGAATATCAAAATGGTCATTTTGAGAAATTATACTTTCCAGTGAATATTTTTATATTGATTTGGCATTTGTGAATATTTCTATATTAACACATAAATTTGGTCAAACTTAAAATTTGACTAAAGCTTAGGCGTCTGCAAAGTGTGGCACCCCAAAATTAGCAATACGTGCCCAAGCGTGTGGGTTGTGCGGCCTCCTAGTTAGCTAGTAGGACGAATTAAGCACAACCAGAGAAGTTGATTAATTTTGAGCCAATTTTGAAACCAAAACGAAACGAGGTACAAAAATTCAAAAAGAAAAAACTTAACCTACGTACGCGACCACCCAGTATGCATGCCGCACACCGAAAATTTGAAACCAACCAAATAAGGTTTTAAAAATTGGAAAATTGTGAAACACGCGCATGGCGCCATCACATGCCATCTAGCTAGTATCTTGTAAAAACACCAAAGCTTACATATACTCTTGGAATACTGTTTTGGATGATTTGTCATTCAAAAATTTGGTATCATTCGGATCGGAGGAAGTATAGTTGGAGATGAATGGCCCACCAAGTCTCTGCCTTGAAGTTTGCTCTTTGACCAGATAAGTATTACTACTCGCGAGGTGCCGAGGAGACGGGGAGGCCAAATTTAAGGACTAACCTTTGCTCTTGCCGTCTTCCTCAGTTCACCACTTTGTTTACCTCTTGGAATACTACTTCGCCACCATGACCGGGAGCAAGTCTCGCCACAGAAGGGCTCGTGCGGCTGCGGCGAAGCTGAGGGAATCCCAGCAATGGCGTCCCTGTGCTGCTGTCGAGGTGCCTTCTGCGCAAGAGTCTTCAAGGGCGTCGCAGCCCGCGACTGCTACCTTCAGGCGATCCTCCGTTCTTGCGCATCTTTCTATGTCTTTCACAACTTATCATCCCCTCCTTTTCTTACCTTCTCTCAATCGTATATTCAGGTCGGGCGGCCTTAGTTTTCCCGCAGCCCTCCTGCCTGCGGAAACATCTTCCACGGAGCCAACTTCTCAAAGCAGCGAGGTATAGACATTCGTGCAAATTGGGATTCCCATTCTCTCTTTCTTGGTAGTTCTCTGGGTACACTTCTGATTTTGTGCTCCATCCCCATCTGATAGAAGCCCCGCTACGAGATCGGGACCATTTTAGAAATGGTTATGGGCGATTTCTGCGTCGAGACGGCGGACAGAAGCGCCCTCGCCGATGAGTGCATGAGACTTTATTCTGAGCTCGCCACTGAGAAGATCCGGATTCGCATTCTCGACGATATCGCCATGAAATCGTTCACTGCGAGTAATGAGATCCAGCGGCGGAGCCTCGGCCAGGCGGAGACCATGGACAAACTCGCCGGACTGATCCTGAACCTCACGGTTAGGACGGACAAACTAGAGGCCGAGCTGTCACAGGAGAAGGCTCTCAACTCCGAGCTGAAGCGTCAAGCAGGCTCAAGGTAGATCTTGACCAGGTCACTGTGTACCACTAGCTGCAATCCTTGATGACTGCTGTGTCACCTGGCTTCCGAGTTTCTGAAGGTTAATTTTCGAAATTTTGTTCGTAAAATTGGCCTGTGGAAATGTAAACAAACTAGTACTCTTACTTTATTATATTAGTACTTGTGTCCATGTAGTATTATTATTATGGTGGTGTACTTGTGTTCATGTACTTGTTTCAGACAGGTATTGCTGTTTTGGTGAAGGAGACATGCATCACCCATTTTTGGTGGGGTTAATTGGTTCTAGGGTTAATTGGTTCTATGCCACTCCTCAATTCACAAGTTGTGTTTATGCCATTACAAAAACTGAAGTTGTGTTTATGCCACTCTCAATTCTCAATACCCCCTTCTATGCCATTTTCAACAATACAACATGAAAACGGTTCAATAAATAGTCGTATTTCAGTTTATACTTTCGTATTGACCAAAATAATCCTGTGTTCAGATTTGGAGCGACTTTTGGGTGTTTCGGGCACACAAAAAATCCAAAATTTTCAAATTCTGGCAAAAATTAGAACTTCTCAGAAAAATCTATTTTTTTATAGGAAATCAAAAACACTGAAACGAGTATACTGTTTTAATTTGAGCCATTTATGTGCAGATTTGCATAAAAAGACTGACATTTTCTGTTCTGTCTAGAAATTGGTAAAATTTTGTCCAAAAAATCAAACTTCTTCGAAAAATCTGATAATTTTACAGAATGTCAAGAACACTAATATGAGTCTACTATTCTAATATGAGCCATTTCTGGGCACATATGATCCATTAAACATAGGTGCAAAGTACGGTCCAGATTATCTGAGAGTATGTACAAACTGTAGTATAGAGAAGTCGTTTTGGGTTTCAAACATGGAAATTTCAAGAACATCCCAAAAAGCTTCATTTTAGAGTGAGTAAGAAGGATCCAGGCTTACCTTTCCATTTTCATGTTTTAAACCTAGGATTTGACCAATATTCAAATGGGCAGAAAATAAAAAAAATCATAAAAATGAAAAACCAAAGTACATAGTCTTCTTATGTCATATAGTAAGCATTCAAGTTGATAAACAAGGTCTAGACTTATTCAAACCATACAAATCATGTATCTACCCCTTAACCCTAAACTCTATCTTATGAAGTCAAGCATAAAGAGAAGTGGTTTTGGGTTTCAAACATGGAAATTTCAAAAACCTCTCAAAAACTTCATTTTAGAGTGACTAAGAAGGATACATGCTTCCCTTTTCATTTTCATGTGTTAAACTTGTTTAAATCTTGGTCAAACCTAGGATTTGACCAAGATTCAAATGGGCATAAAAATTCAGGAAAAAATCAAAAGAATGAAAAAACAAAGCACATAGCATTCTTATGTCATATAGTAAGCATTCAAGTTGATAAATAAGGTCTAGACATATTCAAACCAGAAAATCATGTATATATCTACCCCTAAACCTAAACTCTGTCTTATGAAGTCAATCATGAAGAGAAGTGGTTTTGGGTTTCAAAATGGAAATTTCAAGAACCTCCCAAAAGCTTCATTTTAGAGTGTGACTAAGAAGGATCCAGGCTTACCTTTTCATTTTCATGTTTTAAACTTGTTTAAATCCTGGTCAAACCTAGGATTTCACAAAGATTCAAATATATGGGTATAAAATTCAAAAAAATAGAAAACTGAAAAACCAATGCACATAGTCTTCTTATGTCATATAGTAAGCATTAAAGTTGATAAACAAGGTCTAGACATATTCAAACTAGACAAATGATGTATCTACCCCCTAACCCCTAAACTCTGTCTTATGAAGTCAAGGATGAAGAGAAGTGGTTTTGGGTTTCAAACATGGAAATTTCAAAAACCTCCCAAAAACTTCATTTTAGAGTGACTAAGAAGGAGACAAGCTTCCCTTTTCATTTTCATGTTTTAAACTTGTTTAACTCGATCTTGGTCAAACCTAGGATTTGACCAAAAGATTCAAATGGGCATGAAAATTCAGAAAAAATCAAAAGAATGAAAAACCAAAGGACATAGCATTCTTATGTCATATATATAGTAAGCATTCAAGTTGATAAACAAGGTCTAGACATATTCAAACCAGAAAATCATGTATATATCTACCCCTAACCCTAAACTATGTCTTATGAAGTCAAGCATGCGTGAAGAGAAGTGGTTTTTGGTTTCAAACATGGAAATTTCAAAGACCCTCCCAAGAGCTAGATTTTTGAGTGACTAAGAAGGATAGATGCTTAATTTTTCATATTCATGATTTAAACTTGTTCAAATCTTGGTCAAACCAAGGATTTGACCAAGATTCAAATGGGCATAAAAATTCAAAAAAAATCAAAAACCAAGGTCTTCTTATGTCATATAGTAAGCATTCAATTAAGTTGATAAACAAGGTCTCGACATATTCAAACAAGAAAATCATGTATCTACCCCCTAACCCTAAACTCTGTCTCATGAAGTCAAGCATGAAGATATGTGGTTTTTGGTTTTGAACATGGAAATTTCAAAAACCCTCCCAAGAGCTTCATTTTGAAGTGACTAAGAAGCATACATGCTTACTTTTTCATATTCATGTTTTAAACTTGTTTAAATCCTGGTCAAACCTAGGATTTCACAAAGATTCAAATATATGGGTATAAAATTCAAAAAAATAGAAAAATGAAAAACCAAAGCACGTAGTCTTCTTATGTCATATAGTAAGCATTAAAGTTGATAAACAAGGTCTAGACATATTCAAACTAGACAAATCATGTATCTACCCCCTAACCCCTAAACTTTGTCTTATGAAGTCAAGAATGAAGATGATGAGGTCTGAGACCTAGTTTGTGGCCCGATCTCGCGATTGACCCAAATCAAGAGGGGGAAAGAGGGAGGGGATGAAGAACACGAAGAACAAATCCACACACACCAACCCGATACAATCGAATCTTACCCTCGTGGTTCGATGGACCACGCCAATAGAATCAACCCGGAAGAGACACGAGGTAGAATTCCGAGAGGAGAGATCGGTGTTGGAGACGGAGACCGATGAGCGAGAGAGAGTGGAACACTTGAATCTCACTCACAAGTAGCCAAATCCTCAACAAGAGTAGCCTTGATACAAAGGGAGTTCTAACCCTAGGGAGACAAAAATCAAAAGTAGTTTTAAGCCAAGTTTAAGTCTAAAGAGTGAAAAGGGGCGTCATGGGTACTTATATAGGCCTACAGGGCGACACATGGCGAAAAGGTACGAAATAAGCGGATAAGGCAGTTTTGGTCAAGACAGCTCGATGAATCGGCGAGCCCGGTCGGCCGGCGAGCGCCCGTCCGGCGGGGCCGGAGGAGGCGGCGACCGGGCCAGGGCCGGGCTCCGGTCGGGGTCCGGTTTGGACCGGGCTGGACCGGCCGGACCCCTTCTCCTCTCGCGCTGCCTCCCTCCCTCCCTGGCGCTCCATGATCTTCACGTCCATCTCCACGTCCATCTTCACGTCCATCTTCACGTCCAGCTGCTCCTCTTCTCGTGACCATGGTGTCTCCTCTCTCCGGGGTCTTCCGGGGTCTTGTAATAACACAAAGGGTGTCGGCATGAGGTAGCATTCCATCCAATGGGGTACCGAGATCGAGGGTAGTGAGGAGCGAGTTCACCTTATCATGTAGCGCTTTAGCTCGAGCCCGTGTCATTGGTCCACTTGGGGGACTTGTTGGTCTTGGTGTAGTGTCGTCGGTGAGCGGGGCTACATCATCTCCCCCCCTTGGGAGAGAGTCGTCCTCGACTCTTGTTCCTCCTCATCTCCATGATATGGGGAGAGATCCGAGATGTTGAACGTGTTGCTCACCAAGTACTTGGAGGTTGGTATGTCGATGACGTAGGCGTTGTTGTTGATGCGCTTGAGGACCTTGAAAGGCCCATCGCCTCTTGGCTTTAGCTTGGAGTTGCGTTCATGAGGGAACCTTTCTTTCCGAAGGTGAATCCAAACGAGGTCTCCTTCTTCAAACACTCGTTCCTTCTTCTTGGCGTTGAGGCGGGTAGCTTGGCGAAGTACATGCTCTTGTATGGTTGCTCTTGTGTCTTCATGTAGTTTCTTCATGGCGGTGGTGCGCTTGTCGACACTACAAGAAAAGTTCTGATAGACAACGTCTCAAAATCGTCCGCTAAGGGGTATTTTTCGTCGCCTATGGGCCTAACCCGACGATATGGGTTCTGTTGTGGAAACTGCGTCAGGCAAAGTCCAACGACGATTTTTTCGGTCCGTCGCGCTTGGGCGCCCTTCCGCCACGGAAAATCGGACCGTTGCGCAAGTGTTTCCGGGAGCCCGTTGACTGCTGACGTCATGCAAACTAACACGTGGCAGACGCCGTTAACTGGCAGTTAACGGCGTTAACCGGCTGAAACCCCGTGGTAGATGGTAGGCCCACACGAGGCCTGCCACGTCTTAAGCGGGTCGGGCCAGATGACATAGTTTGACCGGTCAACTATATAGCTGGGCTGGTCCATTAGTTACGTGGGCCGGGCCTAACCTCTAAGGTTGACTGGTCAAAACTTAAATGGGCCGGCCCATTTAACATGTGGGGTCCACCTTACAGCAACTGGGCCGGCCCAAGAATCAAGTGGGCCGGGCCAAAACACAGGTGGGTCCCACTTTCATGTTAAAGGGCCGGCCCATTTAGTGTGTGGGGTCCACCATATAGCAAGTGGGCGGGCCAAAAACACAGGTGGGTCCCACTTTCAGTTAAAGGGTCGGCCCATTTAGTATGTGGGGGCCACCATATAGCAAGTGGGGCCCAACAAGATAGTGTCTTGGGACCAAAAACACAGTGGGTCCCACTTTCTGTTAAAGGGCCGCCCATTTGGTGTGTGGGGTCCACCATATAGCAAGTGGGCCGGCCCAACAAGATAGTGGGCGGGCCAAAAGCACAGGTGGGTCCCACCTTCCTGTTAAAAGGCCGGCCCATTTAGTATGTGGGGTCCACCATATATCAAGTGGGCCGGCCCAACAAGATAGTGGGCCGGGCCAAAAACACAGGTGGGTCCCACTTTCCAGTTAAAGGCCGGCCCATTTAGTATGTGGGGTCCACCATATAGCAAGTGGGCCGGCCCAACAAGATAGTGGGCCGGGCCAAAAACACAGGTGGGTCCCCCTTCCTGAAAGCCGGCCCATTTACCATGTGGGACCACCATATAGCAAATGGGCTGGCCCAACAAGATAGTGGGCCGGCCCATTTACCATGTGGATCCCACTATCGTGTAACCGGGCCGGCCTACTAAAGAAGTGGGCCGGCCCAAAATGAAAGTGGGTCCCACACTACTGTAAGTGGGCCGGCCCAATCTGTTGTAGTGCCCTACTTGTTTGACTAGTCAACTTGCATTAAATTTCATGAGCCTAAAATCTGATTTCAATGATACACACAATTACATACACAAATAAAACAAGTAGGAAAATTACAAGGCAATTAATGTGCCCAAATAAAAAAATTACATAGAATCATTGAGGACTTCTATTAGCATCATCAATAACACGTTGACATTTGGCAATCGCCTTGATTGAATCTTGTGTACTCTTTGTCAACATATCAGCTACAGATCTTAAAGCAGCAATACCATGTCTTTTATAAAGTACAGCCTTGAGATATTTACTGTTTGATGAAAGCAATGGTCTAGGTTGACGGCTATGAGAAGATGCATCAGAAGAAATATCAGAACTTTTTGTGGGCCTCACTTCTAATGAAGATTGCTTCATCACAACTGCATTCTGATAATAATGCAAAAAGAGTTAAACGATGAACTATGCAAACATTTATTATGCAATGTAGATATAAGATAATAACAAGTTGCATAAATAAGACAATGTATGGAACTTGTACTAAGCACAAACTTACATCATAATGTTGCACAGGGTCGCTACAGATCCTTTTTTGGCGACTATCTTCTAATGATGACTGCTTCATTAAAACTGCATTCTGGTAACATTGCAAACATAGTTACAACAATTAACTATTCAAACATGTATTACGCAATGTAGAGATCAGATAACAGCATGTAGCAGAAATAAGCACAAGATAAGATAAGATGCATGTACTAAGCACATACTGGCTCGCTGCAGGTCCTTCTCTTGCGTGCACTAGTCGTGGTCAACATGCCTGTCATTTTAGGTTCAGCCATCAAGTGAAATGCTAATCCTCCTGCTCCATTGTCCTTAATCTGTGTTTAGATATCACATTTAAGACCAAGTCAGCTGGTTTCAAATAACAAAAAACTTGAGCTGCCAAATGAATAAGCCAATATTTACCAGATATCAGATTAAAACCAACTAGATGTTGCTTTGCATGAGATACAAATTTCAGACATTCAGATTTAGAGTAGGGTAATGCCAAGGTTTTCCACATAAAGTAAACTGGCATTAAGAATGACCAAATGTCAGGTTCAAATCACCTTCGCAGTTTCTCCAAGACAAGCATATCAAATAGGCAGAAACATAGTAAAGCATGAATGGCATTGCTATGGCAGGGTTCCAAGTGTTAATCTCTTGCATAAGGAACAATGCATATAGGTTATAGATAATAACGGAAGTAAACTGCCAAAATTACCAACCAAGAACTCAGATTCCAACCTTCCCTAGCGTCCCCGCTGTTAATGTTGGATGTTCTAATAAGTGGTTCGCATGATCAATCCCTAGGAAAAATAACATTGACAAGTCAGTCTACGATAATACAAAGACCAGACATGCACGCAGCAATAACTATATAAGCTAAAGACGAGGTATAAGAGCAAGCAGATTGGAAATGCACATAGCATGATTATAAAAGCAGTGTGAGAATAGCAGACACGAGAAAACAGCTAGCAGCTAGCGGTGAGCTAATGACGTGGTATAAGAACAAGCAGATTGGAAATGCCCATAGCATGACTATAAAAGCAGTGCGACAATAGCATGCAGTACAAAAACAGTTGGCAGCAAATGAATGGGTATAAGGCTATAAATATGTGGATGCACACAGGTGTCAGTAGAATGAACAGGATGGTAGCGACCGGATAATGCTTTTGTACTGTACAATATTTAAACAAACTTCATGCGAAGCAACACATCAAGAAAGTTAACGGCATATGAGATCTGCAAATAACTACACATCGGTGAAGTTGATACAGCCGCTGCGGCGAGGTAGTCGGTGGCGAGGTCGGCGGTGAAGCAGATCCGTCGGTGGCGAGGTCGGCGGTGAAGCAGATCCGTCGGTGGCGAGGTCGGCGGTGAAGCAGATCCGTCGGTGACGAGGGCACTAGTAGGAAAAGCCTCATCAGTGGCGCACGAAAAAGTGATTCTGTGGCGCACGGGTGGTGCGCCACAGAAACGTCGCCACAAAAATAAGGTTTCTGTGGCGCAGGTGCCCGTGCGCCACAGAATTAAGGTTTCTGTGGCGCACATGGTTACCCATGCGCCACAGAAACATGTGCGCCACTGAATTACATTTTGGTGCGCCACAGAACATTGTACCGGTATACTCGATTTTATACTGCCTGGTGTATTATACAGGTTTTATACACAGTATACAGGTTATATACAGATATAATATAGACAGATATAATGTGAACACATATAACATAGCAACATTATACATCATCATCACATTATACAACAATATATACAAATGTTTTGCATACAACTCTTAATTCATACAAATTTCACAATTTCGAGATACAAAGTAGTCTTCATCCGGTTCCTCCTTTGCTCCCCTCCTCTCTACCCACCAGGCTCGCTTGCATCGGGTCTTCATATCCAGTTCCTACTATGATGAAAATGGAAGAAAGTGAGACCAACAAGTCCGATGCACAAGAGAAATGGAATAAATGCCTCATACATTTTAATCATCGGCATTTTGGAAATACCAAAGCAAATGGAATGACAAAATGGAATAAGTGCCTCATACATTGTTGGTCAACACAAATATTAGCATTCCGGGATGGCGTAAGCGAGACCAAGTCCGATGCACAAGAGATTGATATTTGTGCTATCTTACCAGGCTCACTTACGCCACCCCAGAGTGTACGGGGACCAAACATTTTAATCATCGGCATTTTGAAAATATCAAAGCAAATGGAATGACAAAATGGAATAAGTGCCTCATACATTGTTGGTCAACACAAAATACTATGGTCAGAAACCATAGTTGCAGTATACGCCGCAATATACTTTGCAGAAGGGCCCCCTTTCCCCGGCCGCCGTTCCGTGAACGGGTCCTTGACGAGACAACAACGCCGATTTGCCTCTCCGGCGCAGAACCACGGCAGTCCCAGCCGCCTCCCTTGTGGCCGTGTGTCTTGCGTCCTGCACTGTTCGCCTTCTTGCCCGATGAACCAATAGACTGATCGTTGGAATAAGCAAACCGATGACGGCCGGTCGCAAGATTAGATTGCGATCGACCGTCGTCGGCTTCCTTATTCCAACGATAAGTCTATTGTTCACCGGGCAAGAAGGCGAAGAGTGCATGGCGCAGGAGACGCGGCCACAAGAGAGGCGGCTGGGACTGGCGTGGTTCTGCGCCGGAGAGGCAGGTCGGCGTTGTTGTCTCGTCAAAGACTCGTTCACGGAACGGCGGCCGGGGAAAGGGGGGCCCGTCTACAAAGTATATTGCGGCGTATAGGTGACCAAACATTCTAATCATCGGCACTAAAATGGAAGAAAGAGCCAAGTGGTATCTCAACTAGATATCATATGCCTCATACTTTGTTGGTCGAAAGAAATATTAACATTCAGGGATGGGGTCAGCGAGGCCAGGTAGGATGCACAAGAGAGATTGATAGTTGTGCCATCGCACCAGGCTCAGTGGCCCCACCCCAGAGTGTACAAGTGACCAAACAATTTAATCATCGGCACTAGAATGGAAGAAAGGCCAATGCAATTAAGAAGTAGCTAGTATGAACTAAATGGAATGCCTCATACTTTGTTGGTCGAAACAAATATTAACATCCCGGGATGGCGTTAGTGAGGCCAGGTAGGATGCACAAGAGATTGATATTTGTGCCATCACACCAGGCTCACTAGCGACACCCCGGAGTGTAAAGTTGACCGAACATTCTAATCATCGGCACTAAAATGGAAGAAAGAGCCAAGTGGTATCAACTAAATAGCATATGCCTCATACTTTGTTGGTCGAAACAAATATTAACATCCAGGGATGGAGTAAGTGAGGCCAGGTAGGATGCACAAGATATTGATATTTGTGCCATCACACCAGGCTCACTTGCTCCACCCCCGAGTGTACGAGTGATATCGACCAACCATCTAATCATCGGCAAGTACAAAAACACCACCAAACCAGCAACCATGGTGACATAAGTCAAGATGCACAAACACACATAGCATGCATGGAGCAGATGCTCCAAAGGGATTATTCATCACTTGGTATATAGACCAAGTGATGCTGGCAAAAGAGAGGCCAATCAAGAACCAGTAAATCCAGTAAGTGATAGATATGCCTAAACAAGCAACAACACATAGCATATCCCAGCTAACCAGATGAGACAAGTCTTGGTAGCCAACTTAATCACCTAGCACCACCTAGCCTTTTAAAACCATCAGAAACAGTCCTTTTTCTTCAAAGGATACCACAGTGGCATTCATTTACATGATCCCCTACTGTGGATATCTCTATTTTCATCAAAGCCAACAAGAAATAGATCATAAGGCATCAATTAAGGAGGCAACCAGGGACAAAGGCATCAATTGGGGTAATGTTAAAATGTTTGTCTCCATATTTGGGAGAAATTTTTAATATTGGAGTCTAGCTAATGGAAATCAAGAACTAGTCTTGATCTCCAAATGGTGATTAGAGGGAATTTATTCATCTTAAGCAACATTAGGGACAAATGGGATCATGCAAGGGACTTGGGTCATTTGGATCATAAGGCATCAATTAAGGAGGCAACCAGGGACAAAGGGAAACATTTGATGATCCATTATCATAGGCAACAAAGCAGCAACTTTTCCCCTCTAATCTAGCTAGAGTCCTTAAAAGAAATCCATCATAAGCATGGTCAAATACACATATAGAACACTCCAATTTCTATAAGCTCACAACAATCCATCAAGTAAATCTTCACAAGGATACCACAGTAGCATAGTAGCATACCATAAGCTCACAAGAATCCATCATTTTCTTCACAAGGATACCACAGTAGCATACCATAGTAGCATTTCATGCATTTAAATGAACCAGTAGCATCAAAACCAACCAAATGTCCAACTAGCAAGCAATACCAAGTGAGCAAGTCTTCATTACCTTGTACAGGTTCAGACAAGGATTTATAGAACAAGTACAGAGAGGCAGAGGCAGAGGAATAGACAATTTCTATAAGCATATAGAACACTCCAATTTCTATAAGCATAGACAATTTCATTGTCACATCTTTCTATAAGCATCACTAGCAGCAGCAGCAATGCATATGAACACCATATACAGGTACGGTTCAGAACAATTTCATTGTCACATTGTACAGGTTCAGAACAACATATAGAACACTCCAATAAGCATCACTAGCAGCAGCAGCAATGCATATGAACACCATATGAAGCAAAACGATTAGGGGCAATGCATCCAGAGCAACAGCAGCAATACATCCAGAGCGAGCATTTCGTCGAGCACGTTGTGCTCGCGCGGGGGAGGAAGAGGGAGGGGAGGGGAGGAAGAGGGAGGGAGCTCACCGACGACAACAACAGTTGTGGAGGAGCTCACCGACGACGACGGCAAGGGTGGAGGTCGCGGCGGCTCCTCCACCTTGACGCGACGGCGGCCCCTCCTCGCGGCGGCCCCTCCTCGCCGTAGCGGCAGCTTGTGCTGCAGGTGGCGGGGATGGGAGGAGCGTGGCGGCAGGCGGCCCTCGCGTAGGAAGGCGGCGGCGACGGCGATGGCGACGACCATGGCGGCGCGCGGTGAGGAGAGGGGAGAGGGGAGAGGCGCGCGGTACGGATCAGAGGTGAACAGGCGTGGGCGGGGGAGGGCACGGGATGATATAGCCAGGTTCGTGGCGCACCGAAGAAGTGCGCCACAGAATCAACTACTTCTGTGGCGCACCAAAGCTAGTGCGCCACGAAACAGTAATTTGGCGCAGCGCGCCTGTGCGCCACAGAAATACCTACACGATAATTGGGGGTGACAGGTTGTGGGGGCCAAGTTTTTGTGGCGCATGGTCGGCGCTGGCGGGTCGGCGGTGAAGCAGCCTCGGTGGCGCACCTTGGCGGTGCGCATATTTTCGGTGGCGAGGTCGGCGGTGAAGCAGATCCGTCGGTGACGAGGGCGGCGGGGGAGCGGATCAGGTGGGTGGACAGCCAACACGATCAAGGCTACGTTGTGGAGGAGTATGCCGGCGGCGAAGCAGATCTAGTACTGTAGAGAGTCAGAGCTTTGGCGTGTGAGAGTATTTTTGAGCTAATGGGGCGAATGGTTGGTGGGTGGGTGTGGGCCTGTGGGGAGGGTTCGGGATCTAGGCAAGATATTTCATTGTTACCGAATGAGCCCTCCATGGTCGGTGGGTTGTAGCTTCCGGACCAGGGTTAAAAGGGTAAAACTGGTCACGGGATTTTCGAATGGATGCGGCGGGATGATTTGGCGCGCGGCCGAAATTTTCAGTTTCAAGCTACGAGCAGAACGACAAAAATAATGTTCTTCCCCAGGGAGCTCTCATTTCTTCCTCTTCTCTTTCTCTCTCGAGTCTCTCCCACTCCCCCGGCTCCTCTCCCCCTTCTCTCCGGCGGCCTCGCCGGCCGGAGACGAGGCCGACTTCTCTCTGTATATTGTACACCCTCCGAACTAAATTAATTGATTCAACTTTCCTTAGACGTGTATGTATCTAGAGTAAAAACATGTGTGGATACATCCATATTTAGATAAGCAAAGTTGAGTCAGCTAATTTGGATCCGAGGGAGTTAGTGTTGTTGTAAGCTTAGATCCAGTGTTTCCCATGAGCAGAATGGCGCAATGGAGTCGGGGATCTCGTCATCGGCTTCAGATCTGGCCTATGGTGAATCTGGCGGATCTTGCCGGCCAAACCCCGATCTGGTGCCATCAATGTGATGGCGCTAACGGTGAGGCTTGCTTTGGTCAGTGCTTCAGATCTGGCCAATGGGGAAGTCAAGCTGCTAAAGTTCACAAGCTCGGGGCATACGACGGCGTCATCCGTCTTGCCCGTGCACATCTTGGCCTTTCAGCGGCCCTTCTCAGAGCCAATATGCCGTTGCTGAGGCCCTTCTTCTCCTTCGTCCTGGCGACTACCGGCGACACCGTCCCAAGTGGTGCGTCCCCGGCGACGGAGTTGCTGGAAAGGATGCGGAGCAGAGATCTGATGTGCGGTCGAGAAGGACTCGATTGATTTTCTTCTATATGTTTTGGGGTCCTTTTTGTAAAGTTGCAGGTTCTATTAGTTATTGTCTAGTACTTTTGGTCCTCTATGTAATTTTTTGGACTAGTTTCCATTGGCACTGATAAACTTGAATTTTGACAAGTTCACAAAAAAATCCTTTGCACATATGGCCTATCATGTATAAACATTCTTGAGATTTAAACTATATGTAATGTGCCATGCATTAACCCTAAACCATATATATGTAACTAACCCTAGCTGATCAAACCCTACTTAATTAAAACAAATAACCCTAAACTATACGCATGCACTTTATGCGCAAAGGCGCGGGTGCCTCTAATAATGTGTGTGCGCACTCGATCGATGATCCCTAAACCTTATACAACCCTGAAACCCTAATCCCTAATCCCTAAACCCTAAACACCCTAAACACTAAACCCTATACCCTAAACCCTAACCCTAACCCTAAACCCTAATTAAACCCTATATATAGGCCAACGACACTTAATTGTGCATCAAGCAGGCCAGGGGTGCCTCGCGGTCCTCTAATTAAATTAAATGTGCCATGCATTAACCCTAAACCATATATATGTAACTAACCATAGCTAATCAACCCTACTTAATGAAAACACATAACCCTAAAGTATACTAGCTATAACCCGATCTAATAAAAACATGCTCTATATATAGCAGCTAGCTAGCAAACCTTAGATTAACACCAATTAATATATACATGGCCTATATCGATCATGTTGTATAACATATCCCTGAGATTCATTAATTAATTATATAATTATCGTGATAAATTAATTAACTCTAATTTTGACAAGTTCTCTCGAATGAAAACACATTTGATTAAGTTGCCTCATAATATATATATAATTAGTGTGCATGCATGGCCTACCATGCATTCGTGCATATATTTTAATGTATATTTGAACATATTCTTGGGGATTTCAATCTCTCTCTCTCGATCATCTATATATCGTTGGTGGCCAAAAAACACACATATATATGCATGCAATTTATGTGTAAAGGCGCGGGTGCCTCTAATAATGTGTGTGCGCACTCGATCGATGATCCCTAAACCTTAAACAACCCTAAAACCTTAAATCTCTAATCCCTAATCCCTAAACCTAAACACCCTAAACACTAAACCCTAAACCCTAGACCCTAAACCCTAACCCTAACCCTAACCCTAAACCCTAGCTAACCCTAAACCCTAATTAAACCCTATGTATAGGCCAACGACACTTAATTGTGCATCGAGCAGGCCAGGGGTGCCTCGCGGTCCTCTAATTAAATTAAATGTGCCATGCATTAACCCTAAACCATATATATGTAACTAACCCTAGCTAATCAACCCTACTTAATTAAAACACATAACCCTAAACTATACTAGCTAGCTATAACCCGATCTAATAAAAACATGCTCTATATATAGCAGCTAGCTAGCAAACCGTAGATTAACACCAATTAAAATATACATGGCCTATATCGATCATGTTGTATAACATATCCCTGAGATTCATTAATTAATTATATAAGTATCGTGATAAATTAATTAACTTGAATTTTGACAAGTTCTCTCGAATGAAAACACATTTGATTAAGTTGCCTCATAATATATATATAATTTTAGTGTGCATGCATGGCCTACAATGCATTCGTGCATATATTTTAATGTATATTTGAACATATTCTTGGGGATTTCAATCTCTCTCTCGATCATCTATATATCGTTGGTGGCCCAAAAAACACACATATATACGCATGCACTTTATGCGTAAAGGCGCGGGTGCCTCGATCTAATAATGTGTGTGCGCACTCGATCGATGATCCCTAAACCTTAAACAACCCTAAAACCCTAAATCCCTAAACCCTAAACACCCTAAACACTAAACCCTAGACCCTAGACCCTAAACCCTAACCCTAACCCTAACCCTCTGCCCTAGCTAACCCTAAACCCTAATTAAACCCTATGTATAGGCCAACGACACTTAATTGTGCATCGAGCAGCCCAGGGGTGCCTCGCGGTCCTCTAATTAAATTAATTAAATGCGCCATGCATTAACCCTAAACCATATATATGTAACTAACCCTAGCTAGCTAATCAACCCTACTTAATTAAAACACATAACCCTAAACTATACTAGCTAGCTATAACCCGATCTAATAAAAACATGCTCTATATATAGCTAGCTAGCAAACCGTAGATTAACACCAATTAAAATATACATGGCCTATATCGATCATGTTGTATAACATATCCCTGAGATTCATTAATTAATTATATAATTATCGTGATAAATTAATTAACTTGAATTTTGACAAGTTCTCTCGAATGAAAACACATTTGATTAAGTTGCCTCATAATATATATATATATATATAATTAGTGTGCATGCATGGCCTACAATGCATTCGTGCATATATTTTAATGTATATTTGAACATATATATTCTTGGGGATTTCAATCTCGATCTCTCTCTCTCGATCATCTATATATCGTTGGTGGCCCAAAAACACACATATATACGCATGCACTTTATGCGTAAAGGCGCGGGTGCCTCTAATAATGTGTGTGCGCACTCGATCGATGATCCCTAAACCTTAAACAACCCCTAAAACCTTAAATCCCTAATCCCTAATAATCCCTAATCCCTAAACCCTAAACACCCTAAACACTAAACCCTAAACCCTAGACCCTAAACCCCAACCCTAACCCTAACCCTAACCCTAACCCTAACCCTAACCCTAACCCTAACCCTAAACCCTAGCTAACCCTAAACCCTAAACCCTAGACCCTAAACCCTAAACCCTAACCCTAACCCTAACCCTAAACCCTAGCTAACCCTAAAACCCTAATTAAACCATATGTATAGGCCAACGACACTTAATTGTGCATCGAGCAGGCCAGGGGTGCCTCGCGGTCCTCTAATTAAATTAAATGTGCCATGCATTAACCCTAAACCATATATATGTAACTAACCCTAGCTAGCTAATCAACCCTACTTAATTAAAACACATAACCCTAAACTATACTAGCTAGCTATAACCCGATCTAATAAAAACATGCTCTATATATAGCAGCTAGCTAGCAAACCGTAGATTAACACCAATTAAAATATACATGGCCTATATCGATCATGTTGTATAACATATCCCTGAGATTCATTAATTAATTATATAATTATCGTGATAAATTAATTAACTTGAATTTTGACAAGTTCTCTCGAATGAAAACACATTTGATTAAGTTGCCTCATAATATATATATAATTAGTGTGCATGCATGGCCTACAATGCATTCGTGCATATATTTTAATGTATATTTGAACATATATATTCTTGGGGATTTCAGTCTCGATCTCTCTCTCTCGATCATCTATATATCGTTGGTGGCCCAAAAAACACACATATATACGCATGCACTTTATGCGTAAAGGCGCGGGTGCCTCTAATAATGTGTGTGCGCACTCGATCGATGATCCCTAAACCTTAAACAACCCCTAAAACCTTAAATCCCTAATCCCTAATAATCCCTAATCCCTAAACCCTAAACACCCTAAACACTAAACCCTAAACCCTAGACCCTAAACCCTAACCCTAACCCTAACCCTAACCCTAACCCTAAACCCTAGCTAACCCTAAACCCTAAACCCTAGACCCTAAACCACCCTAGACCCTAAACCCTAACCCTAACCCTAACCCTAAACCCTAGCTAACCCTAAACCCTAATTAAACCCTATGTATAGGCCAACGACACTTAATTGTGCATCGAGCAGGCCAGGGGTGCCTCGCGGTCCTCTAATTAAATTAAATGTGCCATGCATTAACCCTAAACCATATATATATATATGTAACTAACCCTAGCTAATCAACCCTACTTAATTAAAACACATAACCCTAAACTGTACTAGCTAGCTATAACCCGATCTAATAAAAACATGCTCTGGGACATGTGCTGTGCCAGATGAGAAGGTAAATATGTAAAACGGCATTTGTTCAGGTTGCATCCCTTAGATGTTTGTCTAATCGGTTGATGTACTAATTGCAGAAGCATAGAGTTGAAGAGGTCTCTCAGTTTGATGGGAGATTTGAAGATGAATCTCAGTTTGATGCACCTGTGGATGGTACTGATGACGAGCCTTTCATAGACGAAGGTCCTGCACCTGAGATTATCCAGCCTACAGAAGGAGGCCGTGGACCGAGTACACAGCTTTGCGTTGAAGTGGATGCACGCCCGGAGATCATCAGGGGCGTCCGGGTAGTCTCAAGACCACCCAGCCCTGATGCACCTGTGGATGGTACTGATGACGAGCCTCTCATAGACGAAGGTCCTGCACCTGAGATTATCCAGCCTACAGAAGGAGGCCGTGGACCGAGTACACAGCTTTGCGTTGAAGAGGATGCACACCCGGAGATCATCAGGGGCGTCCCGGTAGTCTCAGGACCACCCAGCCCTGATGCAAAATGTTGAGCTACTTTATGATTCGTACTCTTATGTTCTGGTGCTGTAGTATGTTATGATTTGTACGCCTTTGGCGCTAGATTAAGCATTCAGTGGATGATCGCGTTGCAAAATTCGACACCCACACAATCAGTTCATCGTATGAGTAGTAGCACAATTACTTCTACAACGATTCCTGCCAGCGCATTAGTTGGTAGCATGAAACACTTTCAGGTACTCCCCTCTGATTCATATTAATTGACTCAATTCTGTCTAGATATGGATGTATCTAGATGCATTTGTTAACTAGACTAACAAACTTGAGTCAGTTAATATGAATCCGTGTAAACCGCCCAGTCCTCGAGCAGCAAGTTTATTGACTCTGGACTCCAAGCCTCTCGCGGCAAGCCATCGACGAAGCTTTGACCAGATCTTGGCCCGCAATTTTTTTGTGTGGCGAATAGCAAAGCTTTGACCAGTTCCTCTCGGGATACAGCACGCCGGTGAGCTTGCACGGTTGCCATGAGCACTTTCCGGCGGGGGGTCCGCATCGTCCGGGAACGATCTCCAGCGGGTTAACGAGGACATGCATGGCGGCCAGGGGATTTGTTTTTTTTTGGTTTGAGCTTGGGATTTGGGGTTTTTTCGGATAGGGGAGGAGGAACCGAGGAAGAGGAAGGAACAGCCGCGTGCTTGGCGCGTGGCGGTGTGCTTGAATTTCGAATTTTTGTGAAATGTTTCATTTCCCCGCTACAATTCGGGGGTTTCTTGACGCGCCAATGCGTCCCGCCGGGCAGCTTCAAGTGAATTTGGGGTGCCACACTATGGGCCCTAGTTTCAGTGAGACATGTAATGACTAGTCACATCAGTAAGTTCACTATGTAATAAAATATGTTACCCCTCCCCTTTATGTAGCACCCCTTCTCTCCCGATCGAGTGCCGATTGCCGACGGATGCAAGCCGCTAGCTCGATCCCCTCCTTTCGCCTCCACCGTCCAGGCATCCAGCTTGGAGGGGCAAGCTGCATCTAGACCAAGCGGATTAGGTAGGACTAGTAATGTTCTCTCCTTTCTCGAGATCGGTTCTTTTTTCCTCTCCTCGATATCTTGCGCATCTCTTTCCTATTCTGGGCGAAGGGGTGTCTTTCTGGTCACCCTCGAGCTGGGAGTGATTGATGGGGGTGGGGGCGGGGGCTACCTTTGCTTGGATTGGGGTGTTCTTCCTTTATTTGTCGACATTTGCAACCTTTGTAGTTTCTGCTGATCCTAACTGTATCTTTTGTCAGCTTGTACAGGAAAGGTAAGACCTCGGCGGTGGGGGCAATGGAGCGTAAGGCCACCACGCATGTGGGCAGTTGGCTGAGCCTGAGCTGCGTCCCCAGCCCCGCGAAGCAGGTACTCCGTTTGCTTATCCACTCTTTAAAGTGTCTCTCTGCATCCTCAATCTGTTCCTGTTCTGGAATATGCTTAAAGTAGCACATGTCTTCAGCTGTTTGTGCGTAAAGCCTCTGTGACACCATGCTCTATATTCTCTGTATCAGGTTGGTACCTCCAGGTTCCGTGCTGAGGCTATGGGGAACGAGAATAGCGCCCCACCTGCTGCAGGAGCATGGCCCGATCTGCAGCACAAGAAGCGAAATGCCACTGCCGAGCTGGGCAGGGACCGCCCAGGGGTAATTTTTTAACCAACTTACCATGATGTAGTCTGAATCTGATACTCCCTCAGATCCAAATTAATTGACTCAACTATCTGTAGATACGGATGTATCTAGATGTGTTTTAGCTCTAGATACTACTGCCTCCATCCCAAAGCTTTGGGCTTATATTATTTTTAGAAAGTCAAACTATACCATGTTTGACTAAGCTTTTACCAAAAATCAGTAACATGCAAAATACAAAATTAATATCATTAAATAGATAATAAAATATATTTTCCTACGGTATCTACACAGTATTATATTTGTTGATAGAATGTTCTAAAATTTTGGTCAAACTTTGCTTGTTTTGATTTCTCAAAAATAAATAAGGCTTAAGCTTTTGGATGGTGGTAGTACATTCATATCTAGACAAAGCTGAGTTAACTAGTTTTTTTGTCTGTCCATAGCTAGTGTTCACGCTGCAAAAGGCTAAGAGCATCCACTATATGCATTAGTCTATCTCATACAGTAATTCAATATCACTGCTGAGGTCTGCCTTTTGTTTTGCTATTCATATGCAGACTGAAACTTTAGGGCCTTTACTCAAAAGGAAGATCAAAACTGCGGCTGATCAGGCTGCCAGTATGTTGATGCCGCCCCCATCTTCTAAATGCCTCTACAAGCACAAGGCCACGCACCAGCTGGGTGGTGATCTTTTAATGAATATGGTATATTTTCTTAATCCACAAAACATGCCTTGATTTTTCTCTGTTTATTGTCGGTTTTTTCTATGCTTGCCAAAAGTTTACAACAACAACAACAACAACCAAGCCTTTCAGTCCCAAACAAGTTGGGGTAGGCTAGAGTTGAAACCCATAAGATCTCGAAGCCAAAAGTTTAGAAACACCAAATTCGTTTGCTTACAATCATCATACAGTAATGTTCATCTACTCCAGTTCCCCTAACCCAACAAAAATGATGTTAATTACGATTTTTAGATTAAAAGAGCACCATTAGGCGCTGTTAATTACGACTTTGAGATTAAAATGTCATTTGCAATTGTTAATTACAATTTTGAGACAAATGGTTAGTTTAACCTCGATCTCTTCTGCTCTCCATTTATCCCAACCGAACAAAAATTTAACCATTCCATTCCTCTGAAATGGAACCATTCCATTCCATTCCACGCTGTTTCAGAACCGAACACACCCTTGCATTGTTGTGAACTGTTGTCCATACACGGCCATACCCTTCCACTTACATCCAGCACTATATGCATCAGTCTGTCTCAGAGTCATTCAATATCACTGCTGAGATCTGTTCCCATTCTTATGCAGGCTGAAACTGCTGCGCCTTTACTCAAGTGGATGCAAAATGAGGCTAATGAGGCTGCTGTGAGGACGATGGTGCCGGCACCATCTTCCGAAAACCTCTACAAGCACGAGGCCATGGGCCAGCTGGGTGGTGACCTTTTAATGAATCTGGTATATTTTCTTAATCCACATACATGATTTCACATACATGATTTCATTATTATCTGTTTAATTACTGTTGGCTTTGTCTAATGCTTACCAAAAGTTCAGAAACACTGCGTTTGCTTACAATCATCATACACTAATTTTTCACTTTTCAGTCTGTCTCATCCAGTATATAAACTGTTGATTTCCATTGGCTTCTTTTGTAATCATTTGCATTGTTGTCAACTGTTCTCTATGCACAACCCTATTCTTCCACTTACACCCGCACTATTTGCATCAGTCTATCTCATAGATTTATTAAATATCAATGATGAGTTCTGTTGCTATTCATATGCAGGATGAAACTTCTGTGCCTCTACTCAAATGGATAAAAAATGATCCTGATGAGGCTGCTGTGAAGACGATGGTGCTGCCACCATCTTCTGAAAACCTCCTCAAGCACAAGGCCACGGGCCAGCTGGGTGGTACCCTTTTCAGTAAGCAGGTATATTTTCTTAATCCTCATACATGATTTGATTTTTGTCTGTTTATTGCCGGCTTTGTCTAATGCTTACCAATAGTTCAGAAACACACACACCTATTCTTACACTTACATCCAGCACTATATGCATCAGTGTCTCATAGATTCATTTTATATATCACTGCTGATGTCTGTTGCTCTTCAATTTTCATATGCAGACTGAAACTGCTAACCCTTCATTGGTCAAAAGGATTGCAACTGCTGCTGATGAGGCATCTGCAGAGGCTGCCACCAAGTTACTGTCAGCCCCACCTTCTGGATGCTTATATAAGCTCAAGTCCAAGGACCAGCCGGGCCGTAACCATCCAAGGGTTCGGGTATATTTTCTTAAGCCACATATACATGCCATGATTTATGTCTGATATTATCACTGGCTCTGTCTAATGCTTTTTGGAATTCGGAAACACCAAATTAGCATGCTTATATTCATCATACACTAATTTTTCACTGTTCAGTTTGTAACATAGTGTTATGCACTCGCTTGTCAACATTTGCATTGCTCTGAACTATGCACTTTACACAACCTAATTCTTCCACTTACATTCAGCGCTACGCACCAGTAGTACCTCCCATGTTTCCTTCACCATCCCGATGCCGAGCTTGCGGGAATATGGCGGGCCCATGTACATACCCCGCATATAACACCTCCTATGGCTCTATCTACCTTTCTAGTAGCTCCTTCACAGAGTTACAGGTATGTATTCTTAGTGGTTTAGCATGAATTGGCATATAGTAAAGTCTTGTTTTTAGTCTTCCTGCTTCTTACATTTGTATCAATTTTCACATGCAGACTGTACCTTGTGAACTTCGTCCAATGATTAACCAGATGTGTCCGCATGAAGGGTCTTTCACTATGCATGGCAATGGCAAATTGATGAACACCTACACGGTCTATGAGGTGTATGTCTACAAGACGCAGGCCATCACATATTTGTATGGACATGATTGGAGAAAGTTTGCTTTTGACTACGGTCTGAAGAAGGGCGACGAGCTGAGGATCAGAAACTCAAACGGGCAGATATACGTAACTGCTTACAGAGTTGGAGACACTTCCAAATATATAATATGTAACTTTTTTCTACTCATATCTTTTGATAACTGTTCTGAGCAGTTGTTCTAAACCATTCCCTCTGTTCTAGCTTGCTGGGTTTAACATGATCAAAGCTGCAGATCCCCTGATGGAACATGAGCGGATGTCACAAAGGGCAACCACACCAGCACCGGCACCGGCTTCCCACTCTCCTGCATCAGCACCGGTTCCTGTACCAGCTCCATTTACTGCATCTACCCAGCAGTCCCCTACATCAGCATTGGTTCCTGTAGAGGCCCCATATACTACACCTGCCCAGCAGGCTCCTGCATCAGCACTGGTTCCTCTAGCTGCACCGTTTACTGCACCTGCCCAACAGTCTCCTGCATCAGCATCGGTTCCTCTAGAGGCACCATTTACTGCACCTGCCCAGCAGTCTCCTGCATCAGCACCAGCTCGTGTACCAGCCCAGGCTCCTGCACCTGCCCCAGCCAGATCACCGAGGTCTCAGCTCATTGCTGTGGCCACCCGTGTGGTGACCAGGACGCATCTGAAGGCTATGTTCGTGAGTATATGACAGCATAACTGCTCTTATCTTGATGTCTTCTCTGCTCAAAGTCTCACATGGTTCAGTGCATTGGTGCCATTGACTAATTTTTGGTGGTATCTCTTGCTTTGAATCAGAAATTGCCTAAAAGTATCTCCAAGGATCTCAATGCTGGCCGAAGGGGCAAGATATCCCTCGTCATGGAGAGTGAAGGTCTCACCGTGGAGGGACGGTACTCCGTCAGTCCCACAGATGGCCGCTTGGCTGTTACTTCCAGGTGGAAAAAGTTCATTGACGGTGCCAAACTTCGCATTGGATCAAAGTTGAAGGTCAAGATCTTTCGATGCCGCTGTGACATGCTGGTCATAAAGTTCGCGGTTGTCTAGTTCTGTTGCCCCATGAGCCCTTAGCAAATGCATTTGTAGTTATACTTATATAAGGTTATCTTATCTGAACTGCTAATTAATTGTATGGGTGGTAAAACTCTGGCAAGCTTTTGCTCTTAGCAAGTATGTATGTATGATCAGCTATTATGATAACTAATGTTTGTGTTCATCTTAATTTGCATTTCCGTTTTAGAAAAAAACTTAATTTCTATTTTGGCTGACCTGTTAGAGAACTATCAGATTGAACCCACAACATGATTCAAATAGATTCATTACACCGAGCCACATGTCTTGACCTTGCTATACACTACTTCCATTAATCAGTGCAAGAAGGCTTACCTGAGCTGCCTGAACCATGGCAGATTCGAATCCACCTTATCTATCTAGAAATACAACCTTTGCAGAAAGAGGATTTGCAGTATGGGGAGGCTGACATTGGGGACCCATGAGCCAGCAGCGTCGTCAACGTTTTAAAGGTGGCAGGAGATCGAAAGAAAAAATAAGCCAAAAATCAGTTGGTAAACAAATTCAAGAAAAGAAACATTTACCTTTCTGAGAGGATGACATGCGGGACCCATGAGGCAGCAGCATCCTCAACTATTTCAAGGCGGCAAGGGATCAAAAAAAAGGAAATAGCCAGAAATTAATTAGGGTAAAAAATAAATCCATCAAAGGAAACTTTTATTGTTCATAGAGGATGACATGTGGACCGACTTGCCACCGCATCGTCATCGGGGCAGGGGATCAAAAGAAAAAGGCAAATAGCCAGAAATTAGGGGAAAAATAAATCCAACAAAGGAAACTTTTATCGTTCATAGAGGATGACATGCGGGACCCATGAGCCAGCAGCTTCCTCAACGTTTCAAAGTCGGCATGAGATTGAAAGAAAAAGGCAAGTGACATAATATCAGGAGCCAAAAATAATCCAAGAAAAGAAACTTGATGACATTTTGTAGCAGCGGTCTCAACGCTTCCAAGGCGGCACAGGACCGAAAGAAAAATGAAGTAGCCAGAAATCAGGGTGTGAAAAAAATCCAAGAAAAGAAAGATTTCAATTGGGCTGTATCTGGACATCTGGGCCTTCGAACTATCCTGCTGGGCCTTTTGACTCGTACAATTTCAGCCCACTCCAAAACAGAAAGGTCGGATTTTTCTCAAAAAAAAAACAGGAAAGTCCTATGCTTCGCAAAAACAAAAAACAAGGAGATTCAACATATAAGTTTGTTTATGTAGATATAAAGATTTAATTTATCCGTTTGCAATAGCTCAGAGCGAAATACAACGTTTATTGTCTGCAAAATAAAATATCACATGTTTCTTGTACGGAGGCTGACATCGGGGACCCATGAGCCAGCAGCGTCGTCAACGTTTCAAAGGCGGCAGGGGATAGAAAATAAAAAAAGCCAAAAATCAGTTGGTAAAAAAATACAAGAAAAGAAAACATTTATCGTTTGAGAGGATGACACGGGACCCATGAGGCAGCAGCATCCTCAACGTTTCAAAGTCGGCATGAGATCGAAAGAAAAATCCAAGTGACAAATATCAGGAGCCAAAAATAATCCAAGAAAAGAAACTTTATTGTACATAGAGGATGACATGCGGGTCCCATTTTGTAGCAGCGGTCTCAACGTTTCCAAGGCACAGGACCAAAAGAAAAATGAGGTAGCAGCATTCTCAACAATTCCAAGGCGCAGGGGATCAAAAGAAAAAAAGGAAATAGCCAGAAATTAATTAGGGGTCAAAAATAAATCCACCGAAGGAAACTTTTATTGTTCATAGAGGATGACATGTGGGACCGACCCAACAGCGTCCTCATCGTTTCAAAGGGGGGGGATCAAAAGAAAAAGGCAAATAGCCAGAAATTAGGGGTCAAAAATAACTCCAAGAAAGGAAACTTTTGTTGTTCATAGAGGATGACATGCGGGACCCATGAGCCAGCAGCTTACTCAACGTTTCAAAGGTGGCATGAGATCGAAAGAAAAAGGCAAGTGACCAAATATCAGGAGCCAAAAATAATCCAAGATTTATTGTACATAGAGGATGACATGTGGGTCCCATTTTGCAGCAGCGGTCTCAATGTTTGTAATGCGGCTTGAGATCAAAAGAAAAAGAAACTAGCTAGTAATTAGGGGGTGAAAAACATCCAAGAAAATAAAGTTGATGGACATAGAGGATGACATGAGGGTCCCTTGAGCCAACAGCTTACTCAACGTTTCAAAGGGGGCAGGGGATCAAAAGAAAAAGGCAAGCCAAAAATCAGAGGGAAAAAAAATCCAACAAAGGAAACTTTTATAGCACATAGAGGATGACATGCGGGTCCCATGAGCCAGCAGGTTCCTCAACGTTTCAAACGTGGCATGAGATCGAAAGAAAAGGCAAGTGACCAAATATGAGGTGCCAAAAACTCCAAGAAAAGAAAGTTGATTGCTCATAGAGGATGACATGCGGGTCCCATTTAGCAGCAGCGGTCTCACCGTTTGAGAGGCGGCAGGGGATCAAAAGAAAAAGGCAAGTGACCAAATATCTGGAGCCAAAAATAATTCAAGAAAAGAAAGTTTTATAGTCCATAGAGGATGACATGCGGGTCCCATTTAGCAGCAGCGGTATCACCGTTTGAGAGGCGGCAGGGGATCGAAAGAAAAAGGCAAGTGACCAAATATGAGGTGCCAAAAAAAAATCCAAGAAAAGAAAGTTTTATAGTACATAGAGGATGACATGCGGGTCCCATTTAGCAGCAGCGGTATCACCGTTTGAGAGGCGGCAGGGGATCGAAAGAAAAAGGCAAGTGACCAAATATGAGGTGCCAAAAAATCCAAGAAAAGAAAGTTTTATAGTACATAGAGGATGACATGCGGGTCCCATTTAGCAGCAGCGGTATCACCGTTTGAGAGGCGGCAGGGGATCAAAAAAAGGCAAGTGACCAAATATAAGGTGCCAAAAAAACTCCAAGAAAAGAAAGTTGATTGCTCATAGAGGATGACATGCGGGTCCCATTTAGCAGCAGCGGTCTCAACGTTTCCAAGGCGGCAAGGGATCAAAAGAAAAAGGAAGTAGCCAGAAATCAGGGGGTCAAAAAATCCAAGAAAAGAAAGAAATTTGGTTCATAGAGGATGACAAGCGGGACCCATGATCCTGCATCGTAAACGGCTCGATCGGAGAGTGTTGAACGAGATGGCGCGATCGAGAAAAAAATAATGCTAGAGAGGCTGCCATCTGGGCCCTACATCCCTGGGCGGTGCGGATTTGCGTTGACTCGGCCGGCGAACCCGAGAATTCACGATGCACCACGTCCCGGGCAACCATACGCGACGTTTTGGCCGCTTTCGTCGGGCTAGGTGGCCTCAAAAACGAGAAAAAAAGTTTTGACATGCACCACGGAGGGACCAAAAATCGTCGGCCATGGTACACCAGCAACCACGGCGCGACTTCAACTTCGTCGGCCATGGCAACTTTTCTTGTAGTGTGAAGTCCTTGTTCGTCCTTTCATGAAGAGGTAGTGGGAGGATGTCGAGGGTCGTGGGAGGTTCGAATCCATAGACGATCATGAAGGGACTCCGGGATGTTGTGGAGTGCTTGGCTCTATTGTAGGCGAACTCCGCGTGTGGAAGGCACTCTTCCCATGACTTCAAATTTTTCTTCACGAGTGTGCGTAGGAGTGTTGAGAGGCTTCGATTCACCACTTCCGTTTGTCCGTCCGTTTGCGGATGCGAGGATGACGAGAACAAGAGCTTGATTCCAAACTTTGCCATGAGCGACTTCCATAGATAACTCATGAACTTGACGTCTCGATCCGACACAATGCTTGCCGGTATTCCGTGTAGGCGAACGACTTCCCTGAAAAACAACGAAGCAATGTGTGAAGCATCATCGGTCTTATGGCATGGTATGAAATGAGCCATTTTAGAGAACCTATCCACTACCACAAATATTGAGTCATGACCATGTTTTGTTCTTGGTAAGCCTAATACAAAGTCCATGCTTATATCCGACCAAGGTGCATATGGAATGGGTAAAGGCATGTAAAGACCGTAAGGGTTTGTTTTAGACTTAGCTTGTAAGCATGTGGTGCAACGGTTGCATAGGCGCTCCACATCTCGCTTCATCTTCGGCCAAAAGTAATGGGTTGATAGCATCGAGAGCGTCTTGTCGCGACCAAAGTGTCCCATGAGACCACCTCCATGTGACTCTTGCAAAAGCAACTTACGAAGAGAAGACTCGGGTATGCAAATTTTGTTAGCTTTAAACAAGTAGCCATCATGCAAATAGAAATCATCAAATCCTCGGTCAACGGAACACTTTGCAAAGATGGGTCCAAAGAAAGAGTCGGAAGGGTAAAGTTCTTTGATCTCCTCAAGGCCCAAAACATGAAAATCCAAGCGAGTGAGTAAGAGATTGTTCTTGCGGGAAAGGGCATCCGCGACCACATTGTCCTTTCCCTTTTTGTATTTGATCACATAAGGGAAGGACTCAATAAATTCAACCCACTTAGCATGTCTCTTGTTCAAATTGGTTTGACTTTTCAAGTACTTCAAAGACTCATGATCCGAATGGATAACAAACTCTTTTGGCCAAAGGTAATGTTGCCAAACTTCAAGAACACGAACCAAAGCATAAAGTTCCTTGTCATAAATAGGATAGTTGAGGCGTGCGCCATCCAACTTCTCACTATAGTATGCCACGGGTTTTCCATCTTGCATAAGGACTCCACCAATACCGAGACCACTCGCATCACACTCAATCTCAAAAGTTTTTGCAAAGTTTGGAAGGACGAGAAGAGGTGCTTCGGTAAGGCGTTTCTTCAATTCATCAAAAGCATTTTGTTGGGCCTTGCCCCACACAAATGGAACATTCTTTTTGGTAAGCTCATTCAAAGGGCAAGCAATGGTGCTAAAATCTTTCACAAAGCGGCGGTAGAAACCGGCGAGTCCATGGAAACTTCGAACTTGACCAACGGTGGTAGGCGTGGGCCAATTATGTATGGCGTCAACCTTCGAAGAGTCCACTTCAATGCCATTGGCGGAAACCACAAAACCAAGAAAAACCAATTTGTTTTGGGCAAAGGTGCATTTAGGGAGATTGGCATAAAGCTTCTCGTGGCGTAAGATGCACAAGACTTCTCTCACATGTGTAACATGGTCCTCGAGATTTTTGCTATAAATGAGAATATCATCAAAGTAAACAACCACACTCTTGCCAATGAGTGGTCTCAAAATATGGTTCATAAGACGCATAAAAGTCGATGGAGCATTTGAAAGACCAAATGGCATGACGAGCCATTCATATAGACCAAGTTTGGTCTTGAATGCCGTCTTCCATTCATCACCAATTGCCATGCGAATTTGGTGGTAGCCACTACGAAAATCAATCTTAGAGAAAATGATGGCACCACTCAATTCATCAAGCATGTCGTCTAAACGCGGGATGGGATGGCGGTATCGAACGGTAATGGCATTGATGGGGCGACAATCCATACACATTCGTTGCGTCTCATCCGGTTTAGGAACAAGAATCACCGGAACGGCACAAGGGCTAAGGCTTTCTCGAACGTACCCTTTAGCGAGGAGATCTTGTATTTGGCGTTGAATCTCCTTTGTATCTTCGGGGTTGGTGCGGTAGGCGGCGCGGTTTGGAAGGGGAGCGCCGGGTATGAGGTCGATGCGGTGCTCGATGCCCCGAAGCGGTGGTAGTCCATGAGGTAGCTCGTCGGGGAAGACGTCTTGAAACTCCTTCAAAAGAGACAACAAAGACGAAGGAATGTTGGTTAAGTCGTTAGTCGCCGACGATGGTCCCTTGCAAATGAGCACATAGTGCAAGGTGGTGGATGGGTTGTCTTGCACTTCTCTCCACTCGCTTTTTGTGGCTAAGAGGACACTCTTTCTCTCACTCATATATGGCTTGTGGCGCTCACTCTCTTTTTGGTGGGTCGCTCCCTCTCCTCTCAAGTCACTATGGTGGATGTGTTGTTGTGCCCTCGCTAAAACCTTCGCATTATCCGCGATGATTTGGCTAGAAGTCATTGGGCGAAGCTCGAACTTCTTGTCCTTGACCTTGAAGGTGTAGACATTTGAGTGTCCGTCATGAATCACCTTGTTGTCGTATTGCCAAGGGCGGCCAAGCAACATGTGGCACACCGTCATGGGTACTACATCACACTCAACGGTGTCTTCATAGGGGCCTATCTTGAAGTTGACGGTGACGGTGTGTTGTATCTTGACATTGCCCTTGTCACTTAACCATTGCACATGGTATGGGTGTGGGTGCTTGCGGAGTGTGAGGTTGAGCTTCTCACACATCTTGGTGCTTGCTAAGTTGTGGCAACTCCCTCCATCTATGATGACCTTGATCGACTTTCCTCCACGTGTTTGGAAGATGTTGCACCTTTGGTCTTCAATAGCTTGTGGTTGAGTCGTGAGCACCCTTGTGACCACAAGTGAGGGACTTGTGTCATGTACGCATAGGAGAGGGTCTTCTCCACTTTCTTCATCGTAATCTTCTTCATTAGCGACGGCGGCTTGCACGAGGGCTTCATATTCGCCCTCACTTAGCGTCTCTATGTCACCATTCTCCATAGTGATCATGACCTTGGTATTCTTGCACTCAAAGGACTTGTGGCCTTGTGTGCCACACTTGAAGCAAGTGACATTGGAGGGTCCCGTAGAGGCCTTTGAGGAGGCGGTGGAGGTCACCGTTTGCTTCATGCGACTTTGGATAGTCGGTTGCTTGGATGTTGTAGAGGAAACGGAGGGCTTGACACTTGTTGTAGGAGTGGGTGTAGCTAGCTTGGAGGCGAAGTATTGCTTGGACTTGGAGTACTTGATGTCCTCATTCACTTGGCGCTCGGCCTTGGACGCTTGGTGAACCAACTCAACCATGTTGGAATATTGTTGGAACTCCACAATCCTCTTGATGGGGTAATTGAGGTCATTCAAGAACCTAGCAATCGTTTGGTTCTCGGATTCTTGGATGTTTGCTCGCATCATAGTTAACTCCATTTCCTTGTAGAACTCCTCAACGGTCTTGGTGCCTTGCTTCAATTTTTGGAGTTTGTTGAAGAGGTCGGTCTTGTAGTGTGTTGGTACAAAACGAGCTTGCATCTCCTCCTTCATCTCTTCCCAAGTGTCAATTGGAGGCTCACCCTTTTCTTCCCTTAGAGTGACTACTTGTTCCCACCAAGTGTTGGCGTAATCTTCAAACTCAAGAGACGCCATGGCCACTTTCTTGGCACCGGAGTAGTTGTGGATGCGGAAGATCTTGTCAACCTTGAGTGCCCATGAGAGGTAGGCCTCGGCATCGTCTTCACCCTTGAACTTGGGCATGTTGAACTTGAGCTTGCCATACATGTTCTCTTCATCTTCCAAATTCCTTCGGCGAGGACGGAAGCCTTCATCTCTTGCGGCTTGAGGTGGTGGAGGAGGTCTTGCACGGCCAACCATAGCATTGGGTTGGTGTTGAAGTTGAACACTAGCTTCACTTGGTTCACGATGATGGTGTTGTCGAAGATCTTGGCGAGGTTGTGGACGACTCTCATCTTGAGCAATTGCCGGTTCTCCTCTTCCATGTTGGTTATGGCGAGGATGATTCCGAAGATCACGCCTCGGTGGATCTTGATGACCTTGGTCTTGAGCATCAACATATGGCTCACGATGAGGTGCCGGTTCCATGTTGTGGAGGACGTTGTCGTGGGGTTGGTCGTCACGCCCATGGTGGGCATGGCGATCATGTTGATGGCGAGCTTGTTGTAGTACTTCTTCTTGCGGAGGACGTTCATGAGGACGAGCATGGCGATGAAACTCTCCACGCCTAGAGTTTGAGCGTGAGTCTTCATGGCGATCATGATGTCGATGAGGACGATGATGGTCTCCATGCCTTGAGTTGGAGCTTGACGATCATGAGAGGAATAATCGTGCGCCTAGCTTGATGATGAGGAAGTAGAGCGATGTCGGTGTCGGCGACCCAAGTTGTTGATGGCGCGCTCGAGACTATCCATGCGCCGCTCCATGTTCGCATCATTGGCCGCCATTTGGCCATTCAAGTTGTCCGTAGCTTCTCGAAGTAGGGTCATATCTTGATTGACGATGGTGAAGTTGTTAGCGACCTCGTCATATTGCTCGTCGATGCGTGTCTCGAACAAAGCGAGTTGCTCCTTGAACTCTTGGCGTTGTGCCCATAGATTGTGTTGGGTAGCCAACCTCTCGGTGTTGCGAAGGACTCCATCCTCCCTTGCTTCTTCTCCGCTCCTATCCATGATATGAAGACAAGAACTATGTTGTGTATGTTAGTGGAAGGAGACTACCTCGCACTCTTACCTTGGTGTGATAGTATTGAGGCCATCAACCGAACGGAGAGCACCAAAACAATTGTATCGGGCACAAGGCACACGCAAAAGCTAGCAAATATGGTGGTAGGCAAGAATGGTGGAAAACCAAAAGATGAAATCCAAAATTAAGTATGTTGTTAAAAGTGGGTGAGGTCCAAAAATCAAGTGTCAAAGTGGAGATCACTATAAACACGGAAAATTTGTGGAACGCACACACGGGATAAGCGGGGTTAGTGCGACCAAGGAACGAGCGGAAAAAGTTAGAACCTATATGCAAGGTGGTGCTCGGTGTCACACTAACACAAGAAGAGATCAAAGCTAGGTTGCATAGAGATGAAACACCAAGATTCGCACGAGGTCTCTCTTCTCTATCTCTCACGCTTGCTTAAAAGCTTATCAACTCCTTTTGTATCGGTGGCACTTGCACGTTTTCTTCTTTTTTTTCACTAGCACACTATGCTCTTACTCTTTTGCTTACCACCCCGAGCTCTACTTATGAGCTTTACTCAACACAACGCACACCCTCACGGTCGGGACCTCGTGCGATGTTTCGCAACACTCGAAAAGCTTCGCTCGTGGGATAGATCGCAAAAAGAAGAGGGCTACAAGGGTAATGCAAGTTATACCTAAGATGTGTAGGCGGTGATGAACACGCAACTTGCGATGATGGTGGTGGTGGTGGTCGGCGGTGGTGTTAGAAGTGGCAGGTCCAAGGCCGGTCCTGGTCGGCTCCGGGGCCGGCTGCTCGGTCCGTGGCCGGTCGGCCGGTTACTAGGCCGGCAGGTCCGGTCTGGGGCCGGTCAACCGGTTTTCTCAACCGGCTGGTTGTGTTTCTCTCTCCTGTTATTCCCCAAACCAAAACCAAAAGAGCAAATCGAAGGGAAACGAAGGAATTGGGGGCTAAAAGGTGGGGGAAATAGTAGATCAACACTAAAAACAGAAATCCACGGATCAAAACCACTAAAAACTCAACAAAATCGTAGATCCATCCAAAGGCAAATTAGGGCTATTTTTTGGGGATTTTTTTGGGAAATTTTTCAGAGACGAAATTGGGTGGGTGGGGGGTCAAATTCGTGGTAACCAAGAGCTGTTGATACCATATGATCGGGTCCATCTTCACGTCTAGTTGCTCCTCTCCTTCTCTTGACCATGGTGTGTTCTCCTCTCCGAGGTCTTGATGCACCACGTACCTAATAACATAGAGGGTGTCGGCATGAGGTAGCATTCCATCCAATGGGGTACCAAGATCGAGGGTAGTGAGGAGCGAGTTCACCTTATCATGTAGCGCTTTAGCTCGAGCCCGCATCATTGGTCCACTTGGGGGACGTGTTTGTCTTGGTGTCGTGTCGTTGGTGAGCGGGGCTACATCAGAAGAGAAGTGGTTTTGGGTTTCAAACATGGAAATTTCAAAAGCTTCTTAAAAAATTCATTTTAGAGTGACTAATTAAGAAGGATGCAGGCTTCCCTTTCCATTTTCATGTCTTAAATTTGTTTAAATCTTGGTCAACCTAAGATTTGACCAAAAGATTCAAACGGGCATAAAAAAATCAGAAAAATAAAAAACCGAAGCACATAGTTTTCTTATGTCATATAGTAAGCATTCAAGTTGATAAACAAGGTCTAGACATATTCAAACAAGCAAAATCATGTATATATCTACCCCTAACCCTAAACTTTGTCTTATGAAGTCAATCACGAAGAGAAGTGGTTTAGGGTTTCAAACATGGAAATTTCAAGAACCTCCCAAAAGCTTCATTTTAGAGTGACTAAGAATGATCTAGGCTTACCTTTTCATTTTCATGTTTTAAACTTGTTTAAATCCTGGTCAAACCTAGGATTTGACAAAGATTCAAATATATGGGCATAAAATTCAAAAAAAATAGAAAAACGAAAAACCAAAGCATATAGTCTTCTTATGTCATATAGTAAGAATTAAAGTTGATAAACAAGGTCTAGACATATTCAAACTAGACAAATCATGTATCTACCCCTAACCCCTAAACTCTGTCTTATGAAGTCAAGCATGAAGAGAAGTCGTTTTGGGTTTCAAACATGGAAATTTCAAGAACATCCCAAAAGCTTCATTTTAGAGTGACTAAGAAGGATCCATGATTACCTTTTCATTTTCATGTTTTAAACTTGTTTAATCTTGGTCAAACCTAGGATTTGACCAAGATTCAAATGGGCACAAAATTTAAAAAATCAGAAAAATGAAAAACCAAAGTACATAGTCTTCTTATGTCATGTAGTAAGCATTCAAGTTGATAAACAGGGTCTAGACATATTCAAACTAGACAAACCATGTATCTACCCCTAACCCCTAAACTCTGTCTTATGAAGTCTAGCATGAAGAGAAGTGGTTTTGGGTTTCAAGCATGGAATTTCAAAAACCTCCCAAAAACATCATTTTAGAGTGACTAAGAAGGATACAAGCTTCCCTTTTCATTTTCATGTTTTAAACTTGTTTAAATCTTGGTCAATCCTAGGATTTGACCAAAAATTCAAATGGGCATAAAAATTCAGAAAAAATCAAAAGAATGAAAAACCAAAGGACATAGCATTCTTATGTCATATATATAGTAAGCATTCAAGTTGATAAACAAGGTCTAGACATATTCAAACCAGAAATCTTGTATATATCTACCCCTAACCCTAAACCCTGTCTTATGAAGTCAAGCATGAAGAGAAGTGGTTTTTGGTTTCAAACATGGAAATTTCAAAAACCCTCCCAAGAGCTACATTTTGGAGTGACTAAGAATGATAAATGCTTAATTTTTCATATTCATGATTTAAAATTGTTTAAACCATGGTCAAACCTAGGATTTGACCAAGATTCAAATGGGCATAAATTTTGAAAAAAATCAAAAAATGAAAAACCAAGGCACATAGTCTTCTTATGTCATATAGTAAGAATTCAATTAAGTTGATAAACAAGGTCTAGACATATGCAAACCAGGAAAATCATGTATCTACCCCCTAACCCTAGCTAAACTCTGTCTTATGAAGTCAAGCATGCATGAAGAGAAGTGGTTTTTGGTTTCAAACATGGAAATTTCAAAAACCTCCCAAAAGCATCATTTTGGAGTGACTAAGAAGGATCCATAGGAAACTATGTACTAATACAGTATAATAATCATCCGAGTTATTAGAGCAACAAGTCTGTCACTTACGTGTGGTTCCCATGCGTGAGGTCCCACACTTCAGTGAGCACAAGTCACGTACGCTAGGTAGGCAAACTCCCGGCCATCTTCTTTGTCAAGAGAGAGGCATCAACACTCTCTCTCTCTCTCTCTCTCTCTCTCTCTCTCCATCTCTCCAATTATCCACCTCCGTTGGCTGCCGGTTTTGGCAGGGCGTTTCTAGCTCAGCTCGGAGGCCATGGTGTGCAGGCTCTGTAGCCATGGCGATTTGGTCGCGCCAAGTGGTTCGTGCCCGGCTGCGACGAGGATCAATCCGGACGGTGGCTGTTAAGGACCCGATCGCATTTCTTGCTTTCAGCCTGGGGTCTACCATGTAAATCTTAGGGATTTAGACATAATTTCCTGTTTATTTTGTGTCCTGCTGTAAACTGTGCTCTGATGCGTATTGGAAATCTGGGTCCTTCAGGATCGTTCGGTTGTCCCTCTAAAAAAAACATCTCTCTCATTCTCGGCCTCGCTCGCTCGCACCCCCTGCGCACTGACAACCCTGCACAACAGTCAACATCACCCGAAAAAATCTAGACACCATAAATAAGTGGGGCCCCGTGACTGCTCTCCCTTCGTCTCCTCCCGTGTGATCCCTCTTCCTCCGACTCCCGACCTTGCGGAAAAGAAAAATGAAATGAAAGAGTTTCACTGGACGGGCAAACACATGTGCTGCCTAGTATAATAATAATTATACGAAAAAAAATCAAGTATGGACACAGCTTCAGTGACTTTCAGGTCAAAATTCCAGCGGTTGAGTGATTTTTGGTTGGATCCATTCCTGTGCGTTCGATCGGCTTTTGATGGCTGTTATTGAGACAAAGTCATGGCTGGACTTTTGACGCAGCTCCAGTGACGTTCAGGTCAAAAGCCCAGCGTTGACTTTGGTTCAATATCAGCCATCCAAAGCCAATCGAACGCACATGAATGTATCCAACCAAAAATCACTCTACAATAAGTCGTTTCCAGACTAAAACAATGTTTATTCCCAAACTATTTTTTTGAATCCGACCAATCTTTCCCGGAATGCAGAAGAAATATATAAGATTTACTGGAATGTTGTTCTTTTTACTGGACAGTTTGAATTTTAAGTTTAAAGTTGGTTGTAAAACATAAAATGAGGTTTATTGATAAACAATATGGCTGAATCTGATGAAACTCCCCCAGAATGCATAACCCGACATATAAGATTTACTGGATTTTTGTTTCAAAAACTTCTAGGCAGTACGAATTTTAAGTTTAAAATTTTCTCGTGAAACTTAAAATGGGTAAATTTTGGATCCATTCTCGTGCGTTCGATCGGCTTTTGATGGCTGTTATTGAAACAAGGGTTAATTGGTTCTATGCCACTCCTCAATTCACAAGTTGTGTTTATGCCATTACAAAAACTGAAGTTGTGTTTATGCCACTCTCAATTCTCAATATCCCCTTCTATGCCATTTTCAATACTCCACTATAATAAATATAGCATATCTATGATAGTACTCCATGATACCACCCACTATGCACCCATGTTCCAAAACACCACTCCCGCTGACTGTACCTTATTGTATCGAGCGATAAGCTTGATGAGCAACCCAAACAAACAAAAAAAGACTGTACCTTATTGTACTTGCTCTTACCCGTATCTTCTCTTTCTCTTTCATCGCGAGTGCAGCTAATTCAGTTAGTCTTCCAATGAATATTAATATTTTGTCTCAATGATTTTTATGAAGAACTAATTGAAGATTCATTTTTGAAAGATGTCATGTTTCGACTAACAATTAGCACTTTTGAATTCTTAGATTGCTTTTTCACACGATGCACTTCTTTTAATTTATTTTACCACATTTCAATGTGAACCTTGACCAAATAAATAGGACAACAATATCATGATCATATAATACATAAGCAGCATTGTTAGAATCGTGTTGGAAAATACTTTCTAATGATACCAGTTTTATATCAAATATTTTTTATATACTTCATCCTGAAAAATATGTTTCAACTTCATCAAAACTTGCATGTATCTGCAAACTAAACTCATCTAAATACATGTATATCTACATAAAATTGAAACATCATTTTTAAATAGAGAGATATAGATTAATATTTTTTCGAAGATAAAATACGAAAAACAAGGGTGCATTGTTTATTGAAATGGAGTGAGTAGTATATATAAAATCATTTTAGTTGCCAATGATCATGTTGAGGTCCTCTATTTCTTGTTTTGCTCAGGCCCTCCGTATTCTCAGGTACGGCCCTGGTGGTCTATGGACCTGTTTGTAATCTTATTACTTTTGGCTTCTTTGCACTGCTAATAGATCGGCGGAATTACGGCAAAAAAGAAGAAAGAATGTGTTGGTATTGTATTGCTTTCGATAGATCTGTTCGCCCCTCCCCCCAAGCATTTATAGATGGCACAAGAGATTCAAGGATGAAATTGCTCTCCTTGTTCATAAGGCAAAGAGGAAATCATATCATGGGTAGAACATTTTATATATATTTTGCTGTTTGGGATCTATGATCCTTTTAGTTGCTGCTCTCCAGCAACTTTTGTACATATTTCCCTCTTTTTATTAATAAAAAAATACAAAGTGGGGAAACCCAGTGGTCAGCCTAAAAAAATCTGTTCGCTAGGTAGCCGTAGTTTTGCACTCAGTTCGTTTGCTGAAATCGGCTCAAATAATGTAGCATTTATAGTTTTATATTCGACCTGTTTGCTCAGGTATGTTTGCTTACATTCGTAGGTGACCTGTTTGTTGAAATAGCTTATCGCTTCTCTGACCATCTATCTCCTCAACAGATGGACAGAACTTGGATATTATTTCACTCATTAAACACACCAACATATTTGAGTGGTATTGAAGACTTCATGAAGCACGTTAGTGATTTTACTGACGGCGACACGACAAAGGAAGTGATTTGTCCATGCCGCGTATGTTTGAATATTGGGTCCAAGCCTCAACATGTAGTCTCAGATCATTTATTCGTTTATGGGATGGACCAGACATATATCAGGTGGATTAACCATGGTGAACACTATGATCAGCCTGACATTATTGATCCTCTTTATTCTGATGGTTATCAGCCTGAAGATCTCGTCCAGGATGAGGCTACTGCTAATTTGTTACGGGATCTGTATCCATACAAGAAAAGTTGCCATGGCCGACGAAGTTGAAGTCGCGCCGTGGTTGGTGGTGCACCATGGCCGACGATTTTTGGTCCCTCCGTGGTTCATGTCAAAACTTTTTTTCTCGTTTTTGAGGCCACCTAGCCCGACGAAAGCGGCCAAAACGTCGCGTATGGTGGCCCGGGACGTGGTGCATCGCGAATTCTCGGGTTCGCCGGCCGAGTCAACGCAAATCCGCACCGCCCAGGGATGTAGGGCCCAGATGGCAGCCTCTCTAGCATTGTTTTTTTCTCGATCGCGCCATCTCGTTCAACGCTCTCCGATCGAGCCGTTTACGATGCAGGATCATGGGTCCCGCTTGTCATCCTCTATGAACCAAATTTCTTTCTTTTCTTGGATTTTTTTGACCCCCTGATTTCTGGCTACTTCCTTTTTCTTGTGATCCCTTGCCGCCTTGGAAACGTTGAGACCGCTGCAGCTAAATGGGACCCGCATGTCATCCTCTATGAGCAATCAACTTTCTTTTCTTGGAGTTTTTTTTGGCACCTCATATTTGGTCACTTGCCTTTTTATTTCGATCCCCTGCCTCTCAAACGGTGATACCGCTGATGCTAAATGGGACCCGCATGTCATCCTCTATGTACTATAAAACTTTCTTTTCTTGGATTTTTTTGGCACCTCATATTTGGTCACTTGCCTTTACTTTCGATCCCCTCGCCTCTCAAACGGTGATACCGCTGATGCTAAATGGGACCCGCATGTCATCCTCTATGTACTATAAAACTTTCTTTTCTTGGATTATTTTTGGCTCCTGATATTTCGTTACTTGCATTTTTCTTTCGATCCCCTACCGCCTCTCAAACGGTGATACCGCTGCTGCTAAATGGGACCCGCATGTCATCCTCTATGTAAAACTTTCTTTTCTTGGATTATTTTTGGCTCCTGATATTTGGTCACTTGCCTTTTTTCTTTCGATCTCATGCCACGTTTGAAACGTTGAGGACCCTGCTGCTAAATGGGACCCGCATGTCATCCTCTATGTACTATAAAACTTTCTTTTCTTGGATTATTTTTGGCACCTCATATTTGGTCACTTGACTTTTTCTTTGATCCCCTGCTGCCTCTCAAACAGTGATACCGCTGCTGCTAAATGGGACCCGCATGTCATCCTCTATGTAAATCATGTTTCTTTTCTTGAATTATTTTTGGCTCCTGATATTTGGTCACTTGCATTTTTCTTTCGATCTCATGCCACGTTTGAAACGTTGAGGAACCTGCTGGCTCATGGGACCCGCATGTCATCCTCTATGTGCTATAAAAGTTTCCTTTGTTGGATTTTTTTCACCCTCTGATTTTTGGCTTGCCTTTTTCTTTTGATCCCCTGCCCCCTTTGAAACGTTGAGTAAGCTGCTGGCTCAAGGGACCCGCATGTCATCCTCTATGTCCATCAACTTTCTTTTCTTGGATTTTTTGACCCCCTAATTACTAGCTACTTTCTTTTTCTTTTGATCTCAAGCCGCATTTCAAACATTGAGACCGCTGCTGCAAAATGGGACCCACGTGTCATCCTCTATGTACAATAAATCTTGGATTATTTTTGGCTCCTGATATTTGGTCACATGCCTTTTTCTTTCGATATCATGGAACGTTTGAAACGTTGAGGAACCTGCTGGCTCATGGGACCCGCATGTCATCCTCTATGTGGTATAAAAGTTTCCTTTGTTGGATTTTTTTCACCCTCTGATTTTTGGCTTGCCTTTTTCTTTTGATCCCCTGCCCCTTTGAAACGTTGAGTAAGTTGTTGGCTCAAGGGACCCGCATGTCATCCTCTATGTCCATCAACTTTCTTTTCTTGGATTTTTTTTGACCCCCTAATTACTAGCTACTTTCTTTTTCTTTTGATCTCAAGCCGCATTTCAAACATTGAGACCGCTGCTGCAAAATGGGACCCACATGTCATCCTCTATGTACAATAAATCTTGGATTATTTTTGGCTCCTGATATTTGGTCACTTGCCTTTTTCTTTCGATCTCATGCCACGTTTGAAACGTTGAGGAACCTGCTGGCTCATGGGACCCGCATGTCATCCTCTATGTGCTATAAAACTTTCCTTTGTTGGATTTTTTTCACCCTCTGATTTTTGGCTTGCCTTTTTCTTTTGATCCCTCTGCCCCCTTTGAAACATTGAGTAAGCTGCTGGCTCAAGGGACCCGCATGTCATCCTCTATGTCCATCAACTTTCTTTTCTTGGATTTTTTTGACCCCCTAATTACTAGCTACTTTCTTTTCTTTTGATCTCAAGCCGCATTTCAAACATTGAGACCGCTGCTGCAAAATGGGACCCACATGTTATCCTCTATGTACAATAAATCTTGGATTATTTTTGGCTCCTGATATTTGGTCACTTGCATTTTTCTTTCGATCTCATGCCACGTTTGAAACGTTGAGGAACCTGCTGGCTCATGGGACCCGCATGTCATCCTCTATGTGCTATAAAAGTTTCCTTTGTTGGATTTTTTTTCACCCTCTGATTTTTGGCTTGCCTTTTTCTTTTGATCCCCTGCCCCCTTTGAAACGTTGAGTAAGTTGCTGGCTCAAGGGACCCGCATGTCATCCTCTATGTCCATTGATACGTCTCCAACGTATCGATAATTTCTTATGTTCCATGCTACTTTATTGATGATACCTACATGTTTTATGCACATTATATGTCATATTTATGCATTTTCTGGAACTAACCTATTAACAAGATGCCGAAGAGCCAGCTGTTTTCTGCTGTTTTTGGTTTCAGAAATCCTAGTAAAGAAATATTCTCGGAATTGGACGAAACTTTCGCCCAGGGTCCTATTTTTGCACGAAGCTTCCAGAAGACCGAAGACCTAACGAAGTGGGGCCACGAGGAGGCCAGAGGGTGGCCGGCGCGGCCCAGCCCTGGCCGCGCCGACCTGCCCCCGGGCCCCTCGTGTGGCCCCCGCGTTGACCTTCCGCCTACTTAAAGCCTCCGTCGCGAAACCCCCAGTACCGAGAGCCACGATACGGAAACCCTCACAGAGACGCCGCCGCCGCGAATCCCATCTCGGGGGATTCGGAGATCGCCTCCGGCACCTGCCGGAGAGGGGATTCATCTCCGGAGGACTCTTCATCGCCATGATCGCCTCCGGAGTGATGAGTGAGTAGTTCACCCCTGGACCATGGGTCCATAGCAGTAGCTAGATGGTCGTCTTCTCCTTGTTGTGCTTCATTGTTAGATCTTGTGAGCTGCCTAACATGATCAAGATCATCTATATGTAATACTATATGTTGTGTTTGTCGGGATCCGATGGATAGAGAGTACTATGATTATGGTGATTATCAATCTATTGTTCATGTGTTGTTTATGATCTTGCATGCTCTCCGTTATTAGTAGAGGCTCTGGCCAAGTTTTTACTCTTAACTCCAAGAGGGAGTAATTATGCTCGATAGTGGGTTCATGCCTTCATTGATACCTGGGACAGTGACAGAAAGTTCTAAGGTTGTGATGTGCTGTTGCCACTAGGGATAAAACATTGATGCTATGTCTAAGGATGTAGTTATTGATTACATTATGCACAATACTTAATGCAATTGTCTGTTGCTTTGCAACTTAATACTGGAGGGGGTTCGGACGATAACCTGAAGGTGGACTTTTTAGGCATAGATGCAGTTGGATGGCGGTCTATGTTCTTTGTCGTAATGCCCAATTAAATCTCACTATATTTACCATGTCATGTATATGCATTGTTATGCCTTTCTCTATTTGTCAATTGCCCGACTGTAATTTGTTCACCCAACATGCTTTTATCTTATGGGAGAGACACCTCTAGTGAACTGTGGACCCCGGTCCTATTCTTTACATAGCATACAATCTACTTGTTTTACTGTTTTCTTTGCAAACATCTTCCACTCGATACGTTTAATCCTTTGTTACAGCAAGCCGGTGAGATTGACAACCTCACTGTTTCGTTGGGGCAAAGTACTTTGGTTGTGTTGTGCAGGTTCCTAGTTGGCGCCGAATCCCTGGTGTTGCGCCGCATCACATTTCGCGACCATCAACCTTCAACGTGCTTCTTGGCTCCTCCTGGTTCGATTAAACCTTGGTTTCTTTCTGAGGGAAAACTTGCTACTGTGCGCATCATACCTTCCTCTTGGGGTTCCCGAACGTGTGAGTTACACGCCATCAAGCTCTTTTTCTGGCGCCGTTGCCGGGGAGATCAAGACACGCTGCAAGGGGAGTCTCCACTTCTCAATCTCTTTACTTTGTTTTTGTCTTGCTTTATTTTATTTACTACTTTGTTTGCTGCACTAAATCAAAACACAAAAAAATTAGTTGCTAGTTTTACTTTATTTACTGTCTTGCTCTCTATATCAAAAACACAAAAAAAATTAGTTACTTGCATTTACTTTATCTAGTTTGTTTTATTTACCTTTGCTAAAATGAATACCCTGAAAATACTAAATTGTGTGACTTCACAAATGCAAATAATAATGATTTCCTATGCACACCTATTGCTCCACCTGCTACTACAGCAGAATTCTTTGAAATTAAACCTGCTTTACTAAATCTTGTCATGAGAGAACAATTTTCTGGTGCTAGTTCTGATGATGCTGCTGCCCATCTCAATAATTTTGTTGAACTTTGTGAAATGCAAAAGTATAAAGATGTAGATGGTGATATTATTAAATTGAAAGTGTTTCCTTTCTCATTAAGAGGAAGAGCTAAAGATTGGTTGCTATCTTTGCCTAAGAATAGTATTGATTCATGGACTAAATGCAAGGATGCTTTTATTGGTAGATATTATCCTCCCGCTAAAATTATTTCTTTGAGAAGTAGCATAATGAATTTTAAACAATTAGATACTGAACATGTTGCTCAAGCTTGGGAGAGAATGAAAACTTTGGTAAAGAATTGCCCAACCCATGGACTGACTACTTGGATGATCATCCAAACCTTCTATGCAGGACTAAATTTTTCTTCGCGGAATTTATTGGATTCAGCTGCTGGAGGTACCTTTATGTCCATCACATTGGGGGCGGCTACAAAACTTCTTGATGATATGATGATAAATTACTCTGAATGGCACACGGAAAGAGCTCCACAAGGTAAGAAGGTAAATGTTGAAGAAACCTCTTCCTTGAGTGATAAGATTGATGTGATTATGTCTATGCTTGTGAATGGTAGATCTAATGTTGATCCAAATAATGTTCCTTTAGCTTCATTGGTTGCTCAAGAAGAAAATGTTGATGTGAATTTCATTAAAAATAATAATTTCAACAACAATGCTTATAGGAACAACTCTGGTAATAACTATAGGCCATATCCTTCTGCTAATGGTAATGGTTATGGTAATTCTTATGGGAATTCTTACAACAATAATAGGAATGTACCCTCTGGTCTTGAAGCCATGCTTAAAGAATTTATTAGTACACAAACTGCTTTTAACAAATCTGTTGAGGAAAAGCTTGATAAAATTGATACTATCGCTTCTAGAGTTGATAGGCTTGCCTCTGATGTTAATCTTTTAAAGTTGAAAGTTATGCCTAATAATGATCTTGATAATAAGATTACTACTACAGCAAATGCCATCCAAGTTAGAATTAATGAGAATATAAGATTAATGGCTGAGTTGCGTGCTAGGTGGGATAGAGAAGAAAATGAAAAACTAGCTAAAGAGAATAATGTAGCTAAAGTTTGGACTATTACCACCACTAGTAATGCTAATTCTTCACATGTTGCTACACCTCCTACTATCAATGGTAATATAATTGGTGTTGGCAATGTTTCTACTCCTAGTGCAAAGCGTACAAAACTGCCTGAAATTGCTAAAACTGCTGAAACTGCTTGTGATAAAACTGCTGAAATTTTTTCCAACCTTGGGAACAATGATCCCATTGCTGTAGCTCATAATGATTTAGATTTTGATGATTGTCACATCTCTGAAGTTATAAAGTTCTTACAAAAACTTGCTAAAAGTCCTAATGCTAGTGCTATAAATTTAGCCTTTACAAAACATATTACAAATGCTCTCATAAAAGCTAGAGAAGAGAAACTAAAACTTGAAACTTCTATTCCTAGAAAGTTAGAAGATGGTTGGGAGCCCATCATTAAAATGAAATTCAATGACTTTGAATGTAATGCCTTATGTGATCTTGGTGCAAGTATTTCTGTTATGCCTAAAAAGATTTATGATATGCTTGACTTGCCACCATTGAAGAATTGTTATTTGGATGTTAATCTCGCCGATAATGTTAAAAAGAAACCTTTGGGGAGGATTGATAATGTGCATATTACGGTTAACAATAACCTTGTCCCCGTTGATTTTGTTGTCTTGGATATCGAATGCAATGCATCTTGTCCAATTGTGTTGGGAAGACCTTTTCTTCGAACTGTTGGTGCTGTTATTGATATGAGGGAAGGTAATATTAAATATCAATTTCCTCTCAAGAAAGGTATGGAACACTTCCCTAGAAAGAGAATGAAGTTGCCTTTTGATTCTATTATTAGAACAAGCTATGATGTTGATGCTTCTACTCTCGATGTTACTTGATTTGCACTTTCTGCGCCTAGCTGAAAGGCGTTAAAGAAAAGCGCTTATGGGAGACAACCCATGTTTTTACCTACAGCAATTTTTTGTTTTATTGAGTCTTGGAAGTTGTTTACTACTGTAGCAACCTCTCCTTATCATGTTTTTGTGCCAAGTAAAGTTTCTATGTCAAAGTTGATGTTATATTTGGGATCGCTGCGCAGAAACAGCATTGCTGTCTGTCACGAATCTGGGCATAATTCTCTGTAGAAAATTCGAAAAAATCTGCCAATTTACGAGCGTGATCCTCAGATATGTACGCAACTTTCATTAGTTTTGAGTTTTTCCATTTGAGCAAGTCTGGTGCCATTTATAAATTCGTCTTTACAGACTGTTCTGTTTTTGACAGATTCTGCCTTTTATTTCGCATTGCCTCTTTTGCTATGTTGGATTTATTTCTTTGATCCACTAATGTCCAGTAGCATTATGCAATGTCCAGAAGTGAAAAGAATGATTGTGTCACCTCTGAATGAGTGAATTATTAATGATGCACTAACCCTCTAATGAGTTTGCTTGAAGTTTGGTGTGAAGGAAGTTTTCAAGGGTCAAGAGAGGAGAATGATATACTATGATCAAGAGGAGTGAAAGCTCTAAGCTTGGGGATGCCCCCGTGGTTCATCCCTGCATATTTTAAGAAGACTCAAGCATCTAAGCTTGGGGATGCCCAAGGCATCCCCTTCTTCATCGACAACATCATCAGGTTCCTCCCCTGAAACTATATTTTTATTCAGTCACATCTGGTGTTCTTTACTTGGAGCGTCGGTTTGTTTTCGTTTTTGTTTTTGTTTGAATAAGATGGATCCTAGCATTCACTTTGTGGGAGAGAGACACGCTCCGCTGTTGCATATGGACACATGTGTCCTTAGGCTTTACTCATAATGTTCAAGGCGAAGTTTCTTCTTCGTTAAATTGTTATATGGTTGGAATTGGAAAATGCTACATGTAGTAATTCTAAAATGTCTTGGATAATGTGATGCTTGGCAATTGTTGTGCTCATGTTTAAGCTCTTGCATCATATGCTTTGCACCCATTAATGAAAAAATACATAGAGCTTGCTAAAATTTGATTTGCATATTTGGTTTCTCTAAGGTCTAGATAATATCTAGTATTGAGTTTTGAACAACAAGGAAGACAGTGTAGAGTCTTATAATGTTTACAATATGTCTTTTATGTGAGTCTTGCTGCACTTGTTCATCCTTGAGTTTGCTTCAAATAACCTTGCTAGCCTAAACCTTGTATCGAGAGGGAATACTTCTCATGCATCCAAAATCCTTGAGCCAACTACTATGCCATTTGTGTCCACCATACCTACCTACTACATGGTATTTACCCGCCATTCCAAAGTAAATTGCTTGAGTGCTACCTTTAAAATTCCATCATTCACCTTTGCAATATATAGCTCATGGGACAAAATAGCCTTAAAAACTATCGTAGTATTGAATATGTACTTATGCACTTTATATTTTATTAAGTTGCTGTTGTGCGATAACCATGTTTCTGGGGAACGCCATCAACTATTGTTGAATATCATGTGAGTTGCTATGCATGTCCGTCTTGTCTGAAGGTCTATCATTTTAGTGGTTGGAGCATGCAAAATTGTTAGAGAAGAACATTGGGCCGCTAACTAAAGCCATGAATCATGGTGGAAGTTTCAGTTTTGGACATATATCCTCAACCTCATATGAGAATAATAACTTTGCTACATGCTTATGCATTTAAGAGGAGTCCATTATCTGTTGTCCATGTTGTCCCGGTATGGATGTCTAAGTTGAGAATAATCAAAAGCGAGAAATCCGAAATGCGAGCATTCTCCTTAGACCTTTGTACAGGCGGCATGGAGGTACCCCTTTGTGACACTTGGTTGAAACATGGCATGCAAAGATCCGGTAGTCCAAGTTAAGTAGGACGAGGTGCGGGCACTATTAGTACACTATGCGTGAGGCTTGCAACTTGTAAGATATAATTTTCATAACTCATATGCTTTATTACTACCGTTGACAAAATTGTTTCATGTTTTCAAAATAAAAGCTCTAGCACAAATACAGCAATCGATGCTTTCCTCTTTGAAGGACCATTCTTTTACTTTTATTGTTGAGTCAGTTTACCTATCTCCTTCCACCTTAAGAAGCAAACACTTGTGTGAACTGTGCATTGATTCCTACATACTTGCATATTGCACTTGTTATATTACTTTATGTTGACAATATCCATGAGATATACATGTTATAAGTTGAAAGCAACCGCTGAAACTTAATCTTCTTATGTGTTGCTTCAACACCTTTACTTTGATTTATTGCTTTATGAGTTAACTCTTATGCAAGACTTATTGATGCTTGTCTTGAAGTACTATTCATGAAAAGTCTTTGCTATATGATTCAGTTGTTTACTCATGTCATTACCTTTGCTTTGATCGCTGCATTCATTACATATGTTTACAAATAGTATGATCAAGATTATGATGGCATGTCACTTCAGAAATTATCTTTGTTATCGTTTTACCTGCTCGGGACGAGCAGAACTAAGCTTGGGGATGCTGATACGTCTCCAACGTATCGATAATTTCTTATGTTCCATGCTACTTTATTGATGATACCTACATGTTTTATGCACATTATATGTCATATTTATGCATTTTCTGGAACTAACCTATTAACAAGATGCCGAAGAGCCATTTTCTGCTGTTTTTGGTTTCAGAAATCCTAGTAAAGAAATATTCTCGGAATTGGACGAAACTTTCGCCCAGGGTCCTATTTTTGCACGAAGCTTCCGAAGACCGAAGACCTAACGAAGTGGGGCCACGAGGAGGCCAGGAGGGTGGCCGGCGCGGCCCAGGCCCCGGCCGCGCCGACCTGCCCCCTGGGCCCCTCGTGTGGCCCCCGCGTTGACCTTCCGCCTACTTAAAGCCTCCGTCGCGAAAACCCCAGCACGAGAGCCACGATACGGAAAACCTTAGACGCGCCGCCGCGAATCCCATCTCGGGGATTCGGAGATCGCCTCCGGCACCCTGCCGGAGAGGGGATTCATCTCCCGGAGGACTCTTCATCGCCATGATCGCCTCCGGAGTGATGAGTGAGTAGTTCACCCCTGGACCATGGGTCCATAGCAGTAGCTAGATGGTCGTCTTCTCCTTGTTGTGCTTCATTGTTAGATCTTGTGAGCTGCCTAACATGATCAAGATCATCTATATGTAATACTATATGTTGTGTTTGTCGGGATCCGATGGATAGAGAGTACTATGATTATGGTGATTATCAATCTATTGTTCATGTGTTGTTTATGATCTTGCATGCTCTCCGTTATTAGTAGAGGCTCTGGCCAAGTTTTTACTCTTAACTCCAAGAGGGAGTAATTATGCTCGATAGTGGGTTCATGCCTTCATTGATACCTGGGACAGTGACAGAAAGTTCTAAGGTTGTGATGTGCTGTTGCCACTAGGGATAAAACATTGATGCTATGTCTAAGGATGTAGTTATTGATTACATTATGCACAATACTTAATGCAATTGTCTGTTGCTTTGCAACTTAATACTGGAGGGGGTTCGGACGATAACCTGAAGGTGGACTTTTTAGGCATAGATGCAGTTGGATGGCGGTCTATGTTCTTTGTCGTAATGCCCAATTAAATCTCACTATATTTACCATGTCATGTATATGCATTGTTATGCCTTTCTCTATTTGTCAATTGCCCGACTGTAATTTGTTCACCCAACATGCTTTTATCTTATGGGAGAGACACCTCTAGTGAACTGTGGACCCCGGTCCTATTCTTTACATAGCATACAATCTACTTGTTTTACTGTTTTCTTTGCAAACATCTTCCACTCGATACGTTTAATCCTTTGTTACAGCAAGCCGGTGAGATTGACAACCTCACTGTTTCGTTGGGGCAAAGTACTTTGGTTGTGTTGTGCAGGTTCCACGTTGGCGCCGGAATCCCTGGTGTTGCGCCGCATCACATTTCGCGACCATCAACCTTCAACGTGCTTCTTGGCTCCTCCTGGTTCGATTAAACCTTGGTTTCTTTCTGAGGGAAAACTTGCTACTGTGCGCATCATACCTTCCTCTTTGGGTTCCCAACGAACGTGTGAGTTACACGCCATCATCCATCAACTTTCTTTTCTTGGATTTTTTTTGACCCCCTAATTACTAGCTACTTTCTTTTTCTTTTGATCTCAAGCCGCATTTCAAACATTGAGACCGCTGCTGCAAAATGGGACCCACATGTCATCCTCTATGTACAATAAATCTTGGATTATTTTTGGCTCCTGATATTTGGTCACTTGCCTTTTTCTTTCGATCTCATGCCACGTTTGAAACGTTGAGGAACCTGCTGGCTCATGGGACCCGCATGTCATCCTCTATGTGCTATAAAACTTTCCTTTGTTGGATTTTTTTCACCCTCTGATTTTTGGCTTGCCTTTTTCTTTTGATCCCCTGCCCCCTTTGAAACGTTGAGTAAGCTGCTGGCTCAAGGGACCCGCATGTCATCCTCTATGTCCATCAACTTTCTTTTCTTGGATTTTTTTGACCCCCTAATTACTAGCTACTTTCTTTTTCTTTTGATCTCAAGCCGCATTTCAAACATTGAGACCGCTGCTGCAAAATGGGACCCACATGTTATCCTCTATGTACAATAAATCTTGGATTATTTTTGGCTCCTGATATTTGGTCACTTGCATTTTTCTTTCGATCTCATGCCACGTTTGAAACGTTGAGGAACCTGCTGGCTCATGGGACCCGCATGTCATCCTCTATGTGCTATAAAAGTTTCCTTTGTTGGATTTTTTTTCACCCTCTGATTTTTGGCTTGCCTTTTTCTTTTGATCCCCTGCCCCCTTTGAAACGTTGAGTAAGCTGCTGGCTCAAGGGACCCGCATGTCATCCTCTATGTCCATCAACTTTCTTTTCTTGGATTTTTTTGACCCCCTAATTACTAGCTACTTTCTTTTTCTTTCGATCTCAAGCCGCATTTCAAACATTGAGACCGCTGCTGCAAAATGGGACCCACATGTCATCCTCTATGTACAATAAATCTTGGATTATTTTTGGCTCCTGATATTTGGTCACTTGCCTTTTTCTTTCGATCTCATGCCACGTTTGAAACGTTGAGGAACCTGCTGGCTCATGGGACCCGCATGTCATCCTCTATGTGCTATAAAAGTTTCCTTTGTTGGATTTTTTTCACCCTCTGATTTTTGGCTTGCCTTTTTCTTTTGATCCCCTGCCCCCTTTGAAACGTTGAGAGTGTTGGCTCAAGGGACCCGCATGTCATCCTCTATGTCCATCAACTTTCTTTTCTTGGATTTTTTTGACCCCCTAATTACTAGCTACTTTTTTTTCTTTTGATCTCAAGCCGCATTTCAAACATTGAGACCGCTGCTGCAAAATGGGACCCACATGTCATCCTCTATGTACAATAAATCTTAGATTATTTTTGGCTCCTGATATTTGGTCACTTGCCTTTTTCTTTCGATCTCATGCCACGTTTGAAACGTTGAGGAACCTGCTGGCTCATGGGACCCGCATGTCATCCTCTATGTGCTATAAAACTTTCCTTTGTTGGATTTTTTTCACCCTCTGATTTTTGGCTTGCCTTTTTCTTTTGATCCCCTGCCCCCTTTGAAACGTTGAGTAAGCTGCTGGCTCAAGGGACCCGCATGTCATCCTCTATGTCCATCAACTTTCTTTTCTTGGATTTTTTTGACCCCCTAATTACTAGCTACTTTCTTTTTCTTTTGATCTCAAGCCGCATTTCAAACATTGAGACCGCTGCTGCAAAATGGGACCCACATGTTATCCTCTATGTACAATAAATCTTGGATTATTTTTGGCTCCTGATATTTGGTCACTTGCATTTTTCTTTCGATCTCATGCCACGTTTGAAACGTTGAGGAACCTGCTGGCTCATGGGACCCGCATGTCATCCTCTATGTGCTATAAAAGTTTCCTTTGTTGGATTTTTTTCACCCTCTGATTTTTGGCTTGCCTTTTTCTTTTGATCCCCTCCCCCCTTGAAACGTTGAGTAAGTTGGCTCAAGGGACCCGCATGTCATCCTCTATGTCCATCAACTTTGTTTTCTTGGATTTTTTTGACCCCCTAATTACTAGCTACTTTCTTTTTCTTTCGATCTCAAGCCGCATTTCAAACATTGAGACCGCTGCTGCAAAATGGGACCCACATGTCATCCTCTATGTACAATAAATCTTGGATTATTTTTGGCTCTGATATTTGGTCACTTGCCTTTTTCTTTCGATCTCATGCCACGTTTGAAACGTTGAGGAACCTGCTGGCTCATGGGACCCGCATGTCATCCTCTATGTGCTATAAAAGTTTCCTTTGTTGGATTTGTTTCACCCTCTAATTTTTGGCTTGCCTTTTTCTTTTGATCCCCTACCCCTTTGAAACGTTGAGTAAGCTGCTAGCTCAAGGGACCCGCATGTCATCTCTATGTCCATCAGCTTTCTTTTCTTGGATTTTTTTTACCCTCTAATTACTAGCTACTTTCTTTTTCTTTTGATCTCAAGCCGCATTTCAAACATTGAGACCGCTGCTGCAAAATGGGACCCCCATTTCATCCTCTATGTACACTAAATCTTGGATTATTTTTGGCTCCTGATATTGGGTCACTTGCCTTTTTCTTTCGATCTCATGCCGCCTTTGAAACGTTGAGTAAGCTGCTGGCTCATGGGTCCCGCATGTCATCCTCTATGAACAATAATAGTTTCCTTTCTTGGATTTATTTTTGACCCCTAATTTCTGGCTATTTGCCTTTTTCTTTTCATCCCCTGCCCCCTTTGAAATGATGAGGACGCTGTTGGCAGGTCGGTCCCACATGTCATCCTCTATGAACAATAAAAGTTTCCTTTGGTGGATTTATTTTTGACCCCTAATTAATTTCTGGCTATTTCCTTTTTTTCTTTTGATCCCCTGCCTTGGAATCGTTGAGGATGCTGCTGCCTCATGGGTCCCGCATGTCATCCTCTCAGAAGGTTAATGTTTCCTTTCTTGGATTTTGTTTACCAACTGATTTTTGGCTTTTTTTCTTCTTTCGATCTCCTGCCGCCTTTAAAACGTTGACGACGCTGCTGGCTCACGGGTCCCACATGTCAGCCTCTATAAACAATAAACGTTGAGGATGCTGCTGCCTCATGGGTCCCGCAGGTCATCCTCTCAGAATGATAAATGTTTTCTTTTCTTGGATTTTTTACCAACTTATTTTTGGTTTTTTTATTTTCGATCCCCTGCCGCCTTTGAAACGTTGACGACGCTGCTGGCTCATGGGTCCCCGATGTCAGCCTCCCCGTACAAGAAACATGTGATATCTTATTTTGCAGACAATAAACATTGTATTTCGCTCTGAGCTATTGCAAACTGATAAATTAAATCTTTATATTTACATAAACAAACTTATATGTTGAATCTCCTTGTTTTTTGTTTTTGCGAAGCATAGGACTTTCCTGTTTTTTTAAAAATCCGAACTTTCCTGTTTTGGAGTGGGCTGAAATTGTACGAGTCAAAAGGCCCAGAAAGATAGTTCGAAGGCCAGATGTCCAGATGCAGCCCAATTGAAATCTTTCTTTTCTTGGATTTTTTTCAACCCCTGATTTCTGGCTACTTCATTTTTCTTTTGGTCCTGTGCCGCCTTGGAAGCGTTGAGACCGCTGCTACAAAATGGGACCCGCATGTCATCCTCTATGTATTATAAAACTTTCTTTTCTTGGATTATTTTTGGCACCTCATATTTGGTCACTTGACTTTTTCTTTTGATCCCCTGCTGCCTCTCAAACAAGCGAGGTCTAAGCTTGGGGGGAGTTGATACGTCCAATTTGCATCACTATTTTGTATCATAATTTGCTGTTATTCATTGATATATTTCATATTGGGACACAATACTTATGTTATTTCATCTATTTTGCATGTTTCATCATCATTGGAGGATCAAGCACCGGAGCCAGGATTCTGCTGGAAAAAGCACCGTCAGAACACAATATTTCGGAAGATCAACTGTGGAAGGGAATTTCACGTAAATTCCTATTTTTCCAAATGACGGAGGTAGCCAGAAGGGGGAGAAGAGAGGGGCCACTGTGGGCCCAGACCATAGGGCGGCGCGGCCCAGGCCCTGGCCGCGCCACCCTATGCTCTGGGGGGCCCACGACCCTTTTCGCCTCCTTTTCTTCGCGTACTCCTTCGTCCCGAAAACCTAAGCCACAGAGGGATCCTCACGAAGGGTTACAGCCGCCTCTGCGGGGCGGAGAACACCAGAGAGAAAAGAGCTCTCCGGCGGGCAGGAATCCGCCGGGGAAATTCCCTCCCGGAGGGGGAAATCGACGCCATCGCCATCGTCATCGAGCGGGACATCATCTCCATCATCATCATCATCATCTCCACCATCTACACCGCCATCACCACCGCTGCACCTCGTCACCGCTGTAACGATTTGGGTTTGATCTTGATTGTTTGATAGGGGAAACTCTCCCGGTGTTATTCTATACTTGTTGTAGATGCTATTGAGTGAAACCATTGAACCAAGGTTTATGTTCAGATTGTTATTCATCATCATATCACCTCTGATTGTATTCCATATGATGTCTCGTGAGTAGTTCGTTTAGTTCTTGAGGACATGGGTGAAGTCTAAATGCTAGTAGTGAATTATGGTTGAGTAATATTCAATGTTATGATATTTAAGTTGTGGTGTCATTCTTCTAGTGGTGTCGTGTGAACGTCGACTACACGACACTTCACCATTTATGGGCCTAGGGGAGTGCATCTTGTATTCGGTTGCTAATTGCGGGGTTGCCGGAGTGACAGAAACCTAAGCCCCCGTTAGTATATCGATGCAGGAGGGATCGCAGGATCTCAGAGTTTAAGGCTGTGGTTAGATTTATCTTAATTACTTTCTTGTAGTTGCGGATGCTTGCAAGGGGTATAATCACAAGTATGTATTAGTCCTAGGAAGGGCGGTGCATTAGCATAGGTTCACCCACACAACACTTATCAAAACAATGAAGATTAATCAGCTGTATGTAGCGAAAGCACTAGACTAAAATCCCCGTGTGTCCTCAGGAACGTTTGGTCATTATAAGTAATCAAACCGGCTTGTCCTTTGTGCTAAAAAGGATTGGGCCACTCGCTGCAATTATTTCTCTCGCATTTTATTTACTTGTACTTTATTTATCTGCAATATCAAAACCCCCTGAATACTTGTCTGTGAGCATTTACAGTGAATCCTTCATCGAAACTGCTTGTCAACACCTTCTGCTCCTCGTTGGGTTCGACACTCTTATTTATCGAAAGTACTACGATACACCCCCTATACTTGTGGGTCATCAAGACTATTTTCTGGCGCCGTTGCCGGGGAGTGAAGCGCTATTGGTAAGTGGAATTGGTAAGGAAAATCTTTACTGTTTGTGCTGATTTTATTTCTGCCTGCTGCTATAATCATTATGGAGAGATCTTCTCTTCAATTTCTATTTGGGAAATCTACTACTACTGCAACGGTAGTGGATGAAGCGCCAGGTGAGGAAGTAGTACCATATAAAATACCTATGAAAATTATTGAACGTGTTATGGATAACCGCTATGAAGGGGATGGAACTGTCCATCCTGGTGATCATTTACTATTTTTGCATGAATTATGCGGGTTATTCAAATGTGCAGGTATTTCCATGAATGAAGTTAGGAAGAAACTATTCACTATATCGCTGTCTGGTAAAGCGGCGCACTGGTATAAATTGCTGAAGAATGGTGATTCTATTGATTGGGAGGACATTGTGCCTTTATTCTATTCCAAATTTTATCCTCCAAGTGAAATTCACAAAGATCGGAACCGCATATATAATTTCTGGCCTCATGATGGAGAAAGTATTGCCCAAGCTTGGGGGAGATTGAAGTCTTTAATGCTCAAATGCCCCATTCATGAGCTTCCTGGTAATGTTATTATTGATAATTTCTATGCAAGACTTTCTTTTCAAGACAAGACCTTGCTGGATACTTCTTGTTCTGGATCATTTACACGCAAGAATGAAGAGTTTAAAAGGGACCTTCTTGATCGGATCCAAGAAAATACTGAAGGATGGGAGAACGACAAAGATAGAGAATCAGGTATAATTTATGATTATAAATGCATTGAAGCTTTTATGGATACTGATAAATTTCGTAATATGAGTGCTACATATGGTCTTGATTCCCAAGTTGTTGCAAATCTTTATAGAGCTTTTGCCTCTCATTATGAACTGCCTAAGAAGAATTTTGATAAGTATCATGAACCGTATAAAGATAAAATTGATTCATCTGTAAACAAATGTGTAGTGATTGAAACTGTTGATAATGTTATTCCTGAAGCTTATATTGAAAAAACTCCTTTCCCTGCTAAAATGAAGGAGTACTCTGTCATATCTAGTGCAGTTAATAAAAGTGAAAAGAAACCTAAAGAACCTGAAGAACAAATTAAAATTGAACCTGCTGTTGCAATAGTTAAAGATCTTGTGACTGAAAATGTGGAGGATGGTCATATTATTTTCTGTGAAGATGCTTCTAATATTGTTTCACATCCTAATAAATCCAAACAAGTTAGTGTTCCTATGCTATCTGTTAGAATTGGTGATCATTGCTATTATGGTTTATGTGATATTGGTGCAAGTGTTAGTGCTATACCTTATGAACTTTACACGGAGATTATGCACGAAATTGGTTCTTGTGAACTTGAAGATATTGATGTGGTTATTCATCTAGCTAATAGAGAAACTATTTCTCCAATTGGTATTGTTCGAGATGTGGAAGTTCTATGTGGTAAGATTAAATATCCTGCTGACTTTTTGGTACTTGGTTCTGCTGCTAGTGATTATTGTCCTATCATTTTTGGTAGACCTTTTCTAAATACTTGTGGAGCTATTATAGATTGTAAGAAAGAGAAAATTTTGACTAGATTTGCTGGTGAACCTTATGAATTTAACTTTTCTAAATTTACCAAAACTCCTTATAAAGTTGACTTGCCTAGTAATGATTTTAAAATGGAGCAGTGTGCATCTATTGTTCTTGTTCCTAATAATCCTTTGCAGCAACATTTGGAGAATAGTGAAAGTGAAGCTTTTAGGAAAGAAAGAGATGAGCTTGAGGAAATTTTTCGTCGCCAACCTATTCTCAAGCATGATTTACCGGTGGAAGATCTGGGTACAACACCGCCACCGAAGGAAGATCCTGTTTTTGATCTAAAGCCTTTACCTGATAATCTTAAATATGCTCATATTGATGATAAGAAAATATATCCTGTTATTATTAGTTCTAAGCTTTCAGAGATTGAGGAAGAAAGGTTATTGGAAATATTGAAGAAACACCGAGGAGCTATTGGCTATACTCTTGATGATTTGAAGGGGATTTCTCCTTCTATTTGCCAACATGCTATTAATATGGAAGAAGATGCAAAGCCTGTTGTTGAACATCAACGTCGTCTAATTCCGAAGATGAAGGAAGTGGTAAGGAATGAGGTATTAAAACTGCTTGAAGCTGGTATTATATATCCTATTGCTGATAGTAGATGGGTTAGTCCTGTGCATTGTGTTCCTAAGAAAGGAGGAATGACTGTTGTGCCTAATGATAATGATGAGCTTATTCCTCAAAGAATAGTTGTAGGTTATAGAATGTGCATTGATTTTCGAAAAGTTAATAAAGTTACTAAGAAAGATCATTACCCTTTACCCTTTATTGATCAAATGCTAGAAAGATTGTCTAAAAATACTCATTTTTGTTTTCTTGATGGTTATTCTGGGTTTTCACAAATTGCTGTTAAAGCTAAAGATCAAGAGAAAACCACTTTTACTTGTCCTTATGGAACTTATGCTTACAGGCGTATGCCTTTTGGTTTATGTAATGCTCCTGCTACTTTTCAAAGATGCATGTCTGCTATTTTTCATGGTTTTTGCGAAAGTATTGTAGAGGTGTTCATGGATGATTTTTCTGTCTATGGGAATTCTTTTGATAATTGCTTGCGAAACCTCGATAAAGTTTTGCAGAGATGTGAAGAAACTAACCTTGTTCTTAATTGGGAGAAATGCCACTTTATGGTTAATGAAGGAATTGTATTGGGACATAAAATTTCCGAGAGAGGTATTGAAGTTGATAGAGCTAAAGTTGAAGCAATTGAGAAGATGCCCTATCCAAGGGATGTTAAAGGTATTCGTAGTGTTCTTGGTCATGCTGGGTTTTATAGGAGATTTATTAAAGATTTCTCTAAAATTTCAAAGCCTCTTACTAATCTTCTTCAAAAAGATGTACCTTTTGTTTTTGATGATGATTGTAAGGAAGCTTTTGAAACTCTAAAGAAAGCCTTAACAACTGCTCCTGTAGTTGAACCTCCTGATTGGAATTTGCCTTTTGAAATTATGTGTGATGCTAGTGATTTTGCTGTAGGCGCTGTTCTTGGACAGCGAGTAGATAAAAAATTAAATGTTATTCATTATGCTAGTAAGACTCTTGATGCTGCTCAAAGAAATTATGCTACAACTGAAAAAGAATTGTTAGCTGTAGTCTTTGCTTGTGATAAGTTTAGACCTTATATTGTTGATTCAAAAGTTACAATTCATACTGATCATGCTGCAATTAGATACCTTATGACAAAGAAAGATGCTAAGCCAAGGCTTATTAGATGGGTACTTCTGTTGCAAGAATTTGATTTACATATTATAGATAGGAAAGGTGCTGATAATCCTGTTGCTGATAATTTGTCTAGATTGGAAAATATTGCTTATGATCCTGTTCCTGTTAATGATAGTTTTCCAAATGAACAATTGGCTGTAATAAAGGTGAGCTCGCGAGAGAGCCCTTGGTATGCAGATTATGCTAACTTTATTGTTTCGAAGTACTTGCCTCCAACCTTTTCAGCTCAGCAACGGAGGAAATTCTTTTATGACTTGAGGCATTATTTTTGGGATGACCCACACTTATATAAAGAAGGAGTGGATGGTATTATGCGAAGATGTGTTCCTGAATATGAACAACAGGAGATATTGAGTAAATGTCATGGTAGTGTTTATGGAGGACATCACGCTGGAGATAGAACCGCGCAGGAAGGTTCTACAATCAGGTTTTTATTGGCCAACACTCTTCAAAGATGCAAGGAAATTTATTTTATCTTGTGATGAATGTCAAAGAGTTGGTAATATCTCCAGACGCAATGAAATGCCTATGAATTATACTCTTGTTATTGAACCATTCGATTGTTGGGGATTCGACTTCATGGGACCTTTCCCTTCTTCAGACGGTAACACTCATATACTTGTCGCTGTTGATTATGTTACTAAATGGGTAGAAGCTATACCTACAAAAAGTGCTGATGGTGAGACCTCTATAAAAATGCTTGTAGATATTATATTTCCTAGATTTGGAGTACCTAGATATATTATGACTGATGGAGGTTCTCATTTCATTCATGGAGGTTTTAGAAAAACTCTTGCTAAGTATGGTATTAATCATAGAATTGCTTCTGCTTATCACCCTCAAACTAGTGGTCAAGTAGAATTATCAAATAGAGAGATTAAAGCTATCTTGGGTAAGACTGTTAATAAATCTAGAAAGAATTGGCCTAGCAAATTGAAAGAAGCGTTATGGGCTTATAGAACTGCTTATAAAAATCCTATGGGAATGTCGCCTTATAAAATGGTTTATGGAAAAGCTTGTCATTTACCTTTAGAACTAGAGCACAAAGCTTATTGGGCTGTTAGAGAACTAAATAAAGATCCTAAATTAGCCGGTAATAAGAGGTTGTTGCAATTAAGTTCTCTAGATGAATGGAGAAGTGAAGCTTATGAAAATGCTAAACTCTTTAAAGAAAAAGTTAAGAAATGGCATGATAGAAGGATCATCAAAAGAGAATTTAATGTTGGAGATCAAGTTCTATTGTATCGGTCTCGTCTCAGATTCTTTGCAGGGAAATTACTCTCGAAGTGGGAAGGACCATATGTTGTTGAGGAGGTGTATCGTTCAGGAGCAATTAAAATTAGCTCTCTCCAAGGCAATGCCACACAAGTGGTGAATGGACAAAGACTCAAGCATTATATCTCGGGCGATTCTTATAATGTTGATGTTGATATTATTCAAGTGGAAACACCGGAGGCTTTCATCAAAGGACAAATTGACAGTCCGCCAGAACTGGACTTTGAATAGGTAACAGTATAGGTAATAAAAAGTCCGCGTTTACCTTTCCGAACATTATTTCTGCTGTTTTTGGAAAATATGAAAAATTACGGAATCGAAACGGAGTGGAAAAGACGCGCGAGGGCCCGTCACCACAGGCCGGCGCGGGCCCCACCCTGGCCGCGCCGACCTATGGTGACGGCACCTCGGCGTCCCGTTTCCACTCGTTTTCGGCCTGGAACCTTCCTTTTGTCGTAAAAATATTTGCTATATAATCCCCCGGACCCCTGGAGGTCCGTAATATCGTTTTCTCGTCGTGTTTTGTTTCGAGCTGTTTTCAGGATCTGTTTTCAGTTTAGAAGCGCCATGGTCTCCAAGAACAAGGGCAAGGAGTTTCCGGAAGAAGATAATCAAGATCTTGGGCGGAAAGAGGAAGACAAGGACGTCAAGGAAGAGGATGAAGAAGAGGTGGATGAAGATTCGCGCACGCACCCGCGTGCTACTATCGCAAGCATCAAGGTGGTGGACAACCCTTTTAGCGCAAACAAGAGCGCAAGAATTCGCACTGGAGGAGCGGTTCCACGTCATTACCTAGCTCCAAAGTCATCTCTATCAGGCACTCATCGACCCTTCCACAATCTAATTTTCAATAATCAAATTGAAGGGACTCCCAAGGCAGCATTGCCTAGCCAGTGGGATATAGATCGCTCTAACACTGCAGGAGAGAAGGAGCCTGAGGCTGAAGAGTGGGGAAATAACTCCAAGAGTTGGGACTCACCGTCGGACAGACTCCTTAACCGCGTCGAGCACAATTCAGAGATGATTCGCAATCTCATATACAGGATTGACGAGCTCCAGGAGCTTATTGAGAAGCTTGTCAGGAATTCATCACCACCATCGCCGAAGGAGTAATTCATCATCGGTATTGGCATCCCCTTGGTTTGTTCCAAGCTTGGGGGAGTGCCGCGGTATCACATCACCACCTTTATCTTTTACTATCAAGTAGCGTCATATCATGAGTAGGGAAGTTATCATATAGAATAGTATGCAATGTGGAAGTATCTCTCTTAGTTAGTTATCGATGTATCCGTTGGTGTGAGTTATCGTTATGGAATATTAATGAGAAGTCTTATCATTTACTTTTTGCACACCTTATTTTAGTTTGCAATCTCCATTATATGATTACTCTTGACATGAGTATTGATATCACTTTGGGAACATTAAGTAAATCTATTTGGTTTTGGCAAACTTAGCATTGGTCAATAGCAACAACATCCTGATGTTTAATAAAAGGGAGAAATACACTTAGATACATTACTCCATTATCTCTATGCTTAGTATTCTTAAGTTAAAATTGCTTGTGCTTATGAGAAAGATGCATGATTGTTTCTATCATATGTATATTTGTTTGTTTCCCTCAACCTTTATGCTTGCTATCAAACCTTGCTAGCCAAAGACCTGTATCGAGAGGGAATGCTTCTCATACATCCATAACCTTAGACCAAACCTATGCCATTTGTGTCCACCATACCTACCTACTACATGGTATTTTCTGCCATTCCAAGTAAATACTTCATGTGCTACCTTTAAATTATTCAAACTATACTACTTCTTATTTGTGTCAATGTTTTATAGCTCATGAGGAAGTATGTGGTGTTTTATCTTTCAATCTTGTTGGGCGGACTTTCACCAATGGACTAGTGGCACATCCGCTTATCCAATAATTTTGCAATAAGAGCTGGCAACGGGGTTCCCAGCCCCAATTAATAACTTTCATTAATAATTCTCTTCACATGTTTTGCTCTGATTCATCAGTAAGCAACTTAATTTTGCAATAGACACTCCTCCATGGTATGTGAATGTTGGAAGGCACCCGAGGATTCGGTTAGCCATGGATTGAGAAAGCCAAGGTTGGGGGGAGTGTCATCCTAAATAAAACTAAAATACATGTGTAAACAAAAGAGAAGGGGGATGATCTACCTTGCTGGTAGAGATGCCGTCCCTCATGGGAGCCGCTCTTGGAAGGTTCGTTTGGCAAGGGGGTTAGAGTGCCCGCTACCATTCGTTGACAACAACAAACACCGCTCAAAATCTTACTTTTATGCTCTTTATATGATTTCAAAACTTGAAAAGCTCTAGCACATGATTTAATCCCTGCTTCCCTCTGCGAAGGGCCTATCTTTTACTTTTATGTTGAGTCAGTATACCTATTTCCCTCTATCCTAAGCAAGCAATTGAGTTGTTGTGAACCAATCATTTATGCTATGATTCAGTTGATCATGTCTTTTATACTTTCTTGTTTAGTACCAATTTTATCTGAATGAATATGACTTTGAAGTTATCAATGATTATGAAGAGATTGTTATGCTTAAATATGAAGGCTCAGCTATAAATTCTAATATGAAAGCTTTGCTTAGAAGTACAATCCGTTAGCAGTTCTCTGACCAAGAACAAAGTTTGCCATCACCAACTATGATTTCTTATGCACCTTTACTTGTGATTTCTCTTTACTTATTTCGAGATGAGTTATATGAGGAAGTTGTTTACTAGAATGTCTTGTGTGAATGAATATGATGCTTCTTGTCCGTATTTTATTTATCGACTCTTCACTCCATAAACATGTGGTCTTGTTTATCGAGCTCAGTTTCGCTTGGGGACAAGCGAGGTCTAAGCTTGGGGGGAGTTGATACGTCCAATTTGCATCACTATTTTGTATCATAATTTGCTGTTATTCATTGATATATTTCATATTGGGACACAATACTTATGTTATTTCATCTATTTTGCATGTTTCATCATCATTGGAGGATCAAGCACCGGAGCCAGGATTCTGCTGGAAAAAGCACCGTCAGAACACAATATTTCGGAAGATCAACTGTGGAAGGGAATTTCACGTAAATTCCTATTTTTCCAAATGACGGAGGTAGCCAGAAGGGGGAGAAGAGAGGGGCCACTGTGGGCCCAGACCATAGGGCGGCGCGGCCCAGGCCCTGGCCGCGCCACCCTATGCTCTGGGGGGCCCACGACCCTTTTCGCCTCCTTTTCTTCGCGTACTCCTTCGTCCCGAAAACCTAAGCCACAGAGGGATCCTCACGAAGGGTTACAGCCGCCTCTGCGGGGCGGAGAACACCAGAGAGAAAAGAGCTCTCCGGCGGGCAGGAATCCGCCGGGGAAATTCCCTCCCGGAGGGGGAAATCGACGCCATCGCCATCGTCATCGAGCGGGACATCATCTCCATCATCATCATCATCATCTCCACCATCTACACCGCCATCACCACCGCTGCACCTCGTCACCGCTGTAACGATTTGGGTTTGATCTTGATTGTTTGATAGGGGAAACTCTCCCGGTGTTATTCTATACTTGTTGTAGATGCTATTGAGTGAAACCATTGAACCAAGGTTTATGTTCAGATTGTTATTCATCATCATATCACCTCTGATTGTATTCCATATGATGTCTCGTGAGTAGTTCGTTTAGTTCTTGAGGACATGGGTGAAGTCTAAATGCTAGTAGTGAATTATGGTTGAGTAATATTCAATGTTATGATATTTAAGTTGTGGTGTCATTCTTCTAGTGGTGTCGTGTGAACGTCGACTACACGACACTTCACCATTTATGGGCCTAGGGGAGTGCATCTTGTATTCGGTTGCTAATTGCGGGGTTGCCGGAGTGACAGAAACCTAAGCCCCCGTTAGTATATCGATGCAGGAGGGATCGCAGGATCTCAGAGTTTAAGGCTGTGGTTAGATTTATCTTAATTACTTTCTTGTAGTTGCGGATGCTTGCAAGGGGTATAATCACAAGTATGTATTAGTCCTAGGAAGGGCGGTGCATTAGCATAGGTTCACCCACACAACACTTATCAAAACAATGAAGATTAATCAGCTATGTAGCGAAAGCACTAGACTAAAATCCCCGTGTGTCCTCAGGAACGTTTGGTCATTATAAGTAATCAAACCGGCTTGTCCTTTGTGCTAAAAAGGATTGGGCCACTCGCTGCAATTATTTCTCTCGCATTTTATTTACTTGTACTTTATTTATCTGCAATATCAAAACCCCCTGAATACTTGTCTGTGAGCATTTACAGTGAATCCTTCATCGAAACTGCTTGTCAACACCTTCTGCTCCTCGTTGGGTTCGACACTCTTATTTATCGAAAGTACTACGATACACCCCCTATACTTGTGGGTCATCGACCCGCATCATCCTCTATAAATCATGTTTCTTTTCTTGAATTATTTTTGGCTCCTGATATTTGGTCACTTGCCTTTTTCTTTCGATCTCATGCCACGTTTGAAACGTTGAGGAACCTGCTGGCTCATGGGACCCGCATGTCATCCTCTATGTGCTATAAAAGTTTCCTTTGTTGGATTTTTTTTCACCCTCTGATTTTTGGCTTGCCTTTTTCTTTTGATCCCCTGCCCCCTTTGAAACGTTGAGTAAGCTGTTGGCTCAAGGGACCCGCATGTCATCCTCTATGTCCATCAACTTTCTTTTCTTGGATTTTTTTGACCCCCTAATTACTAGCTACTTTCTTTTTCTTTTGATCTCAAGCCGCATTTCAAACATTGAGACCGCTGCTGCAAAATGGGACCCACGTGTCATCCTCTATGTACAATAAATCTTGGATTATTTTTGGCTCCTGATATTTGGTCACATGCCTTTTTCTTTCGATATCATGGCACGTTTGAAACGTTGAGGAACCTGCTGGCTCATGGGACCCGCATGTCATCCTCTATGTGCTATAAGTTTCCTTTGTTGGATTTTTTTCACCCTCTGATTTTTGGCTTGCCTTTTTCTTTTGATCCTGCCCCCTTTGAAACGTTGAGTAAGCTGCTGGCTCAAGGGACCCGCATGTCATCCTCTATGTCCATCAACTTTCTTTTCTTGGATTTTTTTGACCCCCTAATTACTAGCTACTTTCTTTTTCTTTTGATCTCAAGCCGCATTTCAAACATTGAGACCGCTGCTGCAAAATGGGACCCACATGTCATCCTCTATGTACAATAAATCTTGGATTATTTTTGGCTCCTGATATTTGGTCACTTGCCTTTTTCTTTCGATCTCATGCCACGTTTGAAACGTTGAGGAACCTGCTGGCTCATGGGACCCGCATGTCATCCTCTATGTGCTATAAAACTTTCCTTTGTTGGATTTTTTTTCACCCTCTGATTTTTGGCTTGCCTTTTTCTTTTGATCCTCTGCCCCTTTGAAACGTTGAGTAAGCTGCTGGCTCAAGGGACCCGCATGTCATCCTCTATGTCCATCAACTTTCTTTTCTTGGATTTTTTTTGACCCCCTAATTACTAGCTACTTTCTTTTTCTTTTGATCTCAAGCCGCATTTCAAACATTGAGACCGCTGCTGCAAAATGGGACCCACATGTTATCCTCTATGTACAATAAATCTTGGATTATTTTTGGCTCCTGATATTTGGTCACTTGCCTTTTTCTTTCGATCTCATGCCACGTTTGAAACGTTGAGGAACCTGCTGGCTCATGGGACCCGCATGTCATCCTCTATGTGCTATAAAAGTTTTCTTTGTTGGATTTTTTTTCACCCTCTGATTTTTGGCTTGCCTTTTTCTTTTGATCCCCTGCCCCTTTGAAACGTTGAGTAAGCTGCTGGCTCAAGGGACCCGCATGTCATCCTCTATGTCCATCAACTTTCTTTTCTTGGATTTTTTTGACCCCCTAATTACTAGCTACTTTCTTTTTCTTTCGATCTCAAGCCGCATTTCAAACATTGAGACCACTGCTGCAAAATGGGACCCACATGTCATCCTCTATGTACAATAAATCTTGGATTATTTTTGGCTCCTGATATTTGGTCACTTGCCTTTTTCTTTCGATCTCATGCCACGTTTGAAACGTTGAGGAACCTGCTGGCTCATGGGACCCTCATGTCATCCTCTATGTGCTATAAAAGTTTCCTTTGTTGGATATTTTTCACCCTCTGATTTTTGGCTTGCCTCTTTCTTTTGATCCCCTACCCCCTTTGAAACGTTGAGTAAGCTGCTAGCTCAAGGGACCCGCATGTCATCCTCTATGTCCATCAGCTTTCTTTTCTTGGATTTTTTTCTAATTACTAGCTACTTTCTTTTTCTTTTGATCTCAAGCCGCATTTCAAACATTGAGACCGCTGCTGCAAAATGGGACCCCCATGTCATCCTCTATGTACACTAAATCTTGGATTATTTTTGGCTCCTGATATTGGGTCACTTGCCTTTTTCTTTCGATCTCATGCCGCCTTTGAAACGTTGAGTAAGCTGCTGGCTCATGGGTCCCGCATGTCATCCTCTACGAACAATAATAGTTTCCTTTGGATTTATTTTTGACCCCTAATTTCTGGCTATTTGCCTTTTTCTTTTCATCCCCGCCCCCTTTGAAACGATGAGGACGCTGTTGGCAGGTCGGTCCCACATGTCATCCTCTATTAACAATAAAAGTTTCCTTTGGTGGATTTATTTTTGACCCCTAATTAATTTCTGGCTATTTCCTTTTTTCTTTTGATCCCCTGGCGCCTTGGAATCGTTGAGGATGCTGCCTCATGGGTCCCGCATGTCATCCTCTCAGAAAGGTTTTTTTTTTCTTGGATTTTGTTTACCAACTGATTTTTGGCTTTTTCTTCTTTCGATCTCCTGCCGCCTTTAAAACGTTGACGACGCTGCTGGCTCACGGGTCCCACATGTCAGCCTCTATAAACAATAAACGTTGAGGATGCTGCTGCCTCATGGGTCCCGCAGGTCATCCTCTCAGAATGATAAATGTTTTCTTTTCTTGGATTTTTTACCAACTTATTTTTGGTTTTTTTTATTTTCGATCCCCTGCCGCCTTTGAAACGTTGACGACGCTGCTGGCTCATGGGTCCCCGATGTCAGCCTCCCCGTACAAGAAACATGTGATATCTTATTTTGCAGACAATAAACATTGTATTTCGCTCTGAGCTATTGCAAACTGATAAATTAAATCTTTATATTTACATAAACAAACTTATATGTTGAATCTCCTTGTTTTTTGTTTTTGCGAAGCATAGGACTTTCCTGTTTTTTTAGAAAAATCCGAACTTTCCTGTTTTGGAGTGGGCTGAAATTGTACGAGTCAAAAGGCCCAGAAAGATAGTTCGAAGGCCAGATGTCCAGATGCAGCCCAATTGAAATCTTTCTTTTCTTGGATTTTTTTCAACCCCTGATTTCTGGCTACTTCATTTTTCTTTTGGTCCTGTGCCGCCTTGGAAGCGTTGAGACCGCTGCTACAAAATGGGACCCGCATGTCATCCTCTATGTACTATAAAACTTTCTTTTCTTGGATTTTTTTGGCACCTCATATTTGGTCACTTGCCTTTTTCTTTCGATCGCCTGCCGCCTCTCAAACGTTGATACAGCTGCTGCTAAATGGGACCCGCATGTCATCCTCTATGTACATTCAAGTTTCTTTTCTTGGATTATTTTTGGCTCTTGATATTTGGTCACTTGCCTTTTTCTTTCGATCTCATGCCACGTTTGAAACGTTGAGGAACCTGCTGCTAAATGGGACCCGCATGTCATCCTCTATGTGCTATAAAAGTTTATTTTCTTGGATTTTTTGTCACCCTCTGATTTTTCGCTATTTCCTTTTTCTTTTGATCCCTGCCGCCTTGGAAACGTTGAGTAAGTCTGGCTCATGGGACCCGCATGTCATCCTCTATGTCCATCAACTTTCTTTTCTTGGATTTTTTTGAGCCCCTAATTTCTAGCTACTTTTTTTTCTTTTGATCTCAAGACGCATTTGAAACATTGAGACCGCTGCTGCAAAATGGGACCCGCATGTCATCCTCTATGTACAATAAATCTTGGATTATTTTTGGCTCCTGATATTTGGTCACTTGCCTTTTTCTTTTGATCACCTGCCGCCTTTGAAACGTTGAGGATTCTGCTGGCTCATGGGTCCCACATGTCAGCCTCTATGAACAATAAAGTTTCTTTTCTTGGATTATCTTTGGCTCCTGATATTTTGTCACTTGCCTTTTTCTTTCGATCTTATGCCGCCTGAAACGTGGAGTAACCTGCTGGCTCATGGGTCCCGCATGTCATCCTCTACGAACAATAAAAGTTTCCTTTCTTGGAGTTATTTTTTACCCCTAATTTCTGGATATTTGCCTTTTTCTTTTGATCCCCTGCCCCCTTTGAAACGATGAGGACGCTGTTGGCAGGTCGGTCCCACATGTCATCCTCTATGAACAATAAAAGTTTCCTTTGGTTGATTTATTTTTGACCCCTAATTAATTTCTGGCTATTTCTTTTTTCTTTTGATCCCCTGCCGCTTCTCAAACGGTGATACCGCTGATGCTAAATGGGACCCGCATGTCATCCTCTATGTACTATAAAACTTTCTTTTCTTGGATTTTTTGGCACCTCATATTTGGTCACTTGCCTTTCTTTCGATCCTTGCCGCCTTCAAACGTTGATACCGCTGCTGCTAAATGGGACCCGCATGTCATCCTCTATGTACAATAAAGTTTCTTTTCTTGGATTATCTTTGGCTCCTGATATTTGGTCACTTGCCTTTTTCTTTCGATCTCATGCCGACTTTGAAACGTTGAGGCTGCTGGCTCATGGGTGCCGCATGTCATCCTCTATGAACAATAAAAGTTTCCTTTGTTGGATTTATTTTTTACCCTACTTAATTTCTGGCTATTTCCTTTTTCTTTTGATCCCCTGCCGCCTTAGAATAGTTGAGGATGCTGCTGCCTCATGGGTCCCGCATGTCATCCCCTCAGAAAGGTAAATGTTTCTTTTCTTGGTTTTGTTTACCAACTGATTTTTGGCTTATTTTTTCTTTCGATCTCCTGCCGCCTTGAAAACGTTGACGACGCTGCTGGCTCATGGGTCCCCAATGTCAGCCTCCCCGTACTGCAAATCCTCTTTATGCAAAGGTTGAGGATGCTGCTGCCTCAAGGGTCCCGCATGTCATCCTCTTAGAACGATAAATGTTTATTTTCTTGGATTTTTACCAACTGATTTTTATTTTTTTTTCGATCCCCTGCCGCCTTTAAAACGTTGACGACGCTGCTGGCTCATGGGTCCCCGATGTCAGCCTCCCCGTACAAGAAACATGTGATATCTTGATTATTTTGCAGACAATAAACAGTGTATTTCGCTCTGAGCTATTGCAAAGGGATAAATTAAATCTTTGTTTTTACATAAACAAACTTATATGTTGAATCTCCTTGTTTTTTGTTTTTGCCAAGCATAGGACTTTCCTGTTTTGGAGTGGGCTTAAATTGTACGAGTCAAAAGGCTTCCAGCACGATAGTTCGAAGGCCCAGATGTCTAGATGCAGCCCAATTGAAATCTTTCTTTTCATGGATTTTTTGACACCCTGATTTCTGGCTACTTCCTTTTTCTTTTGATCCTGTGCCGCCTGGAAACTATGAGACCGCTATTGCAAAATGGGACCCACATGTCATCCTCTATGTACAATAAAAGTTTCTTTTCGTGGATTATTTTTGGCTCCTGATATTTGGTCACTTGCCTTTTTTCTTTCGATCCCGTGCAAAATGGGACCCGCATGTCGTCCTCTATTTACAAAAGAAGTTTCCTTTCTTGGAGTTATTTTTTACCCGCATGTCGTCCTCTTTTTTTTTTTGATTCCCTGCCGCCTTTGAAACGTTGAGGACTCTGCTGGCTCATGGGCCCCACATGTCAGCCTCTGTGAACAATAAACCTTTCCTCTGTGAACACTAGCATTGACGAACTGAATGTGAACATGCGTTACAGGCTTTTTTTAGTAAATTTTGTCAACCAATTGCTAGCTTCTGTAAATATCACTAGTAGTACATACATCGCGAAAGCATTAGAATATTAGACCATGTTCACAAGAATAACATCAAGTCTGAACTACGTTAACAGACTGATAAAATATATTGTTCAGACCAGTACAAAATATAGGGAGTTAAGACTAGCCACAATGGGAGTATCATAGGTAGTATCATGCATTCCATGCATGCAAAATGCTGATGTGGCAGTGCAATTAAGGATGAGAGAGAGGGTACTAGTATCATAGGTAGATACTGTATCATAGCACATACTACTAGAAAAATTAATGTCAAGTAAATCTTGTACATATATTTGCATTGAGATTCTACAAAACAATTAATATATGGAGACTATGATACTAGTATATGATACCATGCATTGTGAAGATAGTAACATCTAGTAGTATCATACGCATGATACTTCTATATGATACTATGCATTGTGACTAGTCTAAACTAACACTATAAAGAAATTGGCCCTTCTCTTGCATATATCCCTCTAGCAAAGGGATCAGCCACTGACAAGTCATGTACCAACCAGCTAAGAACACCGTCCGAGCTGAACTTATCTAAGGATGGTAAATATCCAAACTGAAAATCAACATCTCTATAAGCGGTGTTCTTCAGGTCTAGCTGCTTGAACTGGGTATCCCACCAGATCTTCTTGTGATGATATCTTACACCAAAATTCATTACTTTGAGCATTCTAGTGTTCTGTATAAAGAACCTGGAGACAATAACATCATTTCTCCTTCCTCGGTAGTCAGAAATCGAAATTTCTTTGAGGTGGAGATCAAGGCATTCAATGGGACAGGCTGGCTCATTATGCAGCACATGAACCTTATTGCCGGTTCTATAAAACTGCAAAGAAGTCAAATTAAGTAGTCAGTACAATAACAAAGTACTTCATAGCTATCAACTAATGAATATCTCAGGTGAGTTGAATCATGTGTTAATTGAGGACCGTGGAACAACATAATCCCCTGACACGTTCCAATTTGATAGATGCACTTTTTTACATCTGTTATTGTCATTGTAAAGTTGGGGAAAGGTTACCAACATGGGAAACTCCAATCCGCAACTAGTTGCGGGTGCACCCCATTTTTCTTTTGACACTTCCAAGTTTCCAAAAAAAATGTAAACTAAAAGTCTGGACACAAAAAAAGAACAAATGATGTGTAAATAGTAAGTCACACTATTTACATATGTCTTCTCTTTTTTACACAGATCACATATTATCATGTGTTTATATGAAACTTCACAGATGCACAAGATACAACACATTGTATGACAAGAAGTTTAGTTTTGAACCAACATAATATAACTCCATTGTGGATGTTCTTCTAGTACAATTGTTCAACTGATCTAGGCTAATAAGTAATAACAGGTTAACTCCATGTAACTCTACAGTTTTTGCTCATAGTGGTAAACAGTTAACAACAACGAATTTACCTGGATATATAGCTTCTCCGTGCAGGGAAAGCATCTAAGAAATGCAAGTAGTTGATCCAGACGAGGGCCGTCAGATTTTAGAACCAAGTTCTTCACTGTGCACAGAGAATTTTCCAAGCTTATGGGCATCATCCTCTACAGGACAATGGTACATATGTCAAAAAAAATAACAAAAATGTGAGTTAATTCAACAAGAAGAAGGCTGTTCTACCAAAAAGTTTATGCGTCCAATAACAAGTTGGCAGCCAGGGTACGACGCAAAGCCCAACACCATCAACTTTGGTGCGTTGGCGACCTGGATTAGTAGTGGAACATCATCAACGCATATGACCAATCTCTCGAGGCAAGATGCATCCATAATTTGCACCGTGTCTAACTGAATAAGTTCGGTGGTGTTGCGTTTCCAATAGCTAGCCACACTAATTGTACGAAGATTTGGCATTTGAATGTTGAGTTGGGTGAACCCGTGGACCCCCTCAAGGTGAAGTGCCTCGAGCACAATACAGCGGGTGAACAGGCGGTCGATGTTCGTCGCCTTACAGATGTAGACGTCATAGAGCAAGAGCCTTTTGAGTTGGGGGAAAAGAAGCATGGAGTTGGCATGAATCTCGGGCAAATAGCAAGTAGAAATGCTGACAATGCGCAGCGTGGGCGCGCAGCGGAACGCGGACAGCGGGAAGGAGCGCATCACAGTTCCAGCATCGAATCTGAGGTTCTCGACGCAAGATAGGGTGCTGGACCGGAACCAGCTGTCGAGCGTGGTGTCGACCTTGCAAGTGGTTCTGAAGGGGTCGATTGACACGCTTCTGGCGGGGCCAGGGTGAGCGGCGAGGATACTGGAGACCGCGGCGATGCGTTTGTGGTTTTGCTTGGCGAGTTCGTCGTCGATCTCGAGGTTAAGTGGGACGGAGTGCCAGAGGTGGCGCCACCGTTTGGAGACCAAGGTTGTGCTTACAGCGGATACAGTGGGCAGGTGGGAGATGATGATGTGGAGAATCTGGTCCGGTAGGCGGCTGATGAGGTCGTTGTCGCCGACGAGGAGGTTAAGTGGGACGGAGCGCCAGAGGTGGCGCCACCGTTTGGAGAGCAATGTTGTCCTTACAGCGGATATCATGGGCAGGAGGGAGATGATGATGTGCAGCATCTCGTCGGGGAGGCGGCTGATGAGGTCGAGGCTCGACGGAGGCTCTTCCCGATCTGGCTCGACCCGCCTTCGGGAGTTGAGCGGCTCCGCCTCCATCTGACACGGCGGCGACACACGCAACGCCGCAGTCGTCTGCTCGAAGTGTGTAGCAGGTAGCGGAGCGGATCTGCTGGACAGGGGAATAGGCGCAGCGGCGGTGGTGAGGACAGAAAGGTACTCGGCGGTGGATTTAGGTGGATGGCGGATGCAAGTGCGCTGGGGGTTTTTGGAGGAGACGGCAAGCGCTATGCAAGGAACTATTGCGGCGGGCGGCCAGCCGGGGTGCCTGAGGAGAGAAAGGTATACTACTACTAATGATGCGGTGCGGCGTTTGCGTCTCCCTTCCCCACGCGTGCAGCCTTCACATTTCACAAGACGTGCGAGTTTTTCAACAGAGATTATCAAGTGGAGAGACTTTCCCAATGCAATTGTCTCTCCACTTGATAACACGCATCGATGAACAATATGACGAAGTGGCACACAACTTCTCCCAAGTGAACCAAGATATATCTCTACTTCGTGAAGCTACGGACAACTTGCATGGCCAAGTGACGGCCAATGATGCGAACATGGAGCGGCGCATGGATAGTCTCGAGCGCGCCATCAACAACTTGGGTCGCCGACACCGACATCGCTCTACTTCCTCATCATCAAGCTCGACGCACGATTATTCCTCTCATGATCGTCATACTTCGTCTAGCTCCAACTCAAGGCATGAAGACCATCATCGTCCTCATCGACATCATGATCGCCATGAAGACTCACGCTCAAACTCTAGACGTGGAGAGTTTCATCGCCATGCTCGTCCTCATGAACGTCCTCCGCAAGAAGAAGTACTACAACAAGCTCGCCATCAACATGATCGCCATGCCCACCATGGGCGTGACGACCAACCCCACGACAACGTCCTCCACAACATGGAACCGGCACCGCATCGTGAGCCATATGTTGATGCTCAAGACCAAGGTCATCAAGATCCACCGAGGCGTGATCTTCGGAATCATCCTCGCCATAACCAACATGGGAGAGGAGAACCGGCAAATGCACAAGATGAGAGAGCCATCCATGAACGTCGTCACCAACCTCGCCAAGATCTTCGACAACACCATCATCGTGAACCAAGTGAAGCTAGTGTTCAACTTCAACACCAACCCAATGCTATGGTTGGCCGTGCAAGACCTCCTCCACCACCTCAAGCCGCAAGAGATGAAGGCTTCCGTCCTCGCCGAAGGAATTTGGAAGATGAAGAGAACATGTATGGCAAACTCAAGTTCAACATGCCCAAGTTCAAGGGTGAAGACGATGCCGAGGCCTACCTCTCATGGGCACTCAAGGTTGACAAGATCTTCCGCATCCACAACTACTCCGGTGCCAAGAAAGTGTCCATGGCGTCTCTTTAGTTTGAAGATTACGCCAACACTTGGTGGGAACAAGTTGTCACTCTAAGGGAAGAAAAGGGTGAGCCTCCAATTGACACTTAGGAAGAGATGAAGGAGGAGATGCAAGCTTGTTTTGTATCAACACACTACAAGACCGATCTCTTCAACAAACTCCAAAAGTTGAAGCAAGGCACCAAGACCGTTGAGGAGTTCTACAAGGAAATGGAGTTAACTATGATGCGAGCAAACATCCAAGAGTCCGAGAACCAAACGACTGCTAGGTTCTTCAATGGCCTCATTTACCCCATCAAGAGGATTGTGGAGTTCCAAAAATACTCCAACATGGTTGACTTGGTTCACCAAGCGTCCAAGGCCGAGCGCCAAGTGAATGAGGACATCAAGTACTCAAAGTCCAAACAATACTTCGCCTCCAAGCTAGCTACACCCACTCCTACAACAAGTGTCAAGCCCTCCGTTTCATCTACAACATCCAAGCAACCGACTATCCAAAGTCGCATGAAGCAAACGGTGACCTCCACCGCCTCCTCAAAGGCCTCTACGGGACCCTCCAATGTCACTTGCTTCAAGTGTGGCACACAAGGCCACAAGTCCTTCGAGTGCAAGAATACCAAAGTCATGATCACTATGGAGAATGGTGACATAGAGACGCTAAGTGAGGGCGAATATGAAGCCCTCGTGCAAGCCGCCGTTGCTAATGAAGAAGATTATGATGAAGAAAGTGGAGAAGACCCTCTCTTATGCATACACGACCCAAGCCCTTCACTTGTGGTCACAAGGGTGCTAACAACTCAACCCCAAGCTATGGAAGACCAAAGATGCAACATCTTCCAAACCCGCGCCGGTATTGGTGGCAAGTCAATCAAGGTCATCATCGACGGCGGAAGTTGCCACAACTTAGCAAGCACCGAGTTGTGTGAGAAGCTCAACCTCACGCTTCGCAAGCATCCTCATCCATACCATGTCCAATGGTTAAGTGACAAGGGCAACGTCAAGATACAACATACCGTCACCGTCAACTTCAAGATTGGCCCCTATGAAGATACTATTGAGTGTGACGTGGTGCCCATGACGGTGTGCCACATGTTGCTTGGCCGCCCGTGGCAATTTGACAAGAAGGCTATACACGACGGATACTCAAATGCATACACCTTCACGGTCAAGGATAAGAAGTTTGAGCTTCGCCCAATGACTCCTAGCCAAATCATCACGGACAATGCGAAGGCTTTAGCGAGGGCACAACAACACAACCACCATAGTGAGTTGAGAGGAGAGGGAGCGACCCACCAAAAGGAGAGCGAGCGCCACAAGCCATACATGAGTGAGCGAAAGAGCGTCCTCCTAGCCACCAAAAGCGAGTGGAGAGAAGTGCAAGAAAACCCATCCACCACCTTGCACTATGTGCTCATTTGCAAGGGACCGTCTTTGGAGACTAACGACTTAACCAACATTCCTTCGTCTTTGTTGTCTCTTTTGAAGGAGTTTCAAGACGTCTTCCCCGACGAGCTACCTCATGGACTACCACCGCTTCGAGGCATCGAGCACCGCATCGACCTCATACCCGGCGCTCCCCTTCCAAACCGCGCCGCCTACCGCACCAACCCCGAAGATACGAAGGAGATTCAACGCCAAATACAAGATCTCCTCGCTAAAGGGTACGTTCGAGAAAGCCTTAGCCCTTGTGCCGTTCCCGTGATTCTTGTTCCTAAACCGGATGAGACGCAACGAATGTGTATGGATTGTCGCCCCATCAATGCCATTACCGTTTGATACCGCCATCCCATCCCGCGTTTAGACGACATGCTTGATGAATTGAGTGGTGCCACCATCTTCTCTAAGATTGATTTGCGTAGTGGCTACCACCAAATTTGCATGGCAATTGGTGATGAATGGAAGACGACATTCAAGACCAAACTTGGTCTATATGAATGGCTCGTCATGCCATTTGGTCTTTCAAATGCTCCATCGACTTTTATGCGTCTTATGAACCATATCTTGAGACCGCTCATTGGCAAGAGCGTGGTTGTTTACTTTGATGATATTCTCATATAGCAAAAATCTCGAGGACCATGTGCAACATGTGAGAGAGGTCTTATGCATCTTGCGCCACGAGAAGCTTTATGCCAATCTTCCTAAATGCACCTTTGCTCAAAACAAATTGGTTTTTCTTGGTTTTGTGGTTTCCGCCAATGGCATTGAAGTGGACTCTTCGAAGGTTGATGCCATACATAATTGGCCCACGCCTACCACCGTTGGGCAAGTTCGAAGTTTCCATGGACTCGCCGGTTTCTACCGCCGCTTTGTGAAAGATTTTAGCACCATTGCTTGCCCTTTAAATGAGCTTACCAAAAAGAATGTTCCATTTGTGTGGGGCAAGGCCCAACAAAATGCTTTCGATGAATTGAAGAAACGCCTTACCGAAGCACCTCTTCTCGTCCTTCCAAATTTTGCAAAAACTTTTGAGATTGAGTGTGATGCGAGTGGTCTCGGTATTGGTGGAGTCCTTATGCAAGATGGAAAACCCGTGGCATACTATAGTGAGAAGTTGGATGGCGCACGCCTCAACTATCCTATTTATGACAAGGAACTTTATGCTTTGGTTCGTGTTCTTGAAGTTTGGCAACATTACCTTTGGCCAAAAGAGTTTGTTATCCATTCGGATCATGAGTCTTTGAAGTATTTGAAAAGTCAACACAATTTAAACAAGAGACATGCTAAGTGGGTTGAGTTCATAGAGTCCTTCCCTTATGTTATCAAATACAAAAAGGGAAAGGAAAATGTGGTTGCGGATGCCCTTTCCCGCAAGAATAACCTTCTACTCACCCGCTTGGAGTTTCACATTTTGGGCCTTGAGGAGATCAAAGAACTTTACCCTTCCGACTTTTTCTTTGGACCCATCTTTGCAAAGTGTTCCGTTGACCGAGGAATTGATGATTTCTATTTGCATGATGGCTACTTGTTCAAAGCTAACAAAATTTGCATACCCGAGTCTTCTCTTCGTAAGTTGCTTTTGCAAGAGTCACATGGAGGTGGTCTCATGGGTCACTTTGGACGAGAGAAGACATATGCCATGCTCTCAACCCACTACTATTGGCCAAGAATGTACCGCGACGTGGAACTCTGTGGGGACCCCGGACTAGCTGTCTGAAATACCCTGTTATGTATACAGTTCACGTTCCCATGATCAGTGTGCCGTGAACACATAACCGAACTGATATCAAATTACATCATCCTTTAGAAAACGGAATAAAAAATTACAATAAGGTCACATGACCCTTCTTTACATAATAGCCTCGAAGGGCCTAATCTAATCATCAGAGTAGCAGAATCACTTCAGCAGCGTAGAGCCCAAGTCATCTGCCTTAACCCTACAGGCAACTGACTGGGAAGACGTTCCTAGCTCGCATAGACGTCGTCAACTCCTTCTTCATCTGTCGAAGTCCTCCAGGTCTGGCCAAGTAAATAGCCAGGGACAAAGCCGTGAGTACATTTGAATTGTACTCGCAAACCATCAAGAAGGTGATAACAATTCTAACTAAAGAAGACAAGAGAGGAAGAATAGTTTCTCTGGTGGATATATCATGTGAAAGAGAATAAGTTTCTCTTGTGGATATAGCATCCCACATCACAGTTGAAGGGGACACTAAGAGGGTGATAAGACATTTCTATGACATCTCTATATCTTTGTTAAAGAAGATACTTCAAAAGATACCCTACGACATCTCTATATCTTTGTTGAAGAAGATACTTCAAAAGATATCCTATGACATCTATATATCTTTGTTGAAGAAGATACTTCAAAAGATTTCCACAACATAAAACACTAGGATGGGGTAACCCAATTTATTTGTCCTTCCCGACCATCTCCATATGGTCGTCACAACCTTTCCCGTACCCTTCCGGTACTTCAAAACAAGTTCTTTCCTTTCATTTGCCAAACCATTTTGTAAACCAAAACTCATCAGGCTAAGCAACAGCCATTCCAACCGTCCATGACCGCGGACGCGGCTATTCGAATAGATTTTACTCTGCAGAGTTTGCACACTTTCCCCACCTCTATCCGGATACCTATCGTGTGGGCATCATCCCCGCATAACAACATATGCCACGACGGATACCCGAACATAGCCTTTCGCCCATTCGACTTAGCAAGAGGTCCTACCCTATGGAGTATGTACCTCCCCGGCACCGTGGCAGCTCACCTCCTCTAGAGCGTGGCTCCACCGCCAAGCCAGGAGACCCATAGTGTCTTCCGGACGGGTCAGCCCCGAAGGCCTCCCGTTATACTATTGTCCCAACCATGACAACCCGGACTCGGGGGTAACCGTACCCTTGTATAGTTGTGCGGTGCCTCATGCTAAGAAGAACAAACGTCAAGCTAAGCTCCGTGCCCACGTTGGAGTAGCTGTGGTTGCGCGGGTTAATTGTCACGGGTGAATACTTAGACGCCAAAGTTTTCATAAAACAAGATTCTCTTTCCAACCATCTTTGCCAAGATCCTTTTTCTTTCATAAACACACACTTAGGTAAGTCCAACTCACCCAAGGTTTTCCAAAGATTGTTTTCAACAAGGTATTTTTCCAAGGGGTTCCCAACCTAAAGTTTCATGAGTTGAACAACTATTTCACTACGGCCGAGATGAGAGTCATCACGCCATAGATGGTGTAAAAAGGGGTAATGGAGTGGATCATACTTGCTTAAGGTAAGCATGTATTATGACAACACAAGAAGGAATATACTTTCAGATTTGTGATGCTAATTATACAACTTAGATAGTGGAGTATCACTATCCAACATACTTTCCCATAGGGTACAAAGGCATATTCCTCTCAAGTTGAGAATATACCAAGATCATGACATTGATACCTCTATACTTAAAAGGGGGTGGGTGTGGTGTAAGTTATTATCCCGAGAAGATGCATGCTCAAGTGAGCATACAAGCTAACCAAGTGGAATGGCATGGCCATAATTCCATGCATCCCAAAAAACAAAGATAGTAGTGGAGTATCACCACTAGGGAGTACCCCACTAGCAACCATACATAGATGACAATAAAAGAGAGATCAACACACATAGAATCAAGGTGCTTTGGATATCAACAAATGACGTCCAACTAGACACCAAATCAGAGATCAAAAGATGGCTTGCCTTGGCTTATTTGTCCCTGGACTTCTTCAACTTCATCAATATAAGAATCCCGTCAATATAAATAAAATCCTTGTCCGAACCACTTCTTCTTCTTCTCCGGAATTGTTCGCATCTATCGTCGGAAAATATAAAAGGAACACAATCAAACACATTGCACCAACAAAACAATTATTCAACAATCAACAAACAATAGCTAACCACTTTACTAAGTGCTATCATATCAAGAACTTATAGTTTCTTCAAATCATTTTAAAAGACAACCAAATTATCTTGCTTAACATAGGCATGAGAGCATCACAAATTAGCAATTGCCTCTCTGGTTATTGCTATGGCATAAACTAGTTATTCCCTGTTATATAACACCACAAAGAAGACAAGTGCATTGGTTTTGCATCAAAAACATTTATATTTTATTTTTAAACATTTTTGGAAAAGCTGAACTCATTTTCCTACTTTATTTTGCTCACAGAACATTACACAAGTATGTCAAGCAAAAATTATACCACTGGATAGCTATTCAAACATAGCTTTATAAAAAATTGGATTCACTAAATTTGAAGTTATAAAAGATTTTTAATTATTAAATTACTGGCCAGAGGGACCAAAACAGAGTTTAATTCCTTATAAAATCTCAGATGCTCAATAAAATCTGAGCTCTGGATATGTTGTTAGCAACACAATTATGAGTGTAGCAAAAGTGGTTTCATTCCAAAATAATATTTTAAGCTCCTGAAATAATTCCTCAAACACAGATTCTGAATAAACTTGTATTAAATACCATAATCTCATATTTTGACATAATATACTCAAACCAGTGCCAAAAGATGGGAATTAATATGTAGTTTACTAAAAAATTGGATTTGTATCAAAACTGGTTTTGAAACTCTTTAATTTGCATAAACAGTGCTACTGCATGCTTGTACCATTTTAAATTGGTAGGCCCATTTAATTTGTATCTTGATATAAATCTTGTCTGACGTGGTTAAGAAAACAACTAGTAACACTGCAAAACTTGAATCACTTGATTTGGTTCACAGATGGATTTTTGGTGAATTAAAAACTAGCAGCTAGGTCTGCAGCACACATAGAACAAGTTTAATTCACCAAACATCGTAGGAAAATCCTAAAAATATGAGGCCAACGGCATTGGCAAGGTAATTAAATTTGTGAACTAATGCAATTTGTTTCATTGGATTTGGGCGAATAAATCTCGAGTTATTTGCATTTGAGTGCCTCTGGTTTTAACACATTTCAACAGAAATTTCAAACTAATAGAAATGGGCGGGAAAACTCTGGGCTGCACAGATTTGAAAGTGGGCGGCCCGTAGAGAATTCCAGGTGGAGGGTGAAGAAAAACGAAAGAAAAGAGGAGAGGGGGCCCGGGCGGGCCAGGCCGGTGCATGGCCGACGCACGTGCCCATGCAGCACACGATCGGGGTCGGCCTCTGGTCGTCTTCCTCGTCTCGCCAGGCAGGTTCGGGGCGGACGGAAGAAAAGACAGGGGCGGGCTAGGGACGTACCGGCGGCTGGAGGGGACGGCGGCGAAGGCGGGCGGTTGGTGGCGACCAGGGGCGGCGCAGGGACGGCTTGGGGGCGTTTTTCCTCGGCCGCTGCTGCTCCTCCCGGCGTTCTTCTCCGCAGCAGCTCACGGGCAGGGGTGACGGCGGCGTGCTCCGGTGGACCTGGGCGGCGCAGGAGCAGGTATTAGGACGAGAAGAAGGGGTGCACGTCGAGTAAGGGAGAGGGAGGGGGAACGGGGCCGGGGCGAGTGCGCCCATCACCATGCGGTGACCACGGCGGAGCGGCGTCCTCCGGTGAGCAGCAGAAGGGGAGGGCTGCGGAGCTCTGTGTCTCGGATGCAGGGAAGTGGTGTGGCAGAGGAGTGAGCTGGGGGCTCGGTCTTATAGGCGAGGGAGGGTGGCCTGCTGGCGGATGGGCGGCGTCTGGGGCCAATGGCCGGGTGACAAGGGATTAACTTGTCAATGCCTACAGATTGTAGACTAGGCTTTTGCTAGAAGTAGAGGGCAAGTAGATCTCGAAGGTTTAGGTGAAAAGTACTCGACGATTATGAAAACTAGGGTTATGTTGACAGAGATTCGATCCTCTTTGTCCCTCGACCCCTTATATAGGAGGTGGAGCCGAGGGTTTCGTATTGTACAAGTTACGAGTCCGGGACGGTTTCTAACTCGTCCCGCCAGATTACAAATAATACTTCCTATTACAACTCTAGCTTTCCTTAATACATCTTGGGCTCCCGAATCTTCTTATTCTTCGGATAGTGGGCCTTCAGTAAATCCCGGGTACTATCTATGGCAGGCCCATTTGGGGTGCCTATGTCAGTAGCCCCCGAGATTTTGCTTGAATCGTAGAGTCAGGGAAAATCTCTCCCGTTTATTTTTGTTCGAGAGCTTTTATCCATACTCCTTCACATAAAATTCTATATTGTACAGGGATAATGGTAGTTGGGGCTAGTTCATCTGACGGATCAGGTACTAGTTAACTGCTCTAGTGGCAATCCGCAAAACCTACTTCAAGATCACGTCCCTGGACATGATCTCGGGATACTGGTGTAAACTTCGACAGGTGCCGCTTAAGGTCTTACCATTCTGTCGAGTCCCAATCAAATTTATCGGGTACCTAACGCGTCCGTTAGGATTTTTCTTCGTATCTGTTGATACGGATAAAAGTAGCAGAGCGCAGTCTTTGGCGATGCCACGCCCAGCAGAACGGATCTGGGGTCTTACCTTCGCATATTTGCGGCATTCAGAAATTGATCGCAACTTTGGCGTTCTGAGAATATATTGTCGAGTGCTTTTCGCCTTTGGAATAGCACATTTTATCGAGTCATATCTGATGACTTTATTTTGTCTTCCCGATGGGAGTATATGTAGAGTTATCTATGTAACTCGAAATATACTCACTTCTGTTTCTCTATTTTTGAAAAATTTCATCGGGCACGCGAACAATGTTCCCGATGGGAGTAGCCGAGGCTACAGCCAAGAACTTGTGCTTGGGTGTAGGCTCCACAGATTAGCATCCTTTGCCGCTATATTTATGATCCTTCTCGATATTTTTATATTTATCGGGTGCGCGACCAGCGCTCCCGATGGGAGTAGCCCCCGAGGCTATGAACAAATTCTTGAATTTGGTCATAGGCTCTCGCCATTGCTATATTGTCATACTCGAAATTTTTTATTTCTCCAAAGTAGCCCCCGAGCGTTTGGGCAAAAACTTGTATTTGACCAAAGGCTCCAAAAGTATTCAGATGATTTACCCTGTCGCCATTCTCTTTTTATTTTTCTTGTCGACATATTCTCCTTTGTCATATTCTCTTCATCTCTATCAGTAATTAAGATTTTTTCTGCCTTGTGGGTCCATTATTTCCACCACGTTGACACGTCGTGCAAGTGGGGGACACACGTCCTCCGCTTTTCCTGGCGCACGTACGGTAACGCCTGTTCCATTCCTTCTCAGTAAAAATACCTTTTTACCCTTGTATCTACGAGATCCTTTTTCACCACACGATTTCTTCATCCAACGGTGCACTGCTTCGCCCGAACCCTATATAAACCTTTCTTCAACCTCGGTCCAGTCCGTCGCTTGCGCCGCACATCTGTTCCCCTCTGCAAAAACTTCCCTTGCGCCCAATTCTGTTTGGTCTTCCGCACGCTCAAGCATTGCCTTGTCCATTGCTGTTGATGCCACCACGCACGCGACTTACGCGCCACAGCACTCCAGAATCCGCAATGGCCGCCGAAGATCTTGACTGGGAGAGATCCAAAATCTCCAACCAAGACCTCAACCTGATGAAGAAGCTTGGCCTGATGAAGAAAGATGACGCCATCCGCTTTCCCAGCGAAGAAAGCTACCCCAACCCTCCAATGGAGTACCGGGTTAGTTTCGTTGATCACCTCATCCGCGGCCTTTCTGCCCCTATTCACGATTTCCTCCGCGGCCTTCTCTTTGTTTATGGGATTCAACTACACCAGTTGACCCCCAATTCCATCCTCCATATTTCCATTTTCATCACGCTGTGCGAATGTTTCCTTGGAGTCCCTCCCAATTGGGCTCTTTGGAAACGCATTTTCCTTCTTCGTCGCAATGCCTCTCGCAACGCCACTTATAACATAGGCGGCGTTGTTATTTGTGTCCGAACTGATGTTGAATACTTCGACGTCAAATTTCCTGATTCTGTCCAAGGGTGGCGTAAAAAGTGGCTCTACATTCACGAAGAAAGTGCCAACTCTGTGGAGCACAACATAGTCCCCTTCGACGGAAATGCTAAAATTCAACGCCGCCGCTCCTGGGATGCTGAAGCTTCCGAAGAAGAGAAAAAGGCGACAGAAGCACTTATGTCTCGTATTCGTCAGCTCCAAAATACTCGAGGCGAAGAACTATCTGGTGTTCAAATCACTGCCTACTTTCTTAGAATTAGGGTGCAGCCTCTTCAGGCTCGCAAAAATCCCCTTTGGACATATACTGGTGGAAACGACGCCAATAGGCTCTCCAGTGATCTCTCTGCAAAGGACTTGGAGAAGCTGATTCGAAGAATTTCTAGTTTAAATAAGAAAGATCCTGTTCCTTCTTCCTGCCGCGTGGAACCATACAGCTCCACCAATCCTCTCCCCGAGGTATTTTTGTCTTCTCGAATTTTTATCTTGTTCCAAATGTTCCCTGCATCTTACTGTATTGATATCTCGCTATTTTTTCTTTTGTCGCTATTTTTGCAGAACCATCCTACTATGTCTTCTCTTCCTCCCCTTCCTGAGGATGGAGAAGTCGAAGAACAAGCTGTCGTTGCCGAAGACAATCAAGGTTCCTCTCTTCATGAAAGTGAAGTCGCAGGTTCTCACAAATCTGCGGCTTCCCATGAAAAGGAAGTTGAATCTGAAGCCAGCGAGTCGACGCAATCCCTTCCTCCTGCTGTTTCCCCGAAGAACAAAAGGAAAAGGGATGACGCCGAAGCCTCCGGCACCTCCAAACCCGAGGAAACTGATCCTTCGTCGCAAAAGGCAGCTTATGATCCATATCTCGGGACCCTTATCAGTTCGTGAGTCCTTGTTCTATCTTTTCCTTGTATTTGAACATTCGTATCTATCTTGCTGCTTATATTTGTCGACATTTTACTTGCAGTGATGAGGAAGAAGAGGTACCAACCGCTGATGTGGCTGCTCGAACGAGTACGTCACATACTTTAGTTGCCTCGGAAACACCAGTTGAAGGAGAAGAATCTTCACCTCCTCGGCAAAATGTCAACACTGCTACTCCTCCTTCAAGCCCCCGAGCCCCTTTGTCGAAAAGGGCGAGGACGGAAATCATCCCGGAGCCTACTCTTCAATTGAGTAGCTCCTCTAACCCTCTCTTGGAGGATGTAAGTTCTTAACTTTCTTGTCATTGTTCATGTTTTCTTTGTTGATTCCTGTGTACCATTATATTTTTCTCATACCGCCATTTCCTTTTTTCCCCTTTTTTAACAGCCTCTTATAAAGGATCTTCTTCGCATTGGTACCCAATTTGTTGGGTACCGTGAATATGCTAGTAACGCTGAAGGTAATGCTTTACTCCTTTGCTTCTGCCCTTTTGCTCCTCTGTTGTCGAAGTTTTTAACTATATTTTTCTTCCTTGCCAGAAAAACTGGCGGAAGCCAATGAGCGTGCCAACACACTTGCTCAACAGTTAGAGCAAAGTGAACAGGCTCGCAAAAAGGCTGAGTCAGATGCTGTTGGTGCTCGTGCAGAGGCTGATAAGGCCAAGTCTGATGCTGCTGGTGTCGAAGATCTCCGGAGGAGACTTCATGATGCCGAAACTTCGCTGAGTGAACATATAACCGCTCAATCTGCTCGCGAAGAGGCGATCCTTAAACGCTTGAAGACACAGAGTCGCCGCTTCGTCGGTAAGTATCACTTATCATTTTTTGTATTTCCTTTTCTGTGTTTGTTTGTTGCTCAATAAGTTTCTTTTTTGACAGCTAGAACAGCTCAAGAGTTTCAACTTGAAGAACCCGTCAATGATCCTCTTCTCGACGCCCTGTCATTTCTCGAGGTTCATGGATCAGAGGCACGCGAAGGCATTGATCAGGCCAAAGCAGGATTGTCGCGGCTTTTTCCTTATTTTTTCCCAAAGAAAGAGGAACCCGCAACTTTCCTTGATCTCGCCAAGAGCTTCAATTCAGCAGAAGACCTTGGACTGAAAATGCGCCAAGAGAACATGAAGGTTGCTGTCGAGAGTACTGTTGCCCTGGTTGCTGACAGCCGACAAACTATTGATTGGATGAAGGTTGGCGACACCAATCAAATAGAACAGTCGAGGTGGAGGTCGCTGATTAAGGCAGCCAAACCCAACACAAAGAAAATCTTAGCATATCTCGGGATCAAGCCACCCTCGACTCCCAGCTCATCAAGGCCGGAGGTCTAGTTTCATATTCTTTTGCTTTGTTTTAGTTTATCTCCTCCTTCTGGTACTGTCGCTGTAACGCTCCTGGCGACGATTAGGTCGTGTGGAGTTCCTTCTTTTGTAATAGATATGTATATACTACAAGAATGAATGGAAGTCGAACTTTGTCTCAATGATTGATGTCGACGTTTTTCTATTTTTCAGTTGATTTTTGACAATTATTCGCCAATTCCTGATCCTCCCGAAGTTTTTCCTTCATCTCTTGCGAAGAAGTCTTCTGTCCCTGTTAACCTTGATGATTCTTCGAGTGTGGATCTGACAGAAGAATTGAAAGAACTTCGAGTGCAACTTCAGTCTGTGAAGAAGCAGTCGCTTATACTTATGGAGCAGTCTCGAGAATCTTCTGAAAAGGAGAAAATTGCGCTTCAACAAGCTCAAGATGCCATAACTGACAAGGACGCCGCTGTTGCTGAAGCTGACGCAGCTGCATCTCGAGAGAATTCTATGCTCCAGCTGCTAACAGATGCTAGCTTGGATATGGCGGGTAAGTTTCATTGTCTTTATCTCGCTTCTTCGTTTCCTTTGCTGCTTGCCTCCTCATTGCCCACTGAATTGTTTTATGAAACAATAGGTGCTTTTTTGGATCCTATAACTGAAGATGAACGTGTCGAGGCTCGTTCCAATGTTCTCCTTCGGCTTGCACGTGAACACGGATCGACTTTTTGGGGTACACCTGAACGGACCCGCCAAATCGTGAGATTTCAAGATCGTGCACTTCAGGTTCGCGAATATCTTGACTTCTGTACAAGGACTTTGTCTCTGGTTTATGGTACCATGTTTCCTCGCAATAAGATGCCAGAGACCCTTCCTGCATTGATGGACAAATTTCGAGATGCTCCTCGCATCCACGGCTTTGTACGAGCCCAACTAGCTGCTGGCGCAAGGTTTGCGATGATCATGATAAAAATTTGCTACCCGAAGTTAGACGTGGGGCAAGTTGTCCCGAAGTGCCTGGAGAAGATGTCGAAGAGGAAAAGAAACTTCGGCAAATATGATGACATTGTTACTCCTGTTGCCGAAGATATGATGGATGAACTTCTCCGGATGGATTCCGAATTCTTCGTGAAGGGTAGCTATGCTGAGCATAGTACTCGCGCTGTAAATAACGAGCGCTTAACCATAGATAATATATTGGGAAATTCTTGAAGACGAAACTTTTTCCGAAATTTATATCCTGTATAGACCAGCTATATTGTAAAGTCATTGTATTTTATTTTTATCGCCAAGCCCCCGGGCGTTTTGATTGCAATATCTTGTGTATTATAATGCGAGGTTGTCCCAAGGCAAGATAATATACATTGTGTACTATTTTGTACGGGTGTAAGCCCCCGAGCTTTTTGTTGATCACTATTTTGTCGATATCTCTTTTTATTTTGGCGAGGTATTTTTACCAAGGCAAGGTGCTTCTTTTGTCGATACTGTGTTTGTATATATATTGTATCATGTAGGGGAGAAACCCCTGATCTTGTCGGGAAGAAGATATATAATTCCACTATCTTTATTATATTGCAGCACCGCGAGTCCGCCTCATTAAAAACCTTATCCGGCCCCACTCGGTGCCCCGAAAAAGGAAAAGAGTGCGTCTGAAAACTCGCGGGCGTTTCAGTACATTGTAGCTTTACAAAGGGAGACTATATTTTCGACATCTAGGCGTAGAAACGCCTGAGCTGTGCCACATTCCAGGGATTTGGCTCGTCGATCCCTGTCTTCTTGTCTTTAATTCTGTATGCTCCTCCTTCTATTACTTCTGTGACGATGTATGGTCCTAGCCAGGGTGACTCGAGTTTTTCATGGCTTTTTTGATTGAGTCGTAAAACCAGGTCACCCACTTGGAAGGATCTTGGCCGCAATCGTCGACTGTGGTAGTTTTTCAGGTCCTGCTGATATTTAGCGACTCGTGACAGGACCTCGTCTCGAGCTTCATCGAGTGCGTCGACATCATCTTCCAAAGCTTTTTCGAAGTTTCTTCGTCATATTCTGCGACTCGTGGAGAATCGTGTTCTATTTCTATCGGCAAGACTGCTTCAGCTCCGTGGACCAAAAAGAACGGCGTTTCCTGTGTCGCTGTATTTGGTGTTGTTCGAATACTCCACAATACACTTGGCAGCTCCGGCCAAGTATGCCGAGCTTTTTCCAGTGGTCCTAGCAGACGTTTCTTGATGCCGTTGCAGATGATGCCATTGGCCTTCTCGACTTGTCCATTGGTCTGAGGATGCGCAACAGACGCAAAACTCAATTTAATGCCCACTTCTGCGCAGTATGCTTTGAACTCTTTGGACGTAAAATTGCTGCCGTTGTCTGTGACGATGCTGTGAGGTACTCCGAAGCGAAAGACAATGCTTTTCACAAACTTTATTGCGGATGCTGCATCTGGTGAATTTATTGGCTTCGCCTCTATCCACTTGGTAAATTTGTCGACAGCCACTAGCAAGTACTCGTATCCTCCTGGCGAAGCTTTGTGCAGTTTACCCACCATGTCGAGACCCCATTGAGCAAAGGGCCAAGACAGTGGGATTGGCATAAGTTCCGCTGCTGGTGAGTGAGGTCTTGCCGCAAATCTTTGACACGCGTCGCAAGTGCGCACTATTTCCTTTGCATCCTCGATTGCTGTGAGCCAATAAAATCCTGCTCTGAAAACCTTTGCCGCGATAGCTCTGCTACTCGCGTGGTGCCCACATATTCCTTCATGCACGTCCTTTAAGATGATCCTTCCTTCTTCGGGTGTAACGCACCGTTGTAGCACACCCGAGATACTGCGTTTGTACAGCTCCCCTTTTACCACCGTAAAGGCTTTGGATCTCCTAATTATTCGCCTTGCTTCGACTGGATCGTCGGGTATGGTTTTCCTTAGGATATATGATATGTACGCCTGCATCCATGGAATTTGCACCATCATGACTAGATCTTGCTCTTCTTCTTCTTCTGCTGTGTCTTTGGCAATACTCGAAGGTTTCTCTTTTTTCTCCTTTATTTTTGCTGGTTTTGTTGATCTCTCGCTAATTTCTTCCCAGAACACACCTGGAGGGATTGCGAGGCATTGTGACCCGATGTTTGCGAGAACGTCGGCTTCATCGTTGCTCATCCTGCTGATGTGGTTTACCTCACAACCATCGAATAGCTTCTCCAGCTTGTTGTACACCTCTTTGTATGCTATCATACTTTCGTTGATTGCGTCGCATTGGTTCATTACTTGCTGTACTACCAAAGTCGCCGAAAATTTTCAGTCGGGTTGCACCACAAGCTTTCGCCATCTTCATCCCGTGTATGAGAGCTTCATATTCTGCTTCATTGTTAGATGCGTTTGGGAACGTCATCCGCAGAACATACTTCAACTTGTCGCCTTCAGGTGAGACTAATATCACGCCTGCTCCAGCACCTTCCAATCTTTTGGACCCGTCGAAGTTCATGGTCCAGGTTCTCGATAAATCTTGGGGTCCCGTGTTTTGTAGCTCCATCCACTCTGCAATGAAATCTGGTAAGACCTGCGACTTTATTGCTTTTCTTTTTTCATACGTGATGTCCCGAGGAGAAAGTTCTATTACCCAAAGGGAGACACGACCCGTAGCTTCTGGGTTATTCAGTATATTTGATAAGGGAGCCTCATTGACCACTATTATCGGGTGTGCCGAAAAATAGTGTCGCAATTTTCTTGCTGTCGTGAATACTCCATATGCTAGCTTTTGATATTGCGGGTACCGCTGTTTTGACGGCGACAGTACTTCGCTGATGAAATATACTGGCCTTTGAACTCCATGAAGCTTGCCTTCTTCTTCCCTTTCGACTACTAAGGCCGTGCTGACCACCTGAGGTGTAGCTGCGATGTACAAGAGGAGAGGTTCTTTTCTTTTGGCGCCACTAATATCGGTGGTGTCGAAATTGCTCGCTTGAGATTCTCGAAAGCTCTGTCTGCTTCCTCGTTCCATTGAAATTTTTCCCCTTGCTTGATCAATGCATAGAACGGCGCCTTTTCTCCTAGCCTGGCGACGAATCTGCTTAAAGCTGCGACTCGCCCGTGAGCTGTTGTATTTCTTTCAACTTTGTTGGCTTTCTCATAGTAACGATGGCCTGTATTTTTTCGGGATTAGCTTCAATCCCTCTTGCTGATACTAAAACCCGAGAAGTTCTCCAGCGGGACTCCAAAAGAACACTTTGTCGGGTTCAGCTTGAGGCAGAACTTGTCGAGGTTGTCGAAGGTTTCTTTCAAATCTTCGATCAGAGTCGACCCTTTCTTTGATGTTATTACGACATCGTCGATGTAGACTTGTACATTTTTCCCGATCTGTGTTGCTAGGCACTTCTGCATCATCCGCTGATATGTTGCTCCCGCGTTTTTCAAACCAAAGGGCATTGTTTTGTAGCAAAACACGCCATAAGGTGTGATGAACGCTGTTTTGGCTTCATCTTCTTCTTTTAATCTGATCTGGTTATAACCAGAATATGCGTCCAAGAAGGAAAGACGTTCGCATCCTGCCGTGGAGTCGATGATTTGATCGATCCTTGGGAGGGGAAAGTGATCCTTGGGACAATGTTTATTGAGACACGTGAAGTCGACGCACATGCGAAGGACTATTGTGTGTTTCTTCGGCACCATCACTGGGTTAGCTACCCATGTGGCTTCTGTAGATATTTCTCTGATGAACCCAGCATCTTTGAGTCGATCTATTTCTGATAACATGGCTTTGCGGCTAGGTTCCGAAAAACGCCGCAAAGGTTGCTTTACTGGTCGTGCGAGAGGATCCAAATTAAGGTGGTGCTCGGCAAGTTCCCTGGGTACTCCTGGCATGTCAGCTGGACACCATGCGAAGATTCTCCAGTGCTCACGGAGGAACTCGACGAGCGCGCTTTCCTATGCGACATCCATGTTTGCGGCAATGGACGTCGTTTTCTTTGGATCGTCGGTGGATCTGTACCTCTTTTGAATCCTTATTTATATTGAAAGTTGGCTCCTTAGAAGGTCTTCCTACCTCTGGCAGCACATCATAATCAGTGAACCTAGGTGCCGCATATTCTGCTTGCATCCCGAAAGTTTCTGACAGCCGATGAAAATCTTTGTCGCATTTATCGGATAACGCGAAGCTTCCTTTGATTGTGATAGGTCCCTTAGGCCCAGGCAACCTCCACAACAAATATGTATAATGCGGCACTGCCATGAACCTGGCATACGCTGGTCGTCCCAACAAAGTGTGATATTGAGACGGAAAATCTACCACTTCGAACTCCAGATTCTCTATCCTGTATTTTCTCGGGTTCCAAACTGAACGTCGAGGTTGATCTTGCCCAATGGGTAACTTGGCTTCTCTGGTGTTATCCCATGGAAACGTGTGTCAGTTGGCTTCAGATTTGCTAGGGATATGTTCATCTTCCTCAATGTATCTGCATAGGTTTAAGCTGCTGCCGCCATCTATGAAAACTCTCGACACGTCGAAACCAGCGATTACTGCGGGTAAGATGAGTGCCGATTGTCCTGGTCGAGGAACTTGCTGCGGATGATCTGCAATTGTGAAGCCGATGTCTTGCCCCGACCAATTTAGGTACTCGACTGTTGGTGGAGGCATCTTCTCTGCCATGAACACTTGTCGGGATATTACCTTCTGCGCCCTGTTGGACGGCCTAGCTTTCTGAATCATTGAGACCACACCGTTAGAGTTGGGGTCAACATATGGAGGTGGATGTGGTGCTGCCGCAATTCTAAGCTGGTGTCGATTTTCGTCGGTTATTGCGGGAGGAGGTGGAAGGTGGATCTCGCTCCTTGGCTCCCGAGGGTTTCTGTTATTTGCTTGAGCGTTTGCGATTCGCGGCTCGCAACATTGCCTGAAAATTGCGGCAGTCTTTGGAGATGTCCTGACTGCCTCTTTCCATTGTTGTCGAGGTAAAAGTGCATTTGACACGGACCGTTCATCATCTCCTCGGGAGACACGTAAGGTCGTTGAATCCTTGGTCCACTATTTTGTCTGTTGCCGCGAAAATCACCTCTATTGTCGCCTTGTTGCTCATTGCTCCTTTGATAATCATCTCGACTGTTTCCTCCAGGATTTCCCCGAAAACCAGCCGATATATGGCCGGGAGCATCGTTGTTGTAGAACTGGCGAGAAAATCGCCTTCTATTTTGATAATTTCGACTACGATCCTCTTCTGGCGACCTGTGTCGTTTGTTGTATATTGCGTCTTCTCCATCTGCCCACTTGTTAGCGATTTCCATCAACGCTGAGATTGTCTTGGGATTAGTTCTCCCCAAGTCCTCGACGAAGTCTGCTCGTCGGATTCCTGCTACGAACGCATCTATTGCTCTCTCGTCAGATATGTCTTCTGCCGAGTTCTTGATAATGTTCCACCGCTGTATATATTTTCTCATCGACTCGTCATGTTTTTGTCGACACGCTCGTAATTCTTCCAACGACGCAGGTTTCTTGCAGGTGGATCGGAAGTTTTTCACGAAGATGTCCTCAAAGGTTTCCCAGCTGTCGATGGAGTTCAAGGGTAGTTTCTTTATCCAAGATCTTGCGGCACCACTCAGGTGAACTTGGATACTTTGCATAGCTGTTGCTCTGGTTCCTCCTACCAGTTTTACCATCTCGAGATAATCCACGAGCCAATCCTCGGGATCTTGCAGGCCGTCGAACTTCTTGAAATTCTCGGGTAACTTGAACCCTTTTGGTACTCGAGTTTTTCGCACTCTTCTCGTAAAGCATGGGAGCCCACACATATCTTCGTCGGCAAGCTCTGGCGAGTGCTGACGGTCCCTCCTTTCTTGTCGCGCTCTGTCCACCCGTACTTGGACTGCTGTGTCTCTTGCTCCACTTGCTCTTGGTGGGTCTTGAACTGCTGCGGTGTGTCGTGGACTATTTTGTCTGGGATTTTCTTCGGGAGGCGTTGTTGCAAACGCTGTTCCCATAACCCCTACTCCAGCCATTGCCATATTGAACAATGGTTCTCTCGGGTCCCCAGGAGGTGGTCTGGATGCCAAGATGTATGCTTGTGTTGCCATGTAACCTGCCTCTGGCGTTTTCGGGATGATATTTCCTCTTTCGTCGATCGACATAAAGGACATGTCGAGATTTTGGATTATGTTTCCTCTTTCTGCTTCAGGTATGTTTTGAAGTCGAGACATTGCTCTCCTCCGAGCTTCTCTGTGACTATCTCCTGTATTTCCTGAAAGGCGACTTAAGTCTGCCCGGCGTCTGCTTGATGCAGAGCTGCTTCTTTCCTTCTATTCAGGGATGCTGTTTGTTTTTCTAACTCTCTGCTAACTCGAGCAAGTCTATATTGATATGCTTGAAGTTCTTGTGCAGTAGCAGTGGTGGTCATAGGTTCTGAACCATCCATGGCTCTCGCAGCCCTATCCCACGCTTCTTGCGGGAGCTGTACTCTTGCGCGAGTTGTAGATCCAGGATATTTGGTGCCTAAACCATGTCTGAGATCAGCGGGATCGATGTATGGATTTCCCAATTCGTCGAAAGCCTCTGATGTTTGCGGGTCTGATGTGCCTGCCCCTTCTATCACATAGATCTGATGATATTTTGCGCATTGATTTTTGTCGGGATTGGTGACACCATCATATAGAGTGGTGAAGACCTTTCCGATGGCAGCAGACTTGTCGATGAAGTTGAAGCTGTCGACGCTGTCGGAGTCGCTGCTTATAAAGGAGTCCGCAGACGACTCGAAGGATGTGTTGCTGAAGATCTTGGCGAGCTTTCCGCTTGCCTTGTTGTCGACGAAGTATGTCGACGAAAACTCCTCGTCACTCGACGAAAAGTTGGAGTCGACCGCTGAAAATTCCGGCGAGATCGGAACTTCGAGACGGTAGGATCCTTCCTTGTTGACGCCAAATCGGAATTCTCCGAACGTCATGACGATGGGATCCTCCAGATAGGCACATGCATCCATACGGGAGGGCGGGTGAGGAATAAAATTGAATAGATCAGTTTTTTCCTTGTTACCTCGATCCATCGCGTTGCTTGCCGTCGATGAAGTCGAAGATCTTGAGCGTGCCATCGAGATCAGATCCTTGCAGCCTCTAATTCCCACAGACGGCGCCAATTGACAAGGGATTAACTTGTCAATGCCTACATTGTAGACTAGGGTTTTGCTAGAAGTAGAGGGCAAGTAGATCTCGAAGGTTTAGGTGAAAAGTACTCGACGATTATGAAAACTAGGGTTATGTTGACAGAGATTCGATCCTTTTTTGTCCCTCGACTCCCCCTTATATAGGAGGTGGAGCCGGGTTTATTGTACAGTTACAGAGTCCGGGACGGTTTGCAACTCGTCCCGCCAGATTACAAATAATACTTCCTATTACAACTCTAGCTTTCCTTAATACATCTTGGGCTCCCGAATCTTCTTATTCTTCGGATAGTGGGCCTTCAGTAAATCCCGGGTACTATCTATGGCAGGCCCATTTGGGGTGCCTATGTCACCGGGCGCGTGGGAGGCGTTGGCCAACGGGGAGGCACGTGCTGACGTTCTGTGCGGCGCGGGCGAGTGACATCACAGGGCAGACGTCATCAGAGGTGCGTGGAACAAGAATAGCTCGAGCGGGAAGGGCTTCATGCGTGCGTTTCTATTTTATGGTTTGGGGTGGAGTGAGCAGTGGGCTCCTCGTTTTGGGCTTGGCTAGGGGAAAGAGGGGAGTCCAGGGTAGGGTTGTGCTGGGCTTTGGTCGGCCAGAGGTGTTGCACCAGCATGGTGCCAAAAGGAGGTGACCCGGCCATGGGCTTTGAAGATGATAAAACCCACAAGAGTTTTGGGAGGGATGAAGAGAGAGGTGAGATGGTGCAAGGTGGTGGTGTGGGGTGGAGCAAGGATTTCCAAAGGCATGAGCCGAAGATGATTGCATTCAAGTTGCAAAATTTTTGATGAAAAGAAGTAGTGGTGGGGGATTGTTGATTTTGATACTCAAGGCTAACTAGAGTTTTGGAAACAAGAGGGAAGGAGAAAGAAATAGAGAGGGGTGGATGGTGAGTGGAGAGAGCAAGGATCATGTCATAGCAAGGGTCTCATAAACTCACAGGGTTTGAAAAGAGACCAAAAAAAAAGAGGGGTAACAAGGTGATGGTGATGGTGATAGTGCCCACTTGATATTTCAAAAGCAAAAAGGTAGGGAGGTGAAGAAGTGGTGGTGATAGTCTAGTGGATTATAAAAATGGTTAGGGCAAGTTGAAATTTTCTTGGAGAGATAGGTACACCAATGGAGATTGATTTGTTAGACAAAAAGTGATTTTCCAAGGTCAATATTATATGGAGGTGTGATCTTGATTGATGGATATGTGAGATGTATTAATGGCAAAGGCAATGCCATGGGTATTTGATCATAGATTCAAATACCATTTAATTTGGTGTCTATGGCTTTGATTTTTATTTAAACAATTATGCTTACTTGAAATCTTATTTTTTTTATTAAAAAGAGAGGGTTTGAGAAGAGTAGAATAATCCATGGAGGAATAGAAAATATGGATCATTTCATTTTATAATTTTAAGAAACCAAAACTACATACAAAGGTTGTCACAAGATTTTTTAAAGTCCCATAAAGTAAGTGTAAGCCATTTGGTAAATACCTTGTGCCAAAATAAAACAATGTCTTTTGCAAACTCTTTTGTGATACCATGATCAAAGGTGATCATAGTCAAATTTAAAAGAAGGGTTTTTGACAAAATCCTTTAAATTAAGATTTTAAGTCATAGGACAAAGCAAAAAGTGGTTTTGGGGTTTAGGTCAAAAGGTTTTTATTTATTTGAAAGAGAGGAGGTTAAGGTAGTACAAGAGTGACCATAACTTCACTATTTTTCTGGTGACTAGAAATTGTGTGTTGAGGTATTTATGGGGAAATCACCAAGCATAGGGTTTATGCATTGGTAAAGAAAGGAAAAGAATTTTCCAGGGCCACACATGTGTTTTATTTAGTGAGTTGTTAAGTTGTTTTAACACTAGAGGTGTTATTTTATGAGGTAACTCAAGACAATAGCAACAAGCACAACAAGACAATTCATCTACTAACAGATCAAAGCAATTCATCATAACAAACAGATCAAGGCAATTCATCTAATTAGTCTTTAGAAAAAGTTTTTGTTCCCCCTAATTTTTGCACTTTGGATAATTAAACAAGCTTGCAAAAAGTTGGGGTGTTACAGATCTTCCACCCTTAAAATAATCTCGTCCCGAGATTACTAAGCGTAGGACTAGAGGGGTTGTAAAGTTTAACTAAAGTTAGACTCCATTCTTCTGTAGATGTGCCATTGTTGAGAAGGTCGTTGCTTCATCTTCTAGACATGATGGATTCCTGTCGATGGCGAGCTTCATGAAGAGGTTGACTACTCCATGTAGGTGTTAGATCTGTAGCTTCTAAGCGATCCTAGGGGGTTCAAGATTCTGGGAGAGTTAGTGCACTTCAGCGGTGCTTTAGTAGGGTTGAAAAACTTTTATAGTTAACTTTAAATTTTAGTGGAAGACGAAGTCTTCCACCCTTAAAATTGTTCATAGGGGGGTTTAAAAACTCTAAGCTTCGGCCACGGGTCTTGTCGGTTCTTTCGAAGAAGTGATCTTTCCCTCGTCTTGAGTTGAAGCATCTTCAGGGAGCATGGTGCAGTCCACAGCTTCAAGGGGAGTTAGTGCATCCCAAGTTTCCAACGGTGTTTTTAGAAAGGTTTAAAATTTTAGGGTCAGCTCCAATTTTTAGTGGAAGACGAAGTCTTCCACCCTTAAGATTTTTCATCGGGGGCTTCAGAAAAACTCTGAACTTCTGCCTTGTGGCTCTGTCTGGGGCTTCTGAAGAAGTCGTCGATCTTCCGTAATCAGTTGAAGGATCTTCATGGGCGATGTGTAGTCCACGACTTCAAGAGGCACTCACGGTGTTTACTAAACCATAGGATGCGCGGTAAGTTAGTAAATTGATGACACGCCTGGTTGGTCTCCATGTGAAGCAGCAACAACGGTTGTCAGAGACGGTATTCAGCTTGAGGGTCAGTGCTGACTTATACCAGCTAAGAGGTGAGCGGGTAAACTACACCTAAATTCTTGAGTCTTGAATTATCTTCAGGAGCTTCACTTGAGGAGGACCAGATGAACCATGTGATGTAGCTTGGCTTTGACGCTATTGCTCTCTCAGCTTGTTAGACAGTGTGTTAGAGGGTAGTTTTCAAAAAGGTATCCACGAGGTTAGCGCGACTATACTCCCAGGTTAGACCAAGTTAGTAAGGCTCCTCGCAGAGTTGCAGTCACTCTTGAAAGTAGGGGCTTTTGCTTTCTTGGCGTAGTAGATATGCTTCTGCTGATCTTGAAAGTAGTTATCGAAGATAGGGGTCTGGGTTAGTTTTTCCGACTGTTGAAAGAAAACAACTTCTAACGGGTTAGAGTTAGTGCCTTTCGTTAACTTATCCAATTAACTAGCAGTAAGCATTTTATCGGCGAGGTAGATGACTGTGAAAACGTCTTAGAGGGGCTTCCTACGCTGGTTTGTCACACCAAGAGTGTTTTTCGGACCTAAAGACCAAGACAATCAAACACACAACAAACAAATAAAAACACTCAAGACAACACACTTAGGGAACTACAAGCAATCATCAAACCAGACATGGTAACACAAGTACCCATGGATGACTAATACGCGGGGGTAGCTCAATCAAAGCGATTGAGTTTGTCCTATCCATCCTATAGGTTTGGGGCTGGTCACATATGCTGATGTCTTCATCTTGCTGACATTGACTTCAACAAGGATTCTCAGCAGAGGTGGTGATGCGGCCTGGTGTTGAGTCGTCGATGTTGAGGTAGAGGATAAAACTGTGTAGTCTTCTTGCTCAACATCCCAGGGACGTGAGGTCTTCGAAGGGGTAGCTGTTGAGGTGCTCCTGAAGTCGAGATATTCTCGTGGCTGGCCTAAAAATTACTAGTCAAGAATTGAGGACTCGATCCCTGGCGACTGCAAAAGTGCAAGTCCACGGAGGAACAAGGTCAGCTCCTTGACATACTTTGGTGACAACCAAAGACATGATCTTATTATTCTTTTATGTGCACACTAAGTCGGCCTCCAATCTTCAATAGCTGTCGTTGGAGATTCATGAGTCTTCCTGAGGGATTGATGTATCTTTGAGTTCGAGTCTCCGGTCTGAGTTGGGGACATCGTCCAATATGTAGGTTTGAAGTGGATGAGACAATAGAGTAAGAATTTTCAAACACTTCTATAAAGCGGAGAGATAAGAATTTAGAAGTTTTGAAGAAACAAGAGGAGTAGAAGCTATGCTTCCGACTAAAGAAAGAATTTGTTTGGTAAATAGTTTTGCCCAAGTACTTGTTTCCTAACTAATGTCCATGCTAACTAAGGTCTCCTACAGTCAGGATAGCTCTGATACCAGCTCTGTGGGGACCCCGGACTAGCTGTCCGAAATACCCTGTTATGTATACAGTTCACGTTCCCATGATCAGTGTGCCGTGAACACATAACCGAACTAATATCAAATTACATCATCCTTTACAAAACGGAATTAAAAAAAAATTACAATAAGGTCACATGACCCTTCTTTACATAATAGCCTCGAAGGGCCTAATCTAATCATCAGAGTAGCAGAATCACTTCAGCAGCGTAGAGCCCAAGTCATCTGCCTTAACCCTACAGGCAACTGACTGGGAAGACGTTCCTAGCTCGCATAGACGTCGTCAACTCCTTCTTCATCTGTCGAAGTCCTCCAGGTCTGGCCAAGTAAATAGCCAGGGACAAAGCCGTGAGTACATTTGAATTGTACTCGCAAACCATCAAGAAGGTGATAACAATTCTAACTAAAGAAGACAAGAGAGGAAGAATAGTTTCTCTCGTGGATATATCATGTGAAAGAGAATAAGTTTCTCTTGTGGATATAGCATCCCACATCACAGTTGAAGGGGACACTAAGAGGGTGATAAGACATTTCTATGACATCTCTATATCTTTGTTAAAGAAGATACTTCAAAAGATACCCTACGACATCTCTATATCTTTGTTGAAGAAGATACTTCAAAAGATATCCTATGACATCTATATATCTTTGTTGAAGAAGATACTTCAAAAGATTTCCACAACATAAAACACTAGGATGGGGTAACCCAATTTATTTGTCCTTCCCGACCATCTCCATATGGTCGTCACAACCTTTCCCGTACCCTTCCGGTACTTCAAAACAAGTTCTTTCCTTTCATTTGCCAAACCATTTTGTAAACCAAAACTCATCAGGCTAAGCAACAGCCATTCCAACCGTCCATGACCGCGGACGCGGCTATTCGAATAGATTTTACTCTGCAGAGTTTGCACACTTTCCCCACCTCTATCCGGATACCTATCGTGTGGGCATCATCCCCACATAACAACATATGCCACGACGGATACCCGAACATAGCCTTTCGCCCATTCGACTTAGCAAGAGGTCCTACCCTATGGAGTATGTACCTCCCCGGCACCGTGGCAGCTCACCTCCTCTAGAGCGTGGCTCCACCGCCAAGCCAGGAGACCCATAGTGTCTTCCGGATGGGTCAGCCCCGAAGGCCTCCCGTTATACTATTGTCCCAACCATGACAACCCGGACTCGGGGGTAACCGTACCCTTGTATAGTTGTGCGGTGCCTCATGCTAAGAAGAACAAACGTCAAGCTAAGCTCCGTGCCCACGTTGGAGTAGCTGTGGTTGCGCGGGTTAATTGTCACGGGTGAATACTTAGACGCCAAAGTTTTCATAAAACAAGATTCTCTTTCCAACCATCTTTGCCAAGATCCTTTTCTTTCATAAACACACACTTAGGTAAGTCCAACTCACCCAAGGTTTTCCAAAGATTCTTTTCAACAAGGTATTTTTCCAAGGGGTTCCCAACCTAAAGTTTCATGAGTTGAACAACTATTTCACTACGGCCGAGATGAGAGTCATCACGCCATAGATGGTGTAAAAAGGGGTAATGGAGTGGATCATACTTGCTTAAGGTAAGCATGTATTATGACAACACAAGAAGGAATATACTTTCAGATTTGTGATGCTAATTATACAACTTAGATAGTGGAGTATCACTATCCAACATACTTTCCCATAGGGTACAAAGGCATATTCCTCTCAAGTTGAGAATATACCAAGATCATGACATTGATACCTCTATACTTAAAAAAGGTGGGTGTGGTGTAAGTTATTATCCCGAGAAGATGCTTGCTCAAGTGAGCATACAAGCTAACCAAGTGGAATGGCATGGCCATAATTCCATGCATCCCAAAAAACAAAGATAGTAGTGGAGTATCACCACTAGGGAGTACCCCACTAGCAACCATACATAGATGACAATAAAAGAGAGATCAACACACATAGAATCAAGGTGCTTTGGATATCAACAAATGACGTCCAACTAGACACCAAATCAGAGATCAAAAGATGGCTTGCCTTGGCTTATTTGTCCCCGGACTTCTTCAACTTCATCAATATAAGAATCCCGTCAATATAAATAAAATCCTTGTCCGAACCACTTCTTCTTCTTCTCTGGAATTGTTCGCATCTATCGTCGGAAAATATAAAAGGAACACAATCAAACACATTGCACCAACAAAACAATTATTCAACAATCAACAAACAATAGCGAACCACTTTACTAAGTGCTATCATATCAAGAACTTATAGTTTCTTCAAATCATTTTAAAAGACAACCAAATTATCTTGCTTAACATAGGCATGAGAGCATCACAAATTAGCAATTGCCTCTCTGGTTATTGCTATGGCATAAACTAGTTATTCCCTGTTATATAACACCACAAAGAAGACAAGTGCATTGGTTTTGCATCAAAAACATTTATATTTTATTTTTAAACATTTTTGGAAAAGCTGAACTCATTTTCCTACTTTATTTTGCTCACAGAACATTACACAAGTATGTCAAGCAAAAATTATACCACTGGATAGCTATTCAAACATAGCTTTAAAAAAAATTGGATTCACTAAAAAATAAAAGATTTTTAATTATTAAATTACTGGCCAGAGGGACCAAAACAGAGTTTAATTCCTTATAAAATCTCAGATGCTCAATAAAATCTGAGCTCTGGATATGTTGTTAGCAACACAATTATGAGTGTAGCAAAAGTGGTTTCATTCCAAAATAATATTTTAAGCTCCTGAAATAATTCCTCAAACACAGATTCTGAATAAACTTGTATTAAATACCATAATCTCATATTTTGACATAATATACTCAAACCAGTGCCAAAAGATGGGAATTAATATGTAGTTTACTAAAAAATTGGATTTGTATCAAAACTGGTTTTGAAACTCTTTAGTTTGCATAAACAGTGCTACTGCATGCTTGTACCATTTTAAATTCGTAGGCCCATTTAATTTGTATCTTGATATAAATCTTGTCTGACGTGATTAAGAAAACAACTAGTAACACTGCAAAACTTGAATCACTTGATTTGGTTCACAGATGGATTTTTGGTGAATTAAAAACTAGCAGCTAGGTCTGCAGCACACATAGAACAAGTTTAATTCACCAAAAATCGTAGGAAAATCCTAAAAATATGAGGCCAACGGGATTGGCAAGGTAATTAAATTTATGAACTAATGCAATTTGTTTCATTGGATTTGGGCGAGTAAATCTCGAGTTATTTGCATTTGAGTGCCTCTGGTTTTAACACATTTCAACAGAAATTTCAAACTAATAGAAATGGGCGGGAAAACTCTGGGCTGCACAGATTTGAAAGTGGGCCGGCCTAGTAGAGAATTCCAGGTGGAGGGTGAAGAAAAACGAAAAAAGAAAAGGAGGGGAGAGGGGCCCGGGCGGGCCAGGCCGGTGCATGGCCGACGTGGCCATGCAGCCCATGCAGCACACGATCGGGGTCGGCCTCTGGTCGTCTTCCTCGTCTCGCCAGGCAGGTTCGGGGCGGACGGAAGAAAAGACGGGGCGGGCTAGGGACGTACCGGCGGCTGGAGGGGACGGCGGCGAAGGCGGGCGGTGGGTGGCGACCAGGGGCAGCGCAGGGACGGCTTGGGGGCGTTTTTCCTCGGCCGCTGCTGCTCCTCCCGGCGTTCTTCTCTGCAGCAGCTCACGGGCGGGGGTGACGGCGGCGTGCTCCGGTGGACCTGGGCGGCGCAGGAGCAGGTATTAGGACGAGAAGAAGGGGTGCACGTCGAGTAAGGGAGAGGGAGGGGGAACGGGGCCGGGGCGAGTGCGCCCGTCACCATGCGGTGACCACGGCGGAGCGGCGTCCTCCGGTGAGCAGCAGAGCGAGGGGAGGGCTGCGGAGCTCCTGTGTGTCTCAGATGCAGTGAAGTGGTGTGGCAGAGAAGTCAGCGGGGGCTCGGTCTTATAGGCGAGGAGGGTGGCCTGCTGGCGGATGGGCGGCGTCTGGGGCCAATGGTCGGGCGCGTGGGAGGCGTTGGCCAACGGGGAGGCACGTGCTGACGTTCTGGGCTGCGCGGGCGAGTGACGTCACAGGGCAGACGTCATCAGAGGTGCGTGGAACAAGAATAGCTCGAGCGGGAAGGGCTTCATGCGTGCGTTTCTATTTTAGGGTTTGGGGTGGAGTGAGCCGTGGGCTCCTCGTTTTGGGATTGGCTGGGGGAAAGAGGGGAGTCCAGGGTAGGGTTGTGCTGGGCTTTGGTTGGCCAGAGGTGTTGCACCAGCATGGTGCCAAAAGGAGGTGACCCGGCCATGGGCTTTGAAGATGATAAAACCCACAAGAGTTTTGGGAGGGATGAAGAGAGAGGTGAGATGGTGCAAGGTGGTGGTGTGGGGTGGAGCAAGGATTTCCAAAGGCATGAGCCAAGATGATTGCATTCAAGTTGCAAAATTTTTGATGAAAAGAAGTAGTGGTGGGGGATTGTTGATTTTGATACTCAAGGCTAACTAGAGTTTTGGAAACAAGAGGGAAGGAGAAAGAAATAGAGAGGGGTGGATGGTGAGTGGAGAGAGCAAGGATCATGTCATAGCAAGGGTCTCATAAACTCACGGGTTTGAAAAGAGACCAAAAAAAGAGGGGTAACAAGGTGGTGGTGATGGTGATAGTGCCCACTTGATATTTCAAAAGCAAAAAGGTAGGGAGGTGAAGAAGTGGTGGTGATAGTCTAGTGGATTATAAAAATGGTTAGGGCAAGTTGAAATTTTCTTGGAGAGATAGGTATACCAATGGAGATTGATTTGTTAGACAAAAAGTGATTTTCCAAGGTCAATATTATATGGAGGTGTGATCTTGATTGATGGATATGTGAGATGTATTAATGTCAAAGGCAATGCCATGGGTATTTGATCATAGATTCAAATACCATTTAATTTGGTGTCTATGGCTTTGATTTTTATTTAAACAATTATGCTTACTTGAAATCTTATTTTTTTTTAAAAAGAGAGAGGTTGAGAAGAGTAGAATAATCCATGGAGGAATAGAAAATATGGATCATTTCATTTTATAATTTTAAGAAACCAAAACTACATACAAAGGTTGTCACAAGATTTTTTAAAGTCCCATAAAGTAAGTGTAAGCCATTTGGTAAATACCTTGTGCCAAAATAAAACAATGTCTTTTGCAAACTCTTTTGTGATACCATGATCAAAGGTGATCATAGTCAAATTTAAAAGAAGGGTTTTTGACAAAATCCTTTAAATTAAGATTTTAAGTCATAGGACAAAGCAAAAAGTGGTTTTGGGGTTTAGGTCAAAAGGTTTTTATTTATTTGAAAGAGAGGAGGTTAAGGTAGTACAAGAGTGACCATAACTTCACTATTTTTCTGGTGACTAGAAATTGTGTGTTGAGGTATTTATGGGGAAATCACCAAGCATAGGGTTTATGCATTGGTAAAGAAAGGAAAAGAATTTTCCAGGGCCACACATGTGTTTTATTTAGTGAGTTGTTAAGTTGTTTTAACACTAGAGGTGTTATTCTATGAGGTAACTCAAGACAATTGCAACAAGCACAACAAGACAATTCATCTACTAACAGATCAAAGCAATTCATTATAACAAACAGATCAAGGCAATTCATCTAATTAGTCTTTAGAAAAAGTTTTTGTTCCCCCTAATTTTTGCACTTTGGATAATTAAACAAGCTTGCAAAAAGTTGGGGTGTTACAAACTCCTTTGCCGACGGTGTACAACATGCTTACAAGCAAAGTCCACTTCCAACCCTTATGGATTTTATACACCGTTGCCTATTCCCTATGCTCCTTGGTCGGATATAAGCCTGGACTTTGTACTAGGCTTACCACGCACAAAACATGGGCATGATTCAATCTTTGTGGTAGTGGATAGGTTCTCTAAAATGGCTCATTTCATACCATGTCATAAGAGCGATGATGCTTCACACATTGCTTCATTGTTTTTCAGGGAAGTGGTTCGCCTACACGGAATACCGGCAAGCATTGTGTCGGATCGAGACGTCAAGTTTATGAGTTATCTATGGAAGTCGCTCATGGCAAAGTTTGGAGTGAAACTCTTGTTCTCATCGTCCTCGCACCCTCAAACCGATGGACAAACGGAAGTGGTCAATCGAAGCCTCTCAACACTCCTACGCACACTCGTGAAGAAAAATTTGAAGTCATGGGAAGAATGCCTTCCACACGCGGAGTTCGCCTACAATAGAGCCAAGCACTCCACAACATCCCGGAGTCCCTTCATGATCGTCTATGGATTCGACCCTCCCACGGCACTAGACATCCTCCCACTACCTCTTCATGAAAGGACGAACATGGACTTTGACAAGCGCACCACCGCCATGAAGAAACTACATGAAGACACAAGAGCAACCATACAAGAGCATGTACTTCGCCAAGCTAACCGCCTCAACGCCAAGAAGAAGGAACGAGTGTTTGAAGAAGGAGACCTCGTTTGGATTCACCTAAGGAAAGAAAGGTTCCCTCAAGAACGCAACTCCAAGCTCAAGCCAAGAGGAGATGGGCCTTTCAAGGTCCTCAAGCGCATCAACAACAACGCCTACGTCATCGACATACCAACCTCAAAGTACTTGGTGAGCAACACGTTCAACATCTCGGATCTCTCACCCTATCATGGAGATGAGGAGGAACAAGAGTCGAGGACGACTCTCTCCCAAGGGGGGAGATGATGCGGGGTGGCCTTTGGACACCTCCTCACCAAGACCAACAAGTCCCCCAAGTGGACCAATGACACGGGCTCGAGCTAAAGCGATACATGATAAGGTTAACTCGCTCCTCACTACCCTCGATCTCGATACCCCATTGGATGGAATGCTACCTCATGCCGACCACCCTTTGTGTTATTAGGTACGTGATGCATCAAGACCCCGGAGAGGATGACACACCATGGTCAAGAGAAGGAGAGGAGCAGCTGGACATGGAGATGAACGTGAAGAAGGACGTGGAGCTGGACCCGACGTCATGCGAAGTGCGCCAAGGAAGGGAGGGAGCCAGCCGGCCCAGGACCCGGTCGGACCGGCCCTGACCGGGCTGCCCGGTCCAAACCGGCGCTCACGACACCAACCGGCGCGCATCTGCGCCTCCGGGACCCCTTCCGGTCACCCTCCGGTCTAGGACCCGGTCGGACCGGACGCCCGGTCCCAGAGCGGTCGACGGCCTCGACCGGATTCGTCGAATCGCCTTGTTAAAACTGCTTAAGTCGTGTACTCCGTACCTTTTCGCCATGTGTCGCCTTGTAGACCTATATAAGGACCCAGGACGCCCCCTTTACCTCTTTAGACTAAATCTGAGCTTAAAACTACTTTTGAGCTTTGTCTCCCTAGGGTTAGATCCCCTTTGTAATCAAGGCTACTCTTGTTGAGGATTTGGATATTTGTGAGTGAGATTCAAGTGCCCCCACTCTCTCTCGCTCATCGGTCTCCGTCTCCAACACCAATCTCTCCTCTCGGAATTCTACTTCGTGTCTCTTCCGGGTGGATTCTATTGGCGTGGTCCATCGAGCCACGAGGGTAAGAATCGGTTGTATCGGGTTGGTGTGTGTGGGTTTGTTCTTCGTGTTCTTCATCCCCTTCCTCTTTTCCCCTTTGGATTTGGGTCAATCGCGAGATCGGGCCACAATCTAGGTCTTAGACCTCATCAGTCTTCATCTTTTCAAAGGGGGCAGGAGATCAAAAGAAAAAGGCAAATAGCCAGAAATTAGGGGTCAAAAATAACTCCAAGAAAGGAAACTTTTATTGTTCGTAGAGGATGACATGCGGGACCCATGAGCCAGCAGCTTACTCAATGTTTCAAAGGCGGCATGAGATCGAAAGAAAAAGGCAAGTGACCAAATATCAGGAGCCAAAAATAATCCAAGATTTATTGTACATAGAGGATGACATGCGGGTCCCATTTTGCAGCAGCGGTCTCAATGTTTCAAATGCGGCTTGAGATCAAAAGAAAAAGAAAGTAGCTGAAATTAGGGGGTAAAAAAATCCAAGAAAACAAAGTTGATGGACATAGAGGATGACATGCGGGTCCCATGAGCCAGCAGCTTACTCAACGTTTCAAAGGGGGCATGGGATCAAAAGAAAAAGGCAAATAGCCAAAAATCAGAGGTGAAAAAATCCAACAAAGGAAACTTTTATAGCACAGAGAGCATGCGGGTCCCATGAGCCAGCAGGTTCCTCAACGTTTCAAACGTGACATGAGATCGAAAGAAAAAGGCAAGTGACCAAATATCAGGAGCCAAAAATAATTCAAGAAAATAAAGTTGATTGTACATAGAGGATGACATGCGGGTCCCATGAGTTAGCAGCTTACTAAACGTTTCCAAGGCGGCGGGGGATCAAAAGAAAAAGGAAATAGCCAAAAATCAGAGAGTGAAAAAAAACCCTAGAAAATAAACTTTTATAGTACATAGAGGATGATATGCGGGTCCCATGAGCCAGCAGGTTCCTCAACGTTTCAAACGTGGCATGAGATCGAAAGAAAAAAGGCATGTGACAAAATATCAGGAGCCAAAAATAATCCAAGAAAATAAAGTTTTATAGTACATAGAGGATGACATGCGGGTCCCATTTAGCAGGTATCACCGTTTGAGAGGCGGCAGGGGATCCAAAGAAAAGGCAAGTGACCAAATATGAGGTGCCAAAAAATCTAAGATAAGAAAGTTTTATAGTACATAGAGGATGACATGCGGGTCCCATTTAGCAGCAGCGGTATCAACGTTTGAGAGGCGGCAGGGATCGAAAGAAAAAGGCAAGTGACCAAATATGAGGTGCCAAAAAGAATCCAAGAAAAGAAAGTTTTATAGTACATAGATGATGACATGCGGTTCCCATTTAGCAGCAGCGGTATCACCGTTTGAGAGGCGGCAGGGGATCGAAAGAAAAAGGCAAGTGACCGAAAAAACTCCCAGAAAAGAAAGTTGATTGCTCATAGAGGATGACATGCGGGTCCCATTTAGCAGCGGTCTCAACGTTTTCAAGGCGGCAGGGGATCAAAAGAAAAAGGAAGTAGCCAAAAATCAGGGGGTCAAAAAAATCCAAGAAAAGAAAGAATTTTGGTTCGTAGAGGATGACATGCGGGACCCATGATCCTGCATCGTAAACGGCTCGACCGGAGAGCGTTGAACAAGATGGCGCGATCGAGAGAAAAAACAATGCTAGAGAGGCTGTCAACTAGGCCCTACATCCCTAGGCGGTGCGGATTTGCGTTGACTCGGCCGGCGAACCCGAGAATTCGTGATGCACCACGTCCCGGGCCACCATACGCGACGTTTTGGCCGTTTTCGTCGGGCTAGGTGGCCTCAAAAACAAGAAAAAAAGTTTTGACATGCACCACGGAGAGACCAAAAATCGTCGGCCATGGTGCACCAGCAACCACGGCGCGACTTCAACTTCGTCGGCCATGGCAACTTATCTTGTAGTGGTAGTACCGCCTCGGTACCGCTTGGGTACCGTAACTTAAGTTACGGCAGTACCGCTGTGGTACCGCTTCGGTACCGCTTGGTATCCAGTTAGCTCTGGAGGCCATTGCGGTACCTCGAGCGGTACCTCAAGCGGTAGTACCGCTATGTGTCCACGTGGATAAGTTCTGTGGGGATTTCGAATCCAGAGCGGTAGTACCGCTTCCAAAGCGGTAGTACCGCTTAGGCAGAAACTGCACATAACGGTTGGATTTGAGGAGGCCTATTTAAAGGGCCCTTCTTCTCAGCTCGTTCTTAGCTCCTCTCTCTCCTCCTCCGGTCTAAGACCCCGATTGTGGCCCGATCTCGCGAATGACCCAAGGAATCAAAGGGAAAAGTGGGGGAGAGGTGGAAGAACGAGAAGAACACACGAAGAACCACGCACACCAACCCGATACAATCGATGCTTACCCTCACGGCTCGATGGACCGTGCCAATAGAATCCGCCCGGAAGAGACTCGAGGTAGAATTCCGAGAGGAGAGACCGGTGGGAAGGACGAATCAAGGAGTGGGAGAGAGAGTGTAAACACTAGAATCTCTCACTACCAAATCCATACATCCACAAGGGTTGCCTTGATTACAGAGGGATGATACCCAAGGGAGACTAAGCTCAAAGTTAGGTTTGAGTTCTAAACAAGTCTAAGGGGAAAAAGGGGCGTCCAGGGTGCTTATATAGCGGTACAAGGCGACACGGGCCGAAAAGGTACAAAGGAAAACGTTTCGGGCCGAAAAGGCGTCTTTAGTCGTGCAGGCCGGTCAGGAGGCCGGTTGGACCGGACCTGGGACCGGGCAGTCCGGTCGGTGACCGGATCCTGGACCGGGCGGTGACCGGGCGAGGTTCCGGGGCCCCTGGATGGCGTCCGGATGGCACCGGTTGGTGGCCCGGTTGTGGACCGGGTGGCCCGGTCAGGCGGCCGGTCGACCGGATTCTGGACCGGGTGGCCCGGTCAGGAGGCCGGTCAGACCGGATTCTGGGCTGGCCGCTCATCTTCTCTTCCTTGCGTTCTTCGGACGACTTCGGGTCCAGCTCCATGTACATCTTCCCGATCATCTGCTCCTCTCCTTCCCTTGACCATGACGTATCGTCCTCTCCGTGGTCTTGATGCTCCACGTACCTAATGACACAAAGTGTTTCGGCATGAGGTAGCATTCCATCCAATGGGGTATCGAGATCGAGGGTAGTGAGGAGCGAGTTCACCTTGTCATGTAGAGCTTTAGCTCGAGCCCTTGTCATTGGTCCACTTGGGGGACTTGTTGGCCTTGATGTAGTGTCGTTGGCGAGCGGGGCTACATCATCTCCCCCCTTGGAAGAGAGTCGTCCTCGACTCTTGTTCCTCCTCATCTCCATGATGTGGGGAGAGGTCCGAGATGTTGAAAGTGTTTCTCACCAAGTACTTGGATGTCGGTATGTCGATGACGTAGGCGTTGTTGTTGATGCGCTTGAGTACCTTGAAAGGCCCATCTCCTCTTGGCTTGAGCTTGGAGTTGCGTTCTTGAGGGAACCTTTCTTTCCTTAGGTGAACCCAAACGAGGTCTCCTTCTTCAAACACTCGTTCTTTCTTCTTGGCGTTGATGCGGGTAGCTTGGCGAAGGACATGGTCTTGTATGGTTGCTCTTGTTTCTTCATGTAGTTTCTTCATGGCGGTGGTGCGCTCGTCGAAGTCCATGTTGGTCCTTTGATGAAGAGGGAGTGGGAGGATGTCGAGTGCCGTTGGAGGTTCGAATCCATAGACGACCATGAAGGGACTCCGTAATGTTGTGGAGTGCTTGGCTCTATTGTAGGCGAACTCCGCGTGGGGGAGTGTGGAGAGGCTTCGAGTTTAAGTTTTTCTTCCCATGACTTCAAGTTTTTCTTCACAAGTGTGCGGAGGAGTGTGGAGAGGCTTCGATTGACCACTTCGGTTTGTCCATCGGTTTGAGGGTGCGAGGACGATGAGAATAAGAGCTTCACTCCAAACTTTGCCATGAGCGACTTCCATAGATAACTCATGAACTTGACGTCTCGATCCGACACAATGCTTGCCGGTATCCCATGTAGGCGAACCACTTCCCTGAAAAACAAAGAAGCAATGTGTGAAGCATCATCGCTCTTATGACATGGTATGAAATGAGCCATTTTTGAGAACCTATCCACTACCACAAAGATTGAATCATGCCCATGCTTTGTTCTTGGCAATCCTAGCACAAAGTCCATGCTTATATCCGACCAAGGTGCATATGGAATGGGTAAAGGTATGTAAAGACCATGGGGATTGGATGTTGACTTAGCTTGTAAGCAAGTGGTGCAACGGTTGCAAAGGCGCTCCACGTCTCGCTTCATGCGTGGCCAATAATAGTGTGTGGATAGCATCGAAAGAGTCTTGTCGCGTCCAAAATGACCCATGAGGCCACCTCCATGTGACTCTTGCAAAAGCAACTTACGAAGAGAAGACTCGGGTATGCAAACTTTGTTAGCTTTAAACAAGTAGCCATCATGCAAATAGAAATCATCAAAACCTCGGTCAACGGAACACTTGGCAAAGATTGGTCCAAAGAAAGCATCGGAAGGGTAAAGTTCTTTGATCTCCTCAAGACCCAAAATGTGAAACTCCAAGCGGGTGAGTAGAAGAGTAATCTTGCGGGAAAGTGCATCCGCAACCACATTTTCCTTGCCCTTTTTGTATTTGATTACATAAGGGAAGGACTCTATGAACTCAACCCACTTAGCATGTCTCTTGTTCAAATTGTGTTGACTTTTCAAATACTTCAAGGACTCATGATCCGAGTGGATAACAAACTCTTTTGGCCAAAGGTAATGTTGCCAAACTTCAAGAACACGAACCAAAGCATAAAGCTCCTTGTCATATATAGGATAGTTGAGGCGTGCGCCATCCAACTTCTCGCTATAGTATGCCACGGGTTTTCCATTTTGCATGAGGACACCACCGATTCCAAGTCCACTCGCGTCACATTCTATCTCAAATGTTTTAGCAAAATCGGGAAGAGCAAGTAGTGGTGCCTCGGTGAGTCTCTTTTTCAATTCATCAAAAGCTTTTTGTTGTGCTTTGCCCCAAACAAACGGAACATTCTTTTTTGTAAGCTCGTTTAAAGGGCAAGCAATGGTGCTGAAATCTTTCACAAAGCGGCGGTAAAATCCGGCAAGTCCATGGAAGCTTCTAACTTGACCAACATTTGTGGGAGTGGGCCAATTGTGGATGGCCTCAACTTTGGAAGAATCAACTTCAATCCCGTTGGCGGAAACCACAAAACCAAGAAAAACCAATTTGTTTTGAGCGAAATGGCATTTTGGTAGGTTGGCAAAGAGCTTCTCGTGGCGCAAGATGCATAAGACTTCTCTCACATGTTGAACATGGTCCTCGAGATTTTTGCTATAGATGAGGATATCATCAAAGTAAACAACCACACTCTTGCCAATGAGAGGTCGCAAGATGTGATTCATAAGACGCATGAAAGTCGAAGGAGCATTTGAAAGACCAAATGGCATGACGAGCCATTCATATAGACCAAGCTTGGTCTTGAATGCCGTCTTCCATTCATCACCAATTGCCATGCGAATTTGGTGGTAGCCACTACGCAAATCAATTTTAGAGAAAATCGTGGCACCACTCAATTCATCTAACATATCGTCTAAACGCGGAATGGGATGGCGATAACGGACGGTAATGGCATTGATGGGTCGACAATCCATACACATCCGTTGCGTCTCATCCGGTTTAGGCACAAGAATGACGGGAACGGCACAAGGGCTAAGGCTTTCTCGGACGTACCCTTTAGCGAGGAGGTCTTGTATTTGGCGTTGTATCTCCTTGGTATCTTCGGGGTTGGTGCGGTAAGCGGCGCGGTTTGGTAGGGGAGCGCCGGGTATGAGGTCGATGCGATGTTCGATGCCCCGAAGCGGTGGTAGTCCATGAGGTAGCTCGTCGGGAAAACGTCTTGGAACTCCTTCAAAAGAGACAACAAAGACGAAGGAATGTTGGTTAAGTCGTTAGTCTCCGACGAGAGGCCCTTGCAAATGAGCACGTAGTGTATGGTGGTGGATGGGTTGTCTTTCACTTCTCTCCACTCGCTTTTTGTGGCTAGGAGGACACTCTTTCTCTCACTCATATGTGGGTGGTGGCGCTCACTCTCTTTTTGGTGGGTAGCTCCCTCTCCTCTCATCTCACTATGGTGGGTGTGGTGTTGTGCCCTCGCTAAAGCCTTCGCATTGTCGGCGATGATTTGGCTAGGAGTCATTGGGCGAAGCTCGAACTTCTTGTCCTTGACCTTGAAGGTGTATGCGTTGGAGTAACCATCATGTATGGCCTTCTTGTCAAATTGCCATGGGCGGCCAAGCAACATGTGGCACACGGTCATAGGCACCACGTCACACTCGACGGTGTCTTCATAGGGTCCTATCTTGAAGTTGACGGTGACGGTGTGTTGAATCTTGACATTGCCCTTGTCGCTCAACCATTGAACATGGTACGGATGAGGATGCTTGCGAAGCGTGAGGTTGAGCTTCTCACATAGCTCGGTGCTTGCCAAGTTGTGGCAACTCCCACCGTCGATGATGACCTTGATTGACTTGCCACCAATGCCGGCACGCGTTTGGAAGATGTTGCATCTTTGGTCTTCCATAGCTTGGGGTTGAGTGGTGAGCACTCGAGTGACCACAAGAGAAGGGCTTGGATCATGTGTGCATAAGAGAGGGTCTTCTCCACTTTCTTCATCATAGTCTTCCTCATTAGCAACGGCGGCTTGCACTAGGGCTTCATATTCGCCTTCACTTAGCGTCTCTATGTCACCATTCTCCATAGTGATCATAACCTTGGTGTTCTTGCACTCAAAGGACTTGTGGCCTTGGGTGCCACACTTGAAGCAAGTGACATTGGAGGGTCCCGTAGAGGCCTTGGAGGAGGCGGTGGATGATACCGTTTGCTTCATGCGACTTTGGATAGAAGGTTGCTTGGAAGGTGTAGAGGATGCGGTTGGCTTGACACTTGTTGTGGGAGTTGATGTAGCAAGTTTGGAGGCGAAGTATTGCTTGGACTTCGAGTACTTGATGTCCTCATTCACTTGACGCTCGGCCTTGGAAGCTTGGTGAACCAACTCAACCATGTTGGAGTATTGTTGGAACTCCACAATCCTCTTGATGGGGTAGTTGAGGCCATTGAAGAACCTAGCGATGGTTTGGTTCTCGGACTCTTGGATGTTTGCTCGCATCATGGTTAACTCCATTTCCTTGAAGAATTCCTCAACGGTCTTGGTGCCTTGCTTCAACTTTTGTAGCTTGTTGAAGAGATCGGTCTTGTAGTGTTTAGGGACAAAGCGAGCTTCCATCTCCTCCTTCATGTCTTCCCAAGTATCAATTGGAGGATCACCCTTTTCTTCCCTAAGAGTGACAACTTGTTCCCACCAAGTGTTGGCATAATCTTCAAACTCGAGGGAGGCCATGGCTACTTTCTTGGCACCGGAGTAGTTGTGTATGCGGAAAATCTTGTCAACCTTGAGTGCCCATGAGAGGTAGGCCTCGGCATCGTCTTCACCCTTGAACTTGAGCTTTCCATACATATTCTCTTCATCTTCCATGTTCCTTCGGCGAGGACGGATGCCTTCATCTCTTGCGACTTGAGGTGGTAGAGGAGGTCTTCCACGACCAACCATAGCATTGGGTTGGCGTTGGAGGTGAACACTAGCTTCACTTGGCTCATGTTGAGGATGTTGTTGCGGATCTTGACGAGGTTGTTGACGTTGTCCAATGTTGGCTCTCTCATCTTGATCATGTTGAGGTTGTCCTCGGCCCCTTTGGTCATGGCGAGGATGGTTCCGGAGGTCACGCCTTGGTGGATCTTGATGACCTTGGTCTTGAGCATCCACATGGGCTTGACGATGAGGTGCCGGGTCCATGTTGTGGAGGACGTTGTCTTGGGGTTGGTCGTCATGCCCATGGTGGGCATGGCGAGCCGCTTGATGACGATCTTGGTGAAGAGCTTGATCTTGTTGAGGACGCTCATGAGGACGAGCATGGCGATGGAACTCTCCGCGCCTTGAGTTTGAGCGAGAATCATCATGACGAGCGTGCGGTCGACGAGAGTGATGATGATCTCCATGCCTTGAGTCGGAGCTTGAGGACGAATGGCGATCATGGGAGTAGTCATCATGTGAGGAGGTCGATGACGATGAGGAAGTAGAGCGATGTCGATGTCGGCGTCCCAAGTTGGTGATGGCGCGCTCGAGGCTATCCATGCGCCTCTCCATGTTCGCATCATTGGCCGTCACTTGATGATGCAAGTTGTCGGTAGCTTCACGAAGGAGGTGCATATCTTGGTTCACTTGGGAGAAATTGTGGGCAACTTCTTCATATTGCTCGTCGATGCGTGTCTCGAACAAGTTGAGTTGGTCCTTGAACTCTTGGCGTTGCACCCATAGGTTGTGTTGAGTGGCCAACCTTTCGGAGGTGCGTAGGACCTCATCCTCCTTTGCTTGGTCTCCGTGCCTATCCATGATCACAAGACAAGAACTATGTTGTGGATGTTAGTGGAAGGAGACTACCTCTCACTCTTACCGTGGCAAGATAGTATTGAGGCAATCAACCAAGCCGAAAGTAAGACCAATTGTATCGGGACACACACAAAGACACACGCAAAAGCTAGCAAATATGGTGTTAGGGGTGGATGGTGGAAAACCAAAAGACGAAATCCAAAATCGAGTATGTTGTTAAGAGTGGGTAAGGTCCAAAAATCAAGTGTCAAAGTGTCGATCACTATAAACACGGAAAAATGTGGAACTCACACACGGGATGAGCGGGGTTAGTGCAACCAAGGAACGAGCGGAAAAAGGAAAAACCCAAAGCAAGGGTGCTCAATGTCACACTAACGCAAGAAGAGGTCGAAGCTAGGTTGCATAGAGTAGAAACACCAAGATTCGCACGAGGTCTCTCTTCTCTATCTCTCTTGCTTGCTTAAAAGCTTTTCACTCTTTTTGTATCGGTGGCACTTTGCACTTTGCTTTTCTCTTTTTTTTTCACTAGCACACTATGCTCTTACTCTTTTGCTTTGCCACTCACGAGCTCCACTTATGAGCTTTACTCACACAACGCACACCCTCACGGTCGGGACCTCGTGCGATGTTTCGCAACACTCGAAAAGCTTCGCTCGTGGGATAGATCGCAAAAAGAAGAGGGCTACAAGGGTTACTGCAAGTTATACCTGCGATGGTGGAGATGATGGTGGTGGTGGTGGTCGGCGGTGGTGTTAGTCGACGTCGAAGACGAGGAGCCGGTTGGTGGTCCGGTTGGACCGGATTGGCGCCGGCGTGTCCGGTCTGGGGGCCGGTCGGACCGGTCTCTGGGCCGGCTGTCCGGTTTGCGGCCGGTCGGCCGGGTTCTGCGCCGGACGGTCCGGTCTGGGGGCCGGTTGACCGGTTTGAAACCGGATCGCACGATTTGGAGCTTTCTCTCTCCTGTTCTTCCCCAAACCAAAACCAAATCGGCCAAAACGAAGGGAAACGATGGAATTGGAGGCTAAAAGTTGGGGAAATAGTAGATCAAGCACAACAACACCAGATCCACGGAGCAAAACCACTCAAAACTCAACCAAATCACAGATCCGTCCAAAGGCAATTTAGGGCTATTTTTTGGAAAATTTTCTAGAAACGAAATTGGGTGGGTGGAGGGTCAAATCCGCGGAAACCAAAGGCTGCTGATACCATATGATGTGGTCTAAGACCCCGATTGTGGCCCGATCTCGCGAATAACCCAAGGAATCAAAGGGAAAAGAGGGGGAGAGGTGGAAGAACGCGAAGAACACGAAGAACACACGAAAACCACGCACACCAACCCGATACAATCGATGCTTACCCTCACGGCTCGATGGACCGTGCCAATAGAATCCGCCCGGAAGAGACTCGAGGTAGAATTCCGAGAGGAGAGACCGGTGGGGAGGACGAATCAAGGAGTGGGAGAGAGAGTGTAAACACTAGAATCTCTCACTACCAAATCCATACATCCACAAGGGTTGCCTTGATTACAGAGGGATGATACCCAAGGGAGACTAAGCTCAAAGTTAGGTTTGAGTTCTAAACAAGTCTAAGGGGAAAAAGGGGCGTCCAGGGTGCTTATATAGCGGTACAAGGCGACACGGGCCGAAAAGGTACAAAGGAAAACGTTTCGGGCCGAAAAGGCGTCTTTAGTCGTGCAGGCCGGTCAGGAGGCCGGTTGGTCCGGACCTGGGACCGGGCAGTCCGGTCGGTGACCGGATCCTGGACCGGGCGGTGACCGGGCGAGGTTCCAGGGCCCCTGGATGGCTTCCGGATGGCACCGGTTGGTGGCCCGGTTGTGGTCCGGGTGGCCCGGTCAGGCGTCCGGTCGACCGGATTCTGGACCGGGTGGCCCGGTCAGGAGGCCGGTCAGACCGGATTCTGGGCTGGCCGCTCATCTTCTCTTCCTTGCGTTCTTCGGACGACTTCGGGTCCAGCTCCATGTACATCTTCCCGATCATCTGCTCCTCTCCTTCCCTTGACCATGACGTATCGTCCTCTCCGTGGTCTTGATGCTCCACGTACCTAATGACACAAAGTGTTTCGGCATGAGGTAGCATTCCATCCAATGGGGTATCGAGATCGAGGGTAGTGAGGAGCGAGTTCACCTTGTCATGTAGAGCTTTAGCTCGAGCCCTTGTCATTGGTCCACTTGGGGGACTTGTTGGCCTTGATGTAGTGTCGTTGGCGAGCGGGGCTACATCACCTCCATTGTTGCTGAGCTCAAATTAGAGGATCTCCCCATCTACCCAACCAATCTTGCTCATACTTTTAGGAGTGGTGGAGGAGGCCCCAATCTATCGATCTACCAAGAGAGATTTCACCGATTCGTGCTAGTCCTTTGTGGATCTTGGTGGTAGGGTTCCTATGGTGGGATCTTGGATGAAGTGCTCCTATGGAGGCTAGCTTGGTGTTGTGCTAGCCCCATAGGGTGTTGGGAGCCTCCTAGTATTGTGGAGCTTGATACGTCTCCGACGTATCGATAATTTCTTATGTTCCATGCTACTTTATTGATGATATCTACATGTTTTATACACATTATATGTCATATTCGTGCGTTTTCCGGAACTAACCTATTAACGAGATGTGCCTGTTTTCTGCTGTTTTTGGTTTCAGAAATCCTAGTAAAGAAATATTTTCGGAATCGGACGAAATCAAGACCGAGGACCTTATAATTCCCGGAAGCTTCCAGAGCACCGGAGAAAGACGAGAGGGGAGCCCGGGGGCCCCACACCACACCCCGGCGGCCCGGCGCCCCCTGTGGTGTGGGCACCCCGTGGCCCCTCCGACTCCGTCTCTTCGCCTATTTAGTCGTCCCTGACCTAAAAACACCGACAGAGAAGACGAGACCCGAGAAAACTTTCCAGAGCCGCGCCACGCGAAATCAAGATTCGGGGACAGAAGTCTCTGTCGCACGCGCCGGACGGGGAATTGCCCCGGAAGCCGTCTCCACCGCCATCTTCACCGCCATCGCTGTTCCCATGATGAGGAGGGAGTAGTTCTCCCCGGGGCTGAGGGCTCTACCGTAGCTATGTGGTTAATCTCTCTCTCTAACACAATGATCTCATGAGCTGCTTTACATGATTGAGATCCATATGATGAGCTTTGTATCGCTACTAGTTGTGTGCTACTCATGTGATGTTATTAAAGTAGTCTATTCCTCCTACTTGGTGTAAAGGTGATTAGTGTGTGCACCGTGTGGTTCTTGTCGTAGGCTATGATCATGATCTCTTGTAGATTGTGGAGTTAATTATCATTATGATAGTATTGATGTGATCTATTCCTCCTTCATAGTGTAATGTGGACAGTGTGTGCACTATGTTAGTTCTTGGTTTATTTTGCAATGATCTATTATGCTCTAAGGTTATTTAAATATGAACATTGAATTGTGGAGCTTGTTAACTCCGGCATTGAGGATTCGTGTAATCCTACGCAATGTGTTCATCATCCAACAAAAGAGTGTATGTAGCACATAAGAGAAAGAGTTATTTATTATGCGATCAATGTTGAGAGTGTCCACTAGTGAAAGTATGATCCATAGGCCTTGTTTCCAATACTGCAAACACCGCTTATTTACTGTTTTGTTGCATGTTTACTCGCTGCCATATTTTATTCAGATTGCTATTACCACTCATATACATCCATACTACTTGTATTTCACTATCTCTTCGCCGAACTAGTGCACCTATACATCTGACAAGTGTATTAGGTGTGTTGGGGACACAAGAGTCTTCTTGCTTTGTGGTTGCAGGGTTGCTTGAGAGGGATATCTTTGACCTCTTCCTCCCTGAGTTCGATAAACCTTGGGTAATCCACTTAAGGGAAACTTGCTGCTGTTCTACAAACCTCTGCTCTTGGAGGCCCAACACCGTCTACAAGAATAGAAGCACCCGTAGACATCAAGTACTTCTGGCGCCGTTGCCGGGGAGGAAAGGTAAAAGGCACTCATACTCCGGTTCCAGGTAACAGTACTTTTCTGGCGCCATTGTGTGTGTGCTCGAAGCTATTTCCTTTAGATCCTGCAATTGCATCTTTTTGTTTCTTGTTTTTATTTTCACTAGTTAGGCATAATGGAAAACAACAAAAAAATTGGTGAGCTTTTTAATCTTTTTCCTAATTTAGAATTGTTTGATGCGAAAATTAAAAAACCTATGGAACCTTATTTACATGATAATAGCAATGTTATTAGTATGAATGCAATTACTGCTAATGCTATGAAGAAGTCTAAGCTTGGGGAAGCTAGTTTACATAAAAATAATCTTTTTTGCTCCTCCGCTTTAGAAGAAATATTTTGCTCTGATGATGCTTTATCTCCCATATGCGATAACTCTAATGATGCTTCTGATATTTTAAATCCACCTGCTGAAAGTATTCCGTATAAAATACCTATGGAAATTATTGAACGTGTTATGGATAACCGCTATGAAGGGGATGGAACTGTCCATCCTAGGAATCATTTACTGTTTTTGCATGAATTATGCGGGTTATTCAAGTGTGCAGGTATTTCAATGGATGAAGTTAGAAAGAAATTATTTGTTATGTCGCTATCTGGTGAAGCGGCGCATTGGTATAAACTATTGAAGGACGGGCGCTCTCTTGATTGGAAGGATATTGTGCCTCTATTTTATTCCAAGTTCTATCCTCCAAGTGAAATTCACAAAGATCGAAACCATATATATAATTTTTGGCCTCATGATGGAGAGAGTATTGCCCAAGCATGGGAGAGATTGAAGACTTTAATGCTCAAATGCCCCAATCATGAGCTTCCAGGTAATATCATCATTGATAATTTCTATGCAAGACTTTCTTTTCAAGATAAGACCTTGCTGGATACTACTTGTTCTGGATCATTCACGAGCAATAAAGAAGAGTTTAAAAGGGACCTTCTTGATCGGATTAAGGAGAACGCTGAAGATTGGGAGAACGACAAAGGTAAAGAGTCAGGTATAAATTATGATTATGAATGCATTGAAACTTTCATGGATAGTGGTAAATTTCGAAATATGAGTGCTACTTATGGTCTTGACTCTCAAGTTGCTGCAAATCTTTATAAAGCTTTTGCTTCTCACATTGAATTGCCTAGGAAGAATTTTGATAAGTATCATGAACCTTTTAAAGACGCTTGCATGAAGAATGAAATTGTTGTTAATGATTGCAATAAGCGTGCTCAAACTCCTAAGAATGCTATTTCCTATAAGCATGTTAATTTTTGTGGAATACATAGACCTTGTGGAATTAATCAAATAGAAGATGAATATTGTATCCATCACAGGAATGAAAAAACTAGAAAGTGGTCTAGAGCTCTAGATGATCTTGGAGAAAAAGTGTGTGCCCTCTATCCTTTTATTTGTGAACTTTGCCATAGAGTTGGTCATTTTAATTTTCAATGCTCCTCCAATGATAATTCAAACCCCATGAGTGCTGCAAATTTGTATTGTGATGATGAAATTATTCCTAATCAGCATGATGAACTTACCTTATTTTTGAAGTGTGAAGAGTTATCAAGAAAAATTTCTTTGTTAAATATTAACGATCTTGATATTGATGATGTCCTGCATGGTTGTCTTTCTTACTGCATTAATAATTGCCATACAAATACTTACATACAGAATATTTTAGAAGATGACACCTTGCCAAAATATGATAGGACCGCTGTGTGTTTTCAATTAATTAATGAAAAGGAGGGATCCTCCCAAGTTTCTTCTATTGTTTCTAAAAGTAAATCAGGTTATGCGGACAAGCCACCCTTCAAGCCTCTTCCTCCTAAAGAAGGAAGCGAGGAGAAGGAAAAGAAGAAGAAGAAGAAGAAGGGAACGAAGAAGAAGAAGAAGAAAAAGAAAGAGAATAAAGAGAAAGAGGCAATGGCATATCCCCGCGTGTATGAGGTAACAATAGGTAAACCGTAAGTATGTTGCGCCTAATGATTATTATGATAATGAATCTGAGTACGATGATCTTCCTATACCCTTTACCCATATTAGTGATCATGATTTGGATGAACACACTGCCTTTGATATTGAAAATCTCTTTGGTACTGATTATGAAAGTAATGATGATAGCATTATTCATGTCCCCTTAAACGATGATATTGAAAGCTCTAAGCTTGGGGATGTTGTGCTTGAAGATCCTGTATTTGAGACCTCTACTTTTAGTGAAAATGATGATATTACATATTCTGGTTTAGATAATTGCTATAGAGATGTATATGACACATGTTACAATTATCCTTATGAAACTTGTCATAATTATGATGGGCTTGCCAAAAACCATTCCCTTAGTATGCAACTTGTTTACCATGTTCAAATTCTTGATAATAATCTTGCTCCAATTACTATTAATGAGAATAACTCTTCTTATGCCAAAATTAATGATACTTCTATGCATATGAACCATGATAAGAATGTTTTAAGTGACGGGTATATTGTGGATTTCATCAATGATGCTACTGAAAGTTATTATGAGAGAGGGAAATATGGTTATATGCATCTTAATAATATTAAGTTTCCCCTCTTTATGTTGAGAATCTTTAAGTTACTCGTGTTTTATCCTCTTATGCTTGTCACTTTGCTCTTCATGAATTCATTTGTGTATAAGATTCTTCTGCATAGGAAGCATGTTAGGCTTAAATGTGTTTTGAATTGCCTCTTGAAGCTCTCTTTTGCTTCAAATACTATTTCTTGCGGGTGCATCACCAAAATTGCTGAGCCATCTTAATGGCTATAAAGAAAGAACTTCTTGGGAGATAACCCATGTGTTATTTTGCTACAGTACTTTGTTTTATATTTGTGTCTTGGAAGTTGTTTACTACTGTAGCAACCTCTACTTATCATGTTTTTGTGCCAAGTAAAGTTTCTATGCTAAAGTTGATGTTATATTTGGGATCGCTGCGCAGAAACAGCATTGCTGTCTGTCACGAATCTGGGCACAGGCCTCTGTAGAAAATTCGAAAAAATCTGCCAATTTACGAGCGTGATCCCCAGATATGTACGCAACTTTCATTAGTTTTGAGTTTTTCCATTTGAGCAAGTCTGGTGCCAGCTTTAAATTCGTCTTTACGGACTGTTCTGTTTTTGACAGATTCTGCCTTTTATTTCGCATTGCCTCTTTTGCTATGTTGGATTCATTTCTTTGATCCATTAATGTCCAGTAGCTTTATGCAATGTTCAGAAGTGAAAAGAATGTTTGTGTCACCTCTGAACATGTGAATTTTTGATTATGCACTAACCCTCTAATGAGTTTGCTTGAAGTTTGGTGTGAAGGAAGTTTTCAAGGGTCAAGAGAGGAGGATGATATACTACGATCAAGAAGAATGAAAAGTCTAAGCTTGGGGATGCCCCGGTGGTTCATCCCTGCATATTTTAAGAAGACCCAAGCATCTAAGCTTGGGGATGCCCAAGGCATCCCCTTCTTCATCGACAAAGTATCAGGTTTCTTCTCTTGAAACTATATTTTTATTCGGTCACATCCTATGTACTTTACTTGGAGCGTCTGTATGTTTTTGTTTTTGTTTTTGTTTAAATAAATGATTGTTTTGAGAGACACGCTCCGCTGGTTCGTATGAACACATGTGTTCTTAGCTTTTAATTTTCATGGCGAAGGTTGAAACTGCTTCGTTAATTGTTATATGGTTGGAAACGGGAAATGCTACATGTAGTAATTGGTATAATGTCTTGAATAATGTGATACTTGGCAATTGTTGTGCTCATATAGATCTTGTTTAAGCTCTTGCATCATGTACCTAGTACCCATTAATGAATAATTACATAGAGCTTGTTAAAATTTGGTTTGCATGATTGGTCTCTCTAAGTCTAGATATTTTCTGGTTGGGGTGTTTGAACAACAAGGAGACAATGTAAAGTCTTATAATGCTTACAATATGTTTATATGTGAGTCTTGCTGCACCATTTTATACTTGAGTTTGCTTCAAATAACCTTGCTAGCCTAAACCTTGTATCGAGAGGGAATACTTCTCATGCATCCAAATACTTGAGCCAATATTCATGCCATTTGTGTCCACCATACCTACCTACTACATGGTATTTCTCCGCCATTCCAAAGTAAATTTCTTGAGTGCTACCTTTAAACAAATTCAAAAGTTATTACCTCTTATTTGTGTCAATGTTTTATAGCTCATGATGAAGTATGTGGTGTTTATCTTTCAATCTTGTTGGACAACTTTCACCAATGGACTAGTGGCTTCATCCGCTTATCCAATAATTTTGCAAAAAGAGCTGGCAATGGGATTCCCAGTCCCAAATTAATTAACAAAAATAGACACTCCTCCATGGTATGTGATTGTTGGACGGCACCCGAAGGATTCGGTTAGCCATGGCTTGAGAAAGCAAAGGTGGGGAGGAGTGTCATCATAATAAAACTAAAATAAAAAGGCATTCCTTCATGGTATGAGATTGTTGGCAGGCACCCGAGGATTCGGTTAGCCATGGTTTGTGAAAGAAAGGTTGGAAGGAGTGCCACCCAAAAATAAAATAAAATGGGAGCCGCTCTTTGAAGGTTTGTCTGGCAAGGGGGTTAGAGTACCCGCTACCATTCGTTGACAACAACAAACACCTCTCAAAACTTTACTTTTATGCTCTCTATATGTTTTCAAAATCAAAGCTCTAGCACAAATATAGCAATCGATGCTTTCCTCTTTGAAGGACCATTCTTTTACTTTATTGTTGAGTCAGTTTACCTATTCTTTCTATCTTAGAAGCAAACACTTGTGTGAACTGTGTGCATTGATTCTTACATGTTTACCTATTGCACTTGTTATATTACTTTGTGTTGACAATTATCCACGAGATATACATGTTAAAGTTGAAAGCAACCGCTGAAACTTATATCTTCCTTTGTGTTGTTTCAAAGCTTTCTACTAAGAATTTATTGCTTATGAGTTAACTCTTATGCAAGACTCATTGATGCTTGTCTTGAAAGTATTATTCATGAAAAGTCTTTGTTATATGATTCATTTGTTTACTCATTGTCTTCATCATTGCTTCGAATCTCTGCATTTATCTCATGTGCTTTACAATAGTATGATCAAGGTTATGATGGCATGTCACTTCAGAAATTATCTTTGTTATCGTTTTACCTGCTCGGGACGAGCAGAACTAAGCTTGGGGATGCTGATACGTCTCCGACGTATCGATAATTTCTTATGTTCCATGCTACTTTATTGATGATATCTACATGTTTTATACACATTATATGTCATATTCGTGCGTTTTCGGAACTAACCTATTGACGAGATGCCGAAAGGCCAGTTGCTGTTTTCTGCTGTTTTTAGTTTCAGAAATCCTAGTAAAGAAATATTTTCGGAATCGGACGAAATCAAGACCGAGGACCTTATAATTCCCGGAAGCTTCCAGAGCACCGGAGAAAGACGAGAGGGGAGCCAGGGGGCCCACACCACACCCCGGCGCGGCCAGGGGGGGCGCCCCCTGTGGTGTGGGCACCCCGTGGCCCCTCCGACTCCGTCTCTTCGCCTATTTAGTCGTCCCTGACCTAAAAACACCGACAGAGAAGACGAGACCCGAGAAAACCTTCCAGAGCCGCCGCCATCACGAAATCAAGATTCGGGGGACAGAAGTCTCTGTTCCGGCACGCCACCGGACGGGGAATTGCCCCCGGAAGCCGTCTCCACCGCCATCTTCACCGCCATCGTTGTTCCCATGATGAGGAGGGAGTAGTTCTCCCCTGGGGCTGAGGGCTCTACCGTAGCTATGTGGTTAATCTCTCTCTCTGTACTCCAATACAATGATCTCATGAGCTGCTTTACATGATTGAGATCCATATGATGAGCTTTGTATCGCTACTAGTTGTGTGCTACTCATGTGATGTTATTAAAGTAGTCTATTCCTCCTACTTGGTGTAAAGGTGATTAGTGTGTGCACCGTGTGGTTCTTGTCGTAGGCTATGATCATGATCTCTTGTAGATTGTGGAGTTAATTATCATTATGATAGTATTGATGTGATCTATTCCTCCTTCATAGTGTAATGTGGACAGTGTGTGCACTATGTTAGTTCTTGGTTTATTTTGCAATGATCTATTATGCTCTAAGGTTATTTAAATATGAACATTGAATTGTGGAGCTTGTTAACTCCGGCATTGAGGATTCGTGTAATCCTACGCAATGTGTTCATCATCCAACAAAAGAGTGTATGTAGCACATAAGAGAAAGAGTTATTTATTATGCAATCAATGTTGAGAGTGTCCACTAGTGAAAGTATGATCCCTAGGCCTTGTTTCCAATACTGCAAACACCGCTTATTTACTGTTTTGTTGCATGTTTACTCGCTGCCATATTTTATTCAGATTGCTATTACCACTCATATACATCCATACTACTTGTATTTCACTATCTCTTCGCCGAACTAGTGCACCTATACATCTGACAAGTGTATTAGGTGTGTTGGGGACACAAGAGACTTCTTGCTTTGTGGTTGCAGGGTTGCTTGAGAGGGATATCTTTGACCTCTTCCTCCCCGAGTTCGATAAACCTTGGGTAATCCACTTAAGGGAAACTTGCTGCTGTTCTACAAACCTCTGCTCTTGGAGGAACCTCCTACAAGAATAGGAGCTCGCCCCAACCTTGTGAAGGAATCACCGCCTCGACCGGTGCCTTAGTGGAGAAGGGGGAGCCCCTTTGTGGAGCTCTCTTGAGGAAATGTAGATACCGGTGGTACCGGTTGCGTACAATCTGCCATGAGCCCCGGATTACTAGCTTGGAAGCCTGGCGAGAAAAAGCATGGTTTCGGCATATAGCCGGCATGAAAAAGTGGATTTTCTTGAGCTAAAAAACACCCATTTACTAGGGCGATCATCAAAAGACTGGTTTTCGCTATAGGCTGGATGGAATCCTCTTTTTCCCTAATAAGATGCTCAAAATTGGGCCAAAAAAGCTCAAAAAGTTCTTATCCATATAGGGGTCAAAGTTACTCAAAGTGCTTGTCCGCGCCAAAAACTGCCTCCATTTTCGGATCAGTTCCGTCTCCCCTATGCACAAAAGTTACTATTTGTCATTTCTATATGAAAATAATAATTCTTCTAGTAAATAGTTCCGGAAGTAGAGAAAATGGCATCTCCTTTGGAAAGAGTAGGCTCGTTTCAACTCTCAAGTCGTTGCACTTTCGTGCAGCCGTTTCCTCGCTGGCTCCTTTTTCTCAAAACTGATACCGGGACCTTGCGTTTTTGTTTTATTTACTGGACTTGCCAGCGGAATTCCTTACCTCAAGCCGAGAGCCTCTTGTAGAGGCTAGCACCTCCTCAACGCAGACGTACTCCCTTTTGTGGGAGGAACTGCGGGAAACAAATCCTCGCCTCGTCTTCGCGCCCTCCGGTTGTCCCGCTCCTTATCCTTATTATTGTTGCTTGGTTCCTTTACTTGTTGCACCAGCCTAGGATCATACTAGGAACACCTCCATCACTAAAGCTATCACCTTTACTTCCGTTGCACTAAAAATTGAAAAAGGCTAAAAATTGCGTAGCGCCCATTCACCCCCGTCATTTGCATTGCTCTGAACTATGCACTTTACACAACCTAATTCTTCCACTTACATTCAGCGCTACGCACCAGTAGTACCTCCCATGTTTCCTTCACCATCCCGATGCCGAGCTTGCGGGAATATGGTGGGCCCATGTACATACCCCGCATATAACACCTCCTATGGCTCTATCTACCTTTCTAATAACTCCTTCACAGAGTTACATGTATGTATTCTCAGTGGTTTAGCATGAATTGGCATATAGTAAAGTCTTGTTTTTAGTCTTCCTGCTTCTTACATTAGTATCAATTTTCACATGCAGACTGTACCTTGTGAACTTCGTCCAATGATTAACCAGATGTGTCCGCATGAAGGGTCTTTCACTATGCATGGCAATGGCAAATTGATGAACACCTACACGGTCTATGAGGTGTATGTCTACAAGACGCAGGCCATCACATATTTGTATGGACATGATTGGAGAAAGTTTGCTTTTGACTACGGTCTGAAGAAGGGCGACGAGCTGAGGATCAGAAACTCAAACGGGCAGATATACGTAACTGCTTACAGAGTTGGAGACACTTCCAAATATATAATATGTAACTTTTTTGTACTCATATCCTTTGATTACTGCATTCTGAGCAGTTGTTCTAAATCATTCCCTCTGTTCTAGCTTGCTGGGTTTAACATGATCAAAGCTGCAGATCCCCTGATGGAACAGGAGCGGATGTCACAAAGGGCACCTACACCAGCACCGGCATCGGCTTCCCACTCTCCTGCATCTCAGCATCTACCCAGAGCCCCTACATCGCATTGGTTCCTGTAGAGGCCCCATATACTACACCTGCCCAGCAGGCTGTATCCTGGTTCCTCTAGCTGCACCGTTTACGCACCTGCCCAACAGTCTCCTGCATCAGCACCGGTTCCTCTAGAGCCACCGTTTATTGCACCTGCCCAGCAGTCTCCCGCATCAGCACCACTGCATGCCCAGCTCCCGCACCAGCCAGATCCCCGAGGTCTCAGCTCATTGCTGTGGCCACCCGTGTGGTGACCAGGACGCATCTGAAGGCTATGTTCGTGAGTATATGACAGCATAACTGCTCTTATCTTGATGTCTTCTCTGCTCAAAGTCTCACATGGTTCAGTGCATTGGTGCCATTGACTAATTTTTGGTGGTATCTCTTGCTTTGAATCAGAAATTGCCTAAAAGTATCTCCAAGGATCTCAATGCTGGCCGAAGGGGCAAGATATCCCTCGTCATGGAGAGTGAAGGTCTCACCGTGGAGGGACGGTACTCGTCAGTCCCACAGATGGCCGCTTGGCTGTTACTTCCAGGTGGAAAAAGTTCATTGACGGTGCCAAACTTCGCATTGGATCAAAGTTGAAGGTCAAGATCTTTCGATGCCGCTGTGACATGCTGGTCATAAAGTTCGCGGTTGTCTAGTTCTGTTGTCCCATGAGCCCTTAGCAAATGCATTTGTAGTTATACTTATATAAGGTTATCTTATCTGAACTGCTAATTAATTGTATGGGTGGTAAAACTCTGGCAAGCTTTTGCTCTGATGAGGACATCCCATCTATTGATACAACCGCTGTACCTACAGCCACACAAATACAAGGACCAATCACTCGAGCTCGTGCCAAACAACTTAACTATCAGGTACTTTCGTTTCTTGGAACTATTTCTCACATACATGAGAATATGATGCTGCCTAAATCAGATATGTTTGTTACTCTTAGGAATGATGGACCTAGCATGGATGAGGAGGACAAGCATTGGAGCATGATCACACATGGAGGAGATGGCAGCAAGCGTTTGAGGATTGAAGAGGACGCCGCAAGTGGAGATTTCAGAACTTTGAAGCCACCATAAGAAGAGATGAAGACATGGACGAAATATAGAGTTCTCCACTTCATAATTTCGTCCATAGCATAATATGGTGCTGCGTCACCTTTAGTTTTGGGCCAGGCCCATGTAATTTTCGCAGGAATTAAGTCAGCCACTTTTATGCATAGTTGAATTTGTGTCTGCATCTTCGTGTCGAGTTACTGTTCTTAGCGTCTAGTTCCTTTAGAGTTTCGAGTTCTGGTCATAGTAGTTACGCCGCCGCCGCCGCTCGCACCATACGCAGATCACCACCATCATCACCATATACACCACCATATACTTCCGCCATCACCATATACACCCGCCATATACTTCCGCCACTGCCATATACAACTACCATATATTCCTACCGCGACACGGTTTCGTGCTGTTTCTCTGCCGCGACAGAGTCCGTCTAGACTAAGGTTTTCTTGAATTGTTGCCTTCTAATTTCATCCGTGCTGAAGAAAAGAATTCCGTGAGATAAGTCTCGGTCGCCGGTCAAGAGTTGTGAAGGAGAGCAAAAAAAAACCGTCCGAATTGGGCAGTTTTGGACAGCAAACTTTGACCGAGCATAACTTTTGCATACGAACTCCGTTTTCGACGTGCGACCACTCAAAATCACCGGGAGAAAAATTTCTATCCAACAAGAATAGTTTCACAGTTCTCGGGCTGTCCGAACTCTCAGAATTGCCAAAAAACGTCGGGAAGGTTGAGATTTTTGACCTTTAAGTTTACTATCCGGAAATTCCTGTGTTCTTCACTTATATCTTGCTTTTGAGCTATTCCTTTGTGCTTGTTGGAGCCAACCGCCACCATATATCACTTCATCGCTGCTCGTTGCTTGTGTGCCGCGCCGTGACCTCGTTTGTGTTCTAGGCTCGCGTCTCTAGTACGGTCTAGCCTAGGACCAGCACAGTACCGTTGTTGAGCATACTTTCAATACTGCATCGCTGTTTTGACAATTGCTGTTTTTGCTACCATATTAGCCTTCCTACAGCTCCTCATATTGTCTCCACGTGCTTGGTGTCGACCCCTGGTAATCGCTTTGGCAATCCTTGGAGACGCTGATTCCTGCTGGTTGCCACATCGCCTTCCTACTGTTTGGTAAGAACTTGTAAGAGCTTCGTATTTTGCTTGACGGATTACGCGTGAACCACCATATTCCGTAGTTTGTAGGCATATACATTGTTGCTTGTTGCATACTAACCATGACAGGCACAGAGTCGGCGAACGTTGACCCGGATAAGATGACGAATGCAGAGATGCATGCTCACTTCACCCATCTTTTGGGTGGGCATGCAACCGACGTGGATGGGCGCCTTGGTGATGTTGATGCCAAACTCACCGACGCGCTGGACAAGATCGATGGCCTCGAGGCAGCCTTCAACTCCAAGCTCGACGCCAAGTTCCAGGAGTTATTGACTCGGTTACCGCCGCCTCGCGCCAACGTGCAACGCCGCGCACGCCGCGTTCCTCGTGCGGACGTTCCGACGGGTACCGCTCCTGCTGCAGCAGCCGCGCCTTCTGATGAAGGATACGAGGATTATGGAGGGACGAGGACGAGCGGGTGAGAACGTGCTGGATGGCGAAGTCGAACAACCTGCACCTGGTTGTCCGCGGCAGCTGAACCGCCACGCTCGCCCACCTCCACGGCCGGTACGTGATGATGATCATGTTGCTAAACTAAAATTGAATATTCCGCCATTTGAGGGTAGATATAATCCTGATGCATATCTTACATGGGAATTGGAAGTAGAGCAACGCTTTGCATGTTTACGCTATCCTGATCATTTGCGTGTTAGTGCTGCTACTTGTGAGTTCACAGATTTTGCATCTATTTGGTGGTCTGAACATTGTAGAGTACATCATGCTAATATTCCTACTACCTGGGTTGGTTTAAAACTTGCTATGCGTACTCGTTTTGTTCCTCCACATTATCAGCGTGATTTGCTTAAAAAATTGTCTCGCTTAGAACAAGGGAAAAATTCTGTAGAAGACTATTATCAAGAATTGCAAACTGGCATGATTCGTTGTGGTATTGTAGAGGATAATGAGGCTATGCTTGCACGTTTCTTTGGTGGTTTGAATAAAGAGATTCAACATATTTTAGATTATAAGGAGTACAACACTATTACTCGCTTGTTTCATCTTGCTTGCAAAGCTGAACGTGAAGTGCAGGATCGTCAACCACCATGGAGAAGAGCTAATATTTCTGCAGGTCGTACATCGTCGTGGACTCCACGACAATCAGCGCCACCATCTCGTGGGGCTGCATCAGCACCTTCTACCTCCAAGTACACCGCGCCTGCATCACGAGCACCACCTGCTGCTACTCCACCACCATCCGCTGGTCCTCCTCGGAGTTCCTCTTCCATGGCCTCCACGGGGAAGACGCGCGACATTCAATGTCGCAAATGCTTGGGATTTGGACACATAGAAAGAGAATGCAGAACCAAGCGTGTGATGTTGGTGCGTGAAGATGGAGAATATGATTCTGCAAGTGACTTTGATGAAGATACATTGGCCCTTATTGCTGCACGTGATGGTGCCAATTCTGATTCTGAGAGAGAGATGGAGGTAATGGAAGCTGACACTGCTGATCAGTACAGGAGCTTAGTTGCACAGCGTGTGTTGAGCGTGCAATTGAGCAAATCTGAGCATGATCAACGCCACAATCTGTTCCAAACAAGAGGCGTTGTAAAAGAGCGAGCTATACGGATCATCATTGATGGAGGGAGTTGTAATAATCTGGCTAGCGTTGACATGGTGGAGAAGCTTTCTCTACCCACACGACAGCGCACACATCCATATTACATTCAATGGTTTGAGAGCTCTCGGAAGCTCAAGGTAACAAGAACTACACGTGTGTATTTTACTATTGGTACATATTCTGATTTTGTTGATTGTGATGTTGTACCTATGCAAGCTTGTTCTTTGTTACTTGGTAGACCTTGGCAATTTGATAGAGAATCTGTTCATCATGGTAGAACTAATCAGTATTCTCTTATGCATGATGGAAAGAAAATTGGTCTCAAACCTATGACTCCTGAACAAATATTAAAAGATGATCTTGCTAGAGCTAGTAGAGTAAAAAACGAGGAGAAAACTAAGAGTGAAAATCAGATTGTTGCTGCAGATTTTGTGCCACATAAGACTAATACTAAATCTGATTCAAACCATGCTACTGAAATTCGTTTGAAAAATCCTTGTTTGCTTGCTAGCAAATCTGATATTGCTGAACTTGATGTGAACACTACTCAATGATATGCTATTATTTGCAAAGAAGTTTTGTTTTCATTTGAGGATATGCCTCCTTCTTTGCCACCTGCGGTTGCTAACCTTTTGCAGGAATTCATTGATGTGTTCCCACAAGATGTTCCACCTGGACTACCACCTATCCGTGGGATAGAACACCAGATTGACTTGATTCCAGGTGCTTCGCTGCCCAACCGTGCGCCATATCGTACCAATCCTGAAGAGACCAAAGAGATTCAGCGACAAATTCAGGTTCTACAAGATAAAGGTTACATTCGTGAATCTCTTAGTCCATGTGTTGTTCCTATTATCTTGGTACCTAAGAAAGATGGTTCTTCACGCATGTGTACTGATTGTAGAGCTATTAATAATATTACCATTCGATACCGTCATCCTATACCTCGTTTAGATGATATGCTTGATGAATTGAGTGGTTCTATTATGTTCTCTAAAGTTGATTTGCGTAGTGGTTACCACCAGATTCGTATGCAATTAGGAGATGAATGGAAAACAGCGTTTAAAACTAAGTTCGGTTTATATGAGTGGTTAGTAATGCCGTTTGGTTTAACTAATGCACCTAGTACTTTCATGAGACTGATGAACGAAGTTTTACGTGCTTTTATTGGACGCTTTGTGGTGGTATACTTTGATGATATTCTGATTTATAGCAAATCTTTGGAGGATCATTTGGACCATTTACGTGTTGTTTTCAATACTTACGTGATGCACATTTGTATGGTAATCTTGAGAAGTGCACCTTTTGCACCAATCGAGTTGCGTTTCTTGGCTATGTTGTTACTGCGCAGGGAATTGAAGTTGATCCAGCCAAGATTGAGGCAATTGAGAGTTGGCCGCAGCCCAAGACGGTCACACAAGTGAGGAGTTTTCTTGGCCTCGCTGGTTTCTATAGGCGCTTTGTGAAAGATTTTGGATCCATTGCTGCGCCGCTGAATGAGCTTACAAAGAAGGATGTGCCCTTTGTGTGGGGCGATGCACAACAAGAAGCCTTCATGATATTGAAAGATAAGTTAACACATGCTCCATTACTCCAACTTCCTGATTTCAATAAGACTTTTGAGCTTGAATGTGATGCTAGTGGAATTGGTTTGGGAGGTGTGTTATTACAAGAGGGCAAACCTGTTGCATACTTTAGTGAGAAATTGAGTGGGCCTAGTCTGAACTATTCTACTTATGATAAAGAATTATATGCGCTGGTTCGGACATTAGAAACTTGGCAACATTATTTATGGCCTAAAGAATTTGTTATACATTCTGATCATGAATCTTTGAAGCATATTCGTAGTCAAGCTAAGTTGAATCGTCGCCATGCAAAGTGGGTTGAATTTATTGAGTCTTTTCCTTATGTTATCAAACACAAAAAGGGTAAAGATAATGTTATTGCTGATGCTTTGTCGCGCCGTTATACTATGCTATCTCAACTTGACTTCAAGATTTTTGGATTGGAAACTATAAAGGAACAATACTTGCATGATGCTGATTTTAAAGATGTGTTGCTGAATTGTAAAGATGGTAGAACATGGAACAAATTCGTCCTCAATGATGGATTTGTGTTCCGTGCTAACAAGCTATGCATCCCAGATAGTTCCGTTCGTCTTTTGTTGTTGCAGGAGGCGCATGGAGGAGGATTGATGGGACACTTTGGTGTGAAGAAGACGGAGGATGTACTTGCTGCACACTTCTTTTGGCCACGTATGCGTCGAGATGTTGAGAGATTTGTGGCATGCTGCACTACATGTCAAAAAGCTAAGTCTCGACTTAATCCACATGGTTTATATATGCCTCTTCCTGTTCCTAGTGTACCTTGGGAGGATATTTCTATGGATTTCGTTTTGGGTTTGCCTCGTACACAGAAGGGGAGGGATAGTATCTTTGTTGTTGTGGATCGATTTTCTAAGATGGCACACTTTATTCCATGTCACAAAACTGATGATGCTACACATGTTGCTGATTTGTTCTTTCGCGAAATTGTTCGTTTACATGGTGTGCCAAATACAATTGTTTCTGATCGTGATACTAAGTTTCTTAGCCACTTTTGGAGATGTTTATGGGCTAAGTTGGGGACTAAATTGTTGTTTAGTACTACATGTCATCCCCAAACTGATGGACAAACTGAAGTAGTAAATAGAACATTGTCTACTATGCTGCGGGCTGTTTTGAAAAAGAACTTAAAATTGTGGGAAGAATGTTTACCTCATATTGAATTTGCTTACAATCGTTCGCTGCATTCTACCACTAAGATGTGCCCTTTTGAGATTGTGTATGGTTTTGTACCACGTGCACCTATTGATTTGTTGCCTTTACCATCTTCGGTGCAAAATAATTTGGATGCTACAGACCGTGCTGAATTGATACTAAAATTGCATGAGACTACTAAAGACAACATAGAACGCATGAATGCTAAATATAAAATTGCTGGGGATAGAGGAAGAAAGCATGTTGTGTTTGATGTTGGTGATCTTGTTTGGTTGCATTTGCGCAAAGATCGTTTTCCTGAATTGCGCAAGTCTAAACTAATGCCACGTGCTGCTGGTCCTTTTAAGGTGTTAGAGAAAATAAATGATAATGCATATAAACTTGAGCTTCCTGCAGAATTGGGTCCGGTTAGTCCTACATTTAACATTGCAGATTTGAAGCCTTACTTTGGTGAAGAAGATGAGATCGCGTTGGACGACTTCTCAAGAAGCGACGGTGGTGATGAACAGATGGTGTATGAGGGAATCGATGATATGGTGTAGATAACTTGTATGACGCCGACGAAGTCTCTCGATTGATTCCTGTAGCCAATGCAACAGATCTCAACCCTGCAAGATATTCGCAACTCCACACACTTGCGCACGTAGCCGCCGACCACGAAGCGGTAAATTGCAATCTTCTAATCCCCAATGGAACAGCAGATCACACACAAACTTTCAGTAGCATAAAACTCCAGATCGATGCGAATTGGAGAGTGGTATTCAATAGTTTTGCATAGCAAACAACTAAGAACTAGGGTTTATCTTAAACGTGGTCTAAAGCAACTTTGGGGGCGTCCTAGGGACTTATATAGGCGTCCAGGACGACCTCAGGTCGAAAAAGTACGAAAATAACCGACCAGAATAGATCTGGTCGAGACAGTCGGACTTCGGACGGGCCGGCCGACCGCTGGGACCGGGCCGGCCGGTCTAGACCGGGTCTGGGACCGGGTTCTGACCGGACGAAGCGTCAATGCTCCCTGGATGGTTGCCCGGTTGGCACAAGCGCAGAATCCGGTTCTGACCGGGGCGATCCGGCGTGGAGGCCGGTCGACCGGGCCTGGGACCGGTGGTCCGGTGCCACGGCCGGTCTGACCGGGCCTGGCGCCGACCTGAAGAACTCCTCCTCTCGCGCATGCCTCCCGCTCCTCCCTCGCGCGTCCATGGGATGTCTTCACGTCCAGCTCCATGTCCAGCTTGTCCAGCTGCTCCTCTCCTCCTCGTGCGATGCTTGGTTCCTCCTCATACCTGATCATACATAAGTAATACGACTTAGGCAATATAAAGTTCTCATCGATCAAAGTATCGTTTAGGAACAAGTTCACTTGTTGTTTAAGAAGCTTCGCACGAGCTCGCGTCATTGGTCCAATCCTAACTTCATTGGACTTGAGCTTCACAGCTTCATCTTCATCTTGCAATGACGGAGGTAGTAGTGAGTTAGGGATGTCCTCATCATCTCCCCCCTTCAAAAGGCGTCGACCTCGACGCTCCAAGGTCTTCTCCGTCATATGGTGTCAAATCAGCAACATTGAAAGAATTACTGACACCAAACTCATCATCTGGAAGATCTATTGAGTATGCATTATCATTGATCTTGGCAAGCACTTTGTAAGGACCAGCACCACGAGGAAGCAACTTGGACTTCCGCAGCTTCGGGAACCTATCCTTGCGAAAATGTACCCAGACCAAATCACCAGGCTTGAACAACATCTCCTTGCGCTTCTTGTTCTTCCTTGCAGCATTGCTCTTGCCTTTCTTCTCGATCAACTCTTTAGTCTTCACATGAATTTTCTTCACAAAATCTGCCCTCTTGGATGCCTCCATATTAACTCGCTCATGTACGGGCAAAGGCAACAAGTCAAGTGGAGTAATGGGTTTGAAACCATACACCACCTCAAAAGGACACAGCTCTGTGGTAGAGTGTACCGCCCTGTTGTAAGCAAACTCCACATGCGGCAAACACTCTTCCCACTCCTTTAGGTTCTTCTTGATCATGGATCTCAACAGTTGTGACAAGGTTCTATTCACCACTTCAGTTTGACCATCAGTTTGGGGATGACAAGTAGTGCTGAACAGCAGCTTCGTCCCTAGCTTTCTCCAAAGCGTCTTCCAGAAGTAGCTCATAAACTTGACGTCACGATCAAAAACAATAGTCTTCGGAACTCCATGTAGACGTACAATCTCCCTGAAAAACAGGTTAGCAATATGCGACGCATCGTCGCTCTTGTGGCAGGCAATAAAATGTGACATCTTAGAGAATCTATCCACTACCACAAATATAGAATCATGGCCTCTTTTGGTACGCGGCAAACCCAACACAAAATCCATACTAATATCCTCCCAAGGTGTAGTAGGTGCCGGTAAAGGAGTATACAAACCGTGAGGCTTCAGCTTGGACTTGGACTTGTTGCAAGTAATGCATCTCTTCACATACCTGTCCACGTCCCGCCTCATCTTTGGCCAATAAAAGTGGTCAGCTAGCATGAGTAGCGTCTTCTCACGCCCAAAGTGCCCCATCAAACCTCCAGCATGTGATTCCTGCAATAAGAGCAAATGCACAGACGATTCTGGAACACATGATTTGTTAGCTCTAAACAAGAACCCATCATGTATGTGATATTTTTCCCATGCTTTACCAATAACACACAAGCGATATGGTTCAGCAAAATCATGATCAGTGGCATACAAATCACATAGTATCTCTAATCCAGGAATTTTAACATCAAGTTGAGTTAATAGCATATTCTTCCTAGATAAAGCATCAGCAACAATATTATATTTTCCCTTCTTATGTTTAATAATGCATGGAAAAGACTCAATGAACTCAACCCACTTAGCTAGACGCTTATGCAAAGTAGATTGGGCTTTCAGATATTTCAAGGCTTCATGATCAGAATGTATGATAAATTCTTTTGGCCACAAGTAATGTTGCCAAACCTCAAGAACTCTAATTAAAGCATACAATTCTTTATCATATATAGGATAGTTCAACTTAGCACCAGAAAGTTTCTCAGAAAAATATGCAATTGGGCGACCCTCTTGCATCAACACACCACCAATTCCAATACCACTAGCATCACATTCAATCTCAAATTGCTTATTGAAATCAGGAAGTGCAAGCAACGGTGCAGAAGTTAACAATCGTTTCAGTTCATCAAATGCATGATCTTGGGCTGCGCCCCACTCAAAGACAACACCCTTTTTAGTCAAATCATTCAAAGGTGCAGCAATAGTACTAAAGTTGGGCACAAATCTTCTATAAAACCCAGCTAGACCATGAAAACTTCTTACTTGACTCACATTCATGGGAGTAGGCCAATTTTGAATAGCTTCAATTTTAGACTCATCTACTTCTACTCCATGCTTAGAGACAACATAACCCAGAAATATGACCTTATCTTTGCAAAATGTGCACTTCTCAAGATTACCATAGAGTTGATTATCACGCAACACTTGCAAAACATGTCTAATATGTATAGTATGATCAGATTCATTGCGGCTGTAGATTAATATGTCATCAAAGTACACAACCACAAATTTGCCAATAAAATCACGCAAAACATGGTTCATCAGTCTCATGAAAGTGCTAGGTGCATTAGTTAGACCAAAAGGCATTACTAACCACTCATATAAACCAAATTTTGTTTTAAAGGCTGTTTTCCACTCATCCCCTTCTTTCATCCTAATTTGATGATAACCACTACGCAAATCAATTTTAGAGAAAACAACAGCACCACTCAATTCATCTAGCATATCCTCTAAACGGGGAATAGGATGACGATATCGAATAGTAATGTTGTTTATCGCTCTACAATCTACGCACATACGCCATGTACCATCTTTCGTAGGAACTAGAATAACAGGAACATCACAAGGACTAAGGCTTATGCGGATATAACCTTTGTCGAGTAGCGCTTGTACTTGTTTCTGTATCTCCTTCGTCTCTTCGGGATTTGTTCTATATGGCGCCCTATTGGGCAGCGAGGCGCCGGGGATCAAGTCAATTTGATGCTCAATACCACGCAATGGTGGTAGTCCTGCGGGCACCTCCTCCAGAAACACGTCGCTGAATTCCTGCAACACATTAGAAACACCAAGAGAAATAGGGGTCATGTCGTTAGAAACCAAAACCTCGCCCTTGTACATGAGCACAAGAGGCATGGCTGTAGGATCCTCACTAAATTCTCTCATGTCCTCTTTGGTGGCTAAAAGCACTAAAGAATTCACTCTCTCACTTTTCGTTATATCACTCACGGCATTACAATTCTCTCGCCTATCTAGAGGTGCATCTTCCAAGTTTACTTCAATCTTCTGACGAGACTCATTGACAATTTGTTGTGGTGACATCCGCTGTAAGTTGATTTTCTTGCCCTTGAACTCCAAGTGATAGGTATTGGCGCGGCCATTGTGTTGCACAGAACGGTCATATAGCCATGGCCGGCCCAACAATAAGTGACACACCGTCATAGGAACCACATCAAAGTCAATGGAATCCTTATATGGTCCAATCTCAAAATCAACACGCACCATGTGGCTCACCTTCATCTCACCATTATTGCTCAACCACTGAATATAATATGGATGCGGGTGCGGTAGATACTTCAGTTTCAGCTTGGCACATAACTCTTTGCTTGCTAAATTGCGACAACTTCCGCCATCAATAATTACCTTGCAAGCTTTATCAGGACCAACAAGTGCCTTTGTTTGGAACAAATTGCAGCGCTGCGTAGATGCACTAGGCTGCACATTGAGAACACGCTGTGACACAACTATAGTTTGAGCTTCTGAAGGATAAGCATCAAAACTATCGCTGTCATAATCATCATCTTCCGGAGCATCCGGATCAGCATCGTCTCCAGTTTCATATTCATTGTCCTCATTAATGATCATAACTTTGCGGTTAGGACAATCCTTCTTGAAGTGACCCTTGCCACCACATGTATGACAAACCATATCACCGTTGCGCGTTGTAGACATACTAGAACCAGTTCCACTTGCTGCAGGGACGGGCCTCTTTGTATTGGACACATTGGACACCGGCTTGCTAGACGAAGAAGGAACATCCGTAGGACGCGTAGATGGCGCCGTGGAGGGTGGCGGCCTAGGCGTGTAGCGCCCTGCGCCTGTAGCACGGCCCCTCTGTTGCGCTTCTTCAGCCAACTATGACTCAGCTTCTCTTGCATGATGTAGTAGCTCATTCATTGTAGTATAGCTGTGATGACGCACAATGCCTTTGATATTAAACTTGAGCCCATTGAGGAAACGTTGTAGTGTCATCTCCAAAGACTCACGGACACGGGCACGCTGCATAAGCATCTCCATCTCCATATAATAAGCATCAACTGTCATAACACCTTGCTTCAATTGGGTCAACTTGTCAAATACTGAACACAAGTAATTGGTAGGAACAAAACGAGCTCTCATTGCCGCCTTCATAGTATGCCATGTGATAATAGGCAGCTCACCATCTTCTTCTCGAGCACGAACAAGTCCATCCCACCAACGCAGTGCATAGCCATCAAATTCAGAGGAAGCAAGCTTGATCTTCCTATCTTCAGTATAGTCATGTAATCTCCATAATCTCTCAATTTTCAGCTCCCATGTAAGATATTCTTCAACATCAGTAGTACCTTCAAATCTGGGAATTGAGAACTTGGGCTTACCCAAACCATCGTCTTGCGGCTTTGGAGGAACATGGCGTGCTCCAATTTCAACATAACCGCGATTAACACCACGTGGAAGACCACGACCACGTCCAATGCCTTGAGCAGCAGCATCCGCATTATCACCATTGACACTGCCATCTTCATCAAGTGGTTGTTGTGGTTGTTGTTGTACCATAGTACGGATGTCATGGATGGCTTGAGTCAAAGTATTCATAGATGCTTGAAGAGTCGTCATTGATGTTTGAACGGTGTTAATAGCCGTAGTAGTCTCATCGACCTTCAAGTTGACACCCTGAATTTCAGTATCAAATGTCTCCGTGGTAACACGAAGTTCACGTGTGAGATGATCACGAAGGGCCTCATATTCCGTCCAAGTAACCGGCGAGGCTGGATCCTTTTTCTGCATCACATCAAACTCAGAAGTAGACATGATTAGTAGGTTAGTGCACTAAACAAAATCTTTGGTGGTACTCTCACAACTCACTCAAAACTGATAAGAAAGGTGAATCTTACCGCTCCAAAGTGAATTAGTATTGCTTACCAACTTGGATTGACGGACTAGTGCACGGATGTAGCGAAGCGAATATCAAGGGTATAAGAACAATCACACAACAAAGCAGGATATATGTGGGGCTATAGGTAGGCTACCTATTTGCACCAATAACAAGCTCTAGCGCTGACCGTAGACAACCAAAGATACTCACACAAGGCGATAAATGTGGCAATGCAACTATATGGATGAAAGGTTGCAATGCACTCGAGAGACGCTAGCAAAGCTCAACGAGACAGGCACAAGATTGCTCAACTACAGGTGCAGTAAAGAAAACTTAGGCCTTCACTTGATTCTACTAGCACTTCACTTTTCTTTTTGTATTTTTCTTTTGTAACGCAGCTATGTAGCTCTTTTTGCTTCTTTTCTATTTTCTCTTTTTTTTTGATTTTATGACACAACTCCTTGATAACACGGCCAACAAGATATGCAAAGCACCAAAACCCTAATGAGCAGCCTGTCGAGCGGTAAAACTAGTCTCTTCTGGGGAAGTTCCTAGTCACGTATATCGATAGGCTGTGTCTATGGTTGGGAACAAGCACACTGTACGCTATGTGGACTCGGAGTAACAAAAACTGACACTAAAAGATAAAACTAGATGATGTAGAGACACAAACCCTAACAATTCTACTAGAAGAAAGATAAAGTTACGCAAAAACAACTACGAAAAGCAACTAAAACTCGAAATTAGTGCAATCTAAGGCTATGGCAAACCCTAACCCTAATATTTTTGGCTTTTTCTGTATAGGAAACACTCACAACTCAACTATGGGGTGGATTGTGGATGGCTTACCGAGGAAACGCTGAAATCTGATACCAAGATGATAAGGGGTTGCCCGATCTTCTCAGTAAGCGACGGTGGTGATGAACACGATGGTGTATGCAGCGGAGGGAATCGATGATATGGTGTAGATAACTTGTATGACGCCGACGAAGTCTCTCGATTGATTCCTGTAGCCAATGCAACAGATGTCAACCCTGCAAGATATTCGTAACTCCACACACTTGCGCACGTACCCGCCGACCACGAAGCGGTAAATTGCAATGTTCTAATCCCCAATAGAACAGCAGATCACACACAAACTTTCAGTAGCATAAAACTCCAGATCGATGCGAATTGGAGAGTGGTATTCAATAGTTTTGCATAGCAAACAACTAAGAACTAGGGTTTATCTTAAACGTGGTCTAAAGCAACTTTGGGGGCGTCCTAGGGACTTATATAGGCGTCCGGGACGACCTCAGGTCGAAAAGTACGAAAATAACCGACCCAGAATAGATCTGGTCGAGACAGACTCGGACTCGACGGTGGGGCCGGGGACCGGGACGGGGCCGGTCTAGACCGGTCGGGACGGGTGCTGACCGGACGTCAATGCTCCCTGGATGGTTGTCCGATTGGCACAAGCGCAGAATCCGATTCTGACCGGGCGATCCGGCGTGGAGGCCGGTCGACCGGGCCTGGGACCAGGTGGTCCGGTGCCACGGCCGGTCTGACCGGGCATGGCGCCGGCCTGAAGAACTCCTCCTCTTGCGCATGCCTCCCGCTCCTCCCTCGCGCGTCCATGGGATGTCTTCACGTCCAGCTCCATGTCCAGCTTCACGTCCAGCTTCTTGTCCAGCTGCTCCTCTCCTCCTCGTGCGATGCTTGGTTCCTCCTCATACCTGATCATACATAAGTAATACGACTTAGGCAGTATAAAGTTCTCATCGATCAAAGTATCGTTTAGGAACAAGTTCACATGTTGTTTAAGAAGCTTCGCACGAGCTCGTGTCATTGGTCCAATCCTAACTTCATTGGACTTGAGCTTCACAGCTTCATCTTCATCTTGCAATGACGGAGGTAGTAGTGAGGTAGGGATGTTCTCATCAAGGAGGAGCTTTCGTCGAGGACTACTTCAATTCAAGAAGGGGGGGATGATGAGGACATCCCATCTATTGATACAACCGCTATACCTACAGCCACACAAATACAAGGACCAATCACTCGAGCTCGTGCCAAACAACTTAACTATCAGGTACTTTCGTTTCTTGGAACTATTTCTCACATACATGATAATATGATGCTGCCTAAATCAGATATGTTTGTTACTCTTAGGAATGATGGACCTAGCATGGATGAGGAGGACAAGCATTGGAGCATGATCACACATGAAGGAGATGGCAGCAAGCGTTTGAGAATTGAAGAGGACGCCGCAAGTGGAGATTTCAGAACTTTGAAGCCACCATAAGAAGAGATGAAGACATGGACAAAATATAGAGTTCTCCACTTCATAATTTCGTCCATAGCATAATATGGTGCTGCGTCATCTGTAACACCCCAACTTTTTGCAAGCTTGTTTAATTATCCAAAGTGCAAAAATTAGGGGGAACAAAAACTTTTTCTAAAGACTAATTAAGATGAATTGCCTTGATCTGTTTGTTATGATGAATTGCCTTGATCTGTTGGTAGATGAATTGTCTTGATTTGCTTGTTGAGTTTTGTTTTGAGCTACCCTTAAGAACAACACCTCTAGTGGTTAAACAAGCAACTCACTAAATAAAACACATGTGTGGCTTAGGAAGAATTGTTTTTCTTTTTACTACATCAAACCCTTCTCCTGATGGCAACTTGAGTGTACCATCTTGATATTCCTCTTTGTGATAATCTAGCTCAAATCTTCCTTAATTCAAAATTTGGGATCATCTACCCCTCATCACATCCTTCTCTTATACCCACTCATCATGGATGATTCTGAAGCCAAGTCAACAATCTGTTTTGGCAGGCTTATAAGTTCCAGACTTTGGCAATTGATATCTAAGCAACCACCACTGTTATTGGTGATCTCAATGCATGGATCCCACCTATGCAACACCCTCTTCAACCTCCATGTCTTGCATGTCTCAGTCAATCCTTTCAACTCTTATACTCCCTTGATCTTGTACCCTATCCAATGTTTAACCTCAAGATCACTTCCTTCACTTCTACCTCTTGTCTTTATTCAAGTTTAATATTCACAAAACCAAGAGTAGGTATGATGGGTACATTTTGTAGCCACCATCTACCCTTGAGAACACTCCTTCCTAACTTAGTTTTCTTTCTCAAAAACCCTATTGTTTTTCCTTCTCTAGTTTTGATCACAAAACTATTTCTAGTTTTATTAAAACTCTTCAAATGGTTTCTTCATATTACAAGAGGAAATTATGGATGGTATTTTATCATCTCATTTCCTTCAACCCAAAATAACTTTTTAGAAACGTATTTGTTTTATTATTTCTTTTAAATGCATGGTTTTGGTACATGTGCCATCCTTGCACCTTCGAAAACAAATGGCTTAAAGAAAACTCTTCTATGCTTTGTTTTGCAAATAGACCTATTTCATTTTTAAACCTCACACTACAAGGGAAAGGCCTATTGCCGGCGCACCTAAAAGTCACATTGCCGGCGCACCACGAGCCCGCCGGCGCCGGTGGCCACTGCCGGCGCACCAGGCGGTGCGCCGGCGATAGGACATGTACTGCCGGCGCGCCTCGGTAGATTCGCCGGCAAAGGGCAAGTTCCACCGGCGCACCAGCAGCTGCGCCGGCAGTAGTGCTTGCAGCACTGGCGCATACCACGTGCGCCGGCAGTAGGTCTTTTAGGTGCGCCGGCAATAATATTCGAAAATTCTTTTTTCAGCTTTTCCCAGCATATTAGAATACATATTTGACAGCAGTATATATTTACAACACAGTTCATATTTATACAGCAGAACATGCAATATGAGAAGCACATAGAGAGCCAAGTCTCATTTCGGTATCAATACACAAATACGCAAGTCTCGTTCCGGAATGTTGATTCATACAACACATGTGCATATGCAACACCGAAGGACGAAGTTTCACAAAGTTAGAAGTCTCGGTACATAGTCGTCACAAGTGTCGTCATACACCTCCCAATGTAGCTACTAACCTAAACTACAATCACATAGAACATGACCAACATGGTCACGATGACCATCATCACGAAGGCCATGGTCTTCATCCGGTTCCTCCTCATGTCCCTCATCTCTCCCGCTAGACATTCAGGGGGGGTAAGTGAAGCCAAGTAGGATGCACAACAGATTGATATTTGTGCCATCACACTAGGTTCACTCACCCCACCCCAGAGTGTACAAGTGACCAAACATTCTAATCATCGGCCAACGCAATGAACAAGTGCGAACTCAAATAAAAGACAAGTACTATGAACTAAATAGCATGTGCCTCATACTTTGTTGGTCGAAATAAATAATAACATACAGGGATGGGGTCAGCGAGGCTAGGTAGGATGCACAATAGATTGATATTTGTGGCCATCACACCAAGCCTCACTGGCCCCACCCCGGAGTGTACAAGTGACCAAACATTTTAATCATCGGCCAATGCAATTAAGAAGTGCGAACTCAAATAAAAGACAAGTAGTACGAATTAAATAGCGTGCCTCATAATTTGTCGGTCGAAACACATATTAACATCCAGGGATGGAGTCAGTGAGGCTAGGTAGGATGCACAATAGATTGATACTTGTGGCCATCGCACCAAGGCTCACTGGCTCCACCCCCGAGTGTACTAGTGACCGAACATTCTAATCATCGGCGAACTCCAAATACGAGGCAAGTAGGGGTCGAGTAAATGCAAATAATTATTAAGGTATCTACGCCATAATCTTGAAATATATAGCAAAGTAAATGAAACTATAGACACATGTTCACATGCACATCCATACAACTAAATAAAAGCAACAAGTCGATTCTATGGGAATATGTAGCAAGTATTACAATACGGAAGTTCAAAGACATATCGTTCAAGCTTTAGCAATAGTGTTCCCGTCGTAGGATCAGGTTGTACGCCTAGGGGGAATGGACGGCAGCCCTCAAGCGTGTTGAACGGCCTCTCATCACGCGACATCTCCAAGCGGAGTTCTATCTCGTCATTAGGTGGTAGACCGTAGCCGTAGAAGAACTCGCCAGACCTGTTGTTGACATCATGCAAGATTACCGTGCAAATGAACTGCTGGATGCGACTCCAGTTCTTTCTAATCTCTCTATCAGGGGCATCCGCCATGTTTACAAACCTCTCTCTGAGACTCTCTGGCAGCAACATGTCATCTGCGTACTTTATGTACTCCTGCATCTGAAGGATGGCGTACCACGCGTCCATCCCATTGTCTTGCTTCGACTGCCTGAGGCAGGGGAAGTTGGTTGTGTGGGTTAAGACCAAGCCTCCTCGGGATTTCCTCTCTACTTTGAGGGGGCCTGCCTTGTTGGCGAAGCCGGTGAGAGCATCATTGAGAAGGGCCCTGATGTTGGTGTAGTCTTTCTTCTTGTCCCTACCCGAGTCGAGATAGACTGCATGCGAGTGTTGCGGGTGCACGACGATGAGGGTGCAGTACATGTCTCTGCGGAAAACACACGGATTAACCTTTGGAAATGCTAATGGAGATATAGGATAGAATGGTGATGGGGACTAGCGAGTGATTACTTACTCGGGGAAGTAAGGGATGAGAATGGCGCCCTTCTTAATGTTCGCCAGCATGAAATCCTCGACCTGCCGTGTGGCAATCGCCCGATCCCCAGCGTTGCAGATGATGCTCTCCCGCATATAGAAGGGGTCCATTATCGCGATGGTCGGCGTCCCCTCCTTAACGATCTGGGAAGACAAGCTAAGAGCAACTAGGCGAACCACACTAAAGTGGAGCATTTGCATGCGATAGATGCTGAAGATGTCATTGAACCGGATGAAGCACAAGTCCGCGGGGTACTTCTCGACGAAGTTCATGCCAGTTGGCACCTTCGCCACGAAGAGAGGGTAACTAGGATTTTTTGATTTGAGAAGCTGCCTCTCCAAATACTGGACTTGGTTATGCAAGCTCGCCATATCCCCGGTGAGTAGGTTGAGGACATGCTCCGGCAGCATCGGTTCACCCAAGTGATGCAGAGGTCGCCAATTGTTTGGCAACTTGTCAAGGAGTGCCACCTTGTCCTTGTCTTTGGCCGCCGCCTTGTCTTTGGCGTCCTTCTTGTTTGCCCTCTTCCTCTTCTTGGGTTGTAGTACTGGACCATCTCCCACCGCCGTAACCGTAGCACGGAGTGTGTTTGGGCTCAGCATCTTTTTGACGGCGACGGCGGCGACCTCCTCAGGATTTTCCTCCTCAGCCGTTTCTTGAGAATCGAACAGCTTCTTGGAGCACCCATATTTCGGGGCCAGCGCATCCTCATGGACAACTTGTGAAGACGTAGGAATATCCCATTGGAAGTCTTCACGTTCGTATTCCTCGGCCTCTGGCGCCGTTGGCTGTTGTGGTGGGGCGCTGACCACCGGCGCCGCTGGCTGTTGTGGTGGGGCGCTGACCACCGGCGCAGCTGGCTGTTGTGGTGGGGCGCTGACCACCGGCGCCGCTGGCTGTCGTGGAGGGACGCTGACCTGTGGCGCCGCAAGGTGCTTGTCTTTGCTTGCCGTCGACCCCGAGTAGGTGTTGATCCTAATTAGGGTCTTCGGCCATAGCAGTACCCAACCCTTCAGTGAGGCAAGATTCAACGGGTCTTCGTCATCGGCACCATGCGGTTGATTAGGAGGAAACAAATCCTCATAGCCCGGTAACGCCCGATCCACTTCAACCCGGTAAACGTCATCCTCCATATCTCGTGTGTGCCACTTCTTATCCAGGGGCCGAAGGATGGACCCCCTCGCGACGTCTTTGAGTTCGCCGTTTACTCTCATCAGGAAGGTGCATGGCGTTGAGAGCGCCTGCGAGAACATGTGTATGGCGTTAGAGAGAGGGCAAGGATGACGAAACTAATATATTAACTTGATGTACACATGGGTTAATTACCGTGAGGGTGTTGAGCTCGGCTAATGTCGACGGGCCGGCACATGCGGCGGCGGGCGTGCAAGTGACGGAGGGGCTGCTACCCGGCATGGACGGTGAATCCCTAGCACCAGCGACATTGCCGGCGGCCGGAGGAGTCTCCATTATAACATTGTCATTGCCGGCGGACGGCGGCGCCATCGAGTTGCTGCCGTCGAAGCTAACCACTTGCATTTTCGGGGGGGGGCCTTGTTTGCCACCCTCATACCACGCGTGTAGAGCGTTGAAATCTGCTTGGACTGAAGCGGCGACTTCAGCTTTGACTTCAGGTACGAGCGTAGCTTTGAGTTGCGGTACCAAACCAGCTTGGACTTGGGCTAGGATTGACTCCCTCATTTCCTCCGCCTCCCGCTGCTTCCTCTCACTGCGCGCATTTTTATCGGCCGCAGACGACAAGCCATAGTGACCATGCTTGTAGCCTGTACCGGCGCCAGCCACACGGCCTCTATGCGGCCTTCTCGTCGGTGAATGCTCATTAACGATGTTTAGCGCCCGTACGAGAGGCTTGTCCCAGGCTACCCTGCCCGTCGACGCCTGGGAGGAGGAGCCTTCGTCACATTGAGAAAGTTTTTGTCTTTCTTCTTCCTGCGGAAGAAACGCGAACCATTTAGAAATGTTGCTACTATTATATGAACGATACTTGATCTAATTAAACCGGTAAATTGCTTACCAGTTTTTTCTCCAACGCCAGGACCTTCTTGTCGTTCGTGAACCAAATTATGTCGGTTACGACCTTCGGGTCCGTGACAAGTTCCCCGGTTAGTTTCTTCTTATGGTACCGGGACCTGATGAATCTTCTTTCAAGCGGGTCCTTGTACTTGAGCCAGGGGTTCTCAATGCCGGCATTTACATACGCCTCGTCCTCCTTCGCCCAATAGGGCTCCTTTCCCTCGTACCCACGGCTCCCAAGGTTGTGGTTGCCGATGTTAAGCTCCCGCATTTCCTTCCCCCACAACTTGCGATTCTTGGTTGCTTGTAGCTCTTCATTGGCCACAAAAGCATCAAAGTCCGCCTGGGAGACATGCGGAAAGGCGGAGTGGACCTCTTCGAAACCTTTGCCCTCAGCAATCAGCTTCCGCACCATGTACTTGTAGCTGCTGAGGTGTTTGGTGAACTTCAGGAGGGCTTGTGAGTTCACAATGTTATTGGTTTGATCAGTGGAGGCGTAGTCGCCTAGGAACTTGTATCGTGAGTGCAACCTCGCAATGAGCTGGGCTCGCAGAGGCGCTTTGCTCTCAGCTCGGAGGTCCGTCTCGTTGAGATTGACGACCTCTCGGAGGATACATGCCAGTTGGTTGCCGTACCCCTTGGCAACATCCTTAGGCTCCTTCGGCAATCCACTGGCGGGGTCCACCTCTTTGACTGTGTCTCTGCCGGTGCCGACCGTGTTTTGGCGCCTTGCCTTCCGCGGCCTCTTGGAACCACTTGTCCCGGTGCCACTACTCCCGGCGGCGCCGCTAGGATCATCGCCGCTTGTCTCGCCGCCACCCCCGGCGGCGCCGGTTGCCTCGTCGCCGCTTGGCGCGTAGGTACTACCCCCGGCGGCGTCGCTTGCCTCGTTGCCGCTTGGCTCGTCGCCACTACCCCCAGCGTCATCCTCCATCTCATGGTCCTCGTCGCCGCCAACACCAGCGGCCTCGGCATCCTCCTCCGTCCTAAAGAAGTGCCTATTGTAGTGCTCCTCTAATTGTTCTTCAGACGCCATGGTGGCTTGCACTAATAGAAGATGAAAAAGAGTTAGAATTCACGGAAAAATTCGGCATGACCTTTGCTAAAAATTGGTCATGCCGAGTGCTAGAATTGCCGGAACGGAAATGAATCGACATTCCGGCACTCAATAGCAACTCAATCCCTGTAACAGAATAGCACTTACAGTAATAGCAACCATCATTTTCATTTCACCATAACCATCACCATAAACCATCAGTAATAGCACTTACAGTAGCATTTCACCATAACCATCACTTAACCAGAGACAACATTTGCAACAGCACATGCATCATATATAACCAGAGACAACTATTTTCATTTTTATTTGCAACATTTGCAACCAGAAACAACATTTCCAACCAGAGACAAATATAACCAGAGACAAAATTTGCAACAGCACCATATATATTTGCAACAGCACATCATATATTTGCAAAAACACATCATATATTTGCTAAAAAAATTCAACCTGATTTCCTGATACATCTAGGAGTTTTCTCCAACCTCCCATCTCAAACTACATAACTCAAGTTATATAACCAGAGACAATAGTAGTAGCAACAATTTTTTTAAATGAACAATTCCCATCTCAAATTACATAACCAGAGAATGAATTTAAAAGAAAAAAGTCATACTGCCTACAAAGCTTGTACCCACTCAATTCCCATCTCAAACAAGCATAAGCATACTGCCTAGTGTCCAGAGAATGAATTGAACCAGAGAATGAATTTTCATTTTCATTTTCATTTAATGAAGAACTAACATACTGCCTAGTGTCTAGTTTTTATTTTCATCATAAACCATAGCATAAAAACCATAGCATACTACTATAGCTACTGCTAAATTAAATGAACCAGAGAACCATGTACATCATTTTCATTTTTTTTAAATGAACCATAGAATGAATTGAACCCTAAAGTGTTCATTTCATCATTTTTTAAATGAACCAGAGAGCATTATTGCTATATCAACCAGCCAACATCTATAGAATTTATAGATTTAAATGAACCAGAGAGCATTGTCATAGAAGGCACTACATTTATAGAATTTCAGACAGCCAACATCTTGCTATATCTTGGCTAGCCCACACACAAGCAATTCAATGTACAAATTCAATTGTAATTAACATCTGATTGGTTCCTAAGATTTAAAATGAACTGGCATACCCTGAGGCAGAGCACCAATTTGCAAGAACTAGCATCAATCATAGAACCAATTTTTATGAACTAAACCTACTATATGTTCCATTAACACCATCAGTAGCATTTTTTCCTCAGTCATTTGATTCTACTGCTTACAGAGATGCATCAAGGCAACCTAGCTATTGCATCAAGGAAACCAAGCAAAATCCTATGAACCCTAAACTAGTAGCTACTGCATCAACGCAACCTAGCATCTACCAAGAGCAGCAACCGTGGGAGTAGAGAGGGGATCGAAGAGGGAGGGGAAGAGGGAAGGGGAGAGGATGCTTACCGTGGCGGCGCACGGGGCAGGTGGTGGGGGCTGGTGGAGGGGACGGTGGAGGACGGTGGCGCCGACGTCCCCGGCTGCTACGCGCGCTCCTCTCGGCGGCTGCTCCTCTCGGCGCTGGTGGCGCGCGGCGGCGTTCTCCTCCTCTCGCCGTGACGCCCTTCTCCTCCTCCCGGCGGCGTTCTCCTCCTCTCGGCGCGGCGGGCGGGTGCAGGTGCGCGGTAGCTAGGGTTGGTTTGGGAATGGGGGAAGAAGGAGAAAGAGTCGCGTGTGCGGTTAAGTCCCAGTATATGGGGATCATTATTGCCGGCGCACCTCTTGTTTGGTTCGCCGGGGACAATTGTACCCCGGCGATCCAAATAGGTGGTGCGCCGGCAATAAGATGCGTCCGACTATACTGGGACTTGTCCCACCCTGGCTGGCCATTTACTTTTCTTTTTTTATTTTCTTTTTCTTCATTTCTTTATTTGTTTTCACTTTCTTTTATGTTTCTTTTCTTTTCCCCCAAATCCTATACAAAAATGAGTTATGCATTACAAAAAATATGAGTTATGCATTAAAAAAATATGAGTTATGCATTGCAAAAAATATTAGTTATACATGTTGACCAACACAATATTAATTAGTCATACATAAAATATTGGCCATGACCATATGAGTAGTTATGAATTACACAACATATGAGTTATAGATTGCAAATAAAGTTTTACATCATCAATTGAGAAGAGTGTTTCACTTTCTTCTTGCTTTTCTTGCTCGTCGTTGAATAATTTAGCCCCGTGTCGTGACTTCTTCTTTTGAAGGGTCGACCTGACCTCGGTAGCGTGGTCCTGCTTCTTCTTGTGGTGTATGTTGTGTCTTCGTCCTCGGATTCTTCCATCATTGGGTCTCCGACTTGTCCTTCGAAGTCTTCCTCGTTGGCGACTCCATCCATTCCGACGATGGTCCTCTTGCCTCTCCTCACGATAACACGGCTAGGCCTGGATGGGTCGGTTATGAAGAAGCATTGGTGCACGTGTTCTGCCAGTACCCATGGCTCATTCTGCGCGGTGGCGTTCGTGGACTTTGATTTGTTGGCTTCGGGTAGAAACATGGTGGTGAAATACCGGTCTTCTTTTGTGACGTTCTTAGCCCATCTGATACGGAACATCGGCACTTTCTCCCCAGCGTAGCTAAGCTCCCAGATTTCCTCGATTCTTCCGTAGTATCTAGTCTTTACGTCACCCGTCCAGGAATCCATCGTTACCCCTGAGTTCTGGTAAGCACTGTTCTTGTCTTTTTCTTCCGTGTAGAATGTGTACCCGTTGATATCGTACGCTTGGTAAGTCATGAGGTTGGGCGCGGGGCCATGTGACAAGGCCAATACTAGTTTATCCTTGTCAGAATCCATTGGTGGGGGATTAGCATCAATGTGGTCTTTGAACCAGCGCGCGAAAGAGGAGTTGTGCTCTCTGTATATTTCTGCTTCCGTCATCATCGGCTTGCCACTGTTCTCTATCATGGTTTTGTGCTCTTTCAACCAAGGATCGATCAAGTCAATGTGTTGTAGCGCTACTAAGTTGGCCCTGTCAAAGTCGGAAGTCCGACCAGACATGTGCACGTGCAGTTCCTTCCTTCCATTTTTGTGGCCTACTCCCTCGAACCTGCGGAGGTGCTTGTTTTGAGGCAAACCAACAGGGTCCTCGATGTCTAGATAATTCGTGCAGAAAGAGATGCACTCTTCGGTGAGCCAGCCCTGTACGATGCTTCCATCCGGATGTGACCTGTTACGAACGTATCCTTTAATGACCCCATTCATTCTTTCAAACGGCATCATGTTGTGTAAGAATGCCGGCCCTAGACTGACGATATCATCCATGATATGGACCAACAGATGGACCATCACGTCAAAGAATGCAGGCGGGAAGTACATCTCAAGCTCACATAGGATCACCACGATCTCTTCCTGGAGCCTTGCGAGTTTCTTCACGCTTATCGACTTCCGAGTTATGACGTCGAAGAAGTTACAGAGCCCAGTCAGCGTTGCACGGACATGGTCATCCATTATACCTCGGATTGCAACCGGAAGAATCTGCGTCATCATCACGTGACAGTCATGAGACTTCATGCCGCTGAAGTTTCGTTTCTTGGGGTCCATGTATCTGCTTATTAGCCCGGAGTAACCGAAGGGCACTCTGACTCCTAGAAGGCAATTGAAAAATTGATCGACCTCGGCCGGACTAAAAGTGAAGCAGGAGGGGGGACAGTAATAGTCTGGCTGCTTAATCCTTTTGCGCTTCTGACCGCCGTCCGCCTCCTCCTCCGACTGTCCCTCTTGGGCCGCCGGGATCTGAAGCTCTTCCCTGATGCCCAAAACTTTCAGGTCGTGTCTTGCTTTCGGCCCATCTTTGGTCCGGTCCGGCATGTTGAGAAGAGTGCCAAGCAAGCTCTCGCACACGTTCTTTGTAATATGCATGACATCAAGGCAGTGAGGTGTATCGAGAATTTTCCAGTACGGCAAGTCCCAAAACACGGACCTCCTTTTCCATACACCAATGAGCGGCGTCGCCGTTGCCTTTTTCTTCTTCTTCTCTCCAGGCTTTTGACGTATCTTTCCCGGCGGAGGGCACTCCTTCCAACCTTTCAGTAATGTATCGATCTCTTCGCCGCTCTTCTTCCGTGGAGGTCCTCGGGGTTCATTTGTACCATCGAACAGATCTCCACGCTTTCTCCACGGGTCAGTCTTCTGTAGCCACCTTCGATGCCCCATGTAAACTGTTTTCGAAGAGCCGGGATCCTTACCAAGCTGCAAAAACATCGTCTCTTCCATGCACCTGACACATGCCTTGTGTCCATGGCACACCTGGCACGAAATGTAACCGTATCCGAGGTAGTCCTGCACCGTCGTGATCAACGCGGCTCTCAAAGGGAAATATTCTTCCGCGACGGCGTCCCATGTATCTACCCCTTCCTCCGCCCACAACGTTTCAAGCTCCTCCTTTAATAGTTCGAGATACATGTTGATATCGTTTCCTGGCTGTGTCGGCCCTTGAATTAGCATACTCATCTGTATGTACTTCCTCTTCATGCACAGCCAGGGCGGGAGGTTGTAGATCCATACAAACACGGGCCATGTGCTATGTGTGCTGCTCTGGTTTCCGAACGGATTGAATCCGTCCGTGCTCGCACCCAACCTGATGTTTCTGGGTTCTGCCCCAAAACTTCCGAATTCATTGTCTAATGCTTTCCACTGGCTTGCATCCGAAGGGTGTGTCAGCACTGGGTGCTCAATCCGATCTTCATCATTCAACACTGCCTCCTTTCTTTCAGCGTGCCAGCGCATGAGCTTTGCTTCCTTGCGGTCCGCGTAGAACCGTTGCAGCCGGGGGGCGAGCGGGAAGTACCACACAACTTTCCGAGGAGCTTTCTTCTTCCCTTTCTTGTACCGTTCAGCGTCACACACAGGACATTTGGTCTTGTCCACGTGCTCCTTGCGATACATGATACAGTCGTTGATGCAGGCGTGATACTTTTCGTGGGGTAAGTCGAGAGGGCACGTGATTCTCTTGGCCTCGGCTAGACTACCAGGACACGTGTTCCCGGCAGGAAGGAGATCTTTCACGTATTCCAGGATGTCGTCGACGCTTGTGTCCGTCCATCCGTGTTTCACCTTCATCTGCAGCACATCGAGAGCTACTCTCAAGCGAGACTCCCCCAACCCGCGACCTGAGTCGTACAACGGAGTATTCGAGTCTATCTCCAGTTGCTCAAGCTTTGATTTCCGCTTGGCGCCTTTCGTCTTTTCGAGAAGCAGATCTTGAAGATGAGGGTCCCGCACGACTGAAGCTAGCGGCACCTCTTCGTCGTCGTCAAGGTTATTGTCATCGTCAAGGTTATTATCGTCGTCAAGGTTATCGTCTTCTGCGACAAACTCTTCATCGTCATCAATGTCATGATGCCCTCCTTCTTGCCGGCCATTATTACCACCTGCTGCCGTCGCCCCATTGACCTCCGCGCCATCATCGCTCATCCATTGAGTGTGTCCATGCATGAAACCATTAGTGAGCAGGTGCCCCTGCAATTTTCCTGAATACGGGTCAAACCATTTCCCTCGTTTGCATCTCCGGCACGGACACAATACCTCCGTGCGTTTATTTTCATACATGTCGATGATCGCGTGTTTCAGATATCTCATCACGATGCTTTCACTCATCTCGATAACCATTATCGCCTGCATGGTAAGATTACATAATTGATTAGAACCATGCATCCGTCGGTAGTTTTCACGGAAAATTTCGGCATGACCTTCCTACACGGTAGGACATAGGAGCGCCAGAAATGTGCCGAAACGGAAACTTGAAGAATCAACATTTCGGCGCAACGTTGGCAACTCATTTTCAACGCCAACACACACACAAGCACAAGCACAACATATATATATATATATATGCCACACACGAGAGCTTTGCTTCAAATGTCCAACATACGTCGATTTCATTCCTCAATTTGTTCATTAATCACCTATTTGTTTGATATATTCGTCAACGAGATAACACCTCCTATGGCTCTATCTACCTAATAACTCCTTCACAGAGTTACATGTATGTATTCTCAGTGGTTTAGCATGAATTGGCATATAGTAAAGTCTTGTTTTTAGTCTTCCTGCTTCTTACATTAGTATCAATTTTCACATGCAGACTGTACCTTGTGAACTTCGTCCAATGATTAACCAGATGTGTCCGCATGAAGGGTCTTTCACTATGCATGGCAATGGCAAATTTATGAACACCTACACGGTCTATGAGGTGTATGTCTACAAGACGCAGGCCATCACATATTTGTATGGACATGATTGGAGAAAGTTTGCTTTTGACTACGGTCTGAAGAAGGGCGACGAGCTGAGGATCAGAAACTCAAACGGGCAGATATACGTAACTGCTTACAGAGTTGGAGACACTTCCAAATATATAATATGTAACTTTTTTGTACTCATATCCTTTGATTACTGCATTCTGAGCAGTTGTTCTAAATCATTCCCTCTGTTCTAGCTTGCTGGGTTTAACATGATCAAAGCTGCAGATCCCCTGATGGAACAGGAGCGGATGTCACAAAGGGCACCTACACCAGCACCGGCATCGGCTTCCCACTCTCCTGCATCTGTTTACTGCATCTACCCAGCAGGCCCCTACATCAGCATTGGTTCCTGTAGAGGCCCCATATACTACACCTGCCCAGCAGGCTCCTGTATCAGCACTGGTTCCTCTAGCTGCACCGTTGCACTGCCCAACAGTCTCCTGCAGCACCGGTTCCTCTAGAGCCACCGTTTATTGCACCTGCCCAGCAGTCTCCTGCATCAGCACCAGCTCGTGCACCAGCCAGGCTCCGCACCTGCCCAGCCAGATCCCCGAGGTCTCAGCTCATTGCTGTGGCCACCCGTGTGGTGACTAGGACGCATCTGAAGGCTATGTTCGTGAGTATATGACAGCATAACTGCTCTTATCTTGATGTCTTCTCTGCTCAAAGTCTCACATGGTTCAGTGCATTGGTGCCATTGACTAATTTTTGGTGGTATCTCTTGCGTTGAATCAGAAATTGCCTAAAAGTATCTCCAAAGATCTCAATGCTGGCCGAAGGGGCAAGATATCCCTCGTCATGGAGAGTGAAGGTCTCACCGTGGAGGGACGATACTCTGTCAGTCCCACAGATGGCCGCTTGGCTGTTACTTCCAGGTGGAAAAAGTTCATTGACGGTGCCAAACTTCGCATTGGATCAAAGTTGAAGGTCAAGATCTTTTGATGCCGCTGTGACATGCTGGTCATAAAGTTCGCGGTTGTCTAGTTCTGTTGTCCCATGAGCCCTTAGCAAATGCATTTGTAGTTATACTTATATAAGGTTATCTTATCTGAACTGCTAATTAATTGTATGGGTGGTAAAACTCTGGCAAGCTTTTGCTCTTGATGAGGACATCCCATCTATTGATACAACCGCTGTACCTACAGCCACACAAACACAAGGACCAATCACTCGAGCTCGTGCCAAACAACTTAACTATCAAGTACTTTCGTTTCTTGGAACTATTTCTCACATACATGAGAATATGATGCTGCCTAAATCAGATATGTTTGTTACTCTTAGGAATGATGGACCTAGCATGGATGAGGAGGACAAGCATTGGAGCATGATCACACATGGAGGAGATGGCAGCAAGCGTTTGAGGATTGAAGAGGACGCCGCAAGTGGAGATTTCAGAACTTTGAAGCCACCATAAGAAGAGATGAAGACATGGACGAAATATAGAGTTCTCCACTTCATAATTTCGTCCATAGCATAATATGGTGATGCGTCACCTTTAGTTTTGGGCCAGGCCCATGTAATTTTCGCAGGAATTAAGTCAGCCACTTTTTAGAGTCCATATTGAAGGGGGAAAGGCCTTCTAGGGTTTGGTTCGGCCACCATATGCATGGCTGGCCGAAACCCCACCTTTTCCTCCTTTAAATACCCCCATAGCCGTCACATTTAGACTCGGATTTTGATTAGATTAAAAGTTAGCCATTGCTGCAACTCTAGTGTACTTCTTTTGAGGCAAACGCCCAGAACAAGACCGACTATTCGGAATCCCACCTTTTCAATAAAGCTTTCATCTATATCCGCAATAATTCTGATTGCATTATTAGTTCTTACTTGTTCTCGATTTCAGGTAGGAATTAAGACCCTCGCTGGTCAGGCTGATCGTGCATCCGCAAGATCAGTAACTCCCGGAGATTGTCCTAGCGATTGCATTGGCGCACGAGCTTTGCACATGTAGTCGGATCGTCAAGCACGAACTCCACCAACAAATCGACGTTATCACACTCTCATCGAAAGATCGGACACCTTCGCCCTATCAAGTGGTATCAGATTTCAGGTTGCTCGGTGAGATTTTACTTTTCCTAGTGTAGATTGCATCTGCCATCATACCCATAAACCACGAAAAAGCCAAAAATACTGTTAGGGTTTTTAGATCATCGTCCCATAAACCCCTGCCACGCCTTGCATTGTCTTTTCAGTTTTGCATAGTTGAATTTGTGTCTGCATCTTCGTGTCGAGTTGCTGGTCTTAGCGTCTAGTTCCTTTAGAGTTTCGAGTTCTGGTCATAGTAGTTACGCCGCCGCCGCCGCTCGCACCATACGCAGATCACCACCATATACATCCACCATATACTTCCGCCATCGCCATATACACATATACACCGCCATATACTTCCGCCACTGCCATATACACCTACCATATACCCCCACGGATTTGTGCTGTTTCTCTGCCGCGACAGAGTCCGTCTAGACTACGGTTTTCCTGAATTGTTGCCTTCTAATTTCATCCGTGCTGAAGAAAAGAATTCCGCGAGATAAGTTTCGGTCGCCGGTCAAGAGTTGCGAAGGAGAGCAAAGCACAAAAAAAAAGTCCGAATTGGGCAGTTTTGGACAGCAAACTTTGACCGAGCATAACTTTTGCATACGAACTCCGTTTTCGACGTGCGACCACTCAAAATCACCGGGAGAAAAAGTTCTATCCAGCCAGAACAGTTTCACAGTTGTGCGCTTTTCCGAGCTCTCAGAATTGCCAAAAAACGTCGGGAAGGTTGAGATTTTTGACCTTTAAGTTTACTATCCGGAAATTCCTGTGTTCTTCACTTATATCTTGCTTTTGAGCTATTCCTTTGTGCTTGTTGGAGCCAACCGCCACCATATATAACTTCATCGCTGCTCGTTGCTTGTGTGCCGCGCCGTGACCTCGTTTGTGTTCTAGGCTCGCGTCTCTAGTACGGTCTAGCCTAGGACCAGCACAGTACCGTTGTTGAGCATACTTTCAATATTGCATCGCTGTTTTGACAATTGCTGTTTTTGCTACCATATTAGCCTTCCTACAGCTCCTCATATTGTCTCCACGTGCTTGGTGTCGACCCCTGGTAATCGCTTTGGCAATCCTTGGAGACGCTGATTCCTGCTGGTTGCCACATCGCCTTCCTACTGTTTGGTAAGAACTTGTAAGAGCTTTGTATTTTGCTTGACGGATTACGCGTGAACCACCATATTCCGTAGTTTGTAGGCATATACATTGTTGCTTGTTGCATACTAACCATGACAGGCACAGAGTCGGCGAACGTTGACCCGGATAAGATGACGAATGTAGAGATGCATGCTCACTTCACCCATCTTTTGGGTGGGCATGCAACCGACGTGGATGGGCGCCTTGGTGATGTTGATGCCAAACTCACCGACGCGCTGGACAAGATCGATGGCCTCGAGGCAGCCTTCAACTCCAAGCTCGACGCCAAGTTCCAGGAGTTGTTGACTCGGTTACCGCAGCCTCGCGACAACGTGCAACGCCGCGCACGCCGCGTTCCTCGTGCGGACGTTCCTGCGGGTACCGCTCCTGCTGCAGCAGCCGCACCTGACGCGCCTTCTGATGAAGGATACGAGGATTATGGAGGGGACGAGGACGAGCAGGTCGATGAGAACGTGCTGGATGGCGAAGTCGAACAACCTGCACCTGGTTGTCCGCGGCAGCTGAACCGCCACGCTCGCCCACCTCCATGGCCGGTACGTGATGATGATCATGTTGCTAAACTAAAATTGAATATTCCGCCATTTGAGGGTAGATATAATCCTGATGCATATCTTACATGGGAATTGGAAGTAGAGCAACGCTTTGCATGTTTACGCTATCCTGATCATTTGCGTGTTAGTGCTGCTACTTGTGAGTTCACAGATTTTGCATCTATTTGGTGGTCTGAGCATTGTAGAGTACATCATGCTAATATTCCTACTACCTGGGTTGGTTTAAAACTTGCTATGCGTACTCGTTTTGTTCATCCACATTATCAGCATGATTTGCTTAAAAAATTGTCTCTCTTAGAACAAGGGAAAAATTCGGTAGAAGACTATTATTAAGAATTGCAAACTGGCATGATTCGTTGTGGTATTGTAGAGGATAATGAGGCTATGCTTGCATGTTTCTTTGGTGGTTTAAATAAAGAGATTCAGCATATCTTAGATTACAAGGAGTACAACACTACTACTCACTTGTTTCATCTTGCTTGCAAAGCTGAACGTGAAGTGCAGGATCGTCAACCACCATGGAGAAGAGCTAATATTTCTGCAGGTCGTACATCGTCGTGGACTCCACGACAATCAGCGCCACCATCTCGTGGGGCTGCATCAGCACCTTCTACCTCCAAGTACACCGCGCCTGCATCACGAGCACCACCTGCTGCTACTCCACCACCATCCGCTGGTCCTCCTCGGAGTTCCTCTTCCATGGCCTCCACGGGGAAGACGCGCGACATTCAATGTCGCAAATGCTTGGGATTTGGACACATAGAAAGAGAATGCAGAACCAAGTGTGTGATGTTGGTGCGTGAAGATGGAGAATATGATTCTGTAAGTGACTTTGATGAAGATACATTGGCCCTTATTGCTGCACGCGATGGTGCCAATTCTGATTCTGAGAGAGAGATGGAGGTAATGGAAGCTGACACTGCTGATCAGTACAGGAGCTTAGTTGCACAGCGTGTGTTGAGCGTGCAATTGAGCAAATCTGAGCATGATCAACGCCACAATCTGTTCCAAACAAGAGGCGTTGTAAAAGAGCGAGCTATTCAGATCATCATTGATGGAGGGAGTTGTAATAATCTGGCTAGCGTTGACATGGTGGAGAAGCTTTCTCTACCCACACGACAGCGCACACATCCATATTACATTCAATGGTTTGAGAGCTCTCGGAAGCTCAAGGTAACAAGAACTACACGTGTGTATTTTACTATTGGTACATATTCTGATTTTGTTGATTGTGATGTTGTACCTATGCAAGCTTGTTCTTTGTTACTTGGTAGACCTTGGCAATTTGATAGAGAATCTGTTCATCATGGTAGAACTAATCAGTATTCTCTTATGCATGATGGAAAGAAAATTGGTCTCAAACCTATGACTCCTGAACAAATATTAAAAGATGATCTTGCTAGAGCTAGTAGAGTAAAAAACGAGGAGAAAACTAAGAGTGAAAATCAGATTGTTGCTGCAGATTTTGTGCCACATAAGACTAATACTAAATCTGATTCAAACCATGCTACTGAAATTCGTTTGAAAAATCCTTGTTTGCTTGCTAGCAAATCTGATATTGCTGAACTTGATGTGAACACTACTCAATGATATGCTATTATTTGCAAAGAAGTTCTGTTTTCATTTGAGGATATACCTCCTTCTTTGCCACCTGCGGTTGCTAACCTTTTGCAGGAATTCATTGATGTGTTCCCACAAGATGTTCCACCTGGACTACCACCTATCCGTGGGATAGAACACCAGATTGACTTGATTCCAGGTGCTTCGCTGCCCAACCGTGCGCCATATCGTACCAATCCTGAAGAGACCAAAGAGATTCAGCGACAAATTCAGGTTCTACAAGATAAAGGTTACATTCGTGAATCTCTTAGTCCATGTGTTGTTCCTATTATCTTGGTACCTAAGAAAGATGGTTCTTCACGCATGTGTACTGATTGTAGAGCTATTAATAATATTACCATTCGATACCGTCATCCTATACCTCGTTTAGATGATATGCTTGATGAATTGAGTGGTTCTATTATGTTCTCTAAAGTTGATTTGCGTAGTGGTTACCACCAGATTCGTATGCAATTAGGAGATGAATGGAAAACAGCGTTTAAAACTAAGTTCGGTTTATATGAGTGGTTAGTAATGCCGTTTGGTTTAACTAATGCACCTAGTACTTTCATGAGACTGGTGAACGAAGTTTTACGTGCTTTTATTGGACGCTTTGTGGTGGTATACTTTGATGATATTCTGATTTATAGCAAATCTTTGGAGGATCATTTGGACCATTTACGTGTTGTTTTCAATACTTACGTGATGCACGTTTGTATGGTAATCTTGAGAAGTGCACCTTTTGCACCAATCGAGTTGCGTTTCTTGGCTATGTTGTTACTGCGCAGGGAATTGAAGTTGATCCAGCCAAGATTGAGGCAATTGAGAGTTGGCCGCAGCCCAAGACGGTCACACAAGTGAGGAGTTTTCTTGGCCTCGCTGGTTTCTATAGGCGCTTTGTGAAAGATTTTGGATCCATTGCTGCGCCGCTGAATGAGCTTACAAAGAAGGATGTGCCCTTTGTGTGGGGCGATGCACAACAAGAAGCCTTCATGATATTGAAAGATAAGTTAACACATGCTCCATTACTCCAACTTCCTGATTTCAATAAGACTTTTGAGCTTGAATGTGATGCTAGTGGAATTGGTTTGGGAGGTGTGTTATTACAAGAGGGAAAACCTGTTGCATACTTTAGTGAGAAATTAAGTGGGCCTAGTCTAAACTATTCTACTTATGATAAAGAATTATATGCGCTGGTTCGGACATTAGAAACTTGGCAACATTATTTATGGCCTAAAGAATTTGTTATACATTCTGATCATGAATCTTCGAAGCATATTCGTAGTCAAGCTAAGTTGAATCGTCGCCATGCAAAGTGGGTTGAATTTATTGAGTCTTTTCCTTATGTTATCAAACACAAAAATGGTAAAGATAATGTTATTGCTGATGCTTTGTCGCGCCGTTATACTATGCTATCTCAACTTGACTTCAAGATTTTTGGATTGGAAACTATAAAGGAACAATACTTGCATGATGCTGATTTTAAAGATGTGTTGCTGAATTGTAAAGATGGTAGAACATGGAACAAATTCGTCCTCAATGATGGATTTGTGTTCCGTGCTAACAAGCTATGCATCCCAGATAGTTCCGTTCGTCTTTTGTTGTTGCAGGAGGCGCATGGAGGAGGATTGATGGGACACTTTGGTGTGAAGAAGACGGAGGATGTACTTGCTGCACACTTCTTTTGGCCACGTATGCGTCGAGATGTTGAGAGATTTGTGGCATGCTGCACTACATGTCAAAAAGCTAAGTCTCGACTTAATCCACATGGTTTATATATGCCTCTTCCTGTTCCTAGTGTACCTTGGGAGGATATTTCTATGGATTTCGTTTTGGGTTTGCCTCGTACACAGAAGGGGAGGGATAGTATCTTTGTTGTTGTGGATCGATTTTCTAAGATGGCACACTTTATTCCATGTCACAAAACTGATGATGCTACACATGTTGCTGATTTGTTCTTTCGCGAAATTGTTCGTTTACATGGTGTGCCAAATACAATTGTTTCTGATCGTGATACTAAGTTTCTTAGCCACTTTTGGAGATGTTTATGGGCTAAGTTGGGGACTAAACTGTTGTTTAGTACTACATGTCATCCCCAAACTGATGGACAAACTGAAGTAGTAAATAGAACATTGTCTACTATGCTGCGGGCTGTTTTGAAAAAGAACTTAAAATTGTGGGAAGAATGTTTACCTCATATTGAATTTGCTTACAATCGTTCGCTGCATTCTACCACTAAGATGTGCCCTTTTGAGATTGTGTATGGTTTTGTACCACGTGCACCTATTGATTTGTTGCCTTTACCATCTTCGGTGCAAAATAATTTGGATGCTACAGACCGTGCTGAATTGATACTAAAATTGCATGAGACTACTAAAGACAACATAGAACGCATGAATGCTAAATATAAAATTGCTGGGGATAGAGGAAGAAAGCATGTTGTGTTTGATGTTGGTGATCTTGTTTGGTTGCATTTGCGCAAAGATCGTTTTCCTGAATTGCGCAAGTCTAAACTAATGCCACGTGCTGCTGGTCCTTTTAAGGTGTTAGAGAAAATAAATGATAATGCATATAAACTTGAGCTTCCTGCAGAATTGGGTCCGGTTAGTCCTACATTTAACATTGCAGATTTGAAGCCTTACTTTGGTGAAGAGGAGTGATAAGGGGTTGCCCGATCTTCTCAGTAAGCGACGGGTGGTGATGAAACGGATGGTGTATGCAGCGGAGGGAATCGATGCTATGGTGTAGATAACTTGTATGACGCCGACGAAGTCTCTCGATTGATTCCTGTAGCCAATGCAACAGATCTCAACCCTGCAAGATATTCGCAACTCCACACACTTGCGCACGTAGCCGCCGACCACGAAGCTGTAAATTGCAATCTTCTAATCCCCAATAGAACAGTAGAACACACACAAACTTTCAGTAGCATAAAACTCCAGATCGATGCGAATTGGAGAGTGGTATTCAATAGTTTTGCATAGCAAACAACTAAGAACTAGGGTTTATCTTAAACGTGGTCTAAAGCAACTTGGGGGGCGTCCTAGGGACTTATATAGGCGTCCAGGACGACCTCAGGTCCAAAAAGTACGAAAATAAGCGACCCAGAATAGATCTGGTCGAGAGACTCGGACTCGGACGGGGCCCGGTCGACCTGGGACGGCCGACCGGTCTAGACCGGTGCGGGACCGGGTTCTGACCGGACGAAGCGTCAATGCTCCCTGGATGGTTGCCCGGTTGGCACAAGCGCAGAATCTGGTTCTGACCGGGGCGATCCGGCGTGGAGGCCGGTCGACCGGCCTGACCGGGTGGGGCCACCCGGTCGGGCACCGGCCGAAGAGAACTCCTCCTCTCGCGCATGCCTCCCGCTCCTCCCTCGCGCGTCCATGGGATGTCTTCACGTCCAGCTCCATGTCCAGCTTCACGTCCAGCTTCACGTCCAGCTGCTCCTCTCCTTCTCGTGCGATGCTTGGTTCCTCCTCATACCTGATCATACATAAGTAATACGACTTAGGCAATATAAAGTTCTCATCGATCAAAGTATCGTTTAGGAACAAGTTCACTTGTTGTTTAAGAAGCTTCGCACGAGCTCGCGTCATTGGTCCAATCCTAACTTCATTGGACTTGAGCTTCACAGCTTCATCTTCATCTTGCAATGACGGAGGTAGTAGTGAGGTAGGGATGTCCTCATCATCTCCCCCCTTCAAAAGGCGTCGACCTCGACGCTCCAAGGTCTTCTCCGTCATATGGTGTCAAATCAGCAACATTGAAAGAATTACTGACACCAAACTCATCATCTGGAAGATCTATTGAGTATGCATTATCATTGATCTTGGCAAGCACTTTGTAAGGACCAGCACCACGAGGAAGCAACTTGGACTTCCGCAGCTTCGGGAACCTATCCTTGCGAAAATGTACCCAGACCAAATCACCAGGCTTGAACAACATCTCCTTGCGCTTCTTGTTCTTCCTTGCAGCATTGCTCTTGCCTTTCTTCTCGATCAACTCTTTAGTCTTCACATGAATTTTCTTCACAAAATCTGCCCTCTTGGATGCCTCCATATTAACTCGCTCATGTACGGGCAAAGGCAACAAGTCAAGTGGAGTAATGGGTTTGAAACCATACACCACCTCAAAAGGACACAGCTCTGTGGTAGAGTGTACCGCCCTGTTGTAAGCAAACTCCACATGCGGCAAACACTCTTCCCACTCCTTTAGGTTCTTCTTGATCATGGATCTCAACAGTTGTGACAAGGTTCTATTCACCACTTCAGTTTGACCATCAGTTTGGGGATGACAAGTAGTGCTGAACAGCAGCTTCGTCCCCAGCTTTCTCCAAAGCGTCTTCCAGAAGTAGCTCATAAACTTGACGTCACGATCAGAAACAATAGTCTTCGGAACTCCATGTAGACGTACAATCTCCCTGAAAAACAGGTTAGCAATATGCGACGCATCGTCGCTCTTGTGGCAGGCAATAAAATGTGACATCTTAGAGAATCTATCCACTACCACAAATATAGAATCATGGCCTCTTTTGGTACGCGGCAAACCCAACACAAAATCCATACTAATATCCTCCCAAGGTGTAGTAGGTGCCGGTAACGGAGTATACAAACCGTGAGGCTTCAGCTTGGACTTGGACTTGTTGCAAGTAATGCATCTCTTCACATACCTGTCCACGTCCCGCCTCATCTTTGGCCAATAAAAGTGGTCAGCTAGCATGAGTAGCGTCTTCTCACGCCCAAAGTGCCCCATCAAACCTCCAGCATGTGATTCCTGCAATAAGAGCAAACGCACAGACGATTCTGGAACACATGATTTGTTAGCTCTAAACAAGAACCCATCATGTATGTGATATTTTTCCCATGCTTTACCAATAACACACAAGCGATATGGTTCAGCAAAATCATGATCAGTGGCATACAAATCACATAGTATCTCTAATCCAGGAATTTTAACATCAAGTTGAGTTAATAGCATATTCTTCCTAGATAAAGCATCAGCAACAATATTATATTTTCCCTTCTTATGTTTAATAATGCATGGAAAAGACTCAATGAACTCAACCCACTTAGCTAGACGCTTATGCAAAGTAGATTGGGCTTTCAGATATTTCAAGGCTTCATGATCATAATGTATGATAAATTCTTTTGGCCACAAGTAATGTTGCCAAACCTCAAGAACTCTAATTAAAGCATACAATTCTTTATCATATATAGGATAGTTCAACTTAGCACCAGAAAGTTTCTCAGAAAAATATGCAATTGGGCGACCCTCTTGCATCAACACACCACCAATTCCAATACCACTAGCATCACATTCAATCTCAAATTGCTTATTTAAATCAGGAAGTGCAAGCAACGGTGCAGAAGTTAACAATCGTTTCAGTTCATCAAATGCATGATCTTGGGCTGCGCCCCACTCAAAGACAACACCCTTTTTAGTCAAATCATTCAAAGGTGCAGCAATAGTACTAAAGTTGGGCACAAATCTTCTATAAAACCCAGCTAGACCATGAAAACTTCTTACTTGACTCACATTCATGGGAGTAGGCCAATTTTGAATAGCTTCAATTTTAGACTCATCTACTTCTACTCCATGCTTAGAGACAACATAACCCAGAAATATGACCTTATCTTTGCAAAATGTGCACTTCTCAAGATTACCATAGAGTTGATTATCACGCAACACTTGCAAAACATGTCTAATATGTATAGTATGATCAGATTCATTGCGGCTGTAGATTAATATGTCATCAAAGTACACAACCACAAATTTGCCAATAAAATCACGCAAAACATGGTTCATCAGTCTCATGAAAGTGCTAGGTGCATTAGTTAGACCAAAAGGCATTACTAACCACTCATATAAACCAAATTTTGTTTTAAAGGCTGTTTTCCACTCATCCCCTTCTTTCATCCTAATTTGATGATAACCACTACGCAAATCAATTTTAGAGAAAACAACAGCACCACTCAATTCATCTAGCATATCCTCTAAACGGGGAATAGGATGACGATATCGAATAGTAATGTTGTTTATCGCTCTACAATCTACGCACATACGCCATGTACCATCTTTCGTAGGAACTAGAATAACAGGAACATCACAAGGACTAAGGCTTATGCGGATATAACCTTTGTCGAGTAGCGCTTGTACTTGTTTCTGTATCTCCTTCGTCTCTTCGGGATTTGTTCTATATGGCGCCCTATTGGGCAGCGAGGCGCCGGGGATCAAGTCAATTTGATGCTCAATACCACGCAATGGTGGTAGTCCTGCGGGCACCTCCTCCAGAAACACGTCGCTGAATTCCTGCAACACATTAGAAACACCAAGAGAAATAGGGGTCATGTCGTTAGAAACCAAAACCTCGCCCTTGTACATGAGCACAAGAGGCATGGCTGTAGGATCCTCACTAAATTCTCTCATGTCCTCTTTGGTGGCTAAAAGCACTAAAGAATTCACTCTCTCACTTTTCGTTATATCACTCACGGCATTACAATTCTCTCGCCTATCTAGAGGTGCATCTTCCAAGTTTACTTCAATCTTCTGACGAGACTCATTGACAATTTGTTGTGGTGACATCCGCTGTAAGTTGATTTTCTTGCCCTTGAACTCCAAGTGATAGGTATTGGCGCGGCCATTGTGTTGCACAGAACGGTCATATAGCCATGGCCGGCCCAACAATAAGTGACACACCGTCATAGGAACCACATCAAAGTCAATGGAATCCTTATATGGTCCAATCTCAAAATCAACACACACCATGTGGCTCACCTTCATCTCACCATTATTGCTCAACCACTGAATATAATATGGATGCGGGTGCGGTAGATACTTCAGTTTCAGCTTGGCACATAACTCTTTGCTTGCTAAATTACGACAACTTCCGCCATCAATAATTACCTTGCAAGCTTTATCAGGACCAACAAGTGCCTTTGTTTGGAACAAATTACAGCGCTGTGTAGATGCACTAGGCTGCACATTGAGAACACGCTGTGACACAACTATAGTTTGAGCTTCAGAAGGATAAGCATCAAAACTATCGCTGTCATAATCATCATCTTCCGGAGCATCCGGATCAGCATCGTCTCCAGTTTCATATTCATTGTCCTCATTAATGATCATAACTTTGCGGTTAGGACAATCCTTCTTGAAGTGACGCTTGCCACCACATGTATGAAAAACCATATCACGGTTGCGCGTTGTAGACATACTAGAACCAGTTCCACTTGCTGCAGGGACGGGCCTTTTTGTGTTGGACACATTGGACACCGGCTTGCTAGACGAAGAAGGAACATCCGTAGGACGCGTAGATGGCGCCGTGGAGGGTGGCGGCCTAGGCGTGTAGCGCCCTGCGCCTGTAGCACGGCCCCTCTGTTGCGCTTCTTCAGCCAACTGTGACTCAGCTTCTCTTGCATGATGTAGTAGCTCATTCATTGTAGTATAGCTGTGATGACGCACAATGCCTTTGATATTAAACTTGAGCCCATTGAGGAAACGTTGTAGTGTCATCTCCAAAGACTCACGGACACGGGCACGCTGCATAAGCATCTCCATCTCCATATAATAAGCATCAACTGTCATAACACCTTGCTTCAATTGGGTCAACTTGTCAAATACTGAACACAAGTAATTGGTAGGAACAAAACGAGCTCTCATTGCCGCCTTCATAGTATGCCATGTGATAATAGGCAGCTCACCATCTTCTTCTCGAGCACGAACAAGTCCATCCCACCAACGCAATGCATAGCCATCAAATTCAGAGGAAGCAAGCTTGATCTTCCTATCTTCAGTATAGTCATGTAATCTCCATAATCTCTCAATTTTCAGCTCCCATGTAAGATATTCTTCAACATCAGTAGTACCTTCAAATCTGGGAATTGAGAACTTGGGCTTACCCAAACCATCGTCTTGCGGCTGTGGAGGAACATGGCGTGCTCCAATTTCAACATAACCGCGATTAACACCACGTGGAAGACCACGACCACGTCCAATGCCTTGAGCAGCAGCATCCGCATTATCACCATTGACACTGCCATCTTCATCAAGTGGTTGTTGTGGTTGTTGTTGTACCATAGTACGGATGTCATGGATGGCTTGAGTCAAAGTATTCATAGATGCTTGAAGAGTCGTCATTGATGTTTGAACGGTGTTAATAGCCGTAGTAGTCTCATCGACCTTCAAGTTGACACCCTGAATTTCAGTATCAAATGTCTCCGTGGTAACACGAAGTTCACGTGTGAGATGATCACGAAGGGCCTCATATTCCGTCCAAGTAACCGGCGAGGCTGGATCCTTTTTCTGCATCACATCAAACTCAGAAGTAGACATGATTAGTAGGTTAGTGCACTAAACAAAATCTTTGGTGGTACTCTCACAACTCACTCAAAACTGATAAGAAAGGTGAATCTTACCGCTCCAAAGTGAATTAGTATTGCTTACCAACTTGGATTGACGGACTAGTGCACGGATGTAGCGAAGCGAATATCAAGGGTATAAGAACAATCACACAACAACACAGGATATATGTGGGGCTGTAGGTAGGCTACCTATTTGCACCAATAACAAGCTCTAGCGCTGACCGTAGACAACCAAAGATACTCACACAAGGCGATAAATGTGGCAATGCAACTATATGGATGAAAGGTTGCAATGAACTCGAGAGACGCTAGCAAAGCTCAACGATACAGGCACAAGATTGCTCAACTACAGGTGCAGTAAAGAAAACTTAGGCCTTCACTTGATTCTACTAGCACTTCACTTTTCGTATTTTTCTTTTGTAACGCAGCTATGTAGCTCTTTTTGCTTCTTTTGTATTTTCTCTTTTTTTTTGATTTTATGACACAACTCCTTGATAACACGGCCAACAAGATATGGAAAGCACCAAAACCCTAAAGAGCAACCTGTCGAGCGGAAAAACTAGTCTCTTCTGGGGAAGTTCCTAGTCACGTATATCGATAGGCTGTGTCTATGGTTGGGAACAAGCACACTGTACGCTATGTGGACTCGGAGTTACAAAAACTGACACGAAAAGATAAAACTAGATGATGTAGAGACACAAACCCTAACAATTCTACTAGAAGAAAGATAAAGTTACGCAAAAAAAACTACGAAAAGCAACTAAAACTCGAAATTAGTGTAATCTAAGGCTATGGCAAACCCTAACCCTAATATTTTTGGCTTTTTCTGTATAGGAAACACTCACAACTCAACTATGGGGTGGATTGTGGATGGCTTACCGAGGAAACGCTGAAATCTGATACCAAGATGATAAGGGGTTGCCCGATCTTCTCAGTAAGCGGGTGGTGATGAACATGATGGTGTATGCAGCGGAGGGAATCGATGATATGGTGTAGATAACTTGTATGACGCCGACGAAGTCTCTCGATTGATTCCTGTAGCCAATGCAACATCTCAACCCTGCAAGATATTCGCAACTCCACACACTTGCGCACGTAGCCGCCGACCACGAAGCGGTAAATTGCAATCTTCTAATCCCCAATAGAACAGCAGATCACACACAAACTTTCAGTAGCATAAAACTCCAGATCGATGCGAATTGGAGAGTGGTATTCAATAGTTTTGCATAGCAAACAACTAAGAACTAGGGTTTATCTTAAACGTGGTCTAAAGCAACTTTGGGGCGTCCTATGGACTTATATAGGCCGGACGACCTCAGGTCGAAAAAGTACGAAAATAACCGACCCAGAATAGATCTGGTCGAGACAGACTCGGACTCGACCGGTCTGGGGGCCGGTCGACCGGGCCTGGGACCGGGCCGGCCGGTCTAGACCGGGTCTGGGACCGGGTGCTGACCGGACGAAGCGTCAATGCTCCCTGGATGGTTGTCCGATTGGCACAAGCGCAGAATCCGATTCTGACCGGGGCGATCCGGCGTGGAGGCCGGTCGACCGGGCCTGGGACCAGGTGGTCCGGTGCCACGGCCGGTCTGACCGGGCATGGCGCCGGCTGAAGAACTCCTCCTCTCGCGCATGCCTCCCGCTCCTCCCTCGCGCGTCCATGGGATGTCTTCACGTCCAGCTCCATGTCCAGCTTCACGTCCAGCTTCTTGTCCAGCTGCTCCTCTCCTCCTCGTGCGATGCTTGGTTCCTCCTCATACCTGATCATACATAAGTAATACGACTTAGGCAGTATAAAGTTCTCATCGATCAAAGTATCGTTTAGGAACAAGTTCACATGTTGTTTAAGTAGCTTCGCACGAGCTCGTGTCATTGGTCCAATCCTAACTTCATTGGACTTGAGCTTCACAGCTTCATCTTCATCTTGCAATGACGGAGTAGTGAGGTAGGGATGTTCTCATCAAGGAGGAGCTTTCGTCGAGGACTACTTCAATTCAAGAAGGGGGGATGATGAGGACATCCCATCTATTGATACAACCGCTATACCTACAGCCACACAAATACAAGGACCAATCACTCGAGCTCGTGCCAAACAACTTAACTATCAGGTACTTTCGTTTCTTGGAACTATTTCTCACATACATGATAATATGATGCTTCCTAAATCAGATATGTTTGTTACTCTTAGGAATGGTGGACCTAGCATGGATGAGGAGGACAACCATTGGAGCATGATCACACATGGAGGAGATGGCAGCAATCGTTTGAGGATTGAAGAGGACGCCGCAAGTGGAGATTTCAGAACTTTGAAGCCACCATAAGAAGAGATGAAGACATGGACAAAATATAGAGTTCTCCACTTCATAATTTCGTCCATAGCATAATATGGTGCTGCGACACTGTAACACCCCAACTTTTTGCAAGCTTGTTTAATTATCCAAAGTGCAAAAATTAGGGGGAACAAAAACTTTTTCTAAAGACTAATTAAGATGAATTGCCTTGATCTGTTTGTTATGATGAATTGCCTTGATCTGTTGGTAGATGAATTGTCTTGATTTGCTTGTTGAGTTTTGTTTTGAGCTACCCTTAAGAACAACACCTCTAGTGGTTAAACAAGCAACTCACTAAATAAAACACATGTGTGGCTTAGGAAGAATTGTTTTTCTTTTTACTACATCAAACCCTTCTCCTGATGGCAACTTGAGTGTACCATCTTGATATTCCTCTTTGTGATAATCTAGCTCAAATCTTCCTTAATTCAAAATTTGGGATCATCTACCCCTCATCACATCCTTCTCTTATACCCACTCATCATGGATGATTCTGAAGCCAAGTCAACAATCTGTTTTGGCAGGCTTATAAGTTCCAGACTTTGGCAATTGATATCTAAGCAACCACCACTGTTATTGGTGATCTCAATGCATGGATCCCACCTATGCAACACCCTCTTCAACCTCCATGTCTTGCATGTCTCAGTCAATCCTTTCAACTCTTATACTCCCTTGATCTTGTACCCTATCCAATGTTTAACCTCAAGATCACTTCCTTCACTTCTACCTCTTGTCTTTATTCAAGTTTAATATTCACAAAACCAAGAGTAGGTATGATGGGTACATTTTGTAGCCACCATCTACCCTTGAGAACACTCCTTCCTAACTTAGTTTTCTTTCTCAAAAACCCTATTGTTTTTCCTTCTCTAGTTTTGATCACAAAACTATTTCTAGTTTTATTAAAACTCTTCAAATGGTTTCTTCATATTACAAGAGGAAATTATGGATGGTATTTTATCATCTCATTTCCTTCAACCCAAAATAACTTTTTAGTTTAGAAACGTATTTGTTTTATTATTTCTTTTAAATGCATGGTTTTGGTACATGTGCCATCCTTGCACCTTCGAAAACAAATGGCTTAAAGAAAACTCTTCTATGCTTTGTTTTGCAAATAGACCTATTTCATTTTTAAACCTCACACTACAAGGGAAAGGCCTATTGCCGGCGCACCTAAAAGTCACATTGCCGGCGCACCACGAGCCCGCCGCTGCGAACGGGCCGGTGATAACTGGCCACTGCCGGCGCACCAGGTGCGCCGGCGATAGGACATGTACTGCCGGCGCGCCTCGGTAGATTCGCCGGCAAAGGGCAAGTTCCACCGGCGCACCAGCAGCTGCGCCGGCAGTAGTGCTTGCAGCACTGGCGCATACCACGTGCGCCGGCAGTAGGTCTTTTAGGTGCGCCGGCAATAATATTCGAAAATTCTTTTTTCAGCTTTTCCCAGCATATTAGAATACATATTTGACAGCAGTATATATTTACAACACAGTTCATATTTATACAGCAGAACATGCAATATGAGAAGCACATAGAGAGCCAAGTCTCATTTCGGTATCAATACACAAATACGCAAGTCTCGTTCCGGAATGTTGATTCATACAACACATGTGCATATGCAACACCGAAGGACGAAGTTTCACAAAGTTAGAAGTCTCGGTACATAGTCGTCACAAGTGTCGTCATACACCTCCCAATGTAGCTACTAACCTAAACTACAATCACATAGAACATGACCAACATGGTCACGATGACCATCATCACGAAGGCCATGGTCTTCATCCGGTTCCTCCTCATGTCCCTCATCTCTCCCGCTAGATAACGGGCGTATCTTCCTTCCGCCTCCACCCTAGTGGGGTATCCCTTGTAGCTGTTGCCGCTGAAGCGGTGCACCTGTCTCCGACAGTCCTCCCAGTCGTCGTAGACTCCAGGAACCCTCCCCTTGTACACGACATATGTCGTCGGCATCTCCATGCACAAGACAAATAAAACGTTAGTACCAATGCAATTAACAAGTGCCAACTCAAATAAGAGACAAGTAATATGAACTAAATAGCATGTGCCTCATACTTTGTCGGTCGAAACAAATAGTAACATTCAGGGATGGGGTAAGTGAAGCCAAGTAGGATGCACAACAGATTGTTATTTGTGCCATCACACTAGGTTCACTCACCCCACCCCAGAGTGTACAAGTGACCAAACATTCTAATCATCGGCCAACGCAATGAACAAGTGCGAACTCAAATAAAAGACAAGTACTATGAACTAAATAGCATGTGCCTCATACTTTGTTGGTCGAAATAAATAATAACATACAGGGATGGGGTCAGCGAGGCTAGGTAGGATGCACAATAGATTGATATTTGTGGCCATCACACCAAGCCTCACTGGCCCCACCCCGGAGTGTACAAGTGACCAAACATTTTAATCATCAGCCAATGCAATTAAGAAGTGCGAACTCAAATAAAAGACAAGTAGTACGAATTAAATAGCGTGCCTCATAATTTGTCGGTCGAAACACATATTAACATCCAGGGATGGAGTCAGTGAGGCTAGGTAGGATGCACAATAGATTGATACTTGTGGCCATCGCACCAAGGCTCACTGGCTCCACCCCCGAGTGTACTAGTGACCGAACATTCTAATCATCGGCGAACTCCAAATACGAGGCAAGTAGGGGTCGAGTAAATGCAAATAATTATTAAGGTATCTACGCCATAATCTTGAAATATATAGCAAAGTAAATGAAACTATAGACACATGTTCACATGCACATCCATACAACTAAATAAAAGCAACAAGTCGATTCTATGGGAATATGTAGCAAGTATTACAATACGGAAGTTCAAAGACATATCGTTCAAGCTTTAGCAATAGTGTTCCCGTCGTAGGATCAGGTTGTACGCCTAGGGGGAATGGACGGCAGCCCTCAAGCGTGTTGAACGGCCTCTCATCACGCGACATCTCCAAGCGGAGTTCTATCTCGTCATTAGGTGGTAGACCGTAGCCGTAGAAGAACTCGCCAGACCTGTTGTTGACATCATGCAAGATTACCGTGCAAATGAACTGCTGGATGCGACTCCAGTTCTTTCTAATCTCTCTATCAGGGGCATCCGCCATGTTTACAAACCTCTCTCTGAGACTCTCTGGCAGCAACATGTCATCTGCGTACTTTATGTACTCCTGCATCTGAAGGATGGCGTACCACGCGTCCATCCCATTGTCTTGCTTCGACTGCCTGAGGCAGGGGAAGTTGGTTGTGTGGGTTAAGACCAAGCCTCCTCGGGATTTCCTCTCTACTTTGAGGGGGCCTGCCTTGTTGGCGAAGCCGGTGAGAGCATCATTGAGAAGGGCCCTGATGTTGGTGTAGTCTTTCTTCTTGTCCCTACCCGAGTCGAGATAGACTGCATGCGAGTGTTGCGGGTGCACGACGATGAGGGTGCAGTACATGTCTCTGCGGAAAACACACGGATTAACCTTTGGAAATGCTAATGGAGATATAGGATAGAATGGTGATGGGGACTAGCGAGTGATTACTTACTCGGGGAAGTAAGGGATGAGAATGGCGCCCTTCTTAATGTTCGCCAGCATGAAATCCTCGACCTGCCGTGTGGCAATCGCCCGATCCCCAGCGTTGCAGATGATGCTCTCCCGCATATAGAAGGGGTCCATTATCGCGATGGTCGGCGTCCCCTCCTTAACGATCTGGGAAGACAAGCTAAGAGCAACTAGGCGAACCACACTAAAGTGGAGCATTTGCATGCGATAGATGCTGAAGATGTCATTGAACCGGATGAAGCACAAGTCCGCGGGGTACTTCTCGACGAAGTTCATGCCAGTTGGCACCTTCGCCACGAAGAGAGGGTAACTAGGATTTTTTGATTTGAGAAGCTGCCTCTCCAAATACTGGACTTGGTTATGCAAGCTCGCCATATCCCCGGTGAGTAGGTTGAGGACATGCTCCGGCAGCATCGGTTCACCCAAGTGATGCAGAGGTCGCCAATTGTTTGGCAACTTGTCAAGGAGTGCCACCTTGTCCTTGTCTTTGGCCGCCGCCTTGTCTTTGGCGTCCTTCTTGTTTGCCCTCTTCCTCTTCTTGGGTTGTAGTACTGGACCATCTCCCACCGCCGTAACCGTAGCACGGAGTGTGTTTGGGCTCAGCATCTTTTTGACGGCGACGGCGGCGACCTCCTCAGGATTTTCCTCCTCAGCCGTTTCTTGAGAATCGAACAGCTTCTTGGAGCACCCATATTTCGGGGCCAGCGCATCCTCATGGACAACTTGTGAAGACGTAGGAATATCCCATTGGAAGTCTTCACGTTCGTATTCCTCGGCCTCTGGCGCCGTTGGCTGTTGTGGTGGGGCGCTGACCACCGGCGCCGCTGGCTGTTGTGGTGGGGCGCTGACCACCGGCGCAGCTGGCTGTTGTGGTGGGGCGCTGACCACCGGCGCCGCTGGCTGTCGTGGAGGGACGCTGACCTGTGGCGCCGCAAGGTGCTTGTCTTTGCTTGCCGTCGACCCCGAGTAGGTGTTGATCCTAATTAGGGTCTTCGGCCATAGCAGTACCCAACCCTTCAGTGAGGCAAGATTCAACGGGTCTTCGTCATCGGCACCATGCGGTTGATTAGGAGGAAACAAATCCTCATAGCCCGGTAACGCCCGATCCACTTCAACCCGGTAAACGTCATCCTCCATATCTCGTGTGTGCCACTTCTTATCCAGGGGCCGAAGGATGGACCCCCTCGCGACGTCTTTGAGTTCGCCGTTTACTCTCATCAGGAAGGTGCATGGCGTTGAGAGCGCCTGCGAGAACATGTGTATGGCGTTAGAGAGAGGGCAAGGATGACGAAACTAATATATTAACTTGATGTACACATGGGTTAATTACCGTGAGGGTGTTGAGCTCGGCTAATGTCGACGGGCCGGCACATGCGGCGGCGGGCGTGCAAGTGACGGAGGGGCTGCTACCCGGCATGGACGGTGAATCCCTAGCACCAGCGACATTGCCGGCGGCCGGAGGAGTCTCCATTATAACATTGTCATTGCCGGCGGACGGCGGCGCCATCGAGTTGCTGCCGTCGAAGCTAACCACTTGCATTTTCGGGGGGGGGCCTTGTTTGCCACCCTCATACCACGCGTGTAGAGCGTTGAAATCTGCTTGGACTGAAGCGGCGACTTCAGCTTTGACTTCAGGTACGAGCGTAGCTTTGAGTTGCGGTACCAGTTGCGGTACCAAACCAGCTTGGACTTGGGCTAGGATTGACTCCCTCATTTCCTCCGCCTCCCGCTGCTTCCTCTCACTGCGCGCATTTTTATCGGCCGCAGACGACAAGCCATAGTGACCATGCTTGTAGCCTGTACCGGCGCCAGCCACACGGCCTCTATGCGGCCTTCTCGTCGGTGAATGCTCATTAACGATGTTTAGCGCCCGTACGAGAGGCTTGTCCCAGGCTACCCTGCCCGTCGACGCCTGGGAGGAGGAGCCTTCGTCACATTGAGAAAGTTTTTGTCTTTCTTCTTCCTGCGGAAGAAACGCGAACCATTTAGAAATGTTGCTACTATTATATGAACGATACTTGATCTAATTAAACCGGTAAATTGCTTACCAGTTTTTTCTCCAACGCCAGGACCTTCTTGTCGTTCGTGAACCAAATTATGTCGGTTACGACCTTCGGGTCCGTGACAAGTTCCCCGGTTAGTTTCTTCTTATGGTACCGGGACCTGATGAATCTTCTTTCAAGCGGGTCCTTGTACTTGAGCCAGGGGTTCTCAATGCCGGCATTTACATACGCCTCGTCCTCCTTCGCCCAATAGGGCTCCTTTCCCTCGTACCCACGGCTCCCAAGGTTGTGGTTGCCGATGTTAAGCTCCCGCATTTCCTTCCCCCACAACTTGCGATTCTTGGTTGCTTGTAGCTCTTCATTGGCCACAAAAGCATCAAAGTCCGCCTGGGAGACATGCGGAAAGGCGGAGTGGACCTCTTCGAAACCTTTGCCCTCAGCAATCAGCTTCCGCACCATGTACTTGTAGCTGCTGAGGTGTTTGGTGAACTTCAGGAGGGCTTGTGAGTTCACAATGTTATTGGTTTGATCAGTGGAGGCGTAGTCGCCTAGGAACTTGTATCGTGAGTGCAACCTCGCAATGAGCTGGGCTCGCAGAGGCGCTTTGCTCTCAGCTCGGAGGTCCGTCTCGTTGAGATTGACGACCTCTCGGAGGATACATGCCAGTTGGTTGCCGTACCCCTTGGCAACATCCTTAGGCTCCTTCGGCAATCCACTGGCGGGGTCCACCTCTTTGACTGTGTCTCTGCCGGTGCCGACCGTGTTTTGGCGCCTTGCCTTCCGCGGCCTCTTGGAACCACTTGTCCCGGTGCCACTACTCCCGGCGGCGCCGCTAGGATCATCGCCGCTTGTCTCGCCGCCACCCCCGGCGGCGCCGGTTGCCTCGTCGCCGCTTGGCGCGTAGGTACTACCCCCGGCGGCGTCGCTTGCCTCGTTGCCGCTTGGCTCGTCGCCACTACCCCCAGCGTCATCCTCCATCTCATGGTCCTCGTCGCCGCCAACACCAGCGGCCTCGGCATCCTCCTCCGTCCTAAAGAAGTGCCTATTGTAGTGCTCCTCTAATTGTTCTTCAGACGCCATGGTGGCTTGCACTAATAGAAGATGAAAAAGAGTTAGAATTCACGGAAAAATTCGGCATGACCTTTGCTAAAAATTGGTCATGCCGAGTGCTAGAATTGCCGGAACGGAAATGAATCGACATTCCGGCACTCAATAGCAACTCAATCCCTGTAACAGAATAGCACTTACAGTAATAGCAACCATCATTTTCATTTCACCATAACCATCACCATAAACCATCAGTAATAGCACTTACAGTAGCATTTCACCATAACCATCACTTAACCAGAGACAACATTTGCAACAGCACATGCATCATATATAACCAGAGACAACTATTTTCATTTTTATTTGCAACATTTGCAACCAGAAACAACATTTCCAACCAGAGACAAATATAACCAGAGACAAAATTTGCAACAGCACCATATATATTTGCAACAGCACATCATATATTTGCAAAAACACATCATATATTTGCTAAAAAAATTCAACCTGATTTCCTGATACATCTAGGAGTTTTCTCCAACCTCCCATCTCAAACTACATAACTCAAGTTATATAACCAGAGACAATAGTAGTAGCAACAATTTTTTTAAATGAACAATTCCCATCTCAAATTACATAACCAGAGAATGAATTTAAAAGAAAAAAGTCATACTGCCTACACTCATCATATCTCAAATTCTCAAACAAGCATAAGCATACTGCCTAGTGTCCAGAGAATGAATTGAACCAGAGAATGAATTTTCATTTTCATTTTCATTTAATGAAGAACTAACATACTGCCTAGTGTCTAGTTTTTATTTTCATCATAAACCATAGCATAAAAACCATAGCATACTACTATAGCTACTGCTAAATTAAATGAACCAGAGAACCATGTACATCATTTTCATTTTTTTTAAATGAACCATAGAATGAATTGAACCCTAAAGTGTTCATTTCATCATTTTTTAAATGAACCAGAGAGCATTATTGCTATATCAACCAGCCAACATCTATAGAATTTATAGATTTAAATGAACCAGAGAGCATTGTCATAGAAGGCACTACATTTATAGAATTTCAGCCAGCCAACATCTTGCTATATCTTGGCTAGCCCACACACAAGCAATTCAATGTACAAATTCAATTGTAATTAACATCTGATTGGTTCCTAAGATTTAAAATGAACTGGCATACCCTGAGGCAGAGCACCAATTTGCAAGAACTAGCATCAATCATAGAACCAATTTTTATGAACTAAACCTACTATATGTTCCATTAACACCATCAGTAGCATTTTTTCCTCAGTCATTTGATTCTACTGCTTACAGAGATGCATCAAGGCAACCTAGCTATTGCATCAAGGAAACCAAGCAAAATCCTATGAACCCTAAACTAGTAGCTACTGCATCAAGGCAACCTAGCATCTACCAAGAACAGCAACCGTGGGAGTAGAGAGGGGATCGAAGAGGGAGGGGAAGAGGGAAAGGGCTTCCGTGGCGGCGCACGGGGCAGGTGGTGGGGGCTGGTGGAGGGGACGGTGGAGGACGGCGCCGATGTCCCCGGCCTGCCGCGCTCCTCTCGGCGGCTGCTCCTCTCGGCGCCGGTGGCCGGCGCGCGTTCTCCTCCTTCGCCGTGACGCCCTTCTCCTCCTCCCGCGGCGTTCTCCTCCTCTCGGCGCGGAACGGGGCGGGTGCGGCGGCGCGGTAGCTAGGGTTGGTTTGGGAATGGGGGAAGAAGGAGAAAGAGTCGCGTGTGCGGTTAAGTCCAGGTAGCCGGACCATCTTATTGCCGGCGCACCTCTTGTTTGGTTCGCCGGGGACAATTGTACCCCGGCGATCCAAATAGGTGGTGCGCCGGCAATAAGATGCGTCCGACTATACTGGGACTTGTCCCCAGCCCTGGCTGGCCATTTACTTTTCTTTTTTTATTTTCTTTTTCTTCATTTCTTTATTTGTTTTCACTTTCTTTTATGTTTCTTTTCTTTTCCCCCAAATCCTATACAAAAATGAGTTATGCATTACAAAAAATATGAGTTATGCATTAAAAAAATATGAGTTATGCATTGCAAAAAATATTAGTTATACATGTTGACCAACACAATATTAATTAGTCATACATAAAATATTGGCCATGACCATATGAGTAGTTATGAATTACACAACATATGAGTTATAGATTGCAAATAAAGTTTTACATCATCAATTGAGAAGAGTGTTTCACTTTCTTCTTGCTTTTCTTGCTCGTCGTTGAATAATTTAGCCCCGTGTCGTGACTTCTTCTTTTGAAGGGTCGACCTGACCTCGGTAGCGTGGTCCTGCTTCTTCTTGTGGTGTATGTTGTGTCTTCGTCCTCGGATTCTTCCATCATTGGGTCTCCGACTTGTCCTTCGAAGTCTTCCTCGTTGGCGACTCCATCCATTCCGACGATGGTCCTCTTGCCTCTCCTCACGATAACACGGCTAGGCCTGGATGGGTCGGTTATGAAGAAGCATTGGTGCACGTGTTCTGCCAGTACCCATGGCTCATTCTGCGCGGTGGCGTTCGTGGACTTTGATTTGTTGGCTTCGGGTAGAAACATGGTGGTGAAATACCGGTCTTCTTTTGTGACGTTCTTAGCCCATCTGATACGGAACATCGGCACTTTCTCCCCAGCATAGCTAAGCTCCCAGATTTCCTCGATTCTTCCGTAGTATCTAGTCTTTACGTCACCCGTCCAGGAATCCATCGTTACCCCTGAGTTCTGGTAAGCACTGTTCTTGTCTTTTTCTTCCGTGTAGAATGTGTACCCGTTGATATCGTACGCTTGGTAAGTCATGAGGTTGGGCGCGGGGCCATGTGACAAGGCCAATACTAGTTTATCCTTGTCAGAATCCATTGGTGGGGGATTAGCATCAATGTGGTCTTTGAACCAGCGCGCGAAAGAGGAGTTGTGCTCTCTGTATATTTCTGCTTCCGTCATCATCGGCTTGCCACTGTTCTCTATCATGGTTTTGTGCTCTTTCAACCAAGGATCGATCAAGTCAATGTGTTGTAGCGCTACTAAGTTGGCCCTGTCAAAGTCGGAAGTCCGACCAGACATGTGCACGTGCAGTTCCTTCCTTCCATTTTTGTGGCCTACTCCCTCGAACCTGCGGAGGTGCTTGTTTTGAGGCAAACCAACAGGGTCCTCGATGTCTAGATAATTCGTGCAGAAAGAGATGCACTCTTCGGTGAGCCAGCCCTGTACGATGCTTCCATCCGGATGTGACCTGTTACGAACGTATCCTTTAATGACCCCATTCATTCTTTCAAACGGCATCATGTTGTGTAAGAATGCCGGCCCTAGACTGACGATATCATCCATGATATGGACCAACAGATGGACCATCACGTCAAAGAATGCAGGCGGGAAGTACATCTCAAGCTCACATAGGATCACCACGATCTCTTCCTGGAGCCTTGCGAGTTTCTTCACGCTTATCGACTTCCGAGTTATGACGTCGAAGAAGTTACAGAGCCCAGTCAGCGTTGCACGGACATGGTCATCCATTATACCTCGGATTGCAACCGGAAGAATCTGCGTCATCATCACGTGACAGTCATGAGACTTCATGCCGCTGAAGTTTCGTTTCTTGGGGTCCATGTATCTGCTTATTAGCCCGGAGTAACCGAAGGGCACTCTGACTCCTAGAAGGCAATTGAAAAATTGATCGACCTCGGCCGGACTAAAAGTGAAGCAGGAGGGGGGACAGTAATAGTCTGGCTGCTTAATCCTTTTGCGCTTCTGACCGCCGTCCGCCTCCTCCTCCGACTGTCCCTCTTGGGCCGCCGGGATCTGAAGCTCTTCCCTGATGCCCAAAACTTTCAGGTCGTGTCTTGCTTTCGGCCCATCTTTGGTCCGGTCCGGCATGTTGAGAAGAGTGCCAAGCAAGCTCTCGCACACGTTCTTTGTAATATGCATGACATCAAGGCAGTGAGGTGTATCGAGAATTTTCTAGTACGGCAAGTCCCAAAACACGGACCTCCTTTTCCATACACCAATGAGCGGCGTCGCCGTTGCCTTTTTCTTCTTCTTCTCTCCAGGCTTTTGACGTATCTTTCCCGGCGGAGGGCACTCCTTCCAACCTTTCAGTAATGTATCGATCTCTTCGCCGCTCTTCTTCCGTGGAGGTCCTCGGGGTTCATTTGTACCATCGAACAGATCTCCACGCTTTCTCCACGGGTCAGTCTTCTGTAGCCACCTTCGATGCCCCATGTAAACTGTTTTCGAAGAGCCGGGATCCTTACCAAGCTGCAAAAACATCGTCTCTTCCATGCACCTGACACATGCCTTGTGTCCATGGCACACCTGGCACGAAATGTAACCGTATCCGAGGTAGTCCTGCACCGTCGTGATCAACGCGGCTCTCAAAGGGAAATATTCTTCCGCGACGGCGTCCCATGTATCTACCCCTTCCTCCGCCCACAACGTTTCAAGCTCCTCCTTTAATAGTTCGAGATACATGTTGATATCGTTTCCTGGCTGTGTCGGCCCTTGAATTAGCATACTCATCTGTATGTACTTCCTCTTCATGCACAGCCAGGGCGGGAGGTTGTAGATCCATACAAACACGGGCCATGTGCTATGTGTGCTGCTCTGGTTTCCGAACGGATTGAATCCGTCCGTGCTCGCACCCAACCTGATGTTTCTGGGTTCTGCCCCAAAACTTCCGAATTCATTGTCTAATGCTTTCCACTGGCTTGCATCCGAAGGGTGTGTCAGCACTGGGTGCTCAATCCGATCTTCATCATTCAACACTGCCTCCTTTCTTTCAGCGTGCCAGCGCATGAGCTTTGCTTCCTTGCGGTCCGCGTAGAACCGTTGCAGCCGGGGGGCGAGCGGGAAGTACCACACAACTTTCCGAGGAGCTTTCTTCTTCCCTTTCTTGTACCGTTCAGCGTCACACACATGACATTTGGTCTTGTCCACGTGCTCCTTGCGATACATGATACAGTCGTTGATGCAGGCGTGATACTTTTCGTGGGGTAAGTCGAGAGGGCACGTGATTCTCTTGGCCTCGGCTAGACTACCAGGACACGTGTTCCCGGCAGGAAGGAGATCTTTCACGTATTCCAGGATGTCGTCGACGCTTGTGTCCGTCCATCCGTGTTTCACCTTCATCTGCAGCACATCGAGAGCTACTCTCAAGCGAGACTCCCCCAACCCGCGACCTGAGTCGTACAACGGAGTATTCGAGTCTATCTCCAGTTGCTCAAGCTTTGATTTCCGCTTGGCGCCTTTCGTCTTTTCGAGAAGCAGATCTTGAAGATGAGGGTCCCGCACGACTGAAGCTAGCGGCACCTCTTCGTCGTCGTCAAGGTTATTGTCATCGTCAAGGTTATTATCGTCGTCAAGGTTATCGTCTTCTGCGACAAACTCTTCATCGTCATCAATGTCATGATGCCCTCCTTCTTGCCGGCCATTATTACCACCTGCTGCCGTCGCCCCATTGACCTCCGCGCCATCATCGCTCATCCATTGAGTGTGTCCATGCATGAAACCATTAGTGAGCAGGTGCCCCTGCAATTTTCCTGAATACGGGTCAAACCATTTCCCTCGTTTGCATCTCCGGCACGGACACAATACCTCCGTGCGTTTATTTTCATACATGTCGATGATCGCGTGTTTCAGATATCTCATCACGATGCTTTCACTCATCTCGATAACCATTATCGCCTGCATGGTAAGATTACATAATTGATTAGAACCATGCATCCGTCGGTAGTTTTCACGGAAAATTTCGGCATGACCTTCCTACACGGTAGGACATAGGAGCGCCAGAAATGTGCCGAAACGGAAACTTGAAGAATCAACATTTCGGCGCAACGTTGGCAACTCATTTTCAACGCCAACACACACACAAGCACACAAGCACAACATATATATATATATGCCACACACGAGAGTTTTGCTTCAAATGTCCAACATACGTCGATTCCATTCCTCAATTTGTTCATTAATCACCTATTTGTTTGATATAATTGTCGACGAGATCGAGACGACGCGCCGCGACAATGGCGTATGGAAGCCGACTTTCTAGATCTAGATCTAGATTGAGCGGTCAACGCGGGATAGTAGATCTAGATCTACATAGGGGGATGTGGGAGATGCATGTAGGAAGGGAAGATTTGCTCAAAAAATATGATTTTGTTTGGTCAAATTAGCTAAATTGGGGATAGGAATAGGCAAAAATGAGCTGGGTTGGGAGAAGGCTCGGGTTGTGTGGATAAGTGGAGTGTAGTGAGTGTGTGAGTGAGTGTGCTGGTTGGTGGCTGAAATAACTCCCAGGTTATTGCCGGCGCACCTGGGCCGTGGTGCGCCGGCAATATATACCCCATCCGGCTATAGTTGCTCCGGGCCAGGCCCAGGAAACACTGCCGGCGCACCAGCCCAGGAGCGCGCCGGCAACAGCAAATTACCGCCGCGCTCCTGGGCTGGTGCGCCGGCAGTGTTTCCTGGGCCTGGCCCGAATCGGCCGAGCCCATGCCAGGAATTTTCCCCGGCGCGTCTTCTCCGGAGGTGCGCCGGCAGTATGCCTGCATCGCCGGCGCGGCGACTTCCTGGTGCGCCGGCAACAGCTGCCACCGGCGCACGTCCAAGGTGGTGCGCCGGCACGTTTTGCCTCCACCTATAAGCTTTTTCCTAGTAGTGTCATTTGTCCCTTTCAAAATGATTTCAAAGGCAAGTCCAATATAAACCCTATCCAAATATTCTGATCAACTCTCATAGTGGTGGAGACCCATCTCTGTACAGTTCCATATCTAATTAACAACTTCCATTCATTCATCACATCTCACTCTTGTATGGTTTACCATCATCATATTGACCTCATGAATTGATGATTTATGTCACCAGATTCCTCTTTGTGAGTACATGGTTACTTCACTCACCATCTCTCTTAGCCTTGCTCTACCATTGTCTAAACCACAATCACCACCATCATCTCTTAGACACATCCTTTATCAGGTCAGAATGCCACCACCATCTACTTTAGCACCCTTGTGCATTGTTATCACTTTGCCTAAAATTCTATATCTCTTTAGGCCACCATTTTTGCAAAATGTGAGACACTCAACCTTGGGTGTCATGCATGTGTGGCAATACTCTCTAGATGATCACTTGTGCATGGCCACAAACTTGGCCGGCCATGCCATGCATGGCACACATGCATCATGCCTCTCTATCTCTCTCTCTCACATAATTACTCCACCTTGGGAAAACCTCTCTTTTCTTTGTCTCTTCCCAATGCCACTAATAATTTCAGCTTGGGTCAAATTTCCCTTCCCCAAGCCAGCCACCCACCTTGGCCAATCAAATGAGGGGCTGCCACCCCACTCCCTCTATAAAAACCCCTTGGCCGGCCACCCTCCTCCCCTTTGCTCTCATTTTCTCCACTCTTCACTCCTTTCTCCACTCCCTCATACCTTCCTCCCCTTCTTCCCCACGAGCTGATGCTCCTCCTAGCAACCATGGCCGGCCATGGCCATGGAAACCATCCAAGAAGCAGCTCCCCTCCTCCCTCAAGCTCCTCCTCACCATGAGAGCCTCCCTCTCCTTCTTCTCCCCAACCCTAGATGGTTTTCTCTCCTCTTCTTCTTCCTCCCTTGCTTAGATTGGATCTTGATGCAGGTGCATGTTGGTCCAAGCATGGAGAAGCTTGAGCTATCCTCAGATCTGAAGTTCTTGAGCAAAGTTCGTCCAAATCCCTGCAGTAATTTCTGCTATCTTGCTGTTTCAGATTCTGTACGATTTTGTAAAATCCGCCAAAACTCGTGTGCAGGGCCAAATCGAGTGATTCAAAGTTCCGCGGATAGGTATTGAAAAGATCTACAACTTGGCGTTGGTTTCACCCTCAAATTCGTTACAGATTTTCCTCGGTAAATAAAGTTCTGTAAACATGCAGATTCACTGTTTGTTAGATGTGTTCCGTTTTACAAAACCTTTTTGAGAAAACTCAACTTTGGGTAAAAGCACTCTTCAATACCTTCATTTTGGCGGTGGTTTCACTTCGATTGACCTCCTGAAACTGAAATGGTTCACAGATCAAGATCTGGTCAGATCTGACTTTGTCGAATTAAACCAGGAGCTTGGGAACGAATTTTTGAATGAAACAAATTGGGTAAGAACCACCTTTTCAATACCTTTCAGATGCAACTGACCTCATATTTTTATGATTTATGTACGAATTCTGGTGAATTAAACTTGTTCTGTGTGTTCTGTAGACATGGCTGTTAGCTTTTAAATCACCAAAAATCCATATTTGAACCTAATTGAGTGATTCCAACTTTGTAGGACTGCTGGATGTTTTCTTAATCATCTCAAACAAGTTTCAAACATTTATCTGTTATGTAAATCCAGAGATAAAGCAAATGGTAAAGACATGCAGTAACCTTGTTAATCCATTTGTGAGAGTTTCAGAAATAATTTGAACCCAAATCCAATTGTGTATGCATCTCTGTTTAAATATCTTTCAAATGCCAGTGGTCTCATATTTTTAGGATTTTTCTACGATTTATGGCTTACAGATCTTGTTTTCTGTACAGTCAGATTCAAACAAATTCCTAAATTTGTAGGTTTAATATTTTTGAGTGAATCCAATTGGGTTAGTCTTGTATTAGTACTGGCCATCTAGGAAAAATAGTATTAGTCTCTGTTCATGCATATTTGTTACTGTTAGTAATGTGTATGTGTGACATGGGTTGTTGAAGCAAAACTTTTTGATTTATTTGAAAACTCTAACCACCTCTTTGTATTAAAATTGCTCAACCAATGTTTTATTTTTGCAAAACAAAACCTCTGCAACTTAACCTTAGTTCTATTGTTTGGCTTAAGTTTTCAAATGATGTGGAATATTGTTTACTTCCTTTTTATTGGTAGTGTTTTGTAAACAAAATAAAATAATAAGAAGGATTTGTGCTTTTCCAAAAATGTTTGAAAATAAAATATAAATGTTTGTGATGCCAAACTAATGCACTTGTCCTCTTTCTAATGTTATCTACCAGGGGATACTTAGTTGTGCCATGGTGATACCCGAGAGAGGCATTTGCTAAGTTGCGATACTCTCATACCTTTACTAGGTAAATAAATTGGTCTTCTTTTAAAATTGTTTTGGAGTAACTATAAGTTCTTTGTATGTTAGCCCGTAGTAAGGTGGTTAGCTATTGCTTGTTGATTGTTGAATGTTGCATGCTTGTTATGATTGGTGCAATGTGATTGATTGTGTTCCTTTTATATTTTCCGACGATAGATGCGAACGATTCCGGAGAAGAAGAAGTGGATCGGACAAGGATTTTATTTATATTGTTGGTATTCTTATATTGATGAAGTTGAAGAAGTCCAGGGACAAATAAGCCAAGGCAAGCCATCTTTTGATCTCTGATATGATGTCTCTTTGGATGTCATCTTGTGCTATCAATAGCATCTTGGTTCTATGTGTGATGATCTCCATATTGTTGTCATCTATGCTTGGATGCAAGCATGGTACCTCTAGTAGTTTTATCTTGTCAAGGTCTTGGTAATTGGTTGGGTGTATGGTATCATGGCCATTGCTATCCAACTTGTTTTCTATATTTAGCTTGAACATGTTCCACCTCGGGACAAGATTCGTACTACACCACCTTCTAGTGTAGAGGTATCAATACCATGATCTCTTGGTGTATTCTCAAATTGTGATGAGTATGCCTAATTCCCTAAATGGTGTTGGTGTTGGTCAATTCTCATCCCTATCTATTGATTGGGTTAGATAGCACCACAAATCTGAAAGTATATTTCCTCTTATGTTGTCATAATACATGCTTAGCTCAAGCAAGTATGATCCACTCCAATACCTCTTTTTCATACCCTCAATGGCGTGATGACCCTCATCTCGGCCATAGTGTTGTATTAGGTCAACTCATGAAACTTTAGGTTGGGAACCCCTCAAGGTTTACCTTGTTGTAAATGTTTATGAAAACCTTGGGTGAGGCAATCTTACCCAAGCGTATGGTTTATGAAAGGAAAGGATCTTGACAAAGATGGTTGGAAAGAGGAAAGTGTGTGTGACTTGGGTTTTTGAGAAAAACGACACATGGTTCTTTGTATTCGCCCGGAACAACTAAACAGCGCAACCATAGCTACTCCAACGTGGGCACGGGGCTTAACTTGACGTTTGTTCTTCTTAGCATGAGGCACCACACAACTATACAAGGGTACGGTTACCCCCGAGTCCGGGTTGTCATGGTTGGGACAATAGTATAACGGGAGGCCTTCGGGGCTGACCCGTCCGGAAGACACTATGGGTCTCCTGGCTTGGCGGTGGAGCCACGCTCAAGAGGAGGTGAGCTGCCACGGTGCCGGGGAGGTACATACTCCATAGGGTAGGACCTCGTGTTAAGTCTAATGGGCGAAAGGTTATGTCCGGATATCCGTCGTGGCATATGTCGTTATGCGGGGATGATGCCCACACGATAGGTATCCGGATAGTTGTGGTGAAAGTGTGCAAACTCTGCAGAGTCAAAACTATTCGAATAGCCGCGTCCGCGGTCATGGACGGTTGGGATGGCCGTTACCAAGCTGTGTCGAGTTTTGGTTTTGAAAATGATTTCCAAAGGAAATGTGTGTTGGAAGTACCGGAAGGGTACGGGAAAGATGTTGTGCCGACCATGTGGAGATGGTCGAGGAAAATGAAACAAAAGCGGGTGACCCTTCCTAGTGTTTCATGTAGAGGAACTCTTCTTTAACAAAGATATAGAGATGTCATAGAAATGTCTTATCACCCTCTTAGTGTTCCCTTCAACTATGATGTGGGATGCTATATCCACAAGAGAAACTGATTCTCTTTCACATGCTATATCCACAAGAGAAACTGATTCTCTTTCACATGCTATATCCACCAGAGAAACTATTCTTCCTCTCTTGTCTTCTTTAGTTAGAATTGTTATCACCTTCTTGATGGTTTGCGAGTACAATTCAAATGTACTCACGGCTTTGTCCCTGGCTATTTACTTGGCCAGACCTGGAGGACTTCGACAGATGAAGAAGGAGTTGACGACGTCTATGCGAGCTAGGAATGTCTTCCCAGTCAGTTGCCTGTAGGGTTAAGGCAGATGACTTGGGCTCTACGCTGCTGAAGTGATTCGCTACTCTGATGATTAGATTAGGCCATTCGAGGCTATCTTGTAAAGATGGGTCATGTGACCTTATTGTAATTTTCTTATTCCGTTTTGTAAAGGATGATGTAATTTGATATCAGTTCGGTTATGTGTTCACGGCACACTGATCATGGGAACGTGAACTGTATACATAACAGGGTATTTCGGACAGCTAGTCCGGGGTCCCCACAGAGCTGGTATCAGAGCTATCCTGACTGTAGGAGACCTTAGTTAGCATGGACGTTAGTTAGGAAACAATACTTGGAAAAAAATTATTTAAGAAATAAATTATTTCTTTAGTCGGAAGCATAACTTCTACTCCTCTTATTTCTTCAAAACATCTAAATTCTTATCTCTGCTTCATAAAAATGTTTGAAAGTTCTTACTCGGTTGTCTCATCCACTTCAAACCTACATATTGGACGATGTCCCCAACTCAGACCGGATACTCGAACTCAAAGATGGATCAATTTCTCAGGAATACTCACGTATATCCAACAGCAGCTATTGAAGATTGGATGCCGACTTAGCCGTGCTCATGTAGGGATGATAACATCATATCTTTGGTTGTCACCAAAGTATGTCAAAGATCTGACCTTTTTCTTCCGTGGACTTGCACTTTTGCAGTCGTCAGGGATCAAGTCCTTAGTTTCTTGACTAGTAATTTTTAGGCCAGCTACAAGGAGTTGTCAACTTTGGGAGTACATCAACAACTACCCCTTCGAAGACCTCACTTCCCCGGGATGTGAGACTAGAAGTTCTACGCCTCCGCCTCCAACATCAACGACTCAACACCAGGCTTCTTCACCACCAAATGCTCCAAGAATACCAGTTGAAGTCAACGTCAACAAGATGAAGACGCCAACATATGTGACCAACCCCAAACCTATAGGATGGATAGGACAAACTCAATCGCTTTGATTGAACTACCCCCACGTATTAGGTATCCTTGGGTACTTAGAGTACCATGTCTGGTGTGATGATTGCTTGTAGCTTCCTCGTATGCTGCCTTGAGTGTTTTTATTTGTTTGCTGTGTGTATGATTGTCATGGTCTTTAGGTCTGAAAAACATTCTTAGTGTGATAACCCAGCGTAGGAAGCCTCCGGAAGATGTTTTCACCTCATCTACCTCACCGATAAAATGCTAACTGCTAGTTAGTTGGATAAGTTGACCATGTTGACAAGTTGTTTTTCAACCATCAGAAAGAAACTAACCCAAACCCCCAACTACACTAACTACTTTCAAGATCAGCTGAAGCGACTCTACAACGCCAACGAAGCAGAAGCCCCTACCTTCAAGAGTGACTGCACCTCTGCAAGAAGACATACTAACTTTGTCTAACCTTGGAGTATAATCGCGCTAACTTCGAGGATAACTTTTTGAGACTACCCTCTAACACACCGTCTAACAAGCTGAGAGGGCAATAGCGTCCAAGCCAAGCTACATCACATGGTTCATCTAGTCCTCATCAAGTGAAGCTCATGAAGATACCTCAAGACTCAAGATTAGGTGTAATTTACCCGCTCACTTCTTAACTGGTATAAGTCAGCACCAACCCTCATGCTGAAGATTTGCCTTCGACGACCTTTGTTACTGCTTCATATGGACAACAACCAGGAGCTTCATCGACTTACTAACTTACCACGCGTTATATGGTAGTAAACACCGTGAGTGCCTCTTGAAGCCGTGGACTACACATCGCCCATGAAGATCCTTCAACTGATTACGGAAGATCGACGACTTCTTCAGAAGCCCCAGACAGAGCCACAAGGCAGAAGTTCAGAGTTTTTCTGAAGCCCGATGAAAAATCTTAAGGGTGGAAGACTTCGTCTTCCACTAAAAATTGGAGCTGACCCTAAAATTTTAAACCTTTCTAAAAACACCGTTGGGAACTTGGAATGTACTAACCCCCCTTGAAGTTGTGGACTGCACCTCGCTCCCTGAAGAACTTCAACTCAAGACAAGAGAAAGATCACTTCTTCGAAAGCACCGACAAGACCCGTGGCCGAAGCTCTGAGTTTCCAGAACCCCTCCTATGAACAACTTTAAGGGTGGAAGACTCCGTCTTCCACAAAAAATTATAGTTAACTCTAAAGAGTTTTCAACCCTGCTAAAGCACCGCTGGAGTGCACTAACTCTCCCAGAATCTTGAACCCCCGCTAGGATCACTTAGAAGCTACAGATCTAACACCTACATGGAGTAGTCAACCTCTTCATGAAGCTCGCCATCGGCAGGAATCCATCATGTCTCCCAGAAGATGAAGCAACGACCTTCTCGGCAACGGCACATCTACAGAAGAATGGAGTCTAACTTTAGTTAAACTTTACAACCCCTCTAGTCCTACGCTTAGTAATCTCGGGACGAGATTATTTTAAGGGTGGAAGATCTGTAACACCCCAACTTTTTGCAAGCTTGTTTAATTATCCAAAGTGCAAAAATTAGGGGGAACAAAAACTTTTTCTAAAGACTAATTAAGATGAATTGCCTTGATCTGTTTGTTATGATGAATTGCCTTGATCTGTTGGTAGATGAATTGTCTTGATTTGCTTGTTGAGTTTTGTTTTGAGCTACCCTTAAGAACAACACCTCTAGTGGTTAAACAAGCAACTCACTAAATAAAACACATGTGTGGCTTAGGAAGAATTGTTTTTCTTTTTACTACATCAAACCCTTCTCCTGATGGCAACTTGAGTGTACCATCTTGATATTCCTCTTTGTGATAATCTAGCTCAAATCTTCCTTAATTCAAAATTTGGGATCATCTACCCCTCATCACATCCTTCTCTTATACCCACTCATCATGGATGATTCTGAAGCCAAGTCAACAATCTGTTTTGGCAGGCTTATAAGTTCCAGACTTTGGCAATTGATATCTAAGCAACCACCACTGTTATTGGTGATCTCAATGCATGGATCCCACCTATGCAACACCCTCTTCAACCTCCATGTCTTGCATGTCTCAGTCAATCCTTTCAACTCTTATACTCCCTTGATCTTGTACCCTATCCAATGTTTAACCTCAAGATCACTTCCTTCACTTCTACCTCTTGTCTTTATTCAAGTTTAATATTCACAAAACCAAGAGTAGGTATGATGGGTACATTTTGTAGCCACCATCTACCCTTGAGAACACTCCTTCCTAACTTAGTTTTCTTTCTCAAAAACCCTATTGTTTTTCCTTCTCTAGTTTTGATCACAAAACTATTTCTAGTTTTATTAAAACTCTTCAAATGGTTTCTTCATATTACAAGAGGAAATTATGGATGGTATTTTATCATCTCATTTCCTTCAACCCAAAATAACTTTTTAGAAAAGTATTGTTTTATTATTTCTTTTAAATGCATGGTTTTGGTACATGTGCCATCCTTGCACCTTCGAAAACAAATGGCTTAAAGAAAACTCTTCTATGATTTGTTTTGCAAATAGACCTATTTCATTTTTAAACCTCATTTGTCCCTTTCAAAATGATTTAAAAGGCAAGTCCAATATAAACCCTATCCAAATATTTTGATCAACTCTCATAGTGGTGGAGACCCATCTCTGTACAGTTCCATATCTAATTAACAACTTCCATTCATTCATCACATCTCACTCTTGTATGGTTTACCATCATCATATTGACCTCATGAATTGATGATTTATGTCACCAGATTCCTCTTTGTGAGTACATGGTTACTTCACTCACCATCTCTCTTAGCCTTGCTCTACCATTGTCTAAACCACCATCACCACCATCATCTCTTGGACACATCTTTTATCAGGTCAGAATGCCACCACCATCTACTTTAGCACCCTTGTGCATTGTTATCACTTTGCCTAAAATTCTATATCTCTTTAGGCCACCATTTTTGCAAAATGTGAGACACTCAACCTTGGGTGTCATGCATGTGTGGCAATACTCTCTAGATGATCACTTGTGCATGGCCACAAACTTGGCCGGCCATGCCAAGCATGGCACACATGCATCATGCCTCTCCATCTCTATCTCTCTCTCACATAATTACTCCACCTTGGGAAAACCTCTCTTTTCTTTGTCCCTTCCCAATGCCACTAATAATTTAAGCTTGGGTCAAATTTCCCTTCCCCAAGCCAGCCACCCACCTTGGCCAATCAAATGGAGGCAGCCACCACTCCCTCTATAAAAACCCCTTGGCCGGCCACCCTCCTCCCCTTTGCTCTCATTTTCTCTCTTCACTTTCTCCACTCCCTCATACCTTCCTCCCCCTTCTTCCCCACGAGCTGATGCTCCTCCTAGCAACCATGGCCGGCCATGGCCATGGAAACCATCCAAGATGAAGCTCCCCTCCTCCCTCAAGCTCCTCCTCACCATGAGAGCCTCCCTCTCCTTCTTCTCCCCAACCCTAGATGGTTTTCTCTCCTCTTCTTCTTCCTCCCTTGCTAAGATTGGATCTTGATGCAGGTGCATGTTGGTCCAAGCATGGAGAAGCTTGAGCTATCCTCAGATCTGAAGTTCTTGAGCAAAGTTCGTCCAAATCCCTGCAGTAATTTCTGCTATCTTGCTGTTTCAGATTCTGTACGATTTTGTAAAATCCGCCAAAACTCGTGTGCAGGGCCAAATCGAGTGATTCAAAGTTCCGCGGATAGGTATTGAAAAGATCTACAACTTGGCGTTGGTTTCACCCTCAAATTCGTTACAGATTTTCCTCGGTAAATAAAGTTCTGTAAACATGCAGATTCACTGTTTGTTAGATGTGTTCCGTTTTACAAAACCTTTTTGAGCAAACTCAACTGTGGGTGAAAGCCCTCTTCAATACCTTCATTTTGGCGGTGGTTTCACTTCGATTGACCTCCTGAAACTGAAATGGTTCACAGATCAAGATCTGGTCAGATCTGACTTTGTCGAATTAAACCAGGAGCTTGGGAACGAATTTTTGAATGAAACAAATTGGGTAAGAACCACCTTTTCAAAACCTTTCAGATGCAACTAACCTCATATTTTTATGATTTATGTACGAATTCTGGTGAATTAAACTTGTTCTGTGTGTTCTGCAGACATGGCTGTTAGCTTTTAAATCACCAAAAATCCATCTTTGAACCTAATTGAGTGATTCCAACTTTGTAGGACTGCTGGATGTTTTCTTAATCATCTCAAACAAGTTTCAAACATTTATCTGTTATGTAAATCCAGAGATAAATCAAATGGTAAAGACATGCAGTAACCTTGTTAATCCATTTGTGAGAGTTTCAGAAATAATTTGAACCCAAATCCAACTGTGTATGCATCTCTGTTTAAATATCTTTCAAATGCCAGTGGTATCATATTTTTAGGATTTTTCTATGATTTATGGCTTACAGAACTTGTTTTCTGTACGGTTAGATTCAAACAAATTCCTAAATTTGTAGGTTTAATATTTTTGAGTGAATCCAATTGGGTTAGTCTTGTATTAGTACTGGCCATCTAGGAAAAATAGTATTAGTCTCTGTTCATGCATATTTGTTACTGTTAGTAATGTGTATGTGTGACATGGGTTGTTGAAGCAAAACTTTTTGATTTATTTGAAAACTCTAACCACCTCTTTGTATTAAAATTGCTCAACCAATGTTTTATTTTTGCAAAACAAAACCTCTGCAACTTAACCTTAGTTCTATTGTTTGGCTTAAGTTTTCAAATGATGTGGAATATTGTTTACTTCCTTTTTATTGGTAGTGTTTTGTAAACAAAATAAAATAATAAGAAGGATTTGTGCTTTTCCAAAAATGTTTGAAAATAAAATATAAATGTTTGTGATGCCAAACTAATGCACTTGTCCTCTTTCTAATGTTATCTACCAGGGGATACTTAGTTGTGCCATGGTGATACCGAGAGAGGCATTTGCTAAGTTGTGATACTCTCATACCTTTACTAGGTAAATAAATTGGTCTTCTTTTAAAATTGTTTTGGAGTAACTATAAGTTCTTTGTATGTTAGCCCGTAGTAAGGTGGTTAGCTATTGCTTGTTGATTGTTGAATGTTGCATGCTTGTTATGAATGGTGCAATGTGATTGATTGTGTTCCTTTTATATTTTCCAACGATAGATGCGAACGATTCCGGAGAAGAAGAAGTGGATCGGACAAGGATTTTATTTATATTGTTGGTATTCTTATATTGATGAAGTTGAAGAAGTCCAGGGACAAATAAGCCAAGGCAAGCCATCTTTTGATCTCTGATATGATGTCTCTTTGGATGTCATCTTGTGCTATCAATAGCATCTTGGTTCTATGTGTGATGATCTCCATATTGTTGTCATCTATGCTTGGATGCAAGCATGGTACCTCTAGTAGTTTTATCTTGTCAAGGTCTTGGTAATTGGTTGGGTGTATGGTATCATGGCCATTGCTATCCAACTTGTTTTCTATATTTAGCTTGAATATGTTCCACCTCGGGACAAGATTCATACTAAACCACCTTCTAGTGTAGAGGTATCAATACCATGATCTTGGTGTATTCTCAAATTGTGATGAGTATGCCTAATTCCCTAAATGGTGTTGGTGTTGGTCAATTCTCATCCCTATCTATTGATTGGGTTAGATAGCACCACAAATCTGAAAGTATATTTCCTCTTATGTTGTCATAATACATGCTTAGCTCAAGCAAGTATGATCCACTCCATTACCTCTTTTTCATACCCTCAATGGCGTGATGACCCTCATCTCGGCCATAGTGTTGTATTAGGTCAACTCATGAAACTTTAGGTTGGGAACCCCTCAAGGTTTACCTTGTTGTAAATGTTTATGAAAACCTTGGGTGAGGCAATCTTACCCAAGCGTATGGTTTATGAAAGGAAAGGATCTTGACAAAGATGGTTGGAAAGAGGAAAGTGTGTGTGACTTGGGTTTTTGAGAAAAACGACACATGGTTCTTTGTATTCGCCCGGAACAACTAAACAGCGCAACCATAGCTACTCCAACGTGGGCACGGGGCTTAACTTGACGTTTGTTCTTCTTAGCATGAGGCACCACACAACTATACAAGGGTACGGTTACCCCCGAGTCCGGGTTGTCATGGTTGGGACAATAGTATAACGGGAGGCCTTCGGGGCTGACCCGTCCGGAAGACACTATGGGTCTCCTGGCTTGGCGGTGGAGCCACGCTCAAGAGGAGGTGAGCTGCCACGGTGCCGGGGAGGTACATACTCCATAGGGTAGGACCTCGTGTTAAGTCGAATGGGCGAAAGGTTATGTCCGGGTATCCGTCGTGGCATATGTCGTTATGCGGGGATGATGCCCACACGATAGGTATCCGGATAGTTGTGGTGAAAGTGTGCAAACTCTGCAGAGTCAAAACTATTCGAATAGCCGCGTCCGCGGTCATGGACGGTTGGGATGGCCGTTACCAAGCTGTGTCGAGTTTTGGTTTTGAAAATGATTTCCAAAGGAAATGTGTGTTGGAAGTACCGGAAGGGTACGGGAAAGATGTTGTGCCGACCATGTGGAGATGGTCGAGGAAAATGAAACAAAAGCGGGTGACCCTTCCTAGTGTTTCATGTAGAGGAACTCTTCTTTAACAAAGATATAGAGATGTCATAGAAATGTCTTATCACCCTCTTAGTGTTCCCTTCAACTGTGATGTGGGATGCTATATCCACAAGTGATGGGGATATGCCCATAAGGGGGGGGTCGCCAGTCCCACTCGTCATGAAGATGGAGGCCCGGGCGAGTCGCCAGTCGCCCGGGCGACTGGGCCCAAAGGTGATTGGGCTGCGATCTTGAGAAGGAGACCTGTGCGAATAGATGAGGAGATTACTTGCAAGAGGGTTAGCAAATCCCGGATTAATAGTAACTGATATGATTCGGAGTTATCTCCATGTAACCCTAGATCGGGGGTGCCTATATAAACCCCCGACCTTAAACCCTAGAGGGACGTCGACATAGATCCAATCTCCCCTTGTAAGCTCCCGGCATAGCCATCGGCTGAGCCCCCCCATTGTAATTCTCCACTGAGCAATAAAGATCTAGCAGGACGTAGGCCTTTTACTCTCCGGAGGGGCTGAACCTGGGTAAAACCCTTGCGTCTCTTGCACCTCGACCCGTAGATGGCGATGTTCCCTTCCCCTCGCATCAACGAAGTGCTACCCCCTGTAGCATCTGCCGTGGTCACATCCACGACAGTGGCGCCCACCGTGGGGCATGGGACATCAAGCCTCCGAGCTACGGCGAGGCCCTACTCACCAGTGCGGCGGTCGGTTGCTTCCGGCAGGATGATCGCCACCGGCAATTTCTTCCACATCCAGCCAAGCACCTACCGGCCCGCCTCGTCGCCCCTCAAGCACGCCTGGATGGTGCCGATCGGCTCCATCAACCTCTTCGTCGGGCTCGCCAGCGTCAGCGACCCCGCTGAGCCTCGCCCCGATCGGGCGCACGACCCCTACGCGCCGGGACAGCCCCTCACTGCCACTCGCCCGATCACCGGCGAGGTGTACGTAGAAGCAGAGACGGCCCTGGAAGATGAGGCCGAGTCGGCGGTCGCAGCACCGACCGCCAACTCCATTGTTGCTTCAACGGTCGCTGATTCCGCTGTCGTCGTCCCAACCACCGACTCCGCCGACGACGCCCCAACCATTGACTCCGTCATCGCCGCAATCGACACCGACTTCTCCGACATCATCGCTATAACATCAATCGCCGAGTCCACCGCTGCGCCCCCGACTGCCCACTCTGCTGCCGCGGCGTCGGACAAGGATTCTATCTCCTTGGTCTCCCACCCAAGTGACTTCGAAGGTGGCTTCGAGGACGACTCCATCCTCTCCCTCTTCGGCAGCGACTCCGAGTCGGACTCCGTCGAGGCCCCACGCTACCGCTACCCGACCACGGTCTTCATGGCAGGGGGCGGGGAGGAGCTCCCAGTCGACGCCTTCACCACCCCCCTCCCTGCAACCGCCACCGCAACGGAGATCGAGGCCCACCGGGCGGCCCTCGAAGAGCAGAGGAAAAAAGAGCTCGCCGAAAGGCAGAAGTTTCGTCTCGAGCAAGATGAAGTGAGAGCTGTATCCCACTACCGTCAGCAGCGAAACCGCCGGCGCATGGAGCGCGCCCGTGCAAACGACTTCCCCAGCGCGCGCCTTAACTTCGACGACCCAGACGGAGAAATCCGGGTCGCCCGAATCCAAAACCCTGACATCCCGGAAGGAAGTCGGGCTGCCGCCGACAGAGCGGCACGCGGAGCACCACCGCCACCCCCACCGCCACCACCCGAAGTTCCTCAAGCGGAAGTTGACGCCAACGGCCTACCGTTGCATTCGTCTCCAGCTGACAACGTCGCGGCTGCTCAGGCCGTCCTCGCAAGAATCCCTGAAACGGGAGATGGAGCAATCCTCGTCCAGCATGCCAAGGCCTTGGTCGCCAAGGCGTTGGAGCAACAGCACGCCGCAGCCGATTCGCAAGGGCGACTCTATTCGCGCACATCCGCCAGTCGCGCAGCGTCGTCGGACGCGGCAAACCGCCACCGCCAGCGCCGCACGCGGCCCACTCGACCAACAACCGAATCGAGCCGCGCCCTGCGCGGGTGATGATCGCCACCAATGGACAGCCGGTCGACGCCCGAACCCACATCGTCAACGACCAAGAATGGCGGGCGCGCACACGTTTGAACGACCGCCACGCCGATGAAGCCCCGCGCCAGAGCGCGTTCACTCGAATCGGCCCCGCTTGCTTCGGGCCAATGATCAGAGGCGAACCGTACCCTGTGGGGTTCAAAGGACCCCGTGACATCGAGAAGTACGACACACATATCGACCCCACGGTCTGGATCGACTCGTACGCCATGGCAATGGGGAAGAGCGAAGTCCACGATCGACCAAGTAGCCGGGCTAACAAGGGCATGGCGGGGTGACCGGACGCAACACCACCGGTTCCACCAACGGCGACTGGAACCCACAGCAGGGCCGCACGCTCGGCCAGCCCCCACGGGCCACGGCGACCGCCTCGTGCTACGCTATACAGCACATTAATGCCCTCCTCTACCTTAGGCTGGCGACTTGCGTGGCTAAGTACTTCGACTAGGGACCCCGCAAAACGGACCCGCGGCTCGCCAAGGAAAATACGCCCGCAATGACCCCCTTTGGAGTCGCCTAGCGACTGGCTCACCGAGCCACGACGAGCGGCGCGCTACATACAAACAGCGCAAACTACAACTCACCGCTACTCCACCCATGAGGCCGCTATTCGCACTACAACGACTACGTACTGCGACTGGGGACGCCCAGCTCGAAAAGGAAAACAGTCAAGTCGATAGCCCTCATCGGGGTCGCAAGGCGACTGGCCCAAAGGCCATGGGTAGTCGGAGCAAACTACAAAGCATCGCCGCCACGAAAAAAAACATAAAACCAAACGCAACCACTGAATCATAGTTAAGCAAAAGTTATCACTTTATTTACAACTAACACCCGCTCGCGGGCATTCAAGTTACTTCTTACACAGGGACTCAGAAACCTACGAAGATGGCCCCGGAGCCCCTTCTACTACAGGTTCGGCGCCGTCATCACCGTGACGAAACTTCGGCGTGTACAGAACGACCGGGTAAGTAGACAATGAGCCGGCCGCCGCGGCATGGAAGAGACGCTCCGCAGGGTAGTCCACCGGGCCCGGCTCCTTCTCCGCGTCCCCAGGCGCCGCCTGGCTGGAGATGTGAGTCTCCAAGTCCGCAGTCGCCAGTACCCGGTCGGCAAAGGGACGCACCGCATCCATCAAGCGCAGCACCTCAGCAACATCGAACTCGCCAGTCTCCGAGGGGAAGCCAGCGGTAACCTCCTCCACGTCGAACCCCTCGGAGTAGTGCGCCAGCACCATGCTCAAAGCCATGGTAATGCCAACACGGCAGGAGGAGCGGCGAAGCCAGTCGACAACGGCCGGAATATTGGACACGGCCCTGAAGACAGACGGCGTGTCCCGCGGAATCACCTCCCGCGGGCTAAGGTACTGGAGCGCCGCCAATATCTCCCCAGCGCAGGCGATGATACGCGTGGTCGCGGTCGACAAGCATTCCCGTGGAGTCGCCGTCTCCACGAAGTCGCACGTACCTACAACAACCAACACAAGGACGGCAAAAATAAGAGTTCGCCTCCAAAAAGACGATTCGCCACGCTCGGGGACTGGCCCCTGAAGCCGACTCGCCACGCTCGGGGACTGGCCCCCGAAGCCGACTCGCCATGCTCGGGGACTGGCCCCCGAAGCCGACTCGCCATGCTCGGGGACTGGCCCCCGGCCGACTCGCCATGCTCGGGGACGGCCCCCGAAGCCGACTCGCCATGCTCGGGGACTGGCCCCCGAAGCCGACTCGCCATGCTCGGGGACTGGCCCCCGAAACCGACTCGCCACGCTCAGAGACTCGAGTCCGCGAAAAACAGCAAGCGCAAAGACAAAAAGAACTTACCAAGAATTTGCCGCGACATCTCCCTGACGAAGGCCTCGAAACTGGTCTTCTCGGCCTGCACCGCCAGAACGACGCCTTCGGACGCCTCCTTTTCCGCAGCTAGCTCCTGGGCGTGCTGCTGCTTCAAGGTCGCAATCTCCTCCCGAAGAGATGCGGCAGCCCCACGAGCGGAGTCCGCGGCCTCCAGCTTTCCCTTGTACTCGGCGATGACATCCTCCAGCTCCCGGCCCTTCTTCTCCAGGACTTTCGTCAAGTTCACCACCTCCGCTTTGCCTTTTTCCGGGCCTCTTCGGCCTGCTGCGCCCGGAAATCGGCTTCACGGTATAGGATTCCTTGACGAATCCTTCCCGAGCCTCGGCAAGAGCCTTCGCCTGCGCCTCTGCTACAGGAAAAAGAAGACGGTGAAAACAAAAAAAAAAAAAAACCGAGCGAGGAAGGCGAGCGGGCAGGACTTACTGCCTAGAGCAATCAGCTTCCGGTTCTTCTGCGCCGCCTCTTCGACGAGCGCAGTCAGTCGCTTAACCGCCGCCTGCGAAAATCCGAAACAGTGCCAAAGTCAACAAACAAACGGCAATAGAGACTCGACTCGCCCTTTCAGACCAAGTCGACCCTCGGGGACTGGGGGTGACTAGACTACACTCACCACGTGTGCTTCACCAAGCGCCGTGTGGAGCTCGGTGAAAGTCGAGGAAGAAGGCGGCGGATGGCGTGACTCTGTCACTCCTTCCGCTTGCATCACCGCCTCAGTCGACGGTGCCTCGCCCGCCGCGTGTCGGTGTCACTCGGTGGGGCTCGGTCCCTGGCGGCCTTGGACCGGCGCTCTTTCAGCGGCCCCGACAGGCAGCCCTCCTCGACGATGTCCTCTTCAACTTCGGGTGCCTTCTGCCCCTCGGTCGACCCAACGACAGTCGACTCCTCCTCCACCACGGGTGGAACAACGTCCGGCCCCGTCGCCGCACTCGCCATGCCCCCGTGAACCATGCTGGGCAAAGGAAAAACTTCGGCGGCGGGCTCCGACCGCTGGCGCTCTCCTCTCGGCTCGGCTCGCGGTGGCGGGCTCTCCTGGAGCCGACCGTGTGCCCCCGAGGTCAGAAGGCGCCGCTTTCTTCTCCGCTGCTTTCTTCTTCGCCTCGGCCGCCCTCGTGGCCGCTACCCCAGTCGCGGCCGGCTTTGTCAGGGTCTTCTTCTTGGACCTACAAAGAGGCGAGATGAGCCGACGCCCGATTCTGACTTCGGGGAGAACGAGTTTAGCAAGGAGTCCTTACCTCACCGTGGGGATCGCCTTCACGCCGGGCCCGGCCCGAGCCCCCGCGTCGAGCGTGGCCTTCAAGGGGCGTTGAAGCCTCATAGTGCCCTCAAGGAGAGTGGGGCGCAGTCGCTTCGACAGCGGCTCGGCTCCCTCCTTGGGAAGCTCCGTCTCGCCCTCCGGTCGGGAGGTCGCTTCCTCTTCGGCCGCGTCCTGGGACGAGGACCCGGCACCCCTCTTCGACCCGCGCGGGAGTCTGATGAAGTCCCGCGCTTCGGAGTCCGACTCGGTGCGCTCCTCCTCGTCGTCGATCGCCTCCTCTTCACCTTCGGTCATTTCCGGAGGCTCCTTCCCGGCGAGAGGGGGGAGGTGGTCGGCGACCTTCTGCCAGCGCTGCATTCCAGTCAAGGGAATAAGTTAGAAGGAAAGAAATGCGGCTAAACCAGACAAAGCCGCCATATGCTGCATTACCTGAGGTGCTGGGGTATCCTCGGAGTAGGGCTGCAGGCCATCCTCGAAGGAAGAGAAGGTGGCCGTGGTGATCTTGGCCAGCGCCTTCCGGTACTCGCTCTCGTCCCACTCGGTCGCAGACGACCGGGTGCAGTCGTTTTGCCCCCGGTACTCCCACATGGGGTGAGCTCGGCATCGCAAGGGGATCAGGCGTCGGCCGAGCCAGCAGTTGTACACATTAACCGCCGACAAGCCGTTGTCCTTCAGCGCCTGGATCGCCCGGCGCATTTCCTGCACCACCTCCTCCTGCTCGTGCGGCAGCGACCGGACGTTGAGGCGCCGTGGGATGCTGGGCTCGGGGCTGAACTGAGGAATGCAGACCTCGCCGGGGGGAGTGTACTCCTTGGCGTAAAACCAGAAGCGGCGCCATTGCGACTGCGCCTTCTTGGGGAGCGCCATGTCGATGAAGCTTTCCCCGGACTTCACCTGGAAGGTGATCCCGCCGTTCGGGATGAGCGCCTCGCTGCCCTTGCTAGCCCGAGTCGCCCGCCCATGGAAAATCGACACCCACAGTGGGAAGTAGGGCGGGCAGGCCAAGTAGCACTCGCACAGCGCCACGAACAGTGAAATCTGTTGGACGCTATGCGGCCCCAGGTCGGAGACCTTAATGTTGTAAAAAGCCAGCAATTGTCGGAGGAAATCGGAGGTGGGGAGAGCGAACCCTCGGTCGAGGAAGCTCAGGAAGATCACGAACTCCCCGGGCCGCGGGAGGGGTTCCACTTCGTCCGCCGGCGGAACTCGCCATCGCTCGCGATTGAACTCCGGGATGACCCCGGAGGCGACGTACGGGAGCAGAGACTCCCGCGTGACCTTCGACTTGCCCCAACCCTTCGCCGCCATGGATGCGTGTGGAGTGTGGAATGAAGATGAGATGAGGGAAGATGGGACAAAGGGGCGGAGGAATGATGAACCCTAATCTCGGAGGCAGCCCTTTATACCGCCCGCACTCGCCCCAGGCAGGGATGGAATCCGTTCGTTAACTCGCCCCGGAATCACCGCCCGTAATCAATGGTCAAGATTTGCTCCGGTTCCGGCTGAATAGCCGTTAAACTAGCCGTTAGCAGTCACGTCAGGCCCAACGGTCAACAACATGAAAACGGTCCGTGCCTCGGTCAACGTGAAATCCAGCCGTTGGCCTTTCCACGTGTCTCTACGACAAGAGGTGGCTGGCAGGCGCCGACTGGCAGACGACGACTGGTGGACGCCGACTGACATACGCCGACTGGCTGACCAAGCCATGACGATTGAAGACCGGCGCCGAGCTCGTGGGTCTATCTTCAGAGCCCGGTGGCGATTCATCTTGATCCATCGCTGCGTCTCCCCAAGACTTGCTCTAGATCCGCGCTTCGTCACCACCGCGCTCGGGGACTACTGATGGGGATATGCCCATAGGGGGGGTCGCCAGTCCCACTCGTCATGAAGATGGAGGCCCGGGCGAGTCGCCAGTCGCCCGGGCGACTGGGCCCAAAGGTGATTGGGCTGCGATCTTGAGAAGGAGACCTGTGCGAATAGATGAGGAGATTACTTGCAAGAGGGTTAGCAAATCCCGGATTAATAGTAACTGATATGATTCGGAGTTATCTCCATGTAACCCTAGATCGGGGGTGCCTATATAAACCCCCGACCTTAAACCCTAGAGGGACGTCGACATAGATCCAATCTCCCCTTGTAAGCTCCCGGCATAGCCGCCGGCTGAGCCCCCCCATTGTAATTCTCCACTGAGCAATAAAGATCTAGCAGGACGTAGGCCTTTTACTCTCCGGAGGGGCTGAACCTGGGTAAAACCCTTGCGTCTCTTGCACCTCGACCCGTAGATGGCGATGTTCCCTTCCCCTCGCATCAACGAAGTGCTACCCCCTGTAGCATCTGCCGTGGTCACATCCACGACAACAAGAGAAACTGATTCTCTTTCACATTCTATATCCACAAGAGAAACTAATTCTCTTTCACATGCTATATCCACCAGAGAAACTATTCTTCCTCTCTTGTCTTCTTTAGTTAGAATTTTTATCACCTTCTTGATGGTTTGCGAGTACAATTCAAATGTACTCACGGCTTTGTCCCTGGCTATTTACTTGGCCAGACCTGGAGGACTTCGACAGATGAAGAAGGAGTTGACGACGTCTATGCGAGCTAGGAACGTCTTCCTAGTCAGTTGCCTGTAGGGTTAAGGCAGATGACTTGGGCTCTACGCTGCTGAAGTGATTCTGCTACTCTGATGATTAGATTAGGCCATTCGAGGCTATCTTGTAAAGATGGGTCATGTGACCTTATTGTAATTTTCTTATTCCGTTTTGTAAAGGATGATGTAATTTGATATCAGTTCGGTTATGTGTTCACGGCACACTGATCATGGGAACGTGAACTGTATACATAACAGGGTATTTCGGACAGCTAGTCCGGGGTCCCCACAGTCACCTTTAGTTTTGGGCCAGGCCCATGTAATTTTCGCAGGAATTAAGTCAGCCACTTTTTAGAGTCCGTATTGAAGGGGAAAGGCCTTCTAGGGTTTGGTTCGGCCACCATATGCATGGCTGGCCGAAACCCCACCTTTTCCTCCTTTAAATACCCCCATAGCCGTCACGTTTAGACTCGGATTTTGATTAGATTAAAAGTTAGCCATTGCTGCAACTCTCGTGTACTTCTTTTGAGGCCAACGCCCAGAACAAGACCGACTATTCGGAATCCCACCTTTTCAATAAAGCTTTCATCTATATCCGCAATAATTCTGATTGCATTATTAGTTCTTACTTGTTCTCGATTTCAGGTAGGAATTAAGACCCTCGCTGGTCAGGCTGATCGTGCATCCGCAAGATCAGTAACTCCCGGAGATTGTCCTAGCGATTGCATTGGCGCACGAGCTTTGCACGTGTAGTCGGATCGTCAAGCACGAACTCCACCAACAAATCGACGTTATCACACTCTCATCGAAAGATCGGACACCTTCGCCCTATCAGCTCTTAGCAAGTAGGTATCTATGATCAACTATTATGATAACTAATGTTTGTGTTCATCTTAATTTGCATTTCCGTTTTAGAAAAAAACTTAATTTCTATTTTGGCTGACCTGTTAGAGAACTATCAGATTGAACCCACAACATGATTCAAATAGATTCATTACATTTCATAGACAACGTCCCAAAATCGTCCACTAAGGGGTATTTTTCGTCGCCTATGGGCCTAACCCGACGATATGGGTTCTGTTGTCCAAACTGCATCAGGCAAAGTCCTACGACGTTTTTTTCGGTCTGTCACGTTTGGGCGCCCTTTCGCCATGGAAAATCGGACCGTTGTACAAGTGTTTTCGGGAGCCCATTGGCTGACGTCATGCAAACCGACACGTAGACGCCGTTAAGGCGTTAACGGCGAGTGGCTGAAACCCCGTGGTAGATGGTAGGCCCACACGAGGCCTGCCACGTCTTAAGCGGGCCAGTGACATAGTTTGACCGGTCAACTATATAGCTGGGCTGGTCCATTAGTTACGTGGGCCGGGCCTAACCTCTAAGGTTGACTGGTCAAAACTTAAATGGGTCGGCCCATTTAACATGTGGGGTCCACCTTACAGCAACTGGGCCGGCCCAAGAAGTTAGTGGGCCGGCCCAATTAGCATGTGGGTCCCACTTTCTGTTAAAGGGCCGGCCCATTTAGTACGTGGGGTCCACCATATAGCAAGTGGGTCGGCCCAACGAGTAAATGGGCCGGGCCAAAACACGGTGGGTCCCACTTTCTGTTAAAGGGCCGGCCCATTTAGTGTGTGGGGTCCACCATATAGCAAGTGGGCCGGCCCAACAAGCTAGTGGGCGGGCCAAAAACAGGTGGGTCCCACTTTCCGGTTAAAGGGTCGGCCCATTTAGTATGTGGGGTCCACCATATAGCAAGTGGGCGGCCCAACAAGATAGTGGGCCGGGCCAAAAACAGTGGGTCCCACCTTCTGTTAAAGGGCCGGCCCATTTAGTGTGTGGGGTCCACCATATAAAAGTGGGGCAACAAAAAAGTGGACCGGGCCAAAACCATAGGTGGGTCCCACATTCATGTTAAAAGGCCCATTTAGTATGTGGGGTCCACCATATAGCAAGTGGGTGCCCAACAAGATAGTGGGCCGGGCCAAAAACACAGGGGTCCCAATTTCTGTTAAAGGGCCGGCGCATTTAGCATGTGGGGACCACCATATAGCAAGTGGGCTGGCCCAACAAGATAGTGTGCCGGCCCAATAAGCATGTGGAGCCCACTATCGTGTAACCGGGCCGGCCTACTAAAGAAGTGGGCCGGCCCAAAATGAAAGTGGGTCCCACACTACTGTAAGTGGGCCGGCCCAATCTGTTGTAGGGCCCTACTTGTTTGACTAGTCAACTTGCATTAAATTTCATGAGCCTAAAATCTGATATCAATGATACACACAATTACATACACAAATAAAACAAGTAGGAAAATTACAAGGCAATTAATGTGCCCAAATAAAAAAATTACATAGAATCATTGAGGACTTCTATTAGCATCATCAATAACACGTTGACATTTGGCAATCGCCTTGATTGAATCTTGTGTACTCTTTGTCAACATATCAGCTACAGATCTTAAAGCAGCAATACCATGTCTTTTATAAAGTACAGCCTTGAGATATTTACTATTTGATGAAAGAAATGGTCTAGGTTGACGGCTATGAGAAGATGCATCAGAAGAAAGATCAGAACTTTTTGTGGGCCTCACTTCTAATGAAGATTGCTTCATCACAACTGCATTCTGATAATAATGCAAAAAGAGTTAAACGATGAACTATGCAAACATTTATTATGCAATGTAGATATAAGATAATAACAAGTTGCATAAATAAGACAATGTATGGAACTTGTACTAAGCACAAACTTACATCATAATGTTGCACAGGGTCGCTACAGATCCTTTTTTGGCAACTATCTTCTAATGATGACTGCTTCATTAAAACTGCATTCTGGTAACATTGCAAACATAGTTACAACAATTAACTATTCAAACATGTATTACGCAATGTAGAGATCAGATAACAGCATGTAGCAGAAATAAGCACAAGATAAGATAAGATGCATGTACTAAGCACATACTGGCTCGCTGCAGGTCCTTCTCTTGCATGCACTAGTCGTGGTCAACATGCCTGTCATTTTAGGTTCAGCCATCAAGTGAAATGCTAATCCTCCTGCTCCATTGTCCTTAATCTATGTTTAGATATCACATTTAAGACCAAGTCAGCTGGTTTCAAATAACAAAAAACTTGAGCTGCCAAATGAATAAGCCAATATTTACCAGATATCAGATTAAAACCAACTAGATGTTGCTTTGCATGAGATACGAATTTCAGACATTCAGATTTAGAGTAGGGTAATGCCAAGGTTTTCCACATAAAGTAAACTGGCATTAAGAATGACCAAATGTCAGGTTCAAATCACCTTCGCAGTTTCTCCAAGACAAGCATATCAAATAGGCAGAAACATAGTAAAGCATGAATGGCATTGCTATGGCAGGGTTCCAAGTGTTAATCTCTTGCATAAGGAACAATGCATATAGGTTATAGATTCCAACTTCCCTAGCGTCCCCGCTGTTAATTTTGGATGTTCTAATAAGTGGTTCGCATGATCAATCCCTAGGAAAAATAACATTGACAAGTCAGTCTACGATAATACAAAGACCAGACATGCACGCAGCAATAACTATATAGCAGGCACGAGAAAACAGCTAGCGGCTAGCGGTGAGCTAATGACGTGGTATAAGAACAAGCAGATTGGAAATGCCCATAGCATGACTATAAAAGCAGTGCGACAATAGCATGCAGTACAAAAACAGTTGGCAGCAAATGAATGGGTATAAGGCTATAAATATGTGGATGCACATAGGTGTCAGTAGAATGAACAGGATGGTAGCGACCGGATAATGCTTTTGTACTGTACAATATTTAAACGAGCTTCATGCGAAGCAACACATCAAGAAAGTTAATGGCATATGAGATCTACAAATAACTACACAAAACATGGCTAAAGAAACACCGCGATCTAACGGGCCAGCGTACTAACCAAGCTGCGGCGGGGTGGACGGGGGCGGCAACTTGCATTCCAGCGGCGGCGAACGCGGGAGACGATGAATCGACCCTGTTTCAGTAGAAGCGGGCGTTAGTGAAGCAGATCTGGTTGGCTGGCAAGGGATTCGGTGAAGTTGATACAGCCGCTGCGGCGAGGTAGTCGGTGGCGAGGTCGGCGGTGAAGCAGATCCGTCGGTGGCGAGGTCGGCGGTGAAGCAGATCCGTCGGTGGCGAGGTCGGCGGTGAAGCAGATCCGTCGGTGACGAGGGCGGCGGGGGAGCGGATCAGGTGGGTGGACAGCCAACACGATCAAGGCTACGCTGTGGAGGAGTATGCCGGCGGCGAAGCAGATCTAGTACTGTAGAGAGTCAGAGCTTTGGCGTGTGAGAGTATTTTTGAGCTAATGGGGCGAATGGTTGGTGGGTGGGTGTGGGCCTGTGGGGAGGGTTCGGGATCTAGGCAAGATATTTCATTGTTACCGAATGAGCCCTCCATGGTCGGTGGGTTGTAGCTTCCGGACCAGGGTTAAAAGGGTAAAACTGGTCACGGGATTTTCGAATGGATGCGGCGGGATGATTTGGCGCGCGGCCAAAATTTTCAGTTTCAAGCTACGAGCAGAACGACAAAAATAATGTTCTTCCCCAGGGAGCTCTCATTTCTTCCTCTTCTCTTTCTCTCTCGAGTCTCTCCCACTCCCCCGGCTCCTCTCCCCCTTCTCTCCGGCGGCCTCGCCGGCCGGAGACGAGGCCGACTTCTCTCTGTATATTGTACACCCTCCGAACTAAATTAATTGATTCAACTTTCCTTAGACGTGTATGTATCTAGAGTAAAAACATGTGTGGATACATCCATATTTAGATAAGCAAAGTTGAGTCAGCTAATTTGGATCCGAGGGAGTTAGTGTTGTTGTAAGCTTAGATCTAGTGTTTCCCATGAGCAGAATGGCGCAATGGAGTCGGGGATCTCGTCATCGGCTTCAGATCTGGCCTATGGTGAATCTGGCGGATCTTGCCGGCCAAACCCCGATCTGGTGCCATCAATGTGATGGCGCTAACGGTGAGGCTTGCTTTGGTCAGTGCTTCAGATCTGGCCAATGGGGAAGTCAAGCTGCTAAAGTTCACAAGCTCGGGGCATACGACGGCGTCATCCGTCTTGCCCGTGCACATCTTGGCCTTTCAGCGGCCCTTCTCAGAGCCAATATGCCGTTGCTGAGGCCCTTCTTCTCCTTCGTCCTGGCGACTACCGGCGACACCGTCCCAAGTGGTGCGTCCCCGGCGACGGAGTTGCTGGAAAGGATGCGGAGCAGAGATCTGATGTGCGGTCGAGAAGGACTCGATTGATTTTCTTCTATATGTTTTGGGGTCCTTTTTGTAAAGTTGCAGGTTCTATTAGTTATTGTCTAGTACTTTTGGACCTCTATGTAATTTTTTGGACTAGTTTCCATTGGCACTGATAAACTTGAATTTTGACAAGTTCACGGGAAAAAAATTCCTTTGCACATATGGCCTATCATGTATAAACATTCTTGAGATTTAAACTATATGTAATGTGCCATCCATTAACCCTAAACCATATATATGTAACTAACCCTAGCTGATCAAACCCTACTTAATTAAAACAAATAACCCTAAATTATACGCATGCACTTTATGCGCAAAGGCGCGGGTGCCTCTAATAATGTGTGTGCGCACTCGATCGATGATCCCTAAACCTTATACAACCCTAAAACCCTAATCCCTAATCCCTAAACCCTAAACACCCTAAACACTAAACCCTAGACCCTAAACCCTAACCCTAACCCTAAACCCTAATTAAACCCTATATATAGGCCAACGACACTTAATTGTGCATCAAGCAGGCCAGGGGTGCCTCGCGGTCCTCTAATTAAATTAAATGTGCCATGCATTAACCCTAAACCATATATATGTAACTAACCCTAGCTAATCAACCCTACTTAATTAAAACACATAACCCTAAACTATACTAGCTATAACCCGATCTAATAAAAACATGCTCTATATATAGCAGCTAGCTAGCAAACCGTAGATTAACACCAATTAATATATACATGGCCTATATCGATCATGTTGTATAACATATCCCTGAGATTCATTAATTAATTATATAATTATTGTGATAAATTAATTAACTTTAATTTTGACAAGTTCTCTCGAATGAAAACACATTTGATTAAGTTGCCTCATAATATATATATAATTAGTGTGCATGCATGGCCTACCATGCATTCGTGCATATATTTTAATGTATATTTGAACATATTCTTGGGGATTTCAATCTCTCTCTCTCTCTCTCGATCATCTATATATCGTTGGTGGCCAAAAAACACACATATATACGCATGCAATTTATGCGTAAAGGCGCGGGTGCCTCTAATAATGTGTGTGCGCACTGGATCGATGATCCCTGATGCGCGTAGATGTACACGTCCGTTGGGAACCCCAAGAGGAAGGTATGATGCGCACAGTGGCAAGTTTTCCCTCAGTATGAAACCAAGGTTTAATCGAACCAGTAGCCAAGAAGCACGTTGAAGGTTGATGGTCGCGAAATGTGATGCGGCGCAACACCAGGGATTCCGGCGCCAACGCGGAACCTGCACAACACAACCCAAGTACTTTGCCCCAACGAAACAGTGAGGTTGTCAATCTCACCGGCTTGCTGTAACAAAGGATTAAACGTATCGAGTGGAAGATGTTTGCAAAGAAAATAGTAAAACAAGTAGATTGTATGCTATGTAAAGAATAGGACCGGGGTCCACAGTTCACTAGAGGTGTCTCTCCCATAAGATAAAGCATGTTGGGTGAACAAATTACAGTCGGGCAATTGACAAATAGAGAAAGGCATACAATGCATATACATGATATGATAAATATAGTGAGATTTAATTGGGCATTACGACAAAGTACATAGACCGCCATCCAACTGCATCTATGCCTAAAAAGTCCACCTTCAGGTTATCATCCGAACCCCCTCCAGTATTAAGTTGCAAAGCAACAGACAATTGCATTAAGTATGGTGCGTAATGTAATCAACAACTACATCCTTAGACATAGCATCAATGTTTTATCCCTAGTGGCAACAGCACATCCACAACCTTAGAACTTTCTGTCACTGTCCCAGATTCAATGGAGGCATGAACCCACTATCGAGCATAAATACTCCCTCTTGGAGTTAAGAGTAAAAACTTGGCCAGAGCCTCTACTAGTAACGGAGAGCATGCAAGATCATAAACAACACATGAACAATAGATTGATAATCACCATAATCATAGTACTCTCTATCCATCGGATCCCGACAAACACAACATATAGAATTACATATAGATGATCTTGATCATGTTAGGCAGCTCACAAGATCCAACAATGAAGCACAACAAGGAGAAGACGACCATCTAGCTACTGCTATGGACCCATGGTCCAGGGGTGGACTACTCACTCATCACTCCGGAGGCGATCATGGCGATGAAGAGTCCTCCGGGAGATGAATCCCCTCTCCGGCAGGGTGCCGGAGGCGATCTCCTGAATCCCCCGAGATGGGATTCGCGGCGGCGGCGTCTCGTAAGGTTTTCCGTATCGTGGCTCTCGGTACTGGGGGTTTCGCGACGGAAGCTTTAAGTAGGCGGAGGGTCAACGGGGGCCACACGAGGGCCCGGGGGTAGGTCGGCGCGGCCGGGGCCGGGCCGCGCGGCCTCCCTCCTGGCCGCCTCGTGGCCCCACTTCGTTAGGTCTTCGGTCTTGGAAGCTTCGTGCAAAAATAGGACCCTGGGCGAAAGTTTCGTCCAATTCCGAGAATATTTCTTTACTAGGATTTCTGAAACCAAAAACAGCAGAAACAGCAACTGGCTCTTCGGCATCTTGTTAATAGGTTAGTTCCAGAAAATGCATAAATATGACATATAATGTGCATAAAACATGTAGGTATCATCAATAAAGTAGCATGGAACATAAGAAATTATCGATACGTTGGAGACGTATCAGCATCCCCAAGCTTAGTTCTGCTCGTCCCGAGCAGGTAAAACGATAACAAAGATAATTTCTGAAGTGACATGCCATCATAATCTTGATCATACTATTTGTAAACATATGTAATGAATGCAGCGATCAAAACAAAAGTAATGACATGAGTAAACAACTGAATCATATAGCAAAGACTTTTCATGAATAGTACTTCAAGACAAGCATCAATAAGTCTTGCATAAGAGTTAACTCATAAAGCAATAAATCAAAGTAAAGGTGTTGAAGCAACACATAGGAAGATTAAGTTTCAGCGGTTGCTTTCAACTTATAACATGTATATCTCGTGGATATTGTCAACATAAAGTAATATAACAAGTGCAATATGCAAGTATGTAGGAATCAATGCACAGTTCACACAAGTGTTTGCTTCTTAAGGTGGAAGGAGATAGGTAAACTGACTCAACAATAAAAGTAAAAGAATGGTCCTTCAACGAGGAAAGCATCGATTGCTGTATTTGTGCTAGAGCTTTTATTTTGAAAACATGAAACAATTTTGTCAACGGTAGTAATAAAGCATATGAGTTATGAAAATTATATCTTACAAGTTGCAAGCCTCATGCATAGTATACTAATAGTGCCCGCACCTCGTCCTACTTAGCTTGGACTACCGGATCTTTGCATGCCATGTTTCAACCAAGTGTCACAAAGGGGTACCTCCATGCCGCCTGTACAAAGGTCCAAGGAGAATGCTCGCATTTCGGATTTCTCGCTTTTGATTATTCTCAACTTAGACATCCATACCGGGACAACATGGACAACAGATAATGGACTCCTCTTTAATGCATAAGCATGTAGCAAAGTTATTATTCTCATATGAGATTGAGGATATATGTCCAAAACTGAAACTTCCACCATGATTCATGGCTTTAGTTAGCGGCCCAATGTTCTTCTCTAACAATTTTGCATGCTCCAACCACTAAAATGATAGATCCTTCAGACAAGACGGACATGCATAGCAACTCACATGATATTCAACAATAGTTGATGGCGTTCCCCAGAAGCATGGTTATCGCACAACAAGCAACTTAATAAAAGATAAAGTGCATAAGTACATATTCAATACTACGATAGTTTTTAAGGCTATTTTGTCCCATGAGCTATATATTGCAAAGGTGAATGATGGAATTTTAAAGGTAGCACTCAAGCAATTTACTTTGGAATGGCGGAGAAATACCATGTAGTAGGTAGGTATGGTGGACACAAATGGCATAGTAGTTGGCTCAAGGATTTTGGATGCATGAGAAGTATTCCCTCTCGATACAAGGTTTAGGCTAGCAAGGTTATTTGAAGCAAACTCAAGGATGAACAGGTGCAGCAAAACTCACATAAAAGACATATTGTAAACATTATAAGACTCTACACTGTCTTCCTTGTTGTTCAAAACTCAATACTAGATATTATCTAGACCTTAGAGAAACCAAATATGCAAATCAGATTTTAGCAAGCTCTATGTATTTCTTCATTAATGGGTGCAAAGCATATGATGCAAGAGCTTAAACATGAGCACAACAATTGCCAAGTATCACATTATCCAAGACATTTTAGAATTACTACATGTAGCATTTTCCAATTCCAACCATATAACAATTTAACGAAGAAGAAACTTCGCCTTGAACATTATGAGTAAAGCCTAAGGACACATGTGTCCATATGCAACAGCGGAGCGTGTCTCTCTCCCACAAAGTGAATGCTAGGATCCATCTTATTCAAACAAAAACAAAAACAAAAACAAACCGACGCTCCAAGTAAAGAACACAAGATGTGATTGAATAAAAATATAGTTTCAGGGGAGGAACCTGATGATGTTGTCGATGAAGAAGGGGATGCCTTGGGCATCCCCAAGCTTAGACGCTTGAGTCTTCTTAAAATATGCAGGGGTGAACCACGGGGCATCCCCAAGCTTAGAGCTTTCACTCCTCTTGATCATAGTATATCATTCTCCTCTCTTGACCCTTGAAAACTTCCTTCACACCAAACTTCAAGCAAACTCATTAGAGGGTTAGTGCATCATTAATAATTCACTCATTCAGAGGTGACACAATCATTATTTTCACTTCTGGACATTGCATAATGCTACTGGACATTAGTGGATCAAAGAAATAAATCCAACATAGCAAAAGAGGCAATGCGAAATAAAAGGCAGAATCTGTCAAAAACAGAACAGTCCGTAAAGACGAATTTAAAGCTGGCACTAGACTTGCTCAAATAGAAAAACTCAAAACTAATGAAAGTTGCGTACATATCTGAGGATCACGCTCGTAAATTGGCAGATTTGTTCGAATTTTCTACAGAGAATTGTGCCCAGATTCGTGACAGACAGCAATGCTGTTTCTGCGCAGCGATCCCAAATATAACATCAACTTTGACATAGAAACTTTACTTGGCACAAAAACATGATAAGGAGAGGTTGCTACAGTAGTAAACAACTTCCAAGACTCAACAAAACAAAAAATTGCTGTAGGTAAAAACATGGGTTGTCTCCCATAAGCGCTTTTCTTTAACGCCTTTCAGCTAGGCGCAGAAAGTGCAAATCAAGTAACATCGAGAGTAGAAGCATCAACATCATAGCTTGTTCTAATAATAGAATCAAAAGGCAACTTCATTCTCTTTCTAGGGAAGTGTTCCATACCTTTCTTGAGAGGAAATTGATATTTAATATTACCTTCCCTCATATCAATAACAGCACCAACAGTTCGAAGAAAAGGTCTTCCCAATACAATAGGACAAGATGCATTGCATTCGATATCCAAGACAACAAAATCAACGGGGACAAGGTTATTGTTAACCGTAATATGAACATTATCAATCCTCCCCAAAGGTTTCTTTTTAACATTATCGGCAAGATTAACATCCAAATAGCAATTTTTCAATGGTGGCAAGTCAAGCATATCATAAATCTTTTTAGGCATAACAGAAATACTTGCACCAAGATCACATAAAGCATTACATTCAAAGTCATTGAATTTCATTTTAATGATGGGCTCCCAACCATCTTCTAACTTTCTAGGAATAGAAGTTTCAAGTTTTAGTTTCTCTTCTCTAGCTTTTATGAGAGCATTTGTAATATGTTTTGTAAAGGCTAAATTTATAGCACTAGCATTAGGACTTTTAGCAAGTTTTTGTAAGAACTTTATAACTTCAGAGATGTGGCAATCATCAAAGTCTAAATCATTATGAGCTACAGCAATGGGATCATTGTTCCCAAGGTTGGAAAAAATTTCAGCAGTTTTATCACAAGCAGTTTCAGCAGTTTTAGCAATTTCAGGCAGTTTTGTTCGCTTTGCACTAGGAGTAGAAACATTGCCAACACCAATTATTTTACCATTGATAGTAGGAGGTGCAGCAACATGTGAAGAATTAGCATTACTAGTGGTGGTAATAGTCCAAACTTTAGCTACATTATTCTCTTTAGCTAGTTTTTCATTTTCTTCTCTATCCCACCTAGCACGCAACTCAGCCATTAATCTTATATTTTCATTAATTCTAACTTGGATGGCATTTGCTGTAGTAGTAATCTTATTATCAATATCATCATTAGGCATAACTTTCAATTTTAAAAGATTAACATCAGAGGCAAGCCTATCAACTCTAGAAGCAATAGTATCAATTTTATCAAGCTTTTCCTCAACAGATTTGTTAAAAGCAGTTTGTGTACTAATAAATTCTTTAAGCATGGCTTCAAGACCAGAGGGTACACTACTATTATTATTGTAAGAATTCCCATAAGAATTACCATAACCATTACCATTAGCAGAAGGATATGGCCTATAGTTATTACCAGAGTTGTTCCTATAAGCATTGTTGTTGAAATTATTATTTTTAATGAAATTCACATCAACATTTTCTTCTTGAGCAACCAATGAGGCTAAAGGAACATTATTTGGATCAACATTAGATCTACCATTCACAAGCATAGACATAATCACATCAATCTTATCACTCAAGGAAGAGGTTTCTTCAACAGAATTTACCTTCTTACCTTGTGGAGCTCTTTCCGTGTGCCATTCAGAGTAATTCACCATCATATCATCAAGAAGTTTTGTAGCCGCCCCCAATGTGATGGACATAAAGGTACCTCCAGCAGCTGAATCCAATAAATTCCGCGAAGAAAAATTTAGTCCTGCATAGAAGGTTTGGATGATCATCCAAGTAGTCAGTCCATGGGTTGGGCAATTCTTTACCAAAGTTTTCATTCTCTCCCATGCTTGAGCAACATGTTCAGTATCTAATTGTTTAAAATTCATTATGCTACTTCTCAAAGAAATAATTTTAGCGGGAGGATAATATCTACCAATAAAAGCATCCTTGCATTTAGTCCAGGAATCAATACTATTCTTAGGCAAAGATAGCAACCAATCTTTAGCTCTTCCTCTTAATGAGAAAGGAAACACTTTCAATTTAATAATATCACCATCTACATCCTTATATTTTTGCATTTCACAAAGTTCAACAAAATTATTGAGATGGGCAGCAGCATCATCAGAACTAACACCAGAAAATTGATCTCTCATGACTAGATTTAGTAAAGCAGGTTTAATTTCAAAGAATTCTGCTGTAGTAGCAGGTGGAGCAATAGGTGTGCATAGGAAATCATTATTATTTGCATTTGTGAAGTCACACAACTTAGTATTTTCAGGGGTATTCATTTTAGCAACGGTAAATAAAACAAACTAGATAAAGTAAATGCAAGTAACTAATTTTTTTGTGTTTTTGATATAGAGAGCAAGACAGTAAATAAAGTAAAACAAGCAACTAATTTTTTTGTATTTTGATTTAGTGCAGCAAACAAAGTAGTAAATAAAATAAGCAAGACAAAAACAAAGTAAAGAGATTGAGAAGTGGAGACTCCCCTTGCAGCGTGTCTTGATCTCCCCGGCAACGGCGCCAGAAAAAGTGCTTGATGCGCGTAGATGTACACGTCCGTTGGGAACCCCAAGAGGAAGGTATGATGCGCACAGTGGCAAGTTTTCCCTCAGTATGAAACCAAGGTTTAATCGAACCAGTAGGAGCCAAGAAGCACGTTGAAGGTTGATGGTCGCGAAATGTGATGCGGCGCAACACCAGGGATTCCGGCGCCAACGCGGAACCTGCACAACACAACCAAGTACTTTGCCCCAACGAAACAGTGAGGTTGTCAATCTCACCGGCTTGCTGTAACAAAGGATTAAACGTATCGAGTGGAAGATGTTTGCAAAGAAAATAGTAAAACAAGTAGATTGTATGCTATGTAAAGAATAGGACCGGGGTCCACAGTTCACTAGAGGTGTCTCTCCCATAAGATAAAGCATGTTGGGTGAACAAATTACAGTCGGGCAATTGACAAATAGAGAAAGGCATACAATGCATATACATGATATGATAAATATAGTGAGATTTAATTGGGCATTACGACAAAGTACATAGACCGCCATCCAACTGCATCTATGCCTAAAAGTCCACCTTCAGGTTATCATCCGAACCCCCTCCAGTATTAAGTTGCAAAGCAACAGACAATTGCATTAAGTATGGTGCGTAATGTAATCAACAACTACATCCTTAGACATAGCATCAATGTTTTATCCCTAGTGGCAACAGCACATCCACAACCTTAGAACTTTCTGTCACTGTCCCAGATTCAATGGAGGCATGAACCCACTATCGAGCATAAATACTCCCTCTTGGAGTTAAGAGTAAAAACTTGGCCAGAGCCTCTACTAGTAACGGAGAGCATGCAAGATCATAAACAACACATGAACAATAGATTGATAATCACCATAATCATAGTACTCTCTATCCATCGGATCCCGACAAACACAACATATAGAATTACATATAGATGATCTTGATCATGTTAGGCAGCTCACAAGATCCAACAATGAAGCACAACAAGGAGAAGACGACCATCTAGCTACTGCTATGGACCCATGGTCCAGGGGTGGACTACTCACTCATCACTCCGGAGGCGATCATGGCGATGAAGAGTCCTCCGGGAGATGAATCCCTCTCCGGCAGGGTGCCGGAGGCGATCTCCTGAATCCCCCGAGATGGGATTCGCGGCGGCGTCTCTGTAAGGTTTTCCGTATCGTGGCTCTCGGTACTGGGGGTTTCGAGACGGAAGCTTTAAGTAGGCGGAGGGTCAACGCGGGGGCCACGAGGGGCCCAGGGGGTAGGTCGGCGCGGCCAGGGGCTGGGCGCGCGGCCCCTCTGGCCGCCTCGTGGCCCCACTTCGTTAGGTCTTCGGTCTTCTGGAAGCTTCGTGCAAAAATAGGACCCTGGCGAAAGTTTCGTCCAATTCCGAGAATATTTCTTTACTAGGATTTCTGAAACCAAAACAGCAGAAAACAGCAACTGGCTCTTCGGCATCTTGTTAATAGGTTAGTTCCAGAAAATGCATAAATATGACATATAATGTGCATAAAACATGTAGGTATCATCAATAAAGTAGCATGGAACATAAGAAATTATCGATACGTTGGAGACGTATCAATCCCTAAACCTTAAACAACCCTAAATCCCTAAATCCCTAATCCCTAATTCCTAATCCCTAAACCCTAAACACCGTAAACACTAAACCCTAAACCCTAAACCCTAAACCCTAACCCTAACCCTAAACCCTAGCTAGCCCTAAACCCTAATTAAACCCTATGTATAGGCCAACGACACTTAATTGTGCATCAAGCAGGCCAGGGGTGCCTCGCGGTCCTCTAATTAAATTAAATGTGCCATGCATTAACCCTAAACCATATATATGTAACTAACCCTAGCTAATCAACCCTACTTAATTAAAACACATAACCCTAAACTATACTAGCTAGCTATAACCCGATCTAATAAAAACATGCTCTATATATAGCAGCTAGCTAGCAAACCGTAGATTAACACCAATTAAAATATACATGGCCTATATCGATCATGTTGTATAACATATCCCTGAGATTCATTAATTAATTATATAATTATCGTGATAAATTAATTAACTTGAATTTTGACAAGTTCTCTCGAATGAAAACACATTTGATTAAGTTGCCTCATAATATATTAATTAGTGTGCATGCATGGCCTACAATGCATTCGTGTATATATTTTAATGTATATTTGAACATATTCTTGGGGATTTCAATCTCTCTCTCTCGATCATCTATATATCGTTGGTGGCAAAAAACACACATATATACGCATGCACTTTATGCGTAAAGGCGCGGGTGCCTCGATCTAATAATGTGTGTGCGCACTCGATCGATGATCCCTAAACCTTAAACAACCCTAAATCCCTAATCCCTAATCCCTAAACCCTAAACACCCTAAACACTAAACCCTAGACCCTAATTAAACCCTAACCCTAACCCTAACCCTAACCCTCTACCCTAGCTAACCCTAAACCCTAATTAAACCCTATGTATAGGCCAACGACACTTAATTGTGCATCGAGCAGGCCAGGGGTGCCTCGCGGTCCTCTAATTAAATTAAATGTGCCATGCATTAACCCTAAACCATATATATGTAACTAACCCTAGCTAATCAACCCTACTTAATTAAAACACATAACCCTAAACTATACTAGATATAACCCGATCTAATAAAAACATGCTCTATATATAGCAGCTAGCTAGCAAACCGTAGATTAACACCAATTAAAATATACATGGCCTATATCGATCATGTTGTATAACATATCCCTCAGATTCATTAATTAATTATATAATTATCGTGATAAATTAATTAACTTGAATTTTGACAAGTTCTCTCGAATGAAAACACATTTGATTAAGTTGCCTCATAATATATATATAATTAGTGTGCATGCATGGCCTACCATGCATTCGTGCATATATTTTAATGTATATTTGAACATATTCTTGGGGATTTCAATCTCTCTCTCTCGATCATCTATATATATCGTTGGTGGCAAAAAAACACACATATATACGCATGCACTTTATGCGTAAAGGCGCGGGTGCCTCTAATAATGTGTGTGCGCACTCGATCGATGATCCCTAAACCTTAAACAACCCTAACCCCTAATCCCTAATCCCTAAACCCTAAACACCCTAAACACTAAACCCTAAACCCTAGACCCTAATTAAACCCTAACCCTAACCCTCTACCCTAGCTAACCCTAAACCCTAATTAAACCCTATGTATAGGCCAACGACACTTAATTGTGCATCGAGCAGGCCAGGGGTGCCTCGCGGTCCTCTAATTAAATTAAATGTGCCATGCATTAACCCTAAACCATATATATGTAACTAACCCTAGCTAATCAACCCTACTTAATTAAAACACATAACCCTAAACTATACTAGATATAACCCGATCTAATAAAAACATGCTCTATATATAGCAGCTAGCTAGCAAACCGTAGATTAACACCAATTAAAATATACATGGCCTATATCGATCATGTTGTATAACATATCCCTCAGATTCATTAATTAATTATATAATTATCGTGATAAATTAATTAACTTGAATTTTGACAAGTTCTCTCGAATGAAAACACATTTGATTAAGTTGCCTCATAATATATATAATTAGTGTGCATGCATGGCCTACCATGCATTCGTGCATATATTTTAATGTATATTTGAACATATTCTTGGGGATTTCAATCTCTCTCTCTCGATCATCTATATATCGTTGGTGGCAAAAAACACACACATATATACGCATGCACTTTATGCGTAAAGGCGCGGGTGCCTCTAATAATGTGTGTGCGCACTCGATCGATGATCCCTAAACCTTAAACAACCCTAAACCCCAAATCCCTAATCCCTAAACCCTAAACACCCTAAACACTAAACCCTAAACCCTAGACCCTAATTAAACCCTAACCCTAACCCTAACCCTCTACCCTAGCTAACCCTAAACCCTAATTAAACCCTATGTATAGGCCAACGACACTTAATTGTGCATCGAGCAGGCCAGGGGTGCCTCGCGGTCCTATAATTAAATTAAATGTGCCATGCATTAACCCTAAACCATATATATGTAACTAACCCTAGCTAATCAACCCTACTTAATTAAAACACATAACCCTAAACTATACTAGATATAACCCGATCTAATAAAAACATGCTCTATATATAGCAGCTAGCTAGCAAACCGTAGATTAACACCAATTAAAATATACATGGCCTATATCGATCATGTTGTATAACATATCCCTCAGATTCATTAATTAATTATATAATTATCGTGATAAATTAATTAATTGAATTTTGACAAGTTCTCTCGAATGAAAACACATTTGATTAAGTTGCCTCATAATATATATATATAATTAGTGTGCATGCATGGCCTACCATGCATTCGTGCATATATTTTAATGTATATTTGAACATATTCTTGGGGATTTCAATCTCTCTCTCGATCATCTATATATCGTTGGTGGCCAAAAAACACACATATATACGCATGCACTTTATGCGTAAAGGCGCGGGTGCCTCTAATAATGTGTGTGCGCACTCGATCGATGATCCCTAAACCTTAAACAACCCTAAAACCCTAAATCCCTAATCCCTAATCCCTAAACCCTAAACACCCTAAACACTAAACCCTAAACCCTAGACCCTAATTAAACCCTAACCCTAACCCTAACCCTCTACCCTAGCTAACCCTAAACCCTAATTAAACCCTATGTATAGGCCAACGACACTTAATTGTGCATCGAGCAGGCCAGGGGTGCCTCGCGGTCCTCTAATTAAATTAAATGTGCCATGCATTAACCCTAAACCATATATATGTAACTAACCCTAGCTAATCAACCCTACTTAATTAAAACACATAAACCTAAACTATACTAGATATAACCCGATCTAATAAAAACATGCTCTATATATAGCAGCTAGCTAGCAAACCGTAGATTAACACCAATTAAAATATACATGGCCTATATCGATCATGTTGTATAACATATCCCTCAGATTCATTAATTAATTATATAATTATCATGATAAATTAATTAACTTGAATTTTGACAAGTTCTCTCGAATGAAAACACATTTGATTAAGTTGCCTCATAATATATATATAATTAGTGTGCATGCATGGCCTACAATGCATTCGTGCATATATTTTAATGTATATTTGAACATATTCTTGGGGATTTCAATCTCTCTCTCTCGATCATCTATATATCGTTGGTGGCAAAAAAAACACATATATACGCATGCACTTTATGCGTAAAGGCGCGGGTGCCTCTAATAATGTGTGTGCGCACTCGATCGATGATCCCTAAACCTTAAACAACCCTAAACCCCCTAATCCCTAATCCCTAAACCCTAAACACCCTAAACACTAAACCCTAAACCCTAGACCCTAATTAAACCCTAACCCTAACCCTAACCCTCTACCCTAGCTAACCCTAAACCCTAATTAAACCCTATGTATAGGCCAACGACACTTAATTGTGCATCGAGCAGGCCAGGGGTGCCTCGCGGTCCTCTAATTAAATTAAATGTGCCATGCATTAACCCTAAACCATATATATGTAACTAACCCTAGCTAATCAACCCTACTTAATTAAAACACATAACCCTAAACTATACTAGATATAACCCGATCTAATAAAAACATGCTCTATATATAGCAGCTAGCTAGCAAACCGTAGATTAACACCAATTAAAATATACATGGCCTATATCGATCATGTTGTATAACATATCCCTCAGATTCATTAATTAATTAACTTGAATTTTGACAAGTTCTCTCGAATGAAAACACATTTGATTAAGTTGCCTCATAATATATATATAATTAGTGTGCATGCATGGCCTACCATGCATTCGTGCATATATTTTAATGTATATTTGAACATATTCTTGGGGATTTCAATCTCTCTCTCTCGATCATCTATATATATCGTTGGTGGCAAAAAACACACATATATACGCATGCACTTTATGCGTAAAGGCGCGGGTGCCTCTAATAATGTGTGTGCGTGATACGTCCAATTTGCATCACTATTTTGTATCATAATTTGTTGTTATTCATTGATATATTTCATATTGGGACACAATACTTATGTTATTTCATCTATTTTGCATGTTTCATCATTATTGGAGGATCAAGCACCGGAGCCAGGATTCTGCTGGAAAAAGCACCGTCAGAACGCAATATTTCGGAAGATCAACTGTGGAAGGAATTACACGTAAATTCCTATTTTTCCAGATGACGGAGGGAGCCAGAAGGGGGAGAAGAGGGGACCCGAGGTGGGCCCACCCCATAGGCCGGCGCGACCCAAGGCCTGGCTGCGCCGCCCTATGAGGAGGGGGGCCCACAGCTCCTCTCGCCTCCTTTTCTTTGCGTACTCCTTCGTCCCGAAAACCTAAGCCACAGAGGGGACCTCACGAAGAGTTACAGCCGCCTCTGCGGGGCGGAGAACACCAGAGAGAAAAGAGCTCTCCGGCGGGCAGGAATCCGCCGGGGAAATTCCCTCCCGGAGGGGGAAATCGACGCCATCGCCATCGTCATCGAGCTGGACATCATCTCCATCATCATCATCATCATCTCCACCATCTACACCGCCATCACCACCGCTGCACCTCGTCACCGCTGTAACAATTTGGGTTTGATCTTGATTGTTTGATAGGGGAAACTCTCCCGGTGTTAATTTCTACTTGTTGTAGATGCTATTGAGTGAAACCATTGAACCAAGGTTTATGTTCAGATTGTTATTCATCACCATATCACCTCTGATTGTATTCCATATGATGTCTCGTGAGTAGTTCGTTTAGTTCTTGAGGACATGGGTGAAGTCTAAATGTTAGTAGTGAATTATGGTTGAGTAATATTCAATGTTATGATATTTAAGTTGTGGTGTCATTCTTCTAGTGGTGTCGTGTGAACGTCGACTACACGACACTTCACCATTTATGGGCCTAGGGGAGTGCATCTTGTATTCGGTTGCTAATTGCGGGGTTGCCGGAGTGACAGAAACCTAAGCCCCCGTTAGTATATCGATGCAAGAGGGATCGCAGGATCTCAGAGTTTAAGGCTGTGGTTAGATTTATCTTAATTACTTTTTGTAGTTGTGGATGCTTGCAAGGGGTATAATCACAAGTATGTATTAGTCCTAGGAAGGGCGGTGCATTAGCATAGGTTCACCCACACAACACTTATCAAAACAATGAAGATTATTTAGCTACATGAAGCGAAAGCACTAGACTAAAATCCCCGTGTGTCCTCAAGAACGTTTGGTCATTATAAGTAAACAAACCGGCTTGTCCTTTGTGCTAAAAAGGATTGGGCCACTCGCAGCAATTATTTCTCTCGCATTTTATTTACTTGTACTTTATTTATCTGCTATATCAAAACCCCCTGAAAACTTGTCTGTGAGCATTTACAGTGAATCCTTCATCGAAACTGCTTGTCAACACCTTCTGCTCCTCGTTGGGATCGACATTCTTACTTATTGAAGATACTACGATACACCCCCTATACTTGTGGGTCATCAAGACTATTTTCTGGCGCCGTTGCCGGGGAGTGAAGCGCTATTGGTAAGTGGAATTGGTAAGGAAAACCTTTACTGTTTGTGCTGATTTTATTTCTGCCTGCTGCTATAAGTCATTATGGAGAGATCTTCTCTTCAATTTCTATTTGGGAAATCTACTACTACTGCAACGGTAGTGGATGAAGCGCCAGGTGAGGAAGTGATACCATATAAAATACCTATGAAAATTATTGAACGTGTTATGGATAACCGCTATGAAGGGGATGGAACTGTTCATCCTGGTGATCATTTACTGTTTTTGCATGAATTATGCGGGTTATTCAAATGTGCAGGTATTGCTATGAATGAAGTTAGAAAGAAACTATTCACTATATCGCTGTCTGGTAAAGCGGCGCACTGGTATAAATTGCTGAAGAATGGTGATTCTATTGATTGGGAGGACATTGTGCCTTTATTTTATTCTAAATTCTATCCTCCAAGTGAAATTCACAAAGATCGGAACCGCATATATAATTTCTGGCCTCATGATGGAGAAAGTATTGCCCAAGCTTGGGGGAGATTGAAGTCTTTAATGCTCAAATGCCCCATTCATGAGCTTCCTGGTAATGTTATTATTGATAATTTCTATGCAAGACTTTCTTTTCAAGACAAGACCTTGCTGGATACTTCTTGTTCTGGATCATTTACACGCAAGAATGAAGAGTTTAAAAGGGACCTTCTTGATCGGATCCAAGAAAATACTGAAGGATGGGAGAACGACAAAGATAGAGAATCAGGTATAATTTATGATTATAAATGCATTGAAGCTTTTATGGATACTGATAAATTTCGTAATATGAGTGCTACATATGGTCTTGATTCTCAAGTTGTTGCAAATCTTTATAAAGCTTTTGCCTCTCATTATGAATTGCCTAAGAAGAATTTTGATAAGTATCATGAACCGTATAAAGATAAAATTGATTCATCTGTAAACAAATGTGTAGTGATTGAAACTGTTGATAATGTTATTCCTGAAGCTTATATTGAAAAAACTCCTTTCCCTGCTAAAATGAAAGAGTATTCTGTTATATCTAGTGCGGTTCATAAAAGTGAAAAGAAACCCATAGAACCTGAAGAACAAATTAAAATTGAACCTGCTGTTGCAATAGTTAAAGATCTTGTGACTGAAAATGTAGAGGATGGTCATATTATTTTCTGTGAAGATGCTTCTAATATTGTTTCGCATCCTAATAAACCCAAACAAGTTAGTGTTCCTATGCTATCTGTTAGAATTGGTGATCATTGCTATTATGGTCTATGTGATATTGGTGCAAGTGTTAGTGCTATTCCTTATGAGCTTTACACGGAGATTATGCATGAAATTGGTTCTTGTGAACTTGAAGATATTGATGTGGTTATTCAGCTGGCTAATAGAGAAACTATTTCTCCAATTGGTATTGTTCGAGATGTGGAAGTTCTATGTGGTAAGATTAAATATCCTGCTGACTTTTTGGTACTTGGTTCTGCTGCTAGTGATTATTGTCCTATCATTTTTGGTAGACCTTTTCTAAATACTTGTGGAGCTATTATAGATTGTAAGAAAGAGAAAATTTTGACTAAATTTGCTGGTGAACCTTATGAATTTAACTTTTCTAAATTTACTAAAACTCCTTATAAAGCTGACTTGCCTAGTAATGATTTTAAAATGGAGCAGTGTGCATCTATTGTTCTTGTTCCTAATAATCCTTTGCAGCAACATTTGGAGAATAGCGAAAGTGAAGCTTTTAGGAAAGAAAGAGATGAGCTTGAGGAAATTTTTCTTCGCCAACCTATTCTCAAGCATGATTTACCGGTGGAAGATTTGGGTACAACACCGCCACCAAAGGAAGATCCTGTTTTTGATCTAAAGCCTTTACCTGATGATCTTAAATATGCTCATATTGATGATAAGAAAATATATCCTATTATTATTAGTTCCAAGCTTTCAGAGATTGAGGAAGAAAGGTTATTGGAAATATTGAAGAAACACCGAGGAGCTATTGGCTATACACTTGATGATTTGAAAGGGATTTCTCCTTCTATTTGCCAACATGCTATCAATATGGAAGATGATGCAAAGCCTGTTGTTGAACATCAGCGTCGTCTAATTCCGAAGATGAAAGAGGTGGTAAGGAACGAGGTATTAAAACTTCTTGAAGCTGGTATTATATATCCTATTGCTGATAGTAGATGGGTTAGTCATGTGCATTGTGTTCCTAAGAAAGGAGGAATGACTGTTGTGCCTAATGATAATGATGAGCTTATTCCTCAAAGAGTAGTTGTAGGGTATAGAATGTGCATTGATTTTCGAAAAGTTAATAAAGTTACTAAGAAAGATCATTACCCTTTACCCTTTATTGATCAAATGTTAGAAAGGTTGTCTAAAAATACTCATTTTTGCTTTCTTGATGGTTATTCTGGGTTTTCACAAATTGTTGTTAAAGCTAAAGATCAGGAGAAAACCACGTTCACTTGTCCTTATGGAACTTATGCTTATATGTGTATGCCTTTTGGTTTATGTAATGCTCCTGCTACTTTTCAAAGATGCATGTCTGCTATTTTTCATGGTTTTTGCGAAAGTATTGTAGAGGTATTCATGGATGATTTTTCTGTCTATGGGAATTCTTTTGATAATTGCTTGCGAAACCTCGATAAAGTTTTGCAGAGATGTGAAGAAACTAACCTTGTTCTTAATTGGGAGAAATGCCACTTTATGGTTAATGAAGGAATTGTATTGGGACATAAAATTTCCGAGAGAGGTATTGAAGTTGATAGAGCTAAAGTTGAAGCAATTGAGAAGATGCCCTATCCGAGGGATGTTAAAGGTATTCGTAGTGTTCTTGGTCATGCTGGGTTTTATAGGAGATTTATTAAAGATTTCTCTAAAATTTCAAAGCCTCTTACTAATCTTCTTCAAAAAGATGTACCTTTTGTTTTTGATGATGATTGTAAGGAAGCTTTTGAAACTCTAAAGAAAGCCTTAACAACTGCTCCTGTAGTTGAACCTCCTGATTGGAATTTGCCTTTTGAAATTATGTGTGATGCTAGTGATTTTGCTGTAGGCGCTGTTCTTGGACAGCGGGTAGATAAAAAATTAAATGTTATTCATTATGCTAGTAAGACTCTTGATGTTGCTCAAAGAAATTATGCTACAACTGAAAAGGAATTGTTAGCTGTAGTCTTTGCTTGTGACAAGTTTAGACCCTATATTGTTGATTCAAAAGTTACAATTCATACTGATCATGCTGCAATTAGATACCTTATGACAAAGAAAGATGCTAAGCCAAGGCTTATTAGGTGGGTACTTCTTTTGCAAGAATTTGATTTACATATTGTAGATAGGAAAGGTGCTGATAATCCTGTTGCTGATAATTTGTCTAGATTGGAAAATATTGCTTATGATCCTGTTCCTGTTAATGATAGTTTTCCAAATGAACAATTGGCTGTAATAAAGGTGAGCTCGCGAGAGAGCCCTTGGTATGCAGATTATGCTAACTTTATTGTTTCGAAGTATTTGCCTCCAACCTTTTCAGCTCAGCAAAGGAGGAAATTCTTTTATGACTTGAGGCATTATTTTTGGGATGACCCACACTTATATAAAGAAGGAGTAGACGGTATTATGCGAAGATGTGTTCCTGAATATGAACAACAAGAAATATTGAGTAAATGTCATGGTAGTGTTTATGGAGGACATCACGCTGGAGATAGAACCGCACAAAAGGTTCTACAATCAGGTTTTTATTGGCCAACACTTTTCAAAGATGCAAGGAAGTTTATCTTATCTTGTGATGAATGTCAAAGAGTTGGTAATATCTCTAGACGCAATGAAATGCCTATGAATTATACTCTTGTTATTGAACCATTTGATTGTTGGGGATTCGACTTCATGGGTCCTTTCCCTTCTTCAGAAGGTAACACTCATATACTTGTCGCTGTTGATTATGTTACTAAATGGGTAGAAGCTATACCTACAAAGAGTGCTGATGGTGAGACCTCTATAAAAATGCTTGTAGATGTTATATTTCCTAGATTTGGAATACCTAGATATATTATGACTGATGGAGGTTCTCATTTTATTCATGGAGGTTTTAGAAAAACTCTTGCTAAGTATGGTATTAATCATAGAATTGCTTCTGCTTATCACCCTCAAACTAGTGGTCAAGTAGAATTATCAAATAGAGAGATTAAATCTATTTTGGGAAAGACTGTTAATAAATCTAGAAAGAATTGGGCTAGCAAATTGAAGGAAGCACTATGGGCTTATAGAACTGCTTATAAAAATCCCATGGGTATGTCACCTTATAAAATGGTTTATGGAAAAGCTTGTCATTTACCTTTAGAACTAGAGCACAAAGCTTATTGGGCTGTAAGGGAACTTAATAAAGATTTTAAACTTGCCGGTAAGAAGAGGTTGCTACAATTGAGTTCTTTAGATGAATGGAGAAGTGAAGCTTATGAAAATGCTAAACTCTTTAAAGAAAAAGTTAAGAAATGGCATGATAGAAGGATTATTAAAAGAGAATTTAATGTTGGAGATAAAGTTCTATTGTATCGGTCTCGTCTTAGATTCTTTGCAGGGAAATTACTCTCGAAATGGGAAGGACCATATGTTATTGAGGAGGTATACCGTTCAGGAGCAATAAAAATTAGCTCTTTGGAAGGTAACGCCACACAAGTGGTGAATGGACAAAGACTCAAGCATTATATCTCGGGTGATTCTTATAATGTTGATGTTGATATTATTCAAGTAGAAACACCGGAGGCTTTCATCAAAGGACAAATTGACAGTCCGCCAGAACTCGACTTTGAATAGGTAACAGTACAGGTAATAAAAAGTCCGCGTTTACCTTTCCGAACAATATTTCTGCTGTTTTTGGAAAATATGAAAAATTACGGAATCGAAACGGAGTGGAAAAGACGCGCGAGGGCCCGTCACCATAGGCCGGCGCGGGCCCCACCCTGGCCGCGCCGACCTATGGGGACAGCCCCTCGTCGTCCCTTTTCCACTCGTTTTCGGCCTGGAACCTTCCTTTTGTCGTAAAAATATTTGCTATATAATCCCCCGGACCCCTGGAGGTCCGTATATCGTTTTCTCGTCGTGTTTTGTTTCGAGCTGTTTTCTGCCAGATTTTTTTGATCTAGAAGCACCATGGTCTCCAACAACAAGGACAAGGGACCTTTGGAGGAAGATATTCAAGACCCGGAACTGAAGGAAGAAAGCGCAAGTGAGGATGAGGAAGAAGTGGAGGAGGTTCCGCGAGTACACCAGCGTGCCACCATTGCAAGCATTGGCGTGATATCAAATCCGTCCAACACCAAGAGGAGTGCACGAATCGCTACCGGAGGAGCAGTTCCACGTCATTACTTGGCTCCAAGGACATCTTCTCCGAGCAATTACAACCCTTACCGCAATCTAATCTACGATCGTCAAACTGAAAGGACCCCCAAGGTAGTGTTGCCAAGTGGTTGGGATATAGATCGTTCTAACATTGCAGGAGAGATGAAATCTGAAGCTGAAGGATGGGGAAACAACTCTAGGAGTTGGGACTCGCCACCTGACATGATTATGAGCCGCGTTGAGCACAACTCGGAACTGATTCGCAACCTCACCTATGAGATTGAAGATTTAAAGGAGCTTGTTAAGAAGCTTGTCGAGAAGAATCCATCACCATCATCACCGAAGGAGTAATTCATCATCGGTATTGGCATCCCCTTGGTTTGTTCCAAGCTTGGGGGAGTGCCGCGGTATCACATCATCACTACCTTTATCTTTTATTATCAAGTAGTGTCATATCATGAGTAGGGAAGTTATCGTATGGAATAGTATGCAATGTGGAAGTATCTCTCTTAGTTGGTTATCTATGTATCCGTTGGTGTGAGTTATCGTTATGGAATATTAATGAGAAGTCTTATCATTTACTTTTTGCACACCTTATTTTAGTTTGCAATCTCCATTATATGATTACTCTTGACATTAGTATTGATATCACTTTGGGAGCATCAAGTAAATCTATTTGGTTTTGGCAAACTTAGCATTGGTCAATAGCAACAACACCCTGATGTTTAATTAGAAGAGAGAAATACACTTAGATATATTACTCTATTATCTCTATGCTTAGTATTCTGAAGTTAAAATTGCTTGTGCTTATGAGAAAGATGCATGATTGTTCTATCATATGTATATTTGTTTGTTTCCCTCAACCTTTATGCTTGCTATCAAACCTTGCTAGCCAAAGACCTGTATCGAGAGGGAATGCTTCTCATACATCCATAACCTTAGACCAAACCCATGCCAATTGTGTCCACCATACCTACCTACTACATGGTATTTTCTGCCATTCCAAGTAAATACTTCATGTGCTACCTTTAAATAATTCAAACTATACTACTCTTTATTTGTGTCAATGTTTTATAGCTCATGAGGAAGTATGTGGTGTTTTATCTTTCAATCTTGTTGGGCGGACTTTCACCAATGGACTAGTGGCACATCCGCTTATCCAATAATTTTGCAATAAGAGCTGGCAACGGGGTTCCCAGCCCCAATTAATAACTTTCATTAATAATTCTCTTCACATGTTTTGCCCTGATTTATCAGTAAGCAACTTAACTTTGCAATAGACACTCCTCCATGGTATGTGAATGTTGGAAGGCACCCGAGGATTCGGTTAGCCATGGATTGAGAAAGCCAAGGTTGGGGGGAGTGTCATCCATAATAAAACTAAAATACATGTGTAAACAAAAGAGAAGAGGGATGATCTACCTTGCTGGTAGAGATGCCGTCCCTCATGGGAGCCGCTCTTGGAAGGTTCGTTTGGCAAGGGGGTTAGAGTACCCGCTACCATTCGTTGACAACAACAAACACCGCTCAAAATCTTACTTTTATGCTCTTTATATGATTTCAAAACTTGAAAAGCTCTAGCACATGATTTAATCCCTGCTTCCCTCTGCGAAGGGCCTATCTTTTACTTTTATGTTGAGTCAGTAAACCTATTTCCCTCTATCTCAAGCAAGCAATTGAGTTGTTGTGAACCAATCATTTATGCTATGATTCAGTTAATCATGTCTTTTATACTTTCTTGTTTAGTACAAATTTTATCTGAATAAATATGACTTTGAAGTTATCAATGATTATGAAGAGATTGTTATGATTGAATATGAAAGCCCAGCTATATAAATTCTAATATGAAAGCTTTGCTTAGAAGTACAATCCGTTAGCAGTTCTCTGACCAAGAACAAAGTTTGCCATCACCAACTATGATTTCCTATGCACCTTTATTTGTGATCCCTCTTTACTTATTTCAAGTTGAGTTATATGAAGAGAATGTTTACTAGAATGTCTTGTGTGAATGAATATGATGCTTCTTGTCCGTATTTTATTTATCGACTCTTCACTCCATAAACATGTGGTCTTGTTTATCGAGCTCAGTTTCGCTTGGGGACAAGCGAGGTCTAAGCTTGGGGGAGTTGATACGTCCAATTTGCATCACTATTTTGTATCATAATTTGCTGTTATTCATTGATATATTTCATATTGGGACACAATACTTATGTTATTTCATCTATTTTGCATGTTTCATCATTATTGGAGGATCAAGCACCGGAGCCAGGATTCTGCTGGAAAAAGCACCGTCAGAACGCAATATTTCGGAAGATCAACTGTGGAAGGAAATTACACGTAAATTCCTATTTTTCCAGATGACGGAGGGAGCCAGAAGGGGGAGAAGAGGGGACCCGAGGTGGGCCCACCCCATAGGCCGGCGCGGCCCAAGGCCTGGCCGCGCCGCCCTATGAGGAGGGGGCCCACAGCCCCTCTCGCCTCCTTTTCTTCGCGTACTCCTTCGTCCCGAAAACCTAAGCCACAGAGGGGACCTCACGAAGAGTTACAGCCTCTGCGGGGCGGAGAACACCAGAGAGAAAAGAGCTCTCCGGCGGGCAGGAATCCGCCGGGGAAATTCCCTCCCGGAGGGGGAAATCGACGCCATCGCCATCGTCATCGAGCTGGACATCATCTCCATCATCATCATCATCATCATCTCCACCATCTACACCGCCATCACCACCGCTGCACCTCGTCACCGCTGTAACAATTTGGGTTTGATCTTGATTGTTTGATAGGGGAAACTCTCCCGGTGTTAATTTCTACTTGTTGTAGATGCTATTGAGTGAAACCATTGAACCAAGGTTTATGTTCAGATTGTTATTCATCACCATATCACCTCTGATTGTATTCCATATGATGTCTCGTGAGTAGTTCGTTTAGTTCTTGAGGACATGGGTGAAGTCTAAATGTTAGTAGTGAATTATGGTTGAGTAATATTCAATGTTATGATATTTAAGTTGTGGTGTCATTCTTCTAGTGGTGTCGTGTGAACGTCGACTACACGACACTTCACCATTTATGGGCCTAGGGGAGTGCATCTTGTATTCGGTTGCTAATTGCGGGGTTGCCGGAGTGACAGAAACCTAAGCCCCCGTTAGTATATCGATGCAAGAGGGATCGCAGGATCTCAGAGTTTAAGGCTGTGGTTAGATTTATCTTAATTACTTTCTTGTAGTTGCGGATGCTTGCAAGGGGTATAATCACAAGTATGTATTAGTCCTAGGAAGGGCGGTGCATTAGCATAGGTTCACCCACACAACACTTATCAAAACAATGAAGATTATTTAGCTACATGAAGCGAAAGCACTAGACTAAAATCCCCGTGTGTCCTCAAGAACGTTTGGTCATTATAAGTAAACAAACCGGCTTGTCCTTTGTGCTAAAAAGGATTGGGCCACTCGCTGCAATTATTTCTCTCGCATTTTATTTACTTGTACTTTATTTATCTGCTATATCAAAACCCCCTGAAAACTTGTCTGTGAGCATTTACAGTGAATCCTTCATCGAAACTGCTCAACACCTTCTGCTCCTCGTTGGGATCGACATTCTTACTTATCGAAGATACTACGATACACCCCCTATACTTGTGGGTCATCAGTGCGCACTCGATCGATGATCCCTAAACCTTAAACAACCCTAAAACCCTAAATCCCTAATCCCTAATCCCTAAACCCTAAACACCCTAAACACTAAACCCTAAACCCTAGACCCTAATTAAACCCTAACCCTAACCCTAACCCTCTACCCTAGCTAACCCTAAACCCTAATTAAACCCTATGTATAGGCCAACGACACTTAATTGTGCATCGAGCAGGCCAGGGGTGCCTCGCGGTCCTCTAATTAAATTAAATGTGCCATGCATTAACTCTAAACCATATATATGTAACTAACCCTAGCTAATCAACCCTACTTAATTAAAACACATAACCCTAAACTATACTAGATATAACCCGATCTAATAAAAACATGCTCTATATATAGCAGCTAGCTAGCAAACCGTAGATTAACACCAATTAAAATATACATGGCCTATATCGATCATGTTGTATAACATATCCCTCAGATTCATTAATTAATTATATAATTATCGTGATAAATTAATTAACTTGAATTTTGACAAGTTCTCTCGAATGAAAACACATTTGATTAAGTTGCCTCATAATATATATATAATTAGTGTGCATGCATGGCCTACAATGCATTCGTGCATATATTTTAATGTATATTTGAACATATTCTTGGGGATTTCAATCTCTCTCTCTCGATCATCTATATATCGTTGGTGGCAAAAAACACACATATATACGCATGCACTTTATGCGTAAAGGCGCGGGTGCCTCTAATAATGTGTGTGCGTGATACGCGTAGATGCACACGTCCGTTGGGAACCCCAAGTGGAAGGTATGATGCGTATAGAAGCAAGTTTCCCTCAGTATGAAACCAAGGTTTAATCGAACCAGTAGGAGCCAAGAAGCACGTTGAAGGTTGATGGTCGCGAAATGTGATGCGGCGCAACACCAGGGATTCCGGCGCCTAGGAACCTGCACAACACAACCAAAGTACTTTGCCCCAACGAAACAGTGAGGTTGTCAATCTCACCGGCTTGCTGTAACAAAGGATTAAACGTATCGAGTGGAAGATGTTTGCAAAGAAAACAGTAAAACAAGTAGATTGTATGCTATGTAAAGAATAGGACCGGGGTCCACAGTTCACTAGAGGTGTCTCTCCCATAAGATAAAAGCATGTTGGGTGAACAAATTACAGTCGGGCAATTGACAAATAGAGAAAGGCATAATAATGCATATACATGACATGATAAATATAGTGAGATTTAATCCGGGCATTACGACAAAGAACATAGACCGCCATCCAACTGCATCTATGCCTAAAAAGTCCACCTTCAGGTTATCGTCCGAACCCCCTCCAGTATTAAGTTGCAAAGCAACAGACAATTGCATTAAGTATTGTGCGTAATGTAATCAATAACTACATCCTTAGACATAGCATCAATGTTTTATCCCTAGTGGCAACAGCACATCACAACCTTAGAACTTTCTGTCACTGTCCCAGGTATCAATGAAGGCATGAACCCACTATCGAGCATAATTACTCCCTCTTGGAGTTAAGAGTAAAAACTTGGCCAGAGCCTCTACTAATAACGGAGAGCATGCAAGATCATAAACAACACATGAACAATAGATTGATAATCACCATAATCATAGTACTCTCTATCCATCGGATCCCGACAAACACAACATATAGTATTACAGATAGATGATCTTGATCATGTTAGGCAGCTCACAAGATCCAACAATGAAGCACAACAAGGAGAAGACGACCATCTAGCTACTGCTATGGACCCATGGTCCAGGGGTGAACTACTCACTCATCACTCCGGAGGCGATCATGGCGATGAAGAGTCCTCCGGGAGATGAATCCCCTCTCCGGCAGGGTGCCGGAGGCGATCTCCTGAATCCCCCGAGATGGGATTCGCGGCGGCGGCGTCTCTGTAAGGTTTTCCGTATCGTGGCTCTCGGTGGGGGTTTCGCGATGGAGGCTTTAAGTAGGCGGAAGGTCAACGCGAGGGGCCACACGAGGGGCCCAGGGGGCAGGGCCGCGCGGCCAAGACCTAGGCCGCGCCGGCCACCCCCCTGGCTGCCTCGTGGCCCCACTTCGTTAGGTCTTCGGTCTTCTGGAAGCTTCGTGCAAAAATAGGACCCTGGGCGAAAGTTTCGTCCAATTCCGAGAATATTTCTTTACTAGGATTTCTGAAACCAAAAACAGCAGAAAACAGCAACTGGCTCTTCGGCATCTTGTTAATAGGTTAGTTCCAGAAAATGCATAAATATGACATATAATGTGCATAAAACATGTAGGTATCATCAATAAAGTAGCATGGAACATAAGAAATTATCGATACGTTGGAGACGTATCAGCATCCCCAAGCTTAGTTCTGCTCGTCCCGAGCAGGTAAAACGATAACAAAGATAATTTCTGAAGTGACATGCCATCATAATCTTGATCATACTATTTGTAAACATATGTAATGAATGCAGCGATCAAAGCAAAGGTAATGACATGAGTAAACAACTGAATCATATAGCAAAGACTTTTCATGAATAGTACTTCAAGACAAGCATCAATAAGTCTTGCATAAGAGTTAACTCGTAAAGCAATAAATCAAAGTAAAGGTGTTGAAGCAACACATAAGAAGATTAAGTTTCAGCGGTTGCTTTCAACTTGTAACATGTATATCTCATGGATATTGTCAACATAAAGTAATATAACAAGTGCAATATGCAAGTATGTAGGAATCAATGCACAGTTCACACAAGTGTTTGCTTCTTAAGGTGGAAGGAGATAGGTAAACTGACTCAACGATAAAAGTAAAAGAATGGTCCTTCAGAGGAAAGCATCGATTGCTGTATTTGTGCTAGAGCTTTTATTTTGAAAACATGAAACAATTTTGTCAACGGTAGTAATAAAGCATATGAGTTATGAAAATTATATCTTACAAGTTGCAAGCCTCACGCATAGTATACTAATAGTGCCCGCACCTCGTCCTACTTAACTTGGACTACCGGATCTTTGCATGCCATGTTTCAACCAAGTGTCACAAAGGGGTACCTCCATGCCGCCTGTACAAAGGTCCAAGGAGAATGCTCGCATTTCGGATTTCTCGCTTTTGATTATTCTCAACTTAGACATCCATACCGGGACAACATGGACAACAGATAATGGACTCCTCTTTAATGCATAAGCATGTAGCAAAGTTATTATTCTCATATGAGATTGAGGATATATGTCCAAAACTGAAACTTCCACCATGGTTCATGGCTTTAGTTAGCGGCCCAATGTTCTTCTCTAACAATTTTGCATGCTCCAACCACTAAAATGATAGACCTTCAGACAAGACGGACATGCATAGCAACTCACATGATATTCAACAATAGTTGATGGCGTTCCCCAGAAACATGGTTATCGCACAACAAGCAACTTAATAAAATATAAAGTGCATAAGTACATATTCAATACTACGATAGTTTTTAAGGCTATTTTGTCCCATGAGCTATATATTGCAAAGGTGAATGATGGAATTTTAAAGGTAGCACTCAAGCAATTTACTTTGGAATGGCGGGTAAATACCATGTAGTAGGTAGGTATGGTGGACACAAATGGCATAGTGGTTGGCTCAAGGATTTTGGATGCATGAGAAGTATTCCCTCTCGATACAAGGTTTAGGCTAGCAAGGTTATTTGAAGCAAACTCAAGGATGAACAAGTGCAGCAAAACTCACATAAAAGACATATTGTAAACATTATAAGACTCTACACTGTCTTCCTTGTTGTTCAAAACTCAATACTAGATATTATCTAGACCTTAGAGAAACCAAATATGCAAATCAAATTTTAGCAAGCTCTATGTATTTCTTCATTAATGGGTGCAAAGCATATGATGCAAGAGCTTAAACATGAGCACAACAATTGCCAAGTATCACATTATCCAAGACATTTTTAGAATTACTACATGTAGCATTTTCCAATTCCAACCATATAACAAATTAACGAAGAAGAAACTTCGCCTTGAACATTATGAGTAAAGCCTAAGGACACATGTGTCCATATGCAACAGCGGAGCGTGTCTCTCTCCCACAAAGTGAATGCTAGGATCCATCTTATTCAAACAAAAACAAAAACGAAAACAAACCGACGCTCCAAGTAAAGAACACAGATGTGACTGAATAAAAATATAGTTTCAGGGGAGGAACCTGATGATGTTGTCGATGAAGAAGGGGATGCCTTGGGCATCCCCAAGCTTAGACGCTTGAGTCTTCTTAAAATATGCAGGGATGAACCACGGGGGCATCCCCAAGCTTAGAGCTTTCACTCCTCTTGATCTTAGTATATCATTCTCCTCTCTTGACCCTTGAAAACTTCCTTCACACCAAACTTCAAGCAAACTCATTAGAGGGTTAGTGCATCATTAATAATTCACACATTCAGAGGTGACACAATCATTCTTTTCACTTCTGGACATTGCATAATGCTACTGGACATTAATGGATCAAAGAAATAAATCCAACATAGCAAAAGAGGCAATGCGAAATAAAAGGCAGAATCTGTCAAAAACAGAACAGTCCGTAAAGACGAATTTATAAATGGCACCAGACTTGCTCAAATGGAAAAACTCAAAACTAATGAAAGTTGCGTATATATCTGAGGATCACGCTCGTAAATTGGCAGATTTTTTCGAATTTTCTACAGGGAATTGTGCCCAGATTCGTGACAGACAGCAATGCTGTTTCTGCGCAGCAATCCCAAATATAACATCAACTTTGACATAGAAACTTTACTTGGCACAAAAACATGATAAGGAGAGGTTGCTACAGTAGTAAACAACTTCCAAGACTCAATAAAACAAAAAATTGCTGTAGGTAAAAACATGGGTTGTCTCCCATAAGCGCTTTTCTTTAACGCCTTTCAGCTAGGCGCAGAAAGTGCAAATCAAGTAACATCGAGAGTAGAAGCATCAACATCATAGCTTGTTCTAATAATAGAATCAAAAGGCAACTTCATTCTCTTTCTAGGGAAGTGTTCCATACCTTTCTTGAGAGGAAATTGATATTTAATATTACCTTCCCTCATATCAATAACAGCACCAACAGTTCGAAGAAAAGGTCTTCCCAACACAATTGGACAAGATGCATTGCATTCGATATCCAAGACAACAAAATCAACGGGGACAAGGTTATTGTTAACCGTAATATGCACATTATCAATCCTCCCCAAAGGTTTCTTTTTAACATTATCGGCGAGATTAACATCCAAATAACAATTCTTTAATGGTGGCAAGTCAAGCATATCATAAATCTTTTTAGGCATAACAGAAATACTTGCACCAAGATCACATAAGGCATTACATTCAAAGTCATTGAATTTCATTTTAATGATGGGCTCCCAACCATCTTCTAACTTTCTAGGAATAGAAGTTTCAAGTTTTAGTTTCTCTTCTCTAGCTTTTATGAGAGCATTTGTAATATGTTTTGTAAAGGCTAAATTTATAGCACTAGCATTAGGACTTTTAGCAAGTTTTTGTAAGAACTTTATAACTTCAGAGATGTGGCAATCATCAAAATCTAAATCATTATGAGCTACAGCAATGGGATCATTATTCCCAAGGTTGGAAAAAATTTCAGCAGTTTTATCACAAGCAGTTTCAGCAGTTTTAGCAATTTCAGGCAGTTTTGTACGCTTTGCACTAGGAGTAGAAACATTGCCAACACCAATTATTTTACCATTGATAGTAGGAGGTGCAGCAACATGTGAGGAATTAGCATTACTAGTGGTGGTAATAGTCCAAACTTTAGCTACATTATTCTCTTTAGCTAGTTTTTCATTTTCTTCTCTATCCCACCTAGCACGCAACTCAGCCATTAATCTTATATTCTCATTAATTCTAACTTGGATGGCATTTGCTGTAGTAGTAATCTTATTATCAAGATCATTATTAGGCATAACTTTCAACTTTAAAAGATTAACATCAGAGGCAAGCCTATCAACTCTAGAAGCGATAGTATCAATTTTATCAAGCTTTTCCTCAACAGATTTGTTAAAAGCAGTTTGTGTACTAATAAATTCTTTAAGCATGGCTTCAAGACCAGAGGGTACACTTCTATTATTGTTGTAAGAATTCCCATAAGAATTACCATAACCATTACCATTAGCAGAAGGATATGGCCTATAGTTATTACCAGAGTTGTTCCTATAAGCATTGTTGTTGAAATTATTATTTTTAATGAAATTCACATCAACATTTTCTTCTTGAGCAACCAATGAAGCTAAAGGAACATTATTTGGATCAACATTAGATCTACCATTCACAAGCATAGACATAATCACATCAATCTTATCACTCAAGGAAGAGGTTTCTTCAACAGAATTTACCTTCTTACCTTGTGGAGCTCTTTCCGTGTGCCATTCAGAGTAATTTATCATCATATCATCAAGAAGTTTTGTAGCCGCCCCCAATGTGATGGACATAAAAGTACCTCCAGCAGCTGAATCCAATAAATTCCGCGAAGAAAAATTTAGTCCTGCATAGAAGGTTTGGATGATCATCCAAGTAGTCAGTCCATGGGTTGGACAATTCTTTACCAAAGTTTTCATTCTCTCCCATGCTTGAGCAACATGTTCAGTATCTAATTGTTTAAAATTCATTATGCTACTTCTCAAAGAAATAATTTTAGCGGGAGGATAATATCTACTAATAAAAGCATCCTTGCATTTAGTCCATGAATCAATACTATTCTTAGGCAAAGATAGCAACCAATCTTTAGCTCTTCCTCTTAATGAGAAAGGAAACACTTTCAATTTAATAATATCACCATCTACATCTTTATACTTTTGCATTTCACAAAGTTCAACAAAATTATTGAGATGGGCAGCAGCATCATCAGAACTAGCACCAGAAAATTGTTCTCTCATGACTAGATTTAGTAAAGCAGGTTTAATTTCAAAGAATTCTGCTGTAGTAGCAGGTGGAGCAATAGGTGTGCATAGGAAATCATTATTATTTGCATTTGTGAAGTCACACAACTTAGTATTTTCAGGAGTATTCATTTTAGCAACGGTAAATAAAACAAACTAGATAAAGTAAATGCGAGTAACTAATTTTTTTGTGTTTTTGATATAGCAAACAAGATAGCAAATAAAGTAAAACTAGCAACTAATTTTTTTGTGTTTTGATTTAGTGCAGCAAACAAAGTAGTAAATAAAATAAAGCAAGACAAAAACAAAGTAAAGAGATTGAGAAGTGGAGACTCCCCTTGCAGCGTGTCTTGATCTCCCCGGCAACGGCGCCAGAAATTTAGCTTGATACGCGTAGATGCACACGTCCGTTGGGAACCCCAAGTGGAAGGTATGATGCGTATAGAAGCAAGTTTCCCTCAGTATGAAACCAAGGTTTAATCGAACCAGTAGGAGCCAAGAAGCACGTTGAAGGTTGATGGTCGCGAAATGTGATGCGGCGCAACACCAGGGATTCCGGCGGAACCTGCACAACACAACCAAAGTACTTTGCCCCAACGAAACAGTGAGGTTGTCAATCTCACCGGCTTGCTGTAACAAAGGATTAAACGTATCGAGTGGAAGATGTTTGCAAAGAAAACAGTAAAACAAGTAGATTGTATGCTATGTAAAGAATAGGACCGGGGTCCACAGTTCACTAGAGGTGTCTCTCCCATAAGATAAAAGCATGTTGGGTGAACAAATTACAGTCGGGCAATTGACAAATAGAGAAAGGCATAATAATGCATATACATGACATGATAAATATAGTGAGATTTAATCCGGGCATTACGACAAAGAACATAGACCGCCATCCAACTGCATCTATGCCTAAAAAGTCCACCTTCAGGTTATCGTCCGAACCCCCTCCAGTATTAAGTTGCAAAGCAACAGACAATTGCATTAAGTATTGTGCGTAATGTAATCAATAACTACATCCTTAGACATAGCATCAATGTTTTATCCCTAGTGGCAACAGCACATCACAACCTTAGAACTTTCTGTCACTGTCCCAGGTATCAATGAAGGCATGAACCCACTATCGAGCATAATTACTCCCTCTTGGAGTTAAGAGTAAAAACTTGGCCAGAGCCTCTACTAATAACGGAGAGCATGCAAGATCATAAACAACACATGAACAATAGATTGATAATCACCATAATCATAGTACTCTCTATCCATCGGATCCCGACAAACACAACATATAGTATTACAGATAGATGATCTTGATCATGTTAGGCAGCTCACAAGATCCAACAATGAAGCACAACAAGGAGAAGACGACCAGCTCTGCTATGGACCCATGGTCCAGGGGTGAACTACTCACTCATCACTCCGGAGGCGATCATGGCGATGAAGAGTCCTCCGGGAGATGAATCCCCTCTCCGGCAGGGTGCCGGAGGCGATCTCCGAATCCCCCGAGATGGGATTCGCGGCGGCGGCGTCTCTGTAAGGTTTTCCGTATCGTGGCTCTCGGTACTGGGGGTTTCGCGACGGAGGCTTTAAGTAGGCGGAAGGTCAACGCGAGGGGCCACACGAGGGGCCCAGGGGGCAGGGCCGCGCGGCCAAGACCTAGGCCGCGCCGGCCACCCCCCTGGCTGCCTCGTGGCCCCACTTCGTTAGGTCTTCGGTCTTCTGGAAGCTTCGTGCAAAAATAGGACCCTGGGCGAAAGTTTCGTCCAATTCCGAGAATATTTCTTTACTAGGATTTCTGAAACCAAACAGAAAACAGCAACTGGCTCTTCGGCATCTTGTTAATAGGTTAGTTCCAGAAAATGCATAAATATGACATTTAATGTGCATAAAACATGTAGGTATCATCAATAAAGTAGCATGGAACATAAGAAATTATCGATACGTTGGAGACGTATCAGTGCGCACTCGATCGATGATCCCTAAACCTTAAACAACCCTAAACCCCCTAATCCCTAATCCCTAAACCCTAAACACCCTAAACACTAAACCCTAAACCCTAGACCCTAATTAAACCCTAACCCTAACCCTAACCCTCTACCCTAGCTAACCCTAAACCCTAATTAAACCCTATGAATAGGCCAACGACACTTAATTGTGCATCGAGCAGGCCAGGGGTGCCTCGCGGTCCTATAATTAAATTAAATGTGCCATGCATTAACTCTAAACCATATATATGTAACTAACCCTAGCTAATCAACCCTACCTAATTAAAACACATAACCCTAAACTATACTAGATATAACCCGATCTAATAAAAACATGCTCTATATATAGCAGCTAGCTAGCAAACCGTAGATTAACACCAATTAAAATATACATGGCCTATATCGATCATGTTGTATAACATATCCCTCAGATTCATTATTAATTATATAATTATCATGATAAATTAATTAACTTGAATTTTGACAAGTTCTCTCGAATGAAAACACATTTGATTAAGTTGCCTCATAATTTATATATAATTAGTGTGCATGCATGGCCTACAATGCATTCGTGCATATATTTTAATGTATATTTGAACATATTCTTGGGGATTTCAATCTCTCTCTCTCGATCATCTATATATCGTTGGTGGCAAAAAAACACATATATATATATGCATGCACTTTAGGCGCGGGTGCCTCTAATAATGTGTGTGCGCACTCGATCGATGATCCCTAAACCTTAAACAACCCTAAACCCCTAATCCCTAATCCCTAAACCCTAAACACCCTAAACACTAAACCCTAAACCCTAGACCCTAATTAAACCCTAACCCTAACCCTAACCCTCTACCCTAGCTAACCCTAAACCCTAATTAAACCCTATGTATAGGCCAACAACACTTAATTGTGCATCGAGCAGGCCAGGGGTGCCTCGCGGTCCTCTAATTAAATTAAATGTGCCATGCATTAACTCTAAACCATATATATGTAACTAACCCTAGCTAATCAACCCTACTTAATTAAAACACATAAACCTAAACTATACTAGATATAACCCGATCTAATAAAAACATGCTCTATATATAGCAGCTAGCTAGCAAACCGTAGATTAACACCAATTAAAATATACATGGCCTATATCGATCATGTTGTATAACATATCCCTCAGATTCATTAATTAATTATATAATTAATTAAATTGAATTTTGACAAGTTCTCTCGAATGAAAACACATTTGATTAAGTTGCCTCATAATATATATATAATTAGTGTGCATGCATGGCCTACCATGCATTCGTGCATATATTTTAATGTATATTTGAACATATTCTTGGGGATTTCAATCTCTCTCTCTCGATCATCTATATATATCGTTGGTGGCCAAAAAACACACATATATAAGCATGCACTTTATGCGTAAAGGCGCGGGTGCCTCTAATAATGTGTGTGCGCACTCGATCGATGATCCCTAAACCTTAAACAACCCTAAAACCCTAAATCCCTAATCCCCTAAACCCTAAACACCCTAAACACTAAACCCTAAACCCTAGACACCCTAAACTGTCACATCCCGAAATTTTCTAAATTTTGGAATGAAAAATAAAAATAAATTTAATGTTTGATTGTTTGAATTTGATTGAAAATTCACAAAGATTTAAAACATTTTAAAGTTATTTACAAATTAATTTCAAAATAGTGTTTTCAAAGACTTTTGGTTTTAAAGTATTTTCAAAATCAAACATATAGGCCAAATGTATATAATGAATATTTTGTTTTCACAAAGGGATATTAAAAAGGTTTTTGCAAAATATAGAGTTTTCACAAAACTTGGTTTTCAAAAGATTTTCCAACAATTCTCTATTTTGTCCGGAGGTTTTGAAACTTATAAAAATATTTTATTTGAAAAAAACATTAAACCCTAAAAAGGCACTATTGCCACATAGAATGTATGTCAAATTTTGGTTTTATAAAGTTTATATTTTGTTCCAAATTTAGCTTTATATTGAAGTATTTTTCATAACGAATCCAACGGTACCTTATTTTCATTTTTCCGATTTTATTTGAAGCCCCAAAATGTATTTCCAATTTCAGTAAAAAAGAAAAAGAAAAAGAAAAAGGAGCGGCCAGGCCGAACGGCCCAGCTCGCCCCGACCCAGCGGCCGCCCCAGCCCAACGCCCGCAGCGGCCCAGCTCGCCCCTGCCCGGCCCACCTCCCCGCCCCCAGCCTTCCCCGCTAGCGCCAGCCCAGGCCGCACGTCGCCGCCGCCAGCAGCACCCAGCGCTGCCTTTTTCCTTTTCTATTTAGTCCCACATCGCCGCCTTATACAAAATCTCTTCAGCCCACAGCCTATAAATACCCCCATGAGGCAGCCCCAAACACACACGCGCCCTGTGGCGTATCTCCCCCTCTCCCCACGCGCGCAGCCGCACGCTGCTGCTGAGCGACGCTGTTGCTCGGGACGCACATACGCGACATTCGCAACGCTATTTGGGAAAAAAGCCGTGATCCGATGCATCTCTCGTCCGGTAATAATTTTATTCTCGTTCTTTTTATGTAGATTTTTATACGTAACTTCTCAATTTTATTTACTTAGATCCACACCTCCGTTTAGAATAGTGGTTCTTCCGTTAAGTTGCAATTTAGATCCTCTATAAGTTTCATGTAGGAAGTTTTTCCATCCGAGCAACTTGTTCGGATAACTTTTCATATACCATTAGAACTGCAACCACTTTGGTCTAGTTTTGTAAAATTCATATCTTAAGTTCTATCCGTCGGATTTCGACAAATCATATACCGTTGGAATCAGCAAATCACGTAGATCATGTTAGACTTTTTGCATGTCAGTTTCGCCCACTTTATTTTCGCGGTACCCCTTTGATCCGCAACATCGTCTATAAAATAAATCCTACAAACTTTTTCCGAGAGATTCTTATGGCGATACGCTTGTAATGGAATTCTCTACAACTTCCGTGTAGAAAGGTCTTCCATCCGGAAAACTTCTTCTAATGACTTTTCGCGAAAAGTGTAGTTCTATAACTGGTTTCGACATAGTTCATTATATCATTGGTTCATATCCAATGCTATGTGTGACCTTGTGCTACTCTGATAAGTGTTGTCACACTATGTCAATTGCATAAGCCTTGCTTCACAGTACTTCATCCAATAGCACCACCGTCCAAAATATTTGAATCACTTTGCAAATATTCAAATTCAAATATGAGAATTTGAGTATATATCCATTATCGATTTCTATAAGCCTTTCTCAACATGATTCTTTTGTGAAGGTGAAACTTATGATCACATCCACACACCAATACAACTAGACACTTTACCTTGAACCAATATCGTGTCTATCCAAATTCATTTTCATTCACTCATTTGACTTAGTTTAAAACTATTCAACTTACAAAAGAGTAAGTTGAGTAATTCCATGTATCATTAGTCCATACCCAAGCCTATGTGTGATTCATACTATTGAGTAATTGTTGTCACATTTATTCAATAGTATTGTTGTTGCACTATTTGTCATTTATGTGATTCAATTCACATAAGCCGTTTCAAATTCTTTTCATGCTTTTGTAAATCATAAAGATTCTTCAATTACATCTTGGATAATCCATTACTTTCTAATCGTGTGACTTTCCGTCCAGACTCTCATAGCCATATCTTGCAAGCCAAACCTCATGCCACACCTTAGTACCATAGAGCGATTTCCGATTGCTGTCTTGTTTGATTTTGTTGTTGTTTTGAATGGTGTGTTTATGTTGTGCTATATTTTATATTATAGTTCGTACGGAGAGGCACGTATTTTGATTAAGAGAAGTGAACGCGCTTCGACTACCAAAAAGGCAAGTGACACTCAATTCCTACCTATTTTATTATGCATTAGTGATTTTCAAATTAGTATGCATGGTAGGATTTTGTTTTCGAAAGTTATGCTATGCTTAGAAAATCCTAGTAGTGTGTAGCTACTCCTGAACCTAATGATAGGATACTTTGTTTTTGCTCTGCAACATCAAATGCCAAATGTTGTTTCATTATTTCGATTGTGATGGTTTGAAAAGTGAAAATTAACAACCCTTAATGAATCACCTGGGTGGATTGTTTGAGTGGTGGGCGGCTGCTCAGGGCTCCGATCCCTGGGGATGGACCAGTGGACGGGTGGGTGCCTGAGAGTGCGCGGTTGAATAGGGGTTGCCACCCAGGATTAAAGAGATTACTATGTCGTCCATGTTTTAGTTAGCTTCCAGTGCAGCCTTATGGTATTATGGGCTCTGCCGGGATTAAGTAAGTTGTGAGGATTCAACTTGTGGCTAGACAGTGGGTGGAGGCGACGGCCAAGGGAACGGGTCTAGTTTGTATGGTTGAATTCTTCTTCTGAAAGATCTTGTCTCATTCTTCTCTTGGGAAGGGTGGGTCGTAAGGTGAAAGTGCACAACCTCTCGAGAGTTAAACCTAAGATCTTAGCCGTGTCCCCGGTTATGGACAATTTGAGCTTCTAGGCAGGGAATGTATGGAGGAATCTCATCACCTTTTCTGAATGTATTTAAAATTTGATCAACCTTGAAAAACTCATGGGAGATGTAACCATGCGATTATTCTAAAACCCATGGAGGATTTAACCATGGTGTGATTTCATAATGTCATTCAAAGATTTTCAAAATGTTTTGTTTTAAATAAAATGTAGGATAAAATTGGCTTTATGCAAATTTGCCTAAACTCCACTAGCCAAATATCATGTAGATAGTCATGCCTAAAAATGCCACCATATAAGTGTCATTTGCCAGTACATCATTGTACTGACCTCCATTCGTGGGGCTGCATATTCAAACGTGCAGGATTTTCTAAGGAGAAGTACGTGGTAGGATCTCGAGTCTACATTCCAACATGACTGCCTGTGGCACATGAAGATGATGAAGGCTCATTGCTGATTTACTTTCCGCTGTGTATGTTCTGAGTATTGTTGAGCTAGTCCATGTGACTATGCAATTTGTAAGGTTTTACATTACCCTTTGGATCAACGATGTAGTAATTTGATACTATTGCAATGATTACTATATTTTGTAATGTGTGTGCTATCAGTGATCCCGGGAATAGCACTATACACAGGTATCTTACCTTTATTAAAAGGTAGGGTGCTACATAAACACTAAACCCTAAACCCTAGACCCTAAACACCCTAAACACTAAACCCTAAACCCTAAACACCCTAAACACTAAACCCTAGACCCTAAACACCCTAAACACTAATCCCTAAACCCTAAACACCCTAAACACTAAACCCTAAACCCTAGACCCTAATACCTAACCCTAACCCTAACCCTAACCCTAAACCCTAGCTAACCCTAAACCCTAATTAAACCCTATATATAGGCCAACGACACTTAATTGTGCATCAAGCAGGCCAGGGGTGCCTCGCGGTCCTCTAGTTAAATTAAATGTGCCATGCATTAACCCAAAACCATATATATATAACTAACCCCTAGCTAATCAAACCCTAGTTAATTAAAACACATAACCCTAAACTATACTAGCTATAATTAACACATAACCCTAAACTATACTAGCTATAACCCGATCTAATAAAAACATGCTCTATATATAGCAGCTAGCTAGCAAATTAAACGGTAGATTAACACCAATTAATATATACATGGCCTATATCGATCATATGTTGTATAACATCTCCCTGAGATTCATTAATTAATTACATAATTATCGATGATAAATTAATTAACTTGAATTTTGACAAGTTCTCTCGAATGAAAACACATTTGATTAAGTTTCCTCATAATATATATATAATTAGTGTGCATGCATGGCGTACCATGCATGCATTCGTGCATATATTTTAATATATATTTGAACATATTCTTGGGGATTTCAATCTCTCTCTCTCTCTCTCGATCATCTATATATCGTTGGTGGCCAAAAAACACACACATATACGCACTTTATGCGCAAAGGCGTGGGTGCCTCTAATAATGTGTGTGCGCACTCGATCGATGATCCCTAAACCTTAAACAACCCAAAAACCCTAATCCCTAATCCCCTAAACCCTAAAAACCCTAAACACTAAACCCTAGACCCTAAACACCCTAAACACTAAACCCTAAACCCTAGACCCTAAACACCCTAAACACTAAACCCTAAACCCTAAACACCCTAAACACTAAACCCTAAACCCTAGACCCTAAACACCCTAAACACTAATCCCTAAACCCTAAACACCCTAAACACTAAACCCTAGACCCTAGACCCTAAAACCTAACCCTAACCCTAACCCTAACCCTAAACCCTAGCTAACCCTAAACCCTAATTAAACCCTATATATAGGCCAACGACACTTAATTGTGCATCAAGCAGGCCAGGGGTGCCTCGCGGTCCTCTAGTTAAATTAAATGTGCCATGCATTAACCCAAAACCATATATATAACAACCCCTAGCTAATCAAACCCTAGTTAATTAAAACACATAACCCTAAACTATACTAGCTATAACCCGAAGTCAACACATAACCCTAAACTATACTAGCTATAACCCGAAGTCAAACACATGCTCTATATATAGCAGCTAGCTAGCAAATTAAACGGTAGATTAACACCAATTAATATATACATGGCCTATGTCGATCATATGTTGTATAACATCTCCCTGAGATTCATTAATTAATTACACAATTATCGATGATAAATTAATTAACTTGAATTTTGACAAGTTCTCTCGAATGAAAACACATTTGATTAAGTTTCCTCATAATATATATATAATTAGTGTGCATGCATGGCGTACCATGCATGCATTCGTGCATATATTTTAATATATATTTGAACATATTCTTGGGGATTTCAATCTCTCTCTCTCTCTCTCTCTCTCTCTCGATCATCTATATATCGTTGGTGGCCAAAAAAACACACACATATACGCATGCACTTTATGCGCAAAGGCGCGTGTGCCTCTAATAATGTGTGTGCGCACTCGATCGATGATCCCTAAACCTTAAACCCTAAATAAACCCTAATCCCTAATCCCTAAACCCTAAACACCATAAACATTAAACCCTAAACCCTAGACCCTAAACCCTAACCTCCTAACCCTAAACCTTAAACCCTAATTGTCAACACCCGGAATTTTAAGTCCAGATGCCTATTATATCATTCATCGCAATCCCAGGAATATTGTTGTTGCGAGATATAATAGCTAAGTATCATAGTCATCATTTATTACAACTCATATTGTCTTACAACTTGAATCACATGATCCATATTACACGAATAGTTGATCTATTGATCAACGAACAAACATAAGTTTAATGCGGAAGCGTAAAGATAAAGGGACTCTGTAGTCCACAGGCCAACATTTTGACGTCAGAAACCCCTAGTTGTCGTAGGCGTCCTGCTGGTCATCCTCATGATAGTTCTGTTCATCATCGTACTCTGGCCATTTGAATAGCCAGGGACAAAGCCGTAAGTACTTTAGGTACTTGCAAACGAATACTAATGTAAAATGCTAGCTCTTGGAGTTGAGGTGCTAAACTCTATTTCAACTTGCGTAAGCCATATTTTAGTTCACAAGTATCCGATCATGTGCTAACTTATTCAAGTGGGAACATTAGTGTCATTCCCACATATTGGTTGTAATTCCAACAAGTCACCAAGTCATCATTCACATTCACTAAGGTTTTCAAAAATCTGACACAGGAAACTGTATGGCCCTTCCAATCGTCCGTAACCATGGACACAGCTATTCGAATAGATTTACACTCTGCAGAGGTTGCACACTTGTGCCACAACATTTGATTTCATTCGTCGAAAAAACACTGAATCATCATAACACAGTACGCGGATCATCAACCATAACCTTTCACTTACAAACTCTAGTATGAGCACCTCTCCCATGAGCTTGGCCTCCCAGTGAAAACCAACTGTTAACCTGGGAACTGCACAGGGCTTGGCCGTACAATTCACCTCAATTCACATCATTTCTCAACAACGGAGGCAGCCTCGGCATAACCCCTATGACGTGTGTTCAGAGGGAACTCATACTAAAATCTATAAACTTCCAGTTAAGCCCTACCCATAATCAGGTATTGTGGGGGTACTCAAAAATTGGAAAGGTATCGCATTCAAACCAATATCAGGGTTTTGTCAAAAATCACTATCTTCTCTTGTTCACATTCACATCATTCAATGGAATACTTCATCATTCCAAGGTTTCAAATTCAACAAGTCATATGTTCCCATCTAGAGTAGTCAAGTTTTAGTACTTTAGCACTAGCACTAATGATGAGGGGTGCTACATTGCTTTGCTATCTATAAGGCTATCTTTGCTACTTTAATAGTTTTATTCACCTATACTATTTGAAATCAACTCTTTGAAAACACAACAAGTAAAACTTGTATGGTACAAATGTAGGATAGGATTGTATGAAGAAGATAAGAATCATGGTGCCTTGCCCAAGGAGGGCTTTGCACTTTGCAAGAGTATTAGCTTGCCTTGGTAGTTCTCTAGGTTTTCCTCTTCCTCTTCTGGATAGAATTCTCCTTCCTCTTGGTAATCTCCGGTGCTAGCGTCTAAATTTAAATACGAGGTATAATCACTAAACAAACTCAAAGTCTATGCTAAGCACATCATTATCTCACACAAACTATGCTAAGCACACTCATAAAATAGTTAGGTGCATTGGTTTTCTTTATTGAAGAAAAGTAATTTCCTCTCATTACATATGTAATTAACAATTCCTATTTAGTTCTTGAGAAAATAATTTCCTCTCATTGAAATCTTCTTAAGATTTAACTTCTCAAATAATCATATATGAATTCATATTGACCTAAGTCAAATATTCATTATCATTATTTGAGAAAATGATTTAAATGAGATAAATCACCTCATACTATTTTATAATTCCTCAAATGATTTAAATCTCCAAATATTCATATAGGAGTGTTTGGACCAGGGGTGCAAACATCTCATGAACTCATTTGGGACAAGATTTAAATGAAGGGAAATCCTCCATATGATTTACATAATAATTTTGGGACAATATCACTTACTAAACTAGCCATATTGTCCATTAATTAATCTAGGGCATGATCATGCAAAGTGACCACACCATTTTCTTGCAGAAACAATTAGTGTAAGTCAAATGTGAACTATTGGAGTTGGAATTATTAAAATATCTATTTTGGTTGATTTTTAATAATTATTCTAATGCAGAAAAGTCCCTGCCTTGTTTATTTCTCCACGTTAATTCTATAATAGATCTAGGGTTCAAACCAGAGGCATTGTGTAGATAAATTCCTAAGCTTTCCAAACATATAAAGTTTGTTAAATTTGGCCAAGCCAAACAGATTCTATGAATTTTCAAAGTTAGGTCCAGTATTGAAATTGGTTTAAATTTATTTAAACAAGATTTAACTAAAAGGGCCGGCGGGAAAAGTTAACGGGCCAGGTTTTTAAACTAACGGCCTGCTCAGCCCAACAGCGCATCTGGTGCGAGTGGGCCGCCTGACAGCGTGGGTCCCGCATGTCAGCGGCTCTTAAACGGCGAAGCGTTACAGAGCACTGTGGTGCGTTGGATTAGAACGAGATCGAACGGCGCAGGGCCGTCGTCGTCTCCGGCGAGAAGGGAACTCACTGGCGGCGGCGGTAGGGGGTCGGAGAGCGCGTCGGAGCTCCGGCGAGCGGCGGCGGTGTTCCGTTCGAGGTTGTCGAGGACGAGGAAGAAGCCTGTAGCAGTGGCGTCGTCAGGGGCGGCCTCCTTCTCCGGCGATTGCTGCAGGGCTTCCGCGGCAGTGATGCGTCGATTGGGCGGCGGCAGTGGCTAATCGAGCATGGTGAGGTGCTGAGGAGGTCGAGGAAGGAGATGGGAGGATGGTGGTGTGCTCGGATCGTCGAGGCGAGGCCTCTTTTTATAGGCGCGCGTGGGTGCTGAGCTGCTGCGGCAATGGCGACAAGGGCGCGGCCGCTCCGGGGGTCTAGGGGGCTAGGCGGCGACGCGGGCGTGTTCACGACGTCACCGCGGTCCTCGGAGCGTCAACGGCGCGGTAAATGGTGGCGTACGGTGGTCGGAACCGTGCGTGTACTGTCGCGGCCGTGGCGGGCGCGTTCGTCCCCGCCGGCGTCCGTGGTCGCCAAGGCATGACGACGGCGTGTCCGGCGAGCTCCGCGTGGCGAGGAAGGTACCGTGGCGCGCGGATATGGTCGGGGTACGGCGAGATTTGGCGAGCGCCGCGTGGCCGTGGCGCGCGCGTCCGTGCGCCAGTGACGTCGCCCATGCCGCTCGCGGCGTACCTGGGCGTACCTGGGCGCGCGTCGTCCGGGTCCTGTCGGCGTCCTCGCGATCGACGGCGTGCACGGGCGATCTCAGCAGGGCGTGGGCGACGCGTTGGACACGGTGGCCGTGCAGATGGCTGGCCTCTCCTGGTGTTTCCTTGGCATGGGCTTGGTGTAGGAGTGTCCCCTGGTCATGGCTAGGGTGTGTGAGGGTTAAGGCTTGGCCTGGTTTGACCACATTTTGAAAATGGAGATTGTTGAATCTGTTTCAATGTCTCATCTTTGCTTGCTCATATCTTGTGATCAAAAGTGAATTTGGTATCATGATCTTTACAAAAGTTGTTCACCTTGTTGTGTACTTGGATGACATACCAAGAGTTGGATTTGTTTAGTGGAAATTTTTTGAAATAGAGAGGCTCAAAGTGGTGACCAGACTATAAAAGTCAGAAGTGACCATTATCTCATGTGATCAAATTTTCAAATTTGAATTTGGTTTAAATGGTATATCTTTGACTCCCAAAGTTGTAATTACTCTTTAATATCATATTACAAGTATTGGTGAAGATCAAATGGGTCTAGGGTCAAATTTACAAATTTGGCATAGACCATATGTTAGGGTTTTTAGGATTTTATTAATATTTGATTTCTTTCTCTTTTTGATTTATTTGGTTGGTGATCATTACTTGATCACTTTAGGGTTTACATACACACAATAACACTCATCATAGCATATCACTCAAAATGCACAAGTCCTATGCAGGGCACTATATGCAATTTAAAAAGTTTTTGTTGGTTCTCAAATTTTGATCTCTGAAATTCTTCTTCTCTCTTTTATTGAAATTTGGGGTGTTACAAACCCTTCCCCCTTACAAAAGATCTCGTCCCGAGATCTAAAAGGAAACAATTTAGGTACTAAAGAGATCCGGGTATTCCTTCTTCATGTCTTCCTCTCGCTCCCAAGTGGCTTCGTCTTCCGTATGATTGCTCCACTATATCTTCAGAAACTTGATGCTTCTAGTGCGGGTGGTTATGTATGCTTCTTCCAAGATGCGAATCGGCACTTCGCGGTACGTCAGGTCATGATTGATATCCACCGAACGGTGATCGATGTTTTGAACACCTCGGTCTTCTCTGGGACTTCTAGGCACTTCCGGAGGAGTGAGATGTGGAATACGTTGTGCACAGCCGCCATTTCTTCTGGTAGCTCTAGTTGATAGGAGACTTCACCTCGGCGGCTGAGAACTTTGAAGGGTCCGACGTATCGGGGTGCAAGCTTCCCTTTGATTTGGAATCTCTGCATTCCTTTCAGGGGTGACACCTTGAGATAAACAAAATCTCCAATCTCGAAGGTCATCTCTCGGCGTCTCTTGTCGGCATAACTCTTCTGTCGGGACTGAGCGGTCTTGAGGTACTCTCGGATCTTGTGCACCTTCTCTTCGGCTTCTCGAAGAACATCGGGTCCGAAGACTTGGCTTTCTCCGACCTCTGACCAATTCAGAGGGGTACGGCATTTCCTTCCGTACAGGGCTTCAAAGGGGGCCATCTGTAAACTGGCTTGGTAGCTGTTGTTGTAAGAAAATTCTGCGTAAGGCAGGCAGTCTTCCCACTTTGATCCATATTCCAGTACACATGCTCTCAGCATGTCCTCTAATATCTGGTTGACTCGTTCTGTCTGTCCGTCAGTCTGTGGGTGGTAAGCGGTGCTGAAATTCAGACGGGTTCCAAGTCCTTCATGCACCTTCTGCCAGAATCTGGAGGTGAACTGTGATCCTCTATCGGACACTATTGACTTCGGGGTTCCGTGCAGGGCGACAATTCTGGAGATGTATAGCTCTGCTAACTTTGGGCCCTGGTAGGTGGTCTTGACAGCGATGAAATGGGCTACCTTGGTCAATCTATCAACAACTACCCATATCGAATCATTTCCTTTGCTGGATTTAGGCAAACCGGTGATAAAGTCCATTCCTACGGAGTCCCATTTCCATTCGGGAATCTGTAGGGGCTGCAGCAGTCCTGCGGGTCGCTGATGTTCTGCCTTGACTCGCTGACAGATATCACACTTGGCGATGTAGCTTCCGATCTCCCTCTTCATTCCATGCCACCAAAACTGTTCCTTCAAGTCTTGGTACATCTTGGTACCTCCGGCGTGAATGGAGTATAAGGTGTCATGAGCTTCCTTCAAGATCACTTGCTTCAACTCTGAGTCTGACGGTACACACAGGCGTCCGTTGTACCAAAGAACTCCTTCTTCATCTACGGTGAATCCCGGTGCTTTTCCTGCGGCTATCTGGGTCTTGATTCCATCAATGCTGGCATTTCCCTTCTGAGCTTCCTTGATCTGACCAATCAAGGTGGGTTGTAACTCCATGCTGGCTAGGAATCCTTCACTGACTAACTCCATTCTAAACTGCTCAAACTCCTGGTATAAGCTGGGTTGTTCCTCGGCTATCATTGAGTTCAACTGACATGGCAGTCTACTCAACGCATCCGCTACCACATTGGCCTTGCCGGGGTGGTAGTGGATCTCCATATCATAGTCCTTGATCAATTCTAACCATCTTCTTTGCCTCATATTCAGCTCCTTCTGGGTGAAGATATACTTCAGGCTCTTGTGATCAGAATAGATCTCGCAACGATTACCCATGAGGTAATGACGCCATACCTTCAGTGCTAAAACTACGGCTGCGAGCTCGAGGTCATGGGTTGGGTAGTTCTGCTCATGCTGCTTTAGTTGCCAGGACAGATAAGATATCACTTTGCCTTCTTGCATAAGCACACATCCGAGACCAATCTTGGATGCATCGCAGTAAACGTCAAAGGGTTTGGTGATGTCCGGCATGATCAGAATTGGGGCTGAGGTCAGTCTAAGCTTGAGTTGTTGAAAACTCTCCTCACATTTGTCAGTCCATTCGAACTTCTTGTCCTTCTTCAACAATTGGGTCATCGGTCGAGCGATGCTCGAAAAGCCTTCTACAAACCTGCGGTAGTATCCGGCTAATCCAAGAAAAGCTCGGACCTCGGTCTGGGTGGTTGGGGCTTTCCATTCTGCGACAGTCTTGATTTTGGCGGGATCTACAGCAATTCCTCCTGCAGACAGGATATGTCCCAGGAATCCTACTTCTTTCAGCCAAAACTCACATTTGCTGAACTTAGCATACAGCTTATGCTTTCTAAGGGTCTCCAGGACAGCTTCTAGATGTCGCTCATGTTCTTCTTCGGATTTGGAGTAGATTAGGATGTCATCGATGAAAACGACAACAAACTTATCCAGAAAGTTCATGAAGATCTTATTCATGAGGTTCATGAAATAAGCGGGGGCATTGGTCAATCCAAATGACATGACATTGTACTCGTACAATCCATATCTGGTGGTAAAGGCAGTTTTGGGAATATCCGATGCACGAATCTTCAACTGGTGGTACCCAGTCCTGAGATCAATCTTCGAGAATACTGTGGCTCCGGTCAGCTGATCAAACAGATCTTCTATCTTTGGCAAGGGATATTTGTTCTTGATGGTGACATCATTCAGCTTGCGATAATCCGTACATAAACGGCTGGCACCGTCTTTCTTATCCACAAACAGAACTGGTGATCTCCAAGGCGACGCACTTGGTCGGATCAGACCTTTGTGTAGAACGATAGAGAGGGAGAGAGATTGGCGGAATATGTTGGATGTATTATTGAGCCTCATGGGCGAGTATATATAGGCGTACAGGGATCATCTTGGAGTGCAAGGCAAGACACGAGAGTCCTATCTCTATCCTAGACTATCCGTGCGTACACGGAATATATCTCTAACACTCCCCCGCAGTCGTAGCGGGAGCGTCGTGAACAACATGAACGACGTGGACGGTCAGACTGGAGATAAACCGAAGTGGACCCCAGAAGGCTGACACTCCCCCGCAGTCGTAGCGGGAGCGTCGTGGACGGTGTCACGTCGCGGATGCTTGGACTGTAGAAGAGCCGAGGTGCTCATGCGAGGTGATAGCCCTTTGTGCCGATGTCGAGGTAGCCGCACATGAAGCCGCAAGCGCATAGTGCGCAAGGAGAGTGACGGAGACGCGTCGAGGCAGTCGTGGAGGTTGTCGATGCCGAAGTCGATGCAGTCCGAGCCGTCGAGGACGAGGTGCGGCCCTAGTTTTGCCAGAACCAGGCGCACATCGGGGACGAAGGCATACTTCGGTTTTGCCAGAACCGAGTACGCAAAGACGAAGTCGGCGACGCGGTCGAGGCAGTCGTAGAAGAGTCGATGCCGATGAAGACGTTGTCGAAGCCGATGAAGACGAGGCGCTGGCCCGAGCTTGCCAGGCTCGGGGACGCGTCGGGGACGAAGGCACGCGTCGGTGTTGCCAATACCGGGCGTGCGAGGGAAGGGACCATCATGGACCATGCGCCAGTGTCAGGAGGACCAGCAGAGGAGGCCTCCGGAGCGGTGGCGAGACGCAGAGCGGCGAAGCGGGAGAGGTGCCGATGCAGTCCGCGGTTGTCGATGACGCTGGCGACGAGGTCGTGGTGGACGGAGACGTAGAAGGCGGCGGTCGCAGCAGCGGCCTGGAGTGGTCATGCTTGACGCCTAGATGGGCGTGGAGGTGGTCGGCGGGACCCGCAACGGCCAGCAGTGGCCATGCAGGTTACCTGTGGAGGCGCGGCAGCGGTACTCGAAGTAGGCGAGGAAGAACCCGGCGGTGTGACGAAGACCATGCGCGGACGGAGGCGACCCGCGCCGAAGGGGTGGCGCTGTGGTGGCCTCGGACGTCGGTGCGCGGGGGACGGCGAAGGTGACTGCGTGCGGCGACGCCACGGCCCGAGGGGGCGGCGTAGCTGTAGAGCGCGAGTCGGTGCAGCGGCGGGACGCCACTAGCGACGTACACGCCTCGGAAGGCGCGTCGTTGGCTAGCGGCGTGGACCAAAGGCGGCGGCGCTGCGGCCCGAAGGGGCGACGCAGCGGCAACCCGATGCTCGATCGGTGGTAGGCGCGTGCTCGGGGACGTGCTTGGCGGAGACGTGCGCGCGGTCGGTTGATCAGACCGACGGCGGCGCTACGCGCGCCATGGCGTGGACGACGTGCCGCAGATTGGAGTCGTTGGCGACGTTGTCGGTGATGTCCCGGGCGATGACGGCGAAGACGGACCAGCGATGGAGACCGCGCGGGCGAGACAGCCTGCTGCGTCGCACGTAGGCGTCCCGTGTGTGACGCGTGCGGCCGTGCCGCGCGGTTGATGAAGATGGCCGGTGCAGTCGACGCCGAGGTTGGAGTAGAGGCGCAGGTGGACGACGGCGATGGGCGACTCAATCCGATCTATGATCGGTAAAACCAAAAAGAAAACGCCGGTCGAGCGACCGGCGGAGCAAAAAGAAAACCAATCTACAGATTGGAAAAAAAAGACTCGAGGGCAGCGGATCAACGGATCGGCGGACGAACCCTCATACGGGTTGCGCGGCCCCCGGAGTAGATCATGGAGATCGACCTCCCCGGCGGCGCGGCGCGGAAGCTTGGGCGGCGGCTAGGTTAGGATCGGCGCCGCTCTGATACCATGTAGAACGATAGAGAGGGAGAGAGATTGGCGGAATATGTTGGATGTATTATTGAGCCTCATGGGCGAGTATATATAGGCGTACAGGGATCATCTTGGAGTGCAAGGCAAGACACGAGAGTCCTATCTCTATCCTAGACTATCCGTGCGTACACGGAATATATCTCTAACACTCCCCCGCAGTCGTAGCGGGAGCGTCGTGAACAACATGAACGACGTGGACGGTCAGACTGGAGATTAACTCGATGATAAAGATATCCCGATGGGGGCATACCGGGTAGACCATCTGGAAACACATCAGGATATCGGCAAACGACCCTGATCTGATCCAAGGTTGGCTTGGCTACACTCTGGTTGCAGGTAAATTTTCTGGGTAGCAGTTCAGAGACATGCTCTACTATGATACCGGTGCTACTGGTCATGGTGATGGCTTTCTTGGCACAGTCAATCATTCCATGATGCTTGGCCATCCAATCCATACCCAGCACTACTTCCAAACCTTTGGTTCCCAGAATTATCAGATTGGCATAGAAATCTACTTCATGTATTCTGATGGGTACATTTTTACAAAATTTTCTGGCTTTAGTGGTTGATCCGGGAATTTGAACTATCATGACATGTTTCAAACTGAGAGGTTGAATTTTACTTGTTGATGCAAAGTCTTCAGTGACAAAAGAATGAGAGGCTCCGGAATCAAACAACACTCTGGCAGGTACTGAGTTGACAGGAAACATACCCAGTACAACGTCTGGTGCTTCCTGGGCTTCTTCAGCATTCATGTGGAAGAGGCGACCATTGCGGTTATTGGGGTTGTTGGGGGCGAACTTCTTTCCGGTGGAGACGCGGCGTTGCTGTTGAGCAGGTGCAGCAGTGTTGCCGGCGAGCTTGGCGAGCCTCTTGGGGCACTCGTTGGAGTAGTGTCCCACTACACCGCACTCATAACAAGTGATGGTGGACTTGTCCTTGGTGGCGACTGGAATGGCGTTGCTTCCAGTCCTTGGAGCGGTGTTGGTGTTGTTGTTGTTGGTGTTGGGGGCTCGCATTGGTGCGCGGTTGAAGTTGTTGGTGTTGTTCTGGTAGTTGTGGTTGTTGTTGTGGTGGCCTCCTGGCCTGGGGTTTCCTCCACTCCGGTTCTGGAATCCGGGGCGTGAAGTCTGCATCTGGGGCTTAGTGTTTCTGGGGGCAAAACCTCCGCTTGAGCTGGGGCGATACTTGGGAGTATTGCTGGGCCCACTCTGGTGCATCATGCGGCGTTTGCGGTTCTCGTTGGCTTGGTTCAACTTGCCCTCCATCTGAATGGCGGAGTCAACAAGGGCTTCAAGGTCGGCGAAGGGGATGTTGACGAGGACAGTCTGCATCTCGTCATGCAGTCCGTTCAGGAATCTCTCCTGTCTCTTCTCAGTGGTGTCCGTCTCATCGGGGGCGTACCTTGACAGTGTAAGGAACCTGTCGCGGTATTCTACCACCGTCATCCGTCCTTGCTTGAGTTCGCGGAATTCATCCCGCATCTTCTTGATAAGACCCGGGGGCACATGGTACTTGCTGAACTTGAGCTTGAAATCTGCCCAAGTCATGACTTGACCTCCGTTCATGGCACGGGTGCTGGTCCACCAGGCTCGGGCTGGTCCGGCAAGGTAGTGGGTTGCAAACAGGACCTTCTCATTGGCTTCGACTCCGGCGACCTCCAAGTTGTTCTCCATAGTCTGGAGCCAGTCGTCGGCGTCGAGGGGTTCTTCGGTCTTGCTAAACACCGGAGGGTTGGTGTTCTGGAAGTTCTTGAGTTTGGATCCGGGGTGATCATGATTCCCATGGCCTTGGTGAGCAAGGTTTTGCAGTGCTGCTATGTTGGCTTGACGTTCAGCTCTTTCCGTCTCCCTGTCTTGAAGCAGGGTTTGCAGCAGTTGCATCATGGCATCGTTGTTGTTGCGATTGGGAGGGGCCATCTGAATATACAGAAGATTATAAGATAAGAGGGAATTTTCTATGCTTTATTTTGAGTGAGTTTAAAAACTTGTAAAACTTGAATGCTTTTGATGACAACACACACATTCATTCATTCATTCCACATAACACATTACAAACTAACATACCACACTTCCCATGGTTTTAAGAACCATTTCTCATGCTACGATACAAGGGATGGGATACACACTCATACCCAGGGTTTTAAGAACCCTTCATGCTACGATACACGGGACGGGATACAACTCACACCTACATACGTGATCAAGTGCGGCTACCCTCATCCTCGATGTCGATGGGAACGACATCATCAGGTCCTGGCTCCAGGAACGCGTAGTCCTCCTCCTCAGTGAACTCGTCCTCCTCGAAGTCGTCATCGTCACTCAGGTAGGCGCCTCCTCCCTGAAGATCGATACCGGCCTCGTCTTCCTCCATCTCTCTCAGCTGATCCTCCTGAGCCTTGACAGTGGACTCAAGAGATGCTATCTGTGCGCGAAGACGTGTAATGGTAATATCCTTCTTCGCACACTTCAGGCGAAGCTTGTTGCGGTCCCTGGACAGCATCTTGATGGCATCGCCATGAGTGATCAGTGCAAGGTGAGTCTGGTTCGCGTACGCACGGGAGTTGTCTAACTCCTTCTGAGTGTGGTACAACATGTAGTCCAGATGCTCAGCATGGTGCCTCAGCTGCGGGTGCGACTGCAGCTCCATAGGCACACCCATAGCATCACGCCTCACGAGGTGCGCGAAGCGGGACGCAAGTAGGCGCACCACGTTCTGTCCACAGAGGCGTGCAAGTGCCTCCTGAAGGCCACGTGCAAGACCATCGAGCCAGTTGCTCTCGCGGAAGGAGAAGAGGATCCTCTCCGAGGTGGGAGGCTCCAGCTTGCCCCTCAAGTCGGCGGTGATGATCCACTGCAACTCGCCTCCGACCTGGTCGTTCACCTGGATCCCGTGGAACTCAGGGTGGGGGCGTCCAAGGAAGTCAGAGAGCGCGTTGAGGTCGTGCTCAAAGATCAAGTCTCCACCATTCCCAAGCTGGTAGAACTTGGTGTTGAGGGGTTCATTCGGCTCCATCTGAAAGTGAAAAGGATGAGTAAGTGAGAGAGTGAGCAAGTGTGGCAAACTTTTAAGTGGATTCAAATAAGAAAGAGCATGATTCCTCAAATTTTCGAAAAAGCCTCAAAGACAAGAGTATGCGTAAATTTTCATAAATATTCCCTTCATTTTGGTTTCAAAGTTAGGTTTTTATGAACGCCCATTCCAACTAAGGTTTTCTAAGGTCAAACAATGGCTCTGATACCAACTTGTCAACACCCGGAATTTTAAGTCCGGATGCCTATTATATCATTCATCGCAATCCCAGGAATATTGTTGTTGCGAGATATAATAGCTAAGTATCACAGTCATCATTTATTACAACTCATATTGTCTTACAACTTGAATCACATGATCCATATTACACGAATAGTTGATCTATTGATCAACGAACAAACATAAGTTCAATGCGGAAGCGTAAAGATAAAGGGACTCTGTAGTCCACAGGCCAATTTTGACGTCAGAAACCCCTAGTTGTCGTAGGCGTCCTGCTGGTCATCCTCATGATAGTTCTGTTCATCATCGTACTCTGGCCATTTGAATAGCCAGGGACAAAGCCGTAAGTACTTTAGGTACTTGCAAACGAATACTAATGTAAAATGCTAGCTCTTGGAGTTGAGGTGCTAAACTCTATTTCAACTTGCGTAAGCCATATTTTAGTTCACAAGTATCCGATCATGTGCTAACTTATTCAAGTGGGAACATTAGTGTCATTCCCACATATTGGTTGTAATTCCAACAAGTCACCAAGTCATCATTCACATTCACTAAGGTTTTCAAAAATCTGACACAGGAAACTGTATGGCCCTTCCAATCGTCCGTAACCGTGGACACGGCTATTCGAATAGATTTACACTCTGCAGAGGTTGCACACTTGTGCCACAACATTTGATTTCATCCGTCGGAAAGACTCCGAATCATCGTAACACAGTACGCGGATCATCAACCATAACCTTTCACTTACAAACTCTAGTATGAGCACCTCTCCCCATGAGCTTGGCCTCCCAGTGAAAACCAACTGTTAACCTGGGAACTGCACAGGGCTTGGCCGTACAATTCACCTCAATTCACATCATTTCTCAACAACGGAGGCAGCCTCGGCATAACCCCTATGACGTGTGTTCAGAGGGAACTCATACTAAAATCTATAAACTTCCAGTTAAGCCCTACCCATAATCAGGTATTGTGGGGGTACTCAAAAATTGGAAAGGTATCGCATTCAAACCAATATCAGGGTTTTGTCAAAAATCACTATCTTCTCTTGTTCACATTCACATCATTCAATGGAATACTTCATCATTCCAAGGTTTCAAATTCAACAAGTCATATGTTCCCATCTAGAGTAGTCAAGTTTTAGTACTTTAGCACTAGCACTAATGATGAGGGGTGCTACATTGCTTTGCTATCTATAAGGCTATCTTTGCTACTTTAATAGTTTTATTCACCTATACTATTTGAAATCAACTCTTTGAAAACACAACAAGTAAAACTTGTATGGTACAAATGTAGGATAGGATTGTATGAAGAAGATAAGAATCATGGTGCCTTGCCCAAGGAGGGCTTTGCACTTTGCAAGAGTATTAGCTTGCCTTGGTAGTTCTCTAGGTTTTCCTCTTCCTCTTCTGGATAGAATTCTCCTTCCTCTTGGTAATCTCCGGTGCTAGCGTCTAAATTTAAATACGAGGTATAATCACTAAACAAACTCAAAGTCTATGCTAAGCACATCATTATCTCACACAAACTATGCTAAGCACACTCATAAAATAGTTAGGTGCATTGGTTTTCTTTATTGAAGAAAAGTAATTTCCTCTCATTACATATGTAATTAACAATTCCTATTTAGTTCTTGAGAAAATAATTTCCTCTCATTGAAATCTTCTTAAGATTTAACTTCTCAAATAATCATATATGAATTCATATTGACCTAAGTCAAACATTCATTATCATTATTTGAGAAAATGATTTAAATGAGATAAATCACCTCATACTATTTTATAATTCCTCAAATGATTTAAATCTCCAAATATTCATATAGGAGTGTTTGGACCAGGGGTGCAAACATCTCATGAACTCATTTGGGACAAGATTTAAATGAAGGGAAATCCTCCATATGATTTACATAATAATTTTGGGACAATATCACTTACTAAACTAGCCATATTGTCCATTAATTAATCTAGGGCATGATCATGCAAAGTGACCACACCATTTTCTTGCAGAAACAATTAGTGTAAGTCAAATGTGAACTATTGGAGTTGGAATTATTCAAATATATATTTTGGTTGATTTTTAATAATTATTCTAAGGCAGAAAAGTCCCTGCCTTGTTTATTTCTCCACTTTAATTCTATAATAGATCTAGGGTTCAAACCAGTGGCATTGTGTAGATAAATTCCTAAGCTTTCCAAACATATAAAGTTTGTTAAATTTGGCCAAGCCAAACAGATTCTATGAATTTTCAAAGTTAGGTCCAGTATTGAAATTGGTTTAAATTTATTTAAACAAGATTTAACTAAAAGGGCCGGCGGGAAAAGTTAACGGGCCAGGTTTTTAAACTAACGGCCTGCTCAGCCCAACAGCGCATCTGGTGCGAGTGGGCCGCCTGACAGCGTGGGTCCCGCATGTCAGCGGCTCTTAAACGGCGAAGCGTTACAGAGCACTGCGGTGCGTTGGATTAGAACGAGATCGAACGGCGCAGGGCCGTCGTCGTCTCCGGCGAGAAGGGAACTCACTAGCGGCGGCGATAGGGGGTCGGAGAGCGCGTCGGAGCTCCGGAGAGCGGCGGCGGTGTTCCGTTCGAGGTTGTCGAGGACGAGGAAGAAGCTGTAGCAGTGGCGTCGTCAGGGGCGGCCTCCTTCTCCGGCGATTGCTGCAGGGCTTCCGCGGCGGTGATGCGTCGATTGGGCGGCGGCAGTGGCTAATCGAGCATGGTGAGGTGCTGAGGAGGTCGAGGAAGGAGAGGGGAGGGTGGTGGTGTGCTCGGATCGTCGAGGCGAGGCCTCTTTTTATAGGCGCGCGTGGGTGCTGAGGTGCCGCGGCAATGGCGACAAGGGCGCGGCCACTCCGGGGGTCTAGAGGGCTAGGCGGCGACGCGGGCGTGTTCACGACGTCACCGCGGTCCTCGGAGCGTCAACGGCGCGGTAAATGGTGGCGTACGGTGGTCGGAACCGTGCGTGTACTGTCGCGGCCGTGGCGGGCGCGTTCGTCCCCGCCGGCGTCCGTGGTCGCCAAGGCATGACGACGGCGTGTCCGGCGAGCTCCGCGTGGCGAGGAAGGTACCGTGGCGCGCGGATATGGTCGGGGTACGGCGAGATTTGGCGAGCGCCGCGTGGCCGTGGCGCGCGCGTCCGTGCGCCAGTGACGTCGCCCATGCCGCTCGCGGCGTACCTGGGCGTACCTGGGCGCGCGTCGTCCGGGTCCTGTCGGCGTCCTCGCGATCGACGGCGTGCACGGGCGATCTCAGCAGGGCGTGGGCGACGCGTTGGACACGGTGGCCGTGCAGATGGTGAAGAGAAAAGGGGGGAGGCGTGTCGGGGGGCGACGTGGCCGGCATGGCCATGTCCACGCCATGGCTGGCCTCTCCTGGTGTTTCCTTGGCATGGGCTTGGTGTAGGAGTGTCCCCTGGTCATGGCTAGGGTGTGTGAGGGTCAAGGCTTGGCCTGGTTTGACCACATTTTGAAAATGGAGATTGTTGAATCTGTTTCAATGTCTCATCTTTGCTTGCTCATATCTTGTGATCAAAAGTGAATTTGGTATCATGATCTTTACAAAAGTTGTTCACCTTGTTGTGTACTTGGATGACATACCAAGAGTTGGATTTGTTTAGTGGAAATTTTGAAATAGAGAGGCTCAAAGTGGTGACCAGACTATAAAAGTCAGAAGTGACCATTATCTCATGTGATCAAATTTTCAAATTTGAATTTGGTTTAAATGGTATATCTTTGACTCCCAAAGTTGTAATTACTCTTTAATATCATATTACAAGTATTGGTGAAGATCAAATGGGTCTAGGGTCAAATTTACAAATTTGGCATAGACCATATGTTAGGGTTTTTAGGATTTTATTAATATTTGATTTCCTTCTCTTTTTGATTTATTTGGTTGGTGATCATTACTTGATCACTTTAGGGTTTACATACACACAATAACACTCATCATAGCATATCACTCAAAATGCACAAGTCCTATGCAGGGCACTATATGCAATTTAAAAAGTTTTTGTTGGTTCTCAAATTTTGATCTCTGAAATGCTTCTTCTCTATTTTATTGAAATTTGGGGTGTTACACTAATTAAACCCTATATATAGGCCAATGACACTTAATTGTGCATCAAGCTGGCCAGGGGTGCCCCTCGCGGTCCTCTAATTAAATTAAATGTGCCATGCATATATATGTGTTTAATTTGGGGATTTCAATCGCTCTCTCGTATGTAGCTCTCTCTCTCTCTCTCTCTCTCTCTCTCTCTCTCTCTCTCTCTCGTTGGTGGCCAACAACACACACATGCACTTTGTGCGCAAAGGCATGCGCCTCTAATAATGTGTGCGCAGTCGATCGATCTAGTTTTGATTAATCATAGCACACAAATAAAGAAGTTGTATTTGAATCCACACAACCTAATCTAAAACACATAACCCCTAACATGGCCTAATTAATTAACCCCTTCTCTCTACCTAATTAGTGGAAATTGCACAAAATCAAAAGGGGTCCCTCACTAATTATGCATATCTGCTAGATTGTGATAAACTTTTGCCCCATATATATTTGGTGGATGGGTGCATCTTGGCATGTAAAACAATTAGTGTTTGCAAATGGCGTTGTCAAAATTTATGTACAAATGATTTCTTTCCATCCAAAGTGCATAAAATGGGAGTTTTAATGAAGAAAGTACAAATAAAACAGCTCAACATGCTTCCACACCCCGATTTTCACACGAAGTAGAGCATATTTAAAGGATAATTCCAGAGTTTTACTATTTTTCAAGCAACTTTGCTAATTTTCCCCCACTCACATGACTTTATGTCGATTTAACGAAAATATGGCGAATTTAAACTACATGGGAGGGATAGTTTGAATTGTGCGCGCGGCAAAGGGAACCGCCTATTCCTCAACCTTGTGCACGGCAAATTACACACACAACTCCATTAAACGCCACTTACCGACCTTAATTATCACCCCGGCGGCCCGGCCGCATGACCCCCACCCACCCCTACACAACTTATCCCCGTCCGTGCGAAGAGCTTCCCCTCCCCGTCCCGTCCGTGCGAAGAAGAAGCTTCCCCTCCCCGTCGTTCTTCTCGAGACGCACCGGCGGTCAAGTTGATCCACGGTAGGGCTGCTATCTCTAGCTCAATCATGTATCGGGCAAGACGGCCTAACGATTTATATTTTCTTGATGCTGCTAAAAAAATTCGTCAGTATGCTCGAACTAATTGGCACTTTATAGTTTTCCGCTCGATTTGTCATCAATCAATTTGTTCATTTGCGTGGGCATATAGAGTCAGTTCTGCACTCGATCCGTTAATTTGCTGAAATGCCATGGCAGAGTTTTGTACACGATCTGTTTGCTAAAATGTCGATGGGCATTTTTTGTTTTGTACTCGACATGATTGCTGAAATGCATAATCATGTAGTATAGTTTTGTACTCGATGGATATACATTTCCTACTTCGCCTTAAATTAATCACCAACCACTGTATCTCATAATTAAACAGATGGACAGAACTTGGATACTGCATGGACACTTATGTTCCCCTTCATATATAAATGGTGTTCAACCCTTTATGGGGTTTATTAGAGCTCATGAAGGTCACAACCTGGACGTGTATTGCCCGCGCTGCACATGTATGAATGGTGAGAAGAGGCCTCACCATGTAGTGGCAGATCATTTACACATTTTTGGGATGGACCGCACATATGTTAGGCGGGTTTAGCATGGTGAACCATATAATGATCCTTTAGCAGGAGAAGCAGATCTTGCTCACACTGTATGTGTGCTGGCATATGTAGTTAATTATTTATATTGATGATGCCGCTGTTTCAATCAATAGTTTGCATTGTTGTGCAAGGTTCTGTACTCAAATTTAACTTGTTGCAGATGGATGGACGAGAAGGAGAGAAAAAGCGCTTGCTTCAGGAAACGGGTTTCAGCTCTGGGACATGTGCTGTGCCAGATGAGAAGGTAAATATGTAAAACAGCATTTGTTCAGGTTGCATCCCTTAGATGTTTGTCTAATCGGTTGATGTACTAATTGCAGAAGCATAGAGTTGAAGAGGTCTCTCAGTTTGATGGGAGATTTGAAGATGAATCTCAGTTTGATGCACCTGTGGATGGTACTGATGACGAGCCTTTCATAGACGAAGGTCCTGCACCTGAGATTATCCAGCCTACAGAAGGAGGCCGTGGACCGAGTACACAGCTTTGCGTTGAAGTGGATGCACGCCCGGAGATCATCACGGGCGTCCGGGTAGTCTCAAGACCACCCAGCCCTGATGCACCTGTGGATGGTACTGATGACGAGCCTTTCATAGACGAAGGTCCTGCACCTGAGATTATCCAGCCTACAGAAGGAGGCCGTGGACCGAGTACACAGCTTTGCGTTGAAGAGGATGCACACCCGAAGATCATCAGGGGCGTCCCGGTAAGGACCACCCAGCCCTGATGCAAAATGTTGAGCTACTTTATGATTCGTACTCTTATGTTCTGGTGCTGTAGTATGTTATGATTTTGTACGCCTTTGGCGCTAGATTAAGCATTCAGTGGATGATCGAGTTAGCACAAACTTCTGACTGCCACAGCATTTTCAGGGTGAGTCTAGTGGATGCTAGATGCAGTTAACTAGACTAACAAACAGTCAGTAAGCGCGTTAGATCCTAATTAGCCACTCACTCCCCCCTCCCTCTCTCTCCAAGCTATTTTTTTTTTAGATTGAATTTTGCTTTTGTTCTCTTGTCTCTGCAGCATGAGCCCAGATCAAGCCTTTTTTTGCGGTAGAAACAGCCAGCTCTCTGCGCACGCCATGTTGCACGATTGGGAGTTCCGGCGGGCTTTCCTCTCTCCAACGCCAAAGGCTTCGGAGAGCACGCAGTGCCTCGAGGTGGACGGAATTCTGGATCTTAGGGCGGGGGGTCCGCCTCGTCCGGGAACGATTCCAGCGGTTAACGAGGACATGCATGGCGGCCAGGGGATTTGTTTTTTTTTGGTTTGAGCTTGGGATTTGGGGTTTTTTCGGATAGGGGAGGAGGAACCGAGGAAGAGGAAGGAACAGCCGCGTGCTTGGCGCGTGGCGGTGTGCTTGAATTTCGAATTTTTGTGAAATGTTTCATTTCCTCTACAATTGGGGGTTTCTTGACGCCAATGCGTCCCGCCGGGCAGCTTCAAGTGAATTTGGGGTGCCACACTATGGGCCCCAGTGAGACATGTAATGACTAGTCACATCAGTAAGTTCATTGTGTAATAAAATATGTTACCCCTCCCCTTTATGTAGCACCCCTTCTCTCCCGATCGAGTGCCGATTGCCGACGGATGCAAGCCGCTAGCTCGATCCCCTCCTTTCGCCTCCACCGTCCAGGCATCCAGCTTGGAGGGGCAAGCTGCATCTAGACCAAGCGGATTAGGTAGGACTAGTAATGTTCTTTCCTTTCTCGAGATCGGTTCTTTTTTCCTCACCTCGATATCTTGCGCATCTCTTTCCTATTCTGGGCGAAGGGGTGTCTTTCTGGTCACCCTCGAGCTGGGAGTGATTGATGGGGGTGGGGGGCGGGGGCTACCTTTGCTTGGATTGGGGTGTTCTTCCTTTATTTGTCGACATTTGCAACCTTTGTAGTTTCTGCTGATCCTCACTGTATCTTTTGTCAGCTTGTACAGGAAAGGAAAGACCTCGGCGGTGGGGTCAATGGAGCGTAAGGCCACCACGCATGTGGGTAGTTGGCTGAGCCTGAGCTGCGTCCCCAGCCCCGCGAAGCAGGTACTCCGTTTGCTTATCCACTCTTTACCTTTTAAGTGTCTCTCTGCATCCTCAATCTGTTCCTGTTCTGGAATTGTTGCCTGCCAAAACCCACCGCCGAGCAGCGACGGGCAACACGGAGAGCCGGGAGGCTCCTAGGACTGCTGGTGGGCCCTGGTCCCTCGGGCGACGGCCCGCAATGCTCCGGCACACGTCCTGGCTATTGCAAGGGCTGCCACCTGACCTATACCCGGTCAGGAAGGTGTTGGATTGCTTCAATTAGTTTCCTGCATGGCGCACGTAAACATTAAATGAGCCTTGATCGGCTCTCAGGTTACCCTGTGAATCGGCTCAAAGAGCCGATTAACCCATGGTTCATATTGGATCTACGATAACATGGGGATCCTGCTTTGTCAACACCAAGATAAATCGATCTACGACGGTTTAGGGCTCTCACCGCATAACCGGAACATCCTACACGTAGTTGAGCCTGGCAGATACGAAAGATAACAGAAAACTAATCCTATAAGGGGCCTAAAAACAAACACAGAGTCGATTCCCGGAACATCCTCTCTGGGATCGGCAAACCATACCTTACGCACTACTGGAACATTCAATCCGTCTGCAAGGCCTAACCATGCGGATATCAAACTATTCCTTGAAGAACAAGGAACAACCATAACAGATCAGATCTAATAAATAAAGACGAAGCAAGATGCTGCCCTTACACCTAAGATAGGTGTAAGGGCAGCTAGATATTTAGGGGCAGCATAACTAAGCAAGCATATCGATGGAGCCCCAAAACATCTATGATAACAGTGTTACTCGCCATCAACAAGGCTTCAGTACGAGCAACACAAAACAACGAATAAACCGAACAAGGCTTCAGTACGAGCAACACAAAACAACGAATAAACCGATACTGCCTAGATCGCAAGATGCGATCTAGCCAGCATGACGCTTACCCGGAAGAAACCCTCGAAACAAGGGGTGGCGATGCGCCTAGATTGTGTTTGTTGCGAACGTGATCGTCCTCCTTTCTCAATAACCCTAGGTACATATTTATAGTCCGTGGACTTTCTATCTTTGGAATAAACCTAACTGTGTACGAACCAAACTCTATCTCTTAGTTCTAAACTAAAATGCGATCTATCATAATGTACAAATACACGGGCAATCTAGCCCAAATTCTCGCACGAGGCCGATTCATAAACACTTTATGTGCATATCCTCCAAGCCCATCTCAATCACGGCCCATCTTCTGATTTGGCTAAAATCTGGTGATAACACATGCCCCCTGGTTTTGGCAATAATAATTCCAAAACCACTCTGTTTTCCTCCATCGGGTCACGCGTTGCAGAGCAGAACCGCTACAGTGCCCTTTCATCATGATGCCTTGCCTTCTCAACTTCTCCGCACTGCACGATTTGACAGTTTTGGCACCGCATCCTCGAAACTGCCACAACATTGAATCATCTTTCACTATATCCCCTTTATTTAAACTCATCCGAGCAGTTCGCCTCTTCATTCCCCTGTTCCGCATTAGCAATCGGAAAAAAACCCTCCTCTGCCATGGACTCCTCCTCCTCCTACTCCTCGGGCCTCTCCTCCCTCTCTTCCTCCTCCAGCGAGCCGGCGCCGGAGTACGACCCAATAGCGGCGTACGAGGCCCGCGCCCCACTGTGGTGGGACGAGAGGGATTGGGACTTCTCCGTCGGGTCGGAGGACGATGAGTCCTTGACCGACGGGGAGGACAACCTCCAATTCCTCGTCGACGGGGAGTTGGAGGAGGAGAGCGACGACGACGCTCTCTGGGGCGAGGATATCTCCTCCGACGAGGAGGAAGAGGAAGCGGAGGAGGACTCCTCCTCCGACGAATACCCGCCGGCGAAGCGCTTCCGCGCCGGGTCGGAGGATGACAACGACGACGACGATGATGAAGAAGACGAAGCCCCTGCCGGCGGCTTCAACAGCAGCGACGAAGATGTCGCCGGCAGCAGCGCCGACAGCGGTGAGGACGGCGACGATGTTGGTAGCGACGGCCCCTAGAGTAGGGCTAGTAGTAGTGCATTAGGCATTAGATGATCCTTTTGAGAGCAATCGGCTCTTTATTGTAAAATCCCTCTTTTAATCAATGAAGAATGCTCCTCCAATTTGATTTTCCGATTGTCAAAGTAAATCCACGCACCAAGAACCGATAGCAACGCATCGGTCTTTCACCATCAAACGCCAATAAGACCAAACTCAATTACCTAATTAGACAGGTCCAAGCAGACATTCCCCAAATTCAAACGGTAACTTGATACCTGCTCATAATATTTTGTACCTCTAGAGTCGATGGCTGCGCATCGGCTGTTTTATTCTAAAGTCGATGTCTGTGCATCGGCTGTACTTTGCGTCCTGTTGCTCTGTAATTTTTTTTTACTGGCCGATTTCATGCATCGGCCCCCATATTTTACTGTCTATCATCCCACATACTTGGGAAATATTTCTTGATATGCTGGCCATTGACAGCCACTGGGAACTTCACACCGTTCAGCTCATCGAGCATGTATGCATTACCCTTTAAAACTTGGTCGACTCTGTATGGCCCGTGCCAATTTGGAGACCATTTACCATACGCTGCATCCTTAGTCCCCAATGGCAATACAACTTCCCATACCAGATCACCAACGTGGAACTCCTTTGGTCTCACCTTCTTATTATATGCGCGAGCTACCTTGGCTTTGTTCTCTTTAATTTTCTCAAGCGACCTAGTCTAAGTTCTGTTACATCTTCAATGTTATCACTCGTCAGGGTTGCATATTCTTCAGTTGTCAAATCATTCTGAAACGTAACACGTCTCGGCCCAGCCGTGATTTCCCAGGGCAATACGGCTTCTTGTCCATAGACCAGATGATATGGCGAGGTTTTTATCGCTCCATGACATGACATGCGGTAAGCCCACAAAGCCTCTGACAATACCTCGTGCCAACGTCTAGGGTGCTCGTCGATTTTCCTCTTAATCAGCTTGATAAGGCTCTTGTTGGACGCTTCAGCTTGCCCATTTGCTTGAGCATAGTATGGAGACGATCGGATCAACTTAATTCCCATGTCCTCGCAGAACTTTCTGAACTCGTGAGAAACGAAGACCGAACCTCCATCGGTCGTGATAGTCTGGGGAATCCCGAATCTATGAATGACATGTTCTTTCACGAAATTGATAACATCTTTCGATGCTACTGACTTCATAGGGACGGCCTCCACACATGGCCTTTGCTCGATGGAGGATTGATTTTGCCGATCATATCCATGCCCCAACCTCGAAATGGCCAAGGCTTGATGATGGGGTTCATTGCTGATGCGGGTACCATCTGAATGCTCCCAAACTTCTGACATGCTTGACACCCTTTATAGTACTTAAAACAGTCCTCAAGCATGGTGGGCCAATAAAACCCCGATCGCCTGATCAACCATTTCATCTTATGAGCCGATTGGTGGGTTCCACAGGCACCTTCGTGTACGTGTAAGAGCCGATTTGACTCGGCTGGTCCCAAACATCTGAGAAGTAACCCTTCCAAAGTCCTGTAGAACATGTCATCCCCAATAAGGACATACTTCATGGCCTTGTATCTTATCCGTTTAGGTGCCCCCGAGCCAAATCTTTCAAGTAATTGAAGATATCGGCTCTCCAGTCATCCGGCTCCAGGGCCTGTACCTGAACATCGGCTCCATCCGCTACGTCCTTGTAGCCTGACGCCATCGAGATCGTTTGCCTCAGTATTTTGTGACCTCGGGATCCAATTGAAGTTTATGTACTTAAATTGTGTCATCAGCTCACGGCATTGCATCCATAACGGGAAGAGCGACTCGCTCTCACATTTGTATTCCTCCGTGAGTTGGGAAATCACTAATTTGGAGTCTCCAAAAAGTTCCACTGCCTCTGCCCCGGCTTCCAATAGCAACTCCATTCCCTTGCATATTGCTTCATACTCAGCAACATTCTTGGTGCAAGGGGTAGGTAGCCTGATGGAGAAGGAATATGTTGCCCCCCGGGGCGACACGAGTAGAATGTCGATGCCGCAACCATCATCACAAACCGATCCATCGAAAAACATGGCCCATGCACGCACAGACAGTGCTGCTATATCGTGTTGATTCGTTCAGCAATAAGATCGGCCAACGCCTGTCCCTTGACTTCTTTCGCAGGCTGATACCGGATATCAAATTCCGATAATGCAAACATCCATTTACCGAGTCGGCCTTTTAACACAGGAGCCGACAGCATATGTTTGATGCCATCTGATTTGCATATGAAGATAATCTCCGCTGACAACAAGATGTGGTGAAGCTTGGTGCAGGTAAAAAATAAGCAGAGGCACAACTTCTCGATCTCAGGGTACCTAGTTTCTGCATCCAACATCCTTCTGCTGAGGTAGAAAACGACTCTCTCCAGACCATCATAAACTTGCACCACCACTGAGGCGATGGAAGTGTTAGCTACTGACAAGTAAATATAGAATGGCATGTCTTGCTGGGGCGGCACCAACACAGGTGGCTTCGTTAGATACTCTTTAATCTCACAAACGCTCGCTGTTGCTCTGCCCCCCAGCAAAACTCGTCATCAGATTTAATCTTTACCAATCCCATGAACGGCTCAATTCGTCCTGACAGGTTGGAGATGAACCTTCTGACGAAGTTGATTTTGCCGATGAGACACTGGAGTTCCTTCTTCGTGGTAGGTGGCTTCATTGTTCGCCTCCTGACTTTTCAGGCCGATCTCAATTCCACGTTCATGAACCAAGAAACCCAAGAATTGACCGGCCGTTACACCAAAAGCACACTTCTTTGGATTCATTCTTAGCCCGAATTTTCTAGTTCGGTCCAGGACATGTCGCAAATCCTCCAAGTGTCCTTCCACTGAAACAGACTTGACTACCACGTCATCAATGTAAATCTCCACCAACTTGCCGATCAGATCATGAAAGATGTAATTCATGGCTCTTTGGTATGTTGCGCCGGCATTTTTCAGTCCAAATGTCATGACTACATATTCAAACAAGCCCACCGAACCCGCTGAATGCAGTCTTGTGTATATCTTCTGGAGCCATGAAAATTTGGTTGTAAGCATTACCATCCATGAAACTTAAAACCTTATGACCAGCAGCCGCATTGATCAATGTCTCTGCCACCGGCATTGGACACTCGTCCTTTGGAGTGGCTCTATTGAGATCCCGAAAATCAATGGCGACGTGCCATTGGCCATCCTTTTTCTCCACAGGTACGATACTAGAAATCCACTCAGCATACCTGCATGGCCTGATGAACCCAGCGTTCAACATTTTCTCGATCTCTTTCTTGACTTCTTCTAAAATTTCGGCCTTCATCTGTCGTGCTCTCTGCTGGAACGGCCGAAATCCTTTCTTCAGAGGGAGCCGATGCTCAATGATGCTCCTGTCTAACCCGGGCATCTCTGTGTAATCCCAGGCAAAACAATCTGGGTATTCCTTCAACAGAGCTATCACCGGGCCCCTCAGATGCGGATCTAACTTTTTGCTGATAAATGTTGGTCGTGGCTTATCCCTAGGACCAATGTCAATCTCTTCTAGCTCATCAGCCGATGTAAACCCATATCCTAGCTTTCCGTCGCCCGCTAGATCGATGCTGAACACAGGCAAAACGTATGGTGAGGATAATTTGGGCCGATTGCTGGAATCGGCCTCCTTTTCAATTGCATTGCACAATGAAGGTTTACAACTTATCTGTGCTCTACTACGGGAGGTGGTCTCCCTACTACGACTACGTGACATGCTTGAGGTGAGATCATTGCTTTTTATTTTTTGGGGCCGATCGCAGGGATCGGCCTTGCCACGTACGTCCATTGACTTTGGTCTTGCTACTCTGTCAGGCCGGTGGATAAGACCAGCCTCACCCCGTTTTTTGTAGCTTCGATGCGCTCACAGCCGTCCAAACTAACTCCAGAGATCGGCTCTTGGTCGTCTGCGTCCCAAATATTCATGCCAGCTATTGAGATCTCGATCGAGTCATCTGCATGAACGACCTCCACTTCATCTCCATCCCACTGTATCAGGCATTGGTGCATTGTGGATGGAATGCAACAGTTGGCGTGAATCCAATCCCTCCCTAGCAGGACAGCGTAGGTGCTTTTGCTGTCGACAATGAAGAATGACGTAGGGATGGTTTTTCGGCCCACGGTTAGGTCCACGTTCAGAACGCCTTGCGCTTCTGATGCTTGGCCGTTGAAGTCGCTTAGTGTGACGTTGGTTTTGATCAGATCTTCGGTAGAGCGTCCCAAACGCCGTAGCATGGAGTATGGCATTATATTGACTGCCGCTCCCGTGTCAACCAACATCTTGCCGACAGGCTGCCCGTTGATATAACCTCTTAGGTACAGGGCCTTCAAATGTTTGTAGCTCCTCTCTCGTGGCTTTTCAAAGATAATTGGCCACGGGCCGCAGTCAACCGAGCTACTGGCACTTCTTCGGTTCTTGGAGCACGAAACTCCGACGGAAGTATGAACACCATGTTTGTGCGAGCCGATGCCTTTGCATCAGCTTTTGTTTGTTTGGGGCGCCATTCTTTCTTCTGTGGACGCATCTCTGTCTCCAAAGTTTGCTGAATTTTCACGGCTAGATCGGGCCGCGCTTTCCTCAACATGTACAGGTACTGCGCCTCGGCTTCCTCCAAACTACGTAGCCGCTGCACCCTACGCTTTTGGGAGTGACTGAGTCCAGGGCACCACCTTGGCCGGTGGTATCTATCTTCTTCTTCATCTTCTGACTCCTCGAAATCTTCCACTCGAGATGACTCAGCTTGCCGGTTCTGGGATGGGAGAGGCCCTAGACGCTTGAACACTGAAACCTTGCGCCCTTCTTCTGCTGTCTACACTCCGGGCAGTTATCGATTTTAGGCAATCGACTCATTCCTGAATCCCAGCAATGCTTGAAGAAGGGACAATCCCAGTGTCTGTCCATGTCTTCCTGCTCTCTTGACTTCCCCTTAGCGCGGCGCTCATAACCTTCGTCGTCTCTATCATACCGACGATATTTTCTGTTGTCTGCATCAGACCGACGATATCTTTCATCATCTATGTCGTACCGCCGGCGTCGGTCGTACTGATGCTCATATTTGTTAAGGAGATGCGCGGAGAGTGGTCGTTGATACCGCACGTTTCTCACTTGTTCCTCGGTGATGTACCGTCTATCATCATATCGGGGCCGGTCGCGTGGGCCGGCCTCCTCCTTTTCCTTGCCACGGGAGTGACCGATTTCTTCTTTATCCTCGCCATGGTGGTATACAGGCCCTGCCATGTTAACACCGAATGAGAAACCTGGCTGACGCCTCATGGAGTGATTGAGTTCCACCATGTTGACGCCAGGAAACGGTTGCGTGTCCACTTTCATGGTAAACTGACCGAGGATCAAACGGCCTTGTTCTATCGCCGTCTGGATCTGCCGACGCAACTCTTTGCAGTCATTGGTGATATGGGTGAACGAGTGATGCCACTTGCAGTACGGTCTCCCGTTCATCTCCGCCGTAGATTTTATGGCCTTCGGGTAACTTCAGCTGTTTTTCCTTAAGCAATAAATATCTGCTCAGCTTTGCTTATATCGAAGTCAAACCCTTTTGCTGGCCCTTGTTGTTTCACCCACTTGCAGGACACAGGGACTGCCCCCCGAGCCCATTCAGCACGGCTACTTCCATGTCTTCAGAGTCCTCAACGTCTTCTGTCTCGACCAGGCCGATCGGGCGTTTGAACTTATCTTGGTACAACTCTGGGTGGCGCTGCTCATATAATGTTAATTTCTGAACCATGTGCGCCAGTGAATTGTATTCTACTTGGAAAGCCAGATCCTTGAACGGCGCTGCGAGGCCTACCACTGCCAGCTCGATCTTTTTTCTCGCTTAAACGAGCCGAATAACATCTGTTCTTGACAGTCCTGAAACGCTGAATGTATTCCGACACCGTTTCTCCCGCTTATGCCGTACCTGCGCCAGATCGGCAATGCCAGCCTCGTTACCTTCTGAGTGATATTGCACATGAAACTGCTCTTCCAGTTGCTTCCAGGTCCGGACTGAATCTGGTGGCAACGAGGTGTACCACCCAAAAGCTGGTCCTGTGAGAGACTGCGCAAAGAACCTTACACGCAACGGGTCTGATGCTGAAATCATGCCCAACTGTGCCAAATATCGGCTCACATGCTCGATTGAGCTGGACCCTTCTGATCCATTGAACTTTGAGAACTCAGGGAGCCGATACTTGGGTGGCAGCGGAATCAAATCATATTCGTTGGGGTACGGCTTGGAATAGCCGATTGTTCTCCTCTTTGGCAGGATACCGAACTGGTCTCTCAAGATTGTACTGATTTGTTCCACGGTATGAGCTGCAGGGGCTGAGCTTTCATGACTCGTTCTGGTGGCATATTTAGTTAGCCACGCCTGTTTATCGGCGTCTGCTCCAGAGATCCCTCCCTGCAATCTGGTTCGTGCGCGAAGTTATTGCAGTCCGGCACGTAAGTGCACACGTATCCATGTGGGATTTCCTTAGGCGGCTCATACAGGAATTGGCAATCGCCAGGATCGCCTCCAACCTTGTAGACGACGTAAGCCGGTGAACCCTGTGGTTCTGGAGCTGCAATGAAGCTGCGGCTGGTGGAAAGGTATTTCTCCTGGTGAGTCCCTAGGGTAGGTCCTGAAGAGTACTGATGCTTCATGATTTCCTGAACCACGCGAACCGCAATGCGCTCGAAAGCGTTCACCAGGCTCTCAGAATGACGGTGCAGAGAATGAGCCACCATGTAATTAACTTCCTGGCGCAGAGCTCTGGTGCGTTCCTCTGAAGGGAGAGACAGGTCTACTTCATCGAGAACGCCTTCAGGTGAGAATCCTTTCCATCTAATGCCATGTGTACGGGTCCTCTCGAAAGAGCTGATGAGATCGGCTTCGAAGAGAGCCTTAACCTCATCATATTTCTTCTTGTGATCCTCAGGCAGCTCCTCGTACGTGATTGGTGAGTCCGCCATCTCAGCTGCAGATGTTGACGCAGTTGTTGTAGAGCGTCCCACCGGGCGTGCCAGAATGTGTTGCCTGCCAAAACCCACCGGCGAGCAGCGACGGGCAACACGGAGAGCCGGGAGGCTCCCAGGACTGCTGGTGGGCCCTGGTCCCTCGGGCGACGGCCCGCAATGCTCCGGCACACGTCCCGGCTATTGCAAGGCGTGCCACCTGACCTATACCTGGCCAGGAAGGTGTTGGATTGCTTCAATTAGTTTCCTGCATGGACACGTAAACATTAAATGAGCCTCGATCGGCTCTCAGGTTACCCTGTGAATCGGCTCAAAGAGCCGATTAACCCATGGTTCATATTGGATCTACGATAACATGGGGATCCTGCTTTGTCAACACCAAGATAAATCGATCTACGACGGTTTAGGGATCTCACCGCATAACCGGAACATTGTAACATCCCAAGTTTCAACAATAATAAAATCAAGAGAGAGTTTCAACTATTCAAAATTAGCAACAAACAAAAACTTTTTATATGCATATAGTGCCACATATAGTTTTATGCATTTGAGTGCTTTTCTTATGTGCAAATTGCCATGATGAGTGTTAGTATGTTTATCAATTGCTATGTGAACCCTAACAAAGATGATCAAACCCTAATTTGAGAAGAAATAAAGAAAATGGGAAAAACCCATATTTCACTTACATACACAATATGCCAAATTGCAACTCTTCAACCTAGGCCAAAATTGCTTGCCCTCTTGCTTGTAAAATACTTTAATATGATAAACTAACACAAATGCATCCTTGGATCAAGAATCAAACCCAAAGAAATCAAGATTTCTTCATACATATGATAATGGTCATATGGCCCAAAAATAATTTCTTCACTACTTTACCCCTCTGGTTTTCTCAATTCTTAAACTAAACTAGGTCAACCAAAGCCATGTCATCCAAGACCATGTCAAGGTGTGTAACTTTGATGTTGACCACCATGGCTAGAGTTGACTAGGTTGACCAGTAACAAGGTGACAAGTAGTGATGCTGAAATCAAGAGAAGATCATGTCACTTTTGCCATTTTGCAAAACAACTCCAAATTGACCAAAACCACCACCAATCCAACACATTAATTATATAAATGAGATCCACCAAAAAGAAAACCAAAATTCAAACAAAAAGTTCTTGCGGCCATTTAATCAAACACTTGGCAGGCATAGTATGCCAATTGTGTTAGATGCTATTGTCCATTGGTTTCTTGCCTAAACCAACTTTAACCAGTGATCATTTGATCCCTCTGGCTCCCCTACATCAAGCTTGGTGCATGCTAGTGCTTGGTAGAGTGGAAAAGTGTGGAGAAAACCACCATGTCAAGCACACCCGACCACCTTTGGCATCCCTCTCTCTGGCCTCCCTCTCAACTCTTCTCCTTGTCCTGGAGCATCTCAGCACGAGGATCATGACCATACACGGCCGAGCCTCGAGCACGCACGGCATTGGCCAACGCCGCCACGCCCTGGCCAAACATGCCAGTCGCGCGGTGACCGCGCTCTGGCCGCGCCAGTACGTCGAGCACTCGAGCGACGCCGTCCTCCCCCTGCATCCCTACCACCACGTTGAGCATCTACTCCGCGCCCTCTACCACCGCACACTCAAACGCCTGCGGAGGCCTCGTCACCGTCGTCCTCGCCGGCGAAGTACCGCGGGTACCGCAGCACTCATCACACGCGCCCGAGCCATCCTCTCACCCTTTCTCTGCGCCAGCTAGTCCTAGAGCATCGCTAGAACGCCTCCTACAAGATGCTGTCCTCGCCTTGCCCTTTCGATCGCGGAGAGGCCACGCCGTCGACGAGCCCTTGCAGCACTCCACGGCCACCTCTCGACCCTATAAATAGAGGCGATCGGCTCCTCCATTCCTCACACCATTCACTCCCCTCTCCTCACTGAGCCACCTCCACCCATCAATTTTACCAATCGTCGCCGGAGACGCTCGAATTGCGAGCTCAAGACCGCCGGAGCCCGCGGAAGCTCTGCTTCGATTGGAGCCTCCCCGAGCGCCGCCGCTGCACCAGGCTGTTCCTCGTCGACGACCACTTCCCCGAGCACACTGCCAGACACCTGCAACGGCCTGGTAGGCTCCCCGACCCCCTAGGCTCGCCGCCAGTGAGCTCGCCTCTCGTCGGAGACGACGACGTTCACACGCCGTCGATCTCCTTTCTAATCCTACGGCTTAGATGCGGCGTACCGTTTCGCTGGCTAAAACGTCGCTGACGTGTGGCCCACGCTCGCCAGGCAGCCCACTCGCACCAGATGCGAGTTGGGCCGCGCAGTGATGGTTTAGTCAGTTTCGGCCCGTTAGGTTTTCCCGCGTGGCCCAATAATTCAAATATGATTTAACCCATTTAGTTCAAATTCAATACAGATGCCAACTTCAAATTTGAATATCTTGAGATCTACTACACCAAATTTAACCAATTTTATATATTCAGAAAGCTCATAAAATTATCTAAATAATGCCACTGGCCTCATATCCAAATTCGTATTTAATTTTAAATGATAAAAATAACAAGGCAGGGCCTTTTCTAACTTCAAATAAATATTAAAAATTATTTATAAATAATCTTGAGTTAATTCCAACTCTAATAAATCATTTTTGACATAATCTAATTGTTTATACAAAAATATAACATGGTTGTTTTGCATGATCATGGACTAGATTCAAATAATGGTTATGGAGCCATTTCTAGCCCATTTAACACATACACCTAAATTTAATGAAATAGTATGAGAGCTCCTCTCTCATTTAAATTGTGATCCTAAGTAGTTCAAATAGAGGTAATGACCCTGGTCTAATAAGCCTCATGCTTGGATACTTAGAGACATTAAATTATTACCATGTTAGTATTAAAATGCATGAGGTGGAGCACCTCATTTAAATGGTTACTCCCTCATAATAGATATGAAATGTTGACCTTGGTCAACCTATATTTCATACCTTATTATTATTTGTGGAGATTAAATCTTGATAGGATTTAATGTGAGGAAATTATTTCTCCAAGAACTTAAATAGCAAACCCCATAAATACTTAATGAGAGGAAATTATTTATCTCTTAAGTAAGAATCAATCAAGTAATCCACCATGCCATGTTTGATTGATGATAGAATTAGTGTGTGAACTCTTTTGGGTGTTTTTAGTTTAGTATGTGAGCTTGGTTTAGTATTTATACCTCGTATTCGTATATGGACGCTAGTAACGAGGAGTATCAAGAGGAAGAAGCCTACTCCCAAGAAGAGGAAGAGAACTTCGATCACTACTCTGCTCAAGGCAAGCTAATAATCTTGCTTACCACCATGATGCAAAGCTCTACAAGAGCAAGGCACCATCACCCCTTTAAATTTATGTTTTACCTATCCTATGTTTTTACTTTGCAATTATTTTTGCTTATTTACTTCAAAGTACTTGTTGGTTTATGGGTTCAATTGTTATAGGATAGAACAAGATCAAAGGTTAGCTTAGAAACATTCAAAGCTAGATAGCACCCTTCATGAAATAGTTGCTAGTGCTAATCAAGTAAAATTGGACTACTCTAGATGGGAACATATGACTTTGAAATGAAGTTGAAACCTTGGAATGGGGACTCATTCCATTGAATGATTTTGAAGGTGAATATGACCAAGAGAAGATGGTGATTTTTGATATAAAACTGATATGGGTTTGAATGCGATACCCTTCCAATTATACAAGTACCCCCACAATACCTGATTATGGGTAGGGCTTAACTAGAAACTTGTGTATTTTAGTATGGGTTCCCTCTAAACAAGCATCATAGGGGTTACGCCGAGGCTGCCTCCGTATATGAGAAATGATGTGAATATGAGGTGAATGTACGACCCAAGCCCTGTGCAGTTCCCGGGTTAACAGTTGGTTCTCACCGGGAGGCCAAGCTCATGGGGAGAGGTGCCTATACTAGGACATATAAGTGAAAGGTTAAGGTTGATGATCCGCGTACTGAGTTACGATGATTCGGGGTTATCCTCGACGGATGTAATCAAAAGTTGTGGCACAAGAGTACAACCTCTGCAGAGTGTTAAACCTATTCGAATAGCCGTGTCCGCGGTTATGGACGATTGGAAAGGCCATACTGTTCCGTTATCAGAATTTTTGATCTTAAAAAGGAATGATGACTTGAAAGGTGAATTTGACTTGGATCCCAAAAGATTGGTGGGAATGACACTAATGTTCCCACTTGAGTTAGTCTAGCAAAGTATGAGTCTTTAATAAATGTTTATCAAACTAAAACTTGGCTTTATGCAAATAAACCTAGAGCTTAGCACCCCTTACTACACTAGATATGCTTTTACTTTAGTATTAGTTTGCGAGTACTTTAAAGTACTCACGGCTGTGTCCCTGGCTATTCAAATGGCCAGACTATGAAGAGGAGCAGCAGTACGAGGAGGACGGTCAGCAGGACGTCTACAACAACTAGGAGTCTGCTAACGTCAAGCGTTGGCCTGTGGACTATAGAGTCCATTTATCTTTACGCTTCCGCTATAAACTTGTGTTTGTTCGTTGATCAATATATCAACTATTCGTGTAATATGGATCATGTGATTCCAAAGTGTAAGACATTATGGCTTGTAATAAATGATGATTGTGATACTTAACTATTATGCCTCGCAACAACAATATTCCTGGGATTGCGATGAATGACATAATAGGCATCCGGACTTAAAAATCCGGGTGTTGACAAGTTGGTATCAGAGCCATTGTTTGACCTTAGGAGGCCCTAGTTAGAATGGACGTTCGGCAAACTTAGTTTCAAATATAATGAATGGAATAGTTATGAAAAATACAATCATACCCTTACCTTTGAGATCTTTTCAAAATAACCAATTCATGTTCTTATTTACAAGTTACTTAAAATTTTGAACACTTGCACTTTTTAACTTGCTTATCAATCCCTCTACAGATGGAGCCTATCATCCCGATGGAGCCCTTCATCCAAACCCAAGTGTACGACCTGGCGAACGGTGGGGATCTGATCTTTGAGAGGGATCTGTTTGCCCTCACAGAGTTCCTCGGACGCTCGCCTCCCGTGTTTTACGGAGGCCAGATCACTGACCAAGCCAACGGCCAGCTCCAGTGGCTCATCATGGCTAACCTCCCTGGGAAGCCGGAGTCACCCATGTTCCGCCAGATTCAGTTCTCTCTCCGAGACAACACCTGGGTGGATGGACTCGCCCGTGCGCTCCAGGAGGCTCTCGCTCGTCTGTGCGGGCAAAACTCGGTGGCTATTGAAGGGGAACGCTTTGCACACTTTGCAAGGCACTCCTCTGTTGGGCTGCCCCTCAGCCTGCCATACCACCCCGTGCTGAGGCACCACGTGGATCATCTCGACTACATGTTGTTCGAGACTCGGGCTGCGCTGGATAACTCCCGCGCCGCCGCCAACCACACTCAGCACCAGCTGAATCAGTATGCGGAGACCATCAAGGTCATCGCAAAGGAGCGTAGAACTCTCCGCCAGCTGGTCGCGAAGAGGGACTCCACCATCCATCGCCTCAAGACTAAGCTCGCCGTCCTGAAGGAGACTGATACGTCTCCAACGTATCGATAATTTCTTATGTTCCATGCTACTTTATTGATGATACCTACATGTTTTATGCACATTATATGTCATATTTATGCATTTTCTGGAACTAACCTATTAACAAGATGCCGAAGAGCCAGTTTCTGCTGTTTTTGGTTTCAGAAATCCTAGTAAAGAAATATTTCGGAATTGGACGAAACTTTCGCCCAGGGTCCTATTTTTGCACGAAGCTTCGAAGACCGAAGACCTAACGAAGTGGGGCCACGAGGAGGCCGGTGGCGGCGCGCCCAAGCCCTGGCCGCGCCGACCTATCCCCTGGGCCCCTCGTGTGGCCCTCGCGTTGACCCTCCGCCTACTTAAAGCCCGTCGCGAAACCCCCCCGAGAGCCACGATACGGAAAACCTTACAGAGACGCCGCCGCCGCGAATCCCATCTCGGGGATTTGGAGATCGCCTCCGGCACCCTGCCGGAGAGGGGATTCATCTCCCGGAGGACTCTACACCGCCATGGTCGCCTCCGGAGTGATGAGTGAGTAGTTCACCCCTGGACCATGGGTCCATAGCAGTAGCTAGATGGTCGTCTTCTCCTTGTTGTGCTTCATTGTTGGATCTTGTGAGCTGCCTAACATGATCAAGATCATCTATCTGTAATACTATATGTTGTGTTTGTCGGGATCCGATGGATAGAGAGTACTATGATTATGGTGATTATCAATCTATTGTTTATGTGTTGTTTATGATCTTGCATGCTCTCCGTTATTAGTAGAGGCTCTGGCCAAGTTTTTGCTCTTAACTCCAAGAGGGAGTATTTATGCTCGATAGTGGGTTCATGCCTTCATTGAATCTGGGATCGTGACAGAAGGTTCTAAGGTTGTGATGTGCTGTTGCCACTAGGGATAAAACATTGATGCTATGTCTAAGGATGTAGTTGTTGATTACATTACGCACCATACTTAATGCAATTGTCTGTTGCTTTGCAACTTAATACTGGAGGGGGTTCGGATGATAACCTGAAGGTGGACTTTTTAGGCATAGATGCAGTTGGATGGCGGTCTATGTTCTTTGTCGTAATGCCCGGATTAAATCTCACTATATTTACCATGTCATGTATATACATTGTTATGCCTTTCTCTATTTGTCAATTGCCCGACTGTAATTTGTTCACCCAACATGCTTTTATCTTATGGGAGAGACACCTCTAGTGAACTGTGGACCCCGGTCCTATTCTTTACATAGCATACAATCTACTTGTTTTTGTTTTCTTTGCAAACATCTTCCACTCGATACGTTTAATCCTTTGTTACAGCAAGCGGTGAGATTGACAACCTCACTGTTTCGTTGGGACAAAGTACTTGGGTTGTGTTGTGCAGGTTCCGCGTTGGCGCCGGAATCCCTGGTGTTGCGCCGCATCACATTTCGCGACCATCAACCTTCAACGTGCTTCTTGGCTCCTCCTGGTTCGATTAAACCTTGGTTTCTTTCTGAGGGAAAACTTGCTACCGTGCGCATCATACCTTCCTCTTGGGGTTCCCAACGAACGTGTGAGTTACACGCCATCAAGCTCTTTTTCTGGCGCCGTTGCCGGGAGATCAAGACACGCTGCAAGGGGAGTCTCCACTTCTCAATCTCTTTACTTTGTTTTTGTCTTGCTTTATTTTATTTACTACTTTGTTTGCTGCACTAAATCAAAACACAAAAAAATTAGTTGCTAGTTTTACTTTATTTACTGTCTTGCTCTCTATATCAAAAACACAAAAAAATTAGTTATTCGTCTTTACTTTGTTTGCCTATTTTACTTTTTGCTTATTGCATCATGTTTCCTCCTAAGTACACTCTAAAAGACATACCGGTAGGCCGAGGGTCTATAATTGGAAGAGACAATATAGAAGAATTTTTCACTCATGTTAGCACCGCTGAAGATTTTGAAGATAGACACTTGGTAGAACTTGCTCCCACTTATGAAATTGCTGTTGCTTCTTTAGTACACATGCTGGAAACTAAATTTGTTAATCTCAATCCTATAATCCAACACATGTTTCTCACACTTGGTGATATGGAGGAAGGAGAGAAGAAAGACTTTGTTTTAGAAACCCTTCTTAAAGAATTTGGTGGTGTAGCAAGAGAGGCTAGAAAAGTCTTTGCTAAATATAAAATGCTTGGTTCTTACACCAATTTTGTTAGTCTCCTTGAAAAGATGGACATGGAGAGAGTAAAGTACACTAATGATATTAATGATGGTGGGGAGGTTAAGACAACAATACCTTGTAAACTCCTAGGAATGCATGAAGCTCTAGAAAATAACTATGGTTGGCTTGTTCCTGAAAATTTGTTTGATGAGAATAGCAAGCCTAAGAATAATGAAAAAGGACCCTCTGAAACTTACATAGACGAGATAACATGCTTGGTTGAGAAAACTCCCAACTCTCAAGGAAATAATGTTGATGCTTCTTCATTCGAAAATACTTGATTTGCACTTTCTGCGCCTAGCTGAAAGGCGTTAAAGAAAAGCGCTTATGGGAGACAACCCATGTTTTTACCTACAGCAATTTTTTGTTTTATTGAGTCTTGGAAGTTGTTTACTACTGTAGCAACCTCTCCTTATCATGTTTTAGTGCCAAGTAAAGTTTCTATGTCAAAGTTGATGTTATATTTGGGATCGCTGCGCAGAAACAGCATTGCTGTCTGTCACGAATCTGGGCATAATTCTCTGTAGAAAATTCGAAAAAATCTGCCAATTTACGAGCGTGATCCTCAGATATGTACGCAACTTTCATTAGTTCTGAGTTTTTCCATTTGAGCAAGTCTGGTGCCATTTATAAATTCGTCTTTACGGACTGTTCTGTTTTTGACAGATTCTGCCTTTTATTTCGCATTGCCTCTTTTGCTATGTTGGATTTATTTCTTTGATCCATTAATGTCCAGTAGCATTATGCAATGTCCAGAAGTGAAAATAATGATTGTGTCACCTCTGAATGTGTGAATTATTAATGATGCACTAACCCTCTAATGAGTTTGCTTGAAGTTTGGTGTGAAGGAAGTTTTCAAGGGTCAAGAGAGGAGTATGATATACTATGATCAAGAGGAGTGAAAGCTCTAAGCCCCCCCCCCCTGCATATTTTAAGAAGACTCAAGCGTCTAAGCTTGGGGATGCCCAAGGCATCCCCTTCTTCATCGACAACATCATCAGGTTCCTCCCTGAAACTATATTTTTATTCAGTCACATCTGGTGTTCTTTACTTGGAGCGTCGGTTTGTTTTCGTTTTTGTTTTTGTTTGAATAAGATGGATCCTAGCATTCACTTTGTGGAGAGAGACACGCTCCGCTGTTGCATATGGACACATGTGTCCTTAGGCTTTACTCATAATGTTCAAGGCGAAGTTTCTTCTTCGTTAATTTGTTATATGGTTGGAATTGGAAAATGCTACATGTAGTAATTCTAAAAATGTCTTGGATAATGTGATACTTGGAAATTGTTGTGCTCATGTTTAAGCTCTTGCATCATATGCTTTGCACCCATTAATGAAGAAATACATAGAGCTTGCTAAAATTTGATTTGCATATTTGGTTTCTCTAAGGTCTAGATAATATCTAGTATTGAGTTTTGAACAACAAGGAAGACAGTGTAGAGTCTTATAATGTTTACAATATGTCTTTTATGTGAGTTTTGCTGCACTTGTTCATCCTTGAGTTTGCTTCAAATAACCTTGCTAGCCTAAACCTTGTATCGAGAGGGAATACTTCTCATGCATCCAAAATCCTTGAGCCAACTACTATGCCATTTGTGTCCACCATACCTACCTACTACATGGTATTTCTCCGCCATTCCAAAGTAAATTGCTTGAGTGCTACCTTTAAAATTCCATCATTCACCTTTGCAATATATAGCTCATGGGACAAAATAGCCTTAAAAACTATCGTAGTATTGAATATGTACTTATGCACTTTATATTTTATTAAGTTGCCTGTTGTGCGATAACCATGCTTCTGGGGAACGCCATCAACTATTGTTGAATATCATGTGAGTTGCTATGCATGTCCGTCTTGTCTGAAGGTCTATCATTTTAGTGGTTGGAGCATGCAAAATTGTTAGAGAAGAACATTGGGCCGCTAACTAAAGCCATGAACCATGGTGGAAGTTTCAGTTTTGGACATATATCCTCAATCTCATATGAGAATAATAACTTTGCTACATGCTTATGCATTTAAGAAGAGTCCATTATCTGTTGTCCATGTTGTCCCGGTATGGATGTCTAAGTTGAGAATAATCAAAAGCGAGAAATCCGAAATGCGAGCATTCTCCTTAGACCTTTGTACAGGCGGATGGAGGTACCCCTTTGTGACACTTGGTTGAAACATGGCATGCGAAGACCCGGTAGTCCAAGCTAAGTAGGACGAGGTGCGGGCACTATTAGTATACTATGCGTGAGGCTTGCAACTTGTAAGATATAATTTTCATAACTCATATGCTTTATTACTACCGTTGACAAAATTGTTTCATGTTTTCAAAATAAAAGCTCTAGCACAAATACAGCAATCGATGCTTTCCTCTTTGAAGGACCATTCTTTTACTTTTATTGTTGAGTCAGTTTACCTATCTCCTTCCACCTTAAGAAGCAAACACTTGTGTGAACTGTGCATTGATTCCTACATACTTGCATATTGCACTTGTTATATTACTTTATGTTGACAATATCCATGAGATATACATGTTACAAGTTGAAAGCAACCGCTGAAACTTAATCTTCTTATGTGTTGTTTCAACACCTTTACTTTGATTTATTGCTTTATGAGTTAACTCTTATGCAAGACTTATTGATGCTTGTCTTGAAGTACTATTCATGAAAAGTCTTTGCTATATGATTCAGTTGTTTACTCATGTCATTACCTTTGCTTTGATCGCTGCATTCATTACATATGTTTACAAATAGTATGATCAAGATTATGATGGCATGTCACTTCAGAAATTATCTTTGTTATCGTTTTACCTGCTCGGGACGAGCAGAACTAAGCTTGGGGATGCTGATACGTCTCCAACGTATCGATAATTTCTTATGTTCCATGCTACTTTATTGATGATACCTACATGTTTTATGCACATTATATGTCATATTTATGCATTTTCTGAACTAACCTATTAACAAGATGCCGAAGAGCCAGTTGCTGTTTTCTGCTGTTTTTGGTTTCAGAAATCCTAGTAAAGAAATATTCTCGGAATTGGACGAAACTTTCGCCAGGGTCCTATTTTTGCACGAAGCTTCCAGAAGACCAAAGACCTAACGAAGTGGGGCCACGAGGAGGCCAGGTGGCCGGCGCGCCCAAGCCCGGCCGCGCCGACCCATCCCCTGGGCCCTCGTGTGGCCCTCGCGTTGACCCTCCGCCTACTTAAAGCTTCCGTCGCAAACCCCCAGCACCGAGAGCCACGATACGGAAAACCTTACAGAGACGCGCCGCCGCGAATCCCATCTCGGGGATTCGGAGATCGCCTCCGGCACCCTGCCGGAGAGGGGATTCATCTCCGGAGGACTCTACACCGCCATGGTCGCCTCCGGAGTGATGAGTGAGTAGTTCACCCCTGGACCATGGGTCCATAGCAGTAGCTAGATGGTCGTCTTCTCCTTGTTGTGCTTCATTGTTGGATCTTGTGAGCTGCCTAACATGATCAAGATCATCTATATCTGTAATACTATATGTTGTGTTTGTCGGGATCCGATGGATAGAGAGTACTATGATTATGGTGATTATCAATCTATTGTTTATGTGTTGTTTATGATCTTGCATGCTCTCCGTTATTAGTAGAGGCTCTGGCCAAGTTTTTGCTCTTAACTCCAAGAGGGAGTATTTATGCTCGATAGTGGGTTCATGCCTTCATTGAATCTGGGATCGTGACAGAAGGTTCTAAGGTTGTGATGTGCTGTTGCCACTAGGGATAAAACATTGATGCTATGTCTAAGGATGTAGTTGTTGATTACATTACGCACCATACTTAATGCAATTGTCTGTTGCTTTGCAACTTAATACTGGAGGGGGTTCGGATGATAACCTGAAGGTGGACTTTTTAGGCATAGATGCAGTTGGATGGCGGTCTATGTTCTTTGTCGTAATGCCCGGATTAAATCTCACTATATTTACCATGTCATGTATATACATTGTTATGCCTTTCTCTATTTGTCAATTGCCCGACTGTAATTTGTTCACCCAACATGCTTTTATCTTATGGGAGAGACACCTCTAGTGAACTGTGGACCCCGGTCCTATTCTTTACATAGCATACAATCTACTTGTTTTACTGTTTTCTTTGCAAACATCTTCCACTCGATACGTTTAATCCTTTGTTACAGCAAGCCGGTGAGATTGACAACCTCACTGTTTCGTTGGGACAAAGTACTTGGGTTGTGTTGTGCAGGTTCCGCGTTGGCGCCGGAATCCCTGGTGTTGCGCCGCATCACATTTCGCGACCATCAACCTTCAACGTGCTTCTTGGCTCCTCCTGGTTCGATTAAACCTTGGTTTCTTTCTGAGGGAAAACTTGCTACTGTGCGCATCATACCTTCCTCTTGGGGTTCCCAACGAACGTGTGAGTTACACGCCATCAGAGACCATCGCCACTCAGGCGGAGCAGCTCCAGATACTGGAAGGAGAGGGCGAGGGGGAAGACATCCAAGGGGATGGCTACTCCTATGTCAGCAACGACAATGACTACGAGGAGGAGGAAGAAGGAGACCTGGACTTCTACCAGCACCTGCCTGCCGGGATGGACACCACCTTCCCGCTCCGCATCGATGGATAGCTTCCATCCCTCTCTGAGCACTTGCGTAGTATGAGATGTATCGGTCCTTTGTATCCGCCCCATGTATCGTAGATTGTTGAAAGGGTTCTTCAAACCCTCCGGATTGTTGGCTTGTAATAATTGCTACCTTCATGACTATGTTTGTGTGTGTAATATATCATCTTATGAATCAAGTTTTAAATTGTGTGATTTTATCCCAAAATGAGCCATAGAAATTTCCCTCTCATCTCATGATCCATACCCCTGTTCAGATGGCACCTCCAACTCGCAACGCAAATCAGGATGCGCTGATGCAGATGCTGCAGCTCATGATGGAGGACAGAGAGGCTGAACGCGCTGAAAGGCAGGCCAATATCACTGCTCTGCAACAGCTGGCACAGAACAACCAAGGCCACGGGAACCATGACCATCCGGGCTCCAAGCTGAAGAACTTTCAGAACACCAACCCACCGGTGTTTAGCAAGACGGAGGAACCCCTTGATGCTGATGATTGGCTCCAAACAATGGAGAACAATCTTGAGGTTGCCGGAGTGGAAGATAATGACAAGGTGCTGTTTGCCACCCACTATCTGGCAGGACCTGCACGTGCCTGGTGGACAAGTGCTCGCGCATTGAATGCGGGGCAAATGATGACTTGGGCAGATTTCAAGCTCAAGTTTAGCAAGTATCATGTGCCACCGGGTCTCATCAAGAAGATGCGGGATGAGTTCCGCGAGCTAAAGCAAGGCCGTCTAACCGTGGTAGAATACCGCGACATATTTCTCACTCTGTCAAGGTACGCCCCGGATGAGACTGATACTACCGAGAAGAGGAAGGAGAGGTTCCTGAACGGACTGCACGATGAGATGCAGACAGTGTTGGTCAACATCCCTTTCGCTGACCTCGAAGCCCTAGTTGACTCCGCCATCCAGATGGAGGGCAAGTTGAACCAGGCCAATGAGAACCGCAAGCGCCGCATGATGCACCAGAGTGGGCCCAGCAACACCTCCAAGTTCCGCCCTAGCTCAAGCGGAGGATTCACCCCCAGAAACAACAGGCCACCGGCACAGATGTCGCGCCCCGGTTATCAGAACCGGAGTGGAGGAAACCCCAGGACGGGAGGACCACCACAACAACAACAACAACTTCGTCCACCACAACAACAACTTCAACCGCGCTCCGACAAGAGCCCCTGCCAACTCCAACACCAACACTGCTCCGAGGACTGGGAGCAATGCTGTTCCGGTCGCCAACAAGGACAAGTCCACCATCACTTGCTATGAGTGTGGCGTGGTGGGGCACTACTCCAACGAGTGCCCCAAGAGACTCGCCAAGATTGCCGCCAACACCTCTGGCCCTGCTCAGCAGCAACGCCGTGTCGCCAACGGCAAGAAGTTCACCCCCAACAACCCGAACAACCGTAGCGGCCGCCTCTTTCACATGAGTGCGGAAGAAGCTCAGGAAGCCCCAGATGTCGTGCTGGGTATGTTCTCTGTTAACTCAATACCTGCAAGAGTGTTGTTTGATTCTGGAGCATCGCATTCATTTGTTACGAAGATTTTGCATGCACTAGTAAGATTCAACCCATCAGTTTGAAGCATGTCATGATAGTGCAAATACCGGGATCAACCACTAAAGCTAGAAAAATTTGCAAAGATGTTCCTATCAGAATTCATGAAATAGAATTTTATGCAAATTTGATTGTTCTGGGAACAAAAGGTTTGGAAGTAGTACTGGGTATGGACTGGATGTCCAAACATCATGGACTGATTGATTGTGCCAAGAAGGCCATCACCATGACTAGTAGCACCGGAGTGTTAGTAGAGCACATCTCAGAAAAACTGCCCAGAAAGTTTACCTGCAACCAGAGTTTAGCCAAACCTACCTTGGATCAAATCAGAGTCGTCTGTAGATACTCTGATGTGTTTCCGGATGATCTACCCGGTATGCCCCCGGATCGGGATATCGAGTTTATCATTGAGTTAATCCCTGGAACAGGACCCATAGCCCAGAGAGCTTACAGTATGAACGCAGCAGAGTTAGTAGAACTGAAGAAACAACTGGATGATATGCTAGCCAAAGGTCTGATTCGACCAAGTGCATCGCCCTGGAGGTCACCAGTTTTGTTTGTGGATAAAAAGGATGGTGCGAACCGTTTATGTACGGATTACCGCAAGCTTAATGATGTCACCATCAAGAACAAGTATCCTTTGCCCAAGATAGAAGACCTGTTTGACCAGTTGACCGGTGCCACCGTGTTCTCTAAGATTGATCTTAGGACAGGTTACCATCAGCTGAAGATCCGTGCAACGGACATCCCCAAAACTGCCTTCACCACCAGATATGGATTGTATGAGTACAATGTCATGTCATTTGGATTGACCAACGCCCCCGCTTATTTCATGAATCTCATGAATAAGATCTTCATGAACTTCCTGGATAAGTTCGTCGTTGTCTTCATCGATGACATCCTTATCTACTCCAAATCCGAAGAAGAACATGAGCAACACCTGGAAGTCTTTCCTTAGAACACCTACGCTTAAGCAAGTAGAGTTTTGGTTGAAGGAAGTAGGATTCCTGGGACACATCTTGTCAGCAGGAGGAATTGCCGTTGATCCCGCCAAGATCAAGACCGTTGCAGAATGGACAGCCCCAACCACTCAGACTGAAGTCCGTGCATTTCTCGGATTAGCGGGATACTACCGCAGATTTGTTGAAGGATTCTCAAGCATAGCCAGACCCATGACGCAACTGTTGAAGAAGGACAAGAAGTTTGAATGGACGGACAAATGTGAAGCGAGTTTCCAGATGCTCAAGACCAAGTTGACCACAGCCCCAATTCTGATCATGCCTGACATCACCAAGCCGTTTGACGTATACTGTGACGCCTCCAAGATTGGTCTTGGATGTGTGTTAATGCAAGAAGGTAAAGTGATCTCGTATCTGTCCAGGCAACTGAAGCAGCATGAGCAGAACTATCCTACCCATGATTTAGAGCTTGCAGCCGTCGTGTTAGCCTTGAAAGTATGGCGTCATTACCTCATGGGTAATCGATGCGAGATCTATTCGGATCACAAGAGCTTGAAGTATATCTTCACTCAGAAGGAGCTAAACATGAGGCAAAGGAGATGGTTAGAGTTAATCAAGGATTATGATATGGAAATTCACTATCACCCCGGCAAGGCCAATGTGGTAGCAGATGCTTTGAGTAGACTGCCGTGTCAGTTGAACTCCATGATCGCCGAAGAGCAACCTAGCCTGCACCAAGAGTTTGAACAGTTTAGGATGGAACTAGTTAGCGAAGGTTTTCTCGCCAGCATTGAACTACAACCCACCTTGATTAGTCAGATCAAAGCAGCCCAGAAGGGAAATGCTAGCATTGACGGAATCAAAAGCCAAATAGCTGCGGGAAAGGCACCAGGATTCACCGTAGATGAGAAAGGAGTGCTTTGGTACAACGGACACTTGTGCGTGCCGTCAGATTCCGAGTTGAAACAAGTTATTCTGAAGGAAGCCCATGACACCTTGTATTCTATTCATCCCGGAGGTACCAAGATGTACCAGGACCTGAAGGAACAGTTCTGGTGGCATGGAATGAAGCGAGAAATCGGGAGTTACATCGCCAAGTGTGACATCTGTCAGAGAGTCAAGGCCGAGCATCAACGACCCGCAGGACTGCTACAGCCCCTGCAGATTCCCGAATGGAAGTGGGATTCGGTAGGAATGGACTTCATCACCGGATTGCCCAAATCTAGTAAAGGAAATGATTCTATCTGGGTAGTGGTCGACAGATTGACCAAAGTCGCCCATTTCATCCCCGTCAAGACCACCTATCAAGGACCAAGACTGGCAGAGTTGTATATCTCACGGATAGTCAGCCTGCATGGAACCCCGAAGTCAATAGTATCCGATAGAGGATCCCAATTCACCTCCAGATTCTGGCAGAAGGTACATGAAGGACTCGGAACCCGGCTGAACTTCAGCACAACTTATCACCAGCAGACGGATGGACAGACTGAACGAGTCAACCAGATATTGGAAGATATGTTGAGAGCATGTGTGCTAGAGTATGGATCCAAGTGGGAAGACTGCTTGCCGTACGCAGAATTCTCATACAACAACAGCTACCAAGCCAGCTTGCAAATGGCCCCCTTTGAAGCCCTGTACGGAAGGAAGTGCCGTACCCCTCTGAATTGGTCGGAAGTTGGAGAGAGTCAAGTCTTTGGACCAGATATTCTTCGGGAAGCTGAAGAGAAGGTTCACAAGATCCGCGAGTACCTCAAGACCGCTCAATCAAGACAGAAGAGCTACGCCGACAAGAGACGCCGAGAGATGACCTTCGAGATCGGAGATTTTGTATATCTCAAAGTGTCCCCCCTTAAAGGAATGCAGAGATTCCAGCTTAGAGGAAAGCTTGCACCCCGATATGTCGGACCCTTCAAAGTCCTGAGTCGCCGAGGAGAAGTGTCCTATCAACTGGAGTTAGTCTAGCAAAGTATGAGTCTTTAATAAATGTTTATCAAACTAAAACTTGGCTTTATGCAAATAAACCTAGAGCTTAGCACCCCTTACTACACTAGATATGCTTTTACTTTAGTATTAGTTTGCGAGTACTTTAAAGTACTCACGGCTGTGTCCCTGGCTATTCAAATGGCCAGACTATGAAGAGGAGCAGCAGTACGAGGAGAACGGTCAGCAGGACGTCTACAACAACTAGGAGTCTGCTAACGTCAAGCGTTGGCCTGTGGACTATAGAGTCCATTTATCTTTACGCTTCCGCTATAAACTTGTGTTTGTTCGTTGATCAATAGATCAACTATTCGTGTAATATGGATCATGTGATTCCAAAGTGTAAGACATTATGGCTTGTAATAAATGATGACTGTGATACTTAACTATTATGCCTCGCAACAACAATATTCCTGGGATTGCGATGAATGACATAATAGGCATCCGGACTTCAAAATCCGGGTGTTGACAAACATCCTACACGTAGTTGAGCCTGGCAGATACGAAAGATAACAGAAAACTAATCCTAGAAGGGGCCTAAAAACCAACACAGAGTCGATTCCCGGAACATCCCCTCTGGGATCGGCAAACCATACCTTACGCACTACTGGATCATTCAACCCGTTTGCAAGGCCTAACCATGCGGATATCAAACTAATCCTTGAAGAACAAGGAACAACCATAACAGATCAGATCTACTAAATAAAGACGAAGCAAGATGCTGCCCTTACACCTAAGATAGGTGTAAGGGCAGCTAGATATTTAGGGGCAGCATAACTAAGCAAGCATATCGATGGAAGCCCCAAAACATCTATGATAACAGTGTTACTCGCCATCAACAAGGCTTCAGTACGAGCAACACAAAACAACGAATAAACCGATACTGCCTAGATCGCAAGATGCGATCTAGGCAGCATGACGCTTACCCGGAAGAAACCCTCGAAACAAGGGGTGGCGATGCGCCTAGATCGTGTTTGTTGTGAACGTGATCGTCCTCTTTTCTCAATAACCCTAGGTACATATTTATAGTCCGTGGACTTTCTATCTTTGGAATAAACCTAACTGTGTACGAACCAAACTCTATCTCTTAGTTCTAAACTAAAATGCGATCTATCATAATGTACAAATACACGGGCAATCTAGCCCAAATTCTCGCACGAGGCCGATTCATAAACACTTTATGTGCATATCCTCCAAGCCCATCTCAATCACGGCCCATCTTCTGATTTGGCTAAAATCTGGTGATAACAGGAATATGCTTAAAGTAGCACATGTCTTCAGCTGTTTGTGCGTAAAGCCTCTGTGACACCATGCTCTATATTCTCTGTATCAGGTTGGTACCTCCAGGTTCCGTGCTGAGGCTATGGGGAACGAGAATAGCGCCCCACCTGCTGCAGGAGCATGGCCCGATCTGCAGCACAAGAAGCGAAATGCCACTGCCGAGCTGGGCAGGGACCGCCCAGGGGTAATTTTTTTAAACCAACTTACCATGATGTAGTCTGAATCTGATACTCCCTCAGATCCAAATTAATTGACTCAACTATCTGTAGATACGGATGTATCTAGATGTGTTTTAGCTCTAGATACTACTGCCTCCATCCCAAAGCTTTGGGCTTATATTATTTTTAGAAAGTCAAACTATACCATGTTTGACTAAGCTTTTACCAAAAATCAGTAACATGCAAAATACCAAATTAATATCATTAAATAGATAATAAAATATATTTTCCGGTATCTACACAGTATTATATTTGTTGATAGAATGTTCTAAAATTTTGGTCAAACTTTGCTTGTTTTGATTTCTCAAAAATAAATAAGCCTTAAGCTTTTGGATGGTGGTAGTACATTCATATCTAGACAAAGCTGAGTCAACTAGTTTTTTTGTCTGTCCATAGCTAGTGTTCACGCTGCAAAAGGCTAAGAGCATCCACTATATGCATCAGTCTATCTCATACAGTAATTCAATATCACTGCTGAGGTCTGCCTTTTGTTTTGCTATTCATATGCAGACTGAAACTTTAGGGCCTTTACTCAAAAGGAAGATCAAAACTGCGGCTGATCAGGCTGCCAGTATGTTGATGCCGCCCCCATCTTCTAAATGCCTCTACAAGCACAAGGCCACGCGCCAGCTGGGTGGTGATCTTTTAATGAATATGGTATATTTTCTTAATCCACAAAACATGCCTTGATTTTTCTCTGTTTATTGTCGGTTTTTTCTATGCTTGCCAAAAGTTTACAACAACAACAACCAAGCCTTTCAGTCCCAAACAAGTTGGGGTAGGCTAGAGTTGAAACCCATAAGATCTCGAAGCCAAAAGTTTAGAAACACCAAATTCGTTTGCTTACAATCATCATACAGTAATGTTCATCTACTCCAGTTCCCCTAACCCAACAAAAAATGATGTTAATTACGATTTTTAGATTAAAAGAGCACCATTAGGCGCTGTTAATTACGACTTTGAGATTAAAATGTCATTTGCAATTGTTAATTACAATTTTGAGACAAATGGTTAGTTTAACCTCGATCTCTTCTGCTCTCCATTTTTCCCAACCGAACAAAAATGTAACCATTCCATTCCTCTGAAATGGAACCATTCCATTCCATTCCACGTTGTTTCAGAACCGAACACACCCTTGCATTGTTGTGAACTGTTGTCCATACACGGCCATACCCTTCCACTTACATCCAGCACTATATGCATCAGTCTGTCTCAGAGTCATTCAATATCACTGCTGAGATCTGTTCCCATTCTTATACAGGCTGAAACTGCTGCGCCTTTACTCAAGTGGATGCAAAATGAGGCTAATGAGGCTGCTGTGAGGACGATGGTGCCGGCACCATCTTCCGAAAACCTCTACAAGCACGAGGCCATGGGCCAGCTGGGTGGTGACCTTTTAATGAATCTTGTATATTTTCTTAATCCACATACATGATTTCATTATTATCTGTTTAATTACTGTTGGCTTTGTCTAATGCTTACCAAAAGTTCAGAAACACTGCGTTTGCTTACAATCATCATACACTAATTTTTCACTTTTCAGTCTGTCTCATCCAGTATATAAACTGTTGATTTCCGTTGGCTTCTTTTGTAATCATTTGCATTGTTGTCAACTGTTCTCTATGCACAACCCTATTCTTCCACTTACACCCCGCACTATTTGCATCAGTCTATCTCATAGATTTATTAAATATCAATGATAAGTTCTGTTGCTATTCATATGCAGGATGAAACTTCTGTGCCTCTACTCAAATGGATAAAAAATGATCCTGATGAGGCTGCTGTGAAGACGATGGTGCCGCCACCATCTTCTGAAAACCTCCTCAAGCACAAGGCCACGGGCCAGCTGGGTGGTACCCTTTTTAGTAAGCAGGTATATTTTCTTAATCCTCATACATGATTTTATTTTTGTCTGTTTATTGCCGGCTTTGTCTAATGCTTACCAATAGTTCAGAAACACACACACCTATTCTTCCACTTACATCCAGCACTATATGCATCAGTGTCTCATAGATTCATTTTATATATCACTGCTGATGTCTGTTGCTCTTCAATTTTCATATGCAGACTGAAACTGCTAAGCCTTCATTGGTCAAAAGGATTGCAACTGCTGCTGATGAGGCATCTGCAGAGGCTGCCACCAAGTTACTGTCAGCCCCACCTTCTGGATGCTTATATAAGCTCAAGTCCAAGGACCAGCCGGGCCGTAACCATCCAAGGGTTCGGGTATATTTTCTTAAGCCACATATACATGCCATGATTTATGTCTGATATTATCACCGGCTCTGTCTAATGCTTTTTGGAATTCGGAAACACAAAATTAGCATGCTTATATTCATCATACACTAATTTTTCACTGTTCAGTTTGTAACATAGTGTTATGCACTCGCTTGTCAACATTTGCATTGCTCTGAACTATGCACTTTACACAACCTAATTCTTCCACTTACATTCAGCGCTACGCACCAGTAGTACCTCCCATGTTTCCTTCACCATCCCGATGCCGAGCTTGCGGGAATATGGCGGGCCCATGTACATACCCCGCATATAACACCTCCTATGGCTCTATCTACCTTTCTAGTAACTCCTTCACAGAGTTACAGGTATGTATTCTCAGTGGTTTAGCATGAATTGGCATATAGTAAAGTCTTGTTTTTAGTCTTCATGCTTCTTACATTTGTATCAATTTTCACATGCAGACTGTACCTTGTGAACTTCGTCCAATGATTAACCAGATGTGTCCGCATGAAGGGTCTTTCACTATGCATGGCAATGGCAAATTGATGAACACCTACACGGTCTATGAGGTGTATGTCTACAAGACGCAGGCCATCACATATTTGTATGGACATGATTGGAGAAAGTTTTCTTTTGACTACGGTCTGAAGAAGGGCGACGAGCTGAGGATCAAAACTCAAACGGGCAGATATACGTAACTGCTTACAGAGTTGGAGACACTTCCAAATATATAATATGTAACTTTTTTCTACTCATATCTTTTGATAACTGCATTCTGAGCAGTTGTTCTAAACCATTCCCTCTGTTCTAGCTTGCTGGGTTTAACATGATCAAAGCTGCAGATCCCCTGATGGAACAGGAGCGGATGTCACAAAGGGCAACCACACCAGCACCGGCACCGGCTTCCCACTCTCCTGCATCAACATCGGTTCTTGTACCAGCTCCGTTTACTGCATCTACCCAGCAGTCCCCTACATCACCATTGGTTCCTGTAGAGGCCCCATATACTACACCTGCCCAGCAGGCTCCTGCATCAGCACTGGTTCCTCTAGCTGCACCGTTTACTGCACCTGCCCAACAGTCTCCTGCATCAGCACCGGTTCCTCTAGAGGCACCGTTACTGCACCCAGCAGTCTCCCGCATCAGCACCAGCTCGTGTACCAGCCCAGGCTCCTGCACCTGCCCCAGATCACCGAGGTCTCAGCTCATTGCTGTGGCCACCCGTGTGGTGACCAGGACGCATCTGAAGGCTATGTTCGTGAGTATATGACAGCATAACTGCTCTTATCTTGATGTCTTCTCTGCTCAGTCTCACATGGTTCAGTGCATTGGTGCCATTGATTAATTTTTTGTGGTATCTCTTGCTTTGAATCAGAAATTGCCTAAAATTATCTCCAAGGATCTCAATGCTGGCCGAAGGGGCAAGATATCCCTCGTCATGGAGAGTGAAGGTCTCACCGTGGAGGGACGGTACTCCGTCAGTCCCACAGATGGCCGCTTGGCTGTTACTTCCAGGTGGAAAAAGTTCATTGACGGTGCCAAACTTCGCATTGGATCAAAGTTGAAGGTCAAGATCTTTCGATGCCGCTGTGACATGTTGGTCATAAAGTTCGCGGTTGTCTAGTTCTGTTGTCCCATGAGCCCTTAGCAAATGCATTTGTAGTTATACTTATATAAGGTTATCTTATCTGAACTGCTAATTAATTGTATGGGTGGTAAAACTCTGGCAAGCTTTTGCTCTTAGCAAGTATGTATGTATGATCAGCTATTATGATAACTAATGTTTGTGTTCATCTTAATTTGCATTTCCGTTTTAGAAAAAAACTTAATTTCTATTTTGGCTGACCTGTTAGAGAACTATCAGATTGAACCCACAACATGATTCAAATAGATTCATTACACTGAGCCACATGTCTTGACCTTGCTATACACTACTTCCATTAATCAGTGCAAGAAGGCTTACCTGAGCTGCCTGAACCATGGCAGATTCGAATCCACCTTATCTATCTAGAAATACAACCTTTGCAGAAAGAGGATTTGCAGTATGGGGAGGCTGACATTGGGGACCCATGAGCCAGCAGCGTCGTCAACGTTTTAAAGGTGGCAGGAGATCGAAAGGAAAAATAAGCCAAAAATCAGTTGGTAAACAAAATTCAAGAAAAGAAACATTTACCTTTCTGAGAGGATGACATGCGGGACCCATGAGGCAGCAGCATCCTCAACTATTTCAATGCGGCAGGGGATCAAAAGAAACAAGGAAATAGCCAGAAATTAATTAGGGTAAAAATAAATCCATCAAAGGAAACTTTTATTGTTCATAGAGGATGACATGTGGGACCGACTTGCCAGCTGCGTCGTCATCGTTTCAAAGGGGGCAGGGGATCAAAAGAAAAAGGCAAATAGCCAGAAATTAGGGGAAAAATAAATCCAACAAAGGAAACTTTTATTGTTCATAGAGGATGACATGCGGGACCCATGAGCCAGCAGCTTCCTCAACGTTTCAAAGTCGGCATGAGATTGAAAGAAAAAGGCAAGTGACATAAAATCAGGAGCCAAAAATAATCCAAGAAAAGAAACTTTGTTGTACATAGAGGATGACATGCGGGTCCCATTTTGTAGCAGCGGTCTCAACGCTTCCAAGGCGGCACAGGGCCGAAAGAAAAATGAAGTAGCCAGAAATCAGGGTGTGAAAAAATCAAAGAAAAGAAAGATTTCAATTGGGCTGCATCTGGACATCTGGGCCTTCGAACTATCCTGCTGGGCCTTTTGACTCGTATAATTTCAGCCCACTCCAAAACAGGAAAGTTCGGATTTTTCTCAAAAAAAAACATGAAAGTCCTATGCTTCGCAAAAACAAAAAACAAGGAGATTCAACATATAAGTTTGTTTATGTAGATATAAAGATTTAATTTATCCGTTTGCAATAGCTCAGAGCGAAATACAATGTTTATTGTCTACAAAATAAGATATCACATGTTTCTTGTATGGGGAGGCTGACATCGGGGACCCATGAGCCAGCAGCGTTGTCAACGTTTCAAAGGCGGCAGGGGATCGAAAATAAAAAAAGCCAAAAATCAGTTGGTAAAAAAATCCAAGAAAAGAAAACATTTATCGTTCTGAGAGGATGACATGCGGGACCCATGAGGCAGCAGCATCCTCAACGTTTCAAAGTCGGCATGAGATCGAAAGAAAAAGGCAAGTGACATAATATCAGGAGTCAAAAATTGATAAGGGCTAAGCCCAAGGATGTGCCCGATCTTCACGGATTTGAAGGGATTCGTGGGGGTAGGTGGATGAACGCGATGAACACGTGGGGGAATCGCGGGGATACAACACACACACGCACACAATTCGAGTTTTCCCTCGTTGGCTCGAAACACCAACTCGATAGAGGTTGCGAGAAAAGACCTTCCGGTAGAAGTCCCGCAAAGAGATCGACAAATCGAAGCTCGGGAGATCTAGAAGGGCGAAAAGACCGGAAGGTTTGATAGAAGTGCAAGCAAAAGACCAAATAGGTAGAAGTGCAAGCAAAATATCAAACAAACGGTAGAAGTCGCCAAAGAGATCTTCACGAGTCGATAAGGAGCCCGGGTGGGGATACAAGATCATAGATCTAGGTAGGGTTCCCACAAGGGTGAGCTAAGCTCAGGTTTTCTTTCAAATCAAGTCTAATCTCAGATCTGAGCCAACATGGCTATTTATAGGTGGGGCGAAGGGATAAGTTACACGCTGAAAAGTGCTGTTGTGCTGAAGTTCGCGGTGGCGGAAGTTCCGGTCAGGGGCGGAAGTTCCGGTCCTGGGGGCCGGAAGTTCCGGCCAGGCTAGAAGTTCCGGCCAAGTTCCGGCCTAGTTCCGAAATTGGCCAATTGTCTCGCAGTAACATCCAGTGGTTTTGGCGTAATTTCGGAACTTGGGCGGAAGTTCCGGTGGGCGGAAGTTCCGGTCCCTCGGGGCGGAAGTTCCGGCTGGCTCCATTTCTGGGCGCAGGATGGCATCGGAGGGCATCTGAAGGAATCTGGCCGGAAGTTCCGATCCTGGGGGGCGGAAGTTCCGGCCGGACGCTGTAGCTCCATCTTCATCATTTCCAGCTCTCTCTCCATTGGCTTGGTCTCCATGGCTTGTGTCTTGACCGATGTACCTGATTGAACATAGGGTATTTGCATGAAGTAGCAAGCCATCCAAGGGGGTGTCAAAGGCATAGGTAGAGAGGAGCGAATTCACCTCTTGGCGTAGTGCTTGGGCTCGAGCTCGTGTCATTGGACCACGAGGAGGGCTAGTCGGTCTTGATGTAGTGTCGACCTTGGGTGGGGCTACATCATCTCCCCCCCTTGGGAAAGAGTCGTCCTCGACTCGATGTTCTCCTCATCTCCATGGTATGGTGAGAGGTCGGACACATTGAACGTGTTGCTCACCAAGTACTTGGATGTTGGTATGTCGACGACGTAGGCGTTGTTGTTGATGCGCTTGAGGACCTTGAAGGGACCATCACCTCGGGGCTTGAGCTTGGAGTTTCTTTCTTGAGGGAAGCGGTCCTTGCGGAGGTGTATCCATACTAGGTCGCCTTCATTGAAGATCCGTGCCTTTTTCTTCAAGTTTAGTCTTGTGGCTTGACGGAGAACTTGTTGCTCGATCGTTGCCCTTGTGTCTTCATGGAGTTTCTTCATGTATTGGGCTCGCTTGTCGATGTCCATGTTCACTTGCTCATGTAGCGGAAGAGGAAGGAGGTCAATCGCCGTAGGTGGTTCAAACCCGTAGACGACCATGAATGGGCTTCTCAATGTTGTAGAGTGCTTGGCGCGGTTGTAGGCAAACTCCGCATGTGGGATGCAATCTTCCCATGCTTTCAAATTCTTCTTGACAAGGACTCGTAGTAGCGTGGAGAGGCTTCGGTTCACCACTTCGGTTTGCCCATCGGTTTGGGGGTGCGAGGATGATGAGAACAAAAGCTTGACGTTGAACTTGGCCATTAGTGTCTTCCAAAGATAGCTCATAAACTTGACATCTCGGTCGGAGACAATGCTTCTTGGTACACCGTGGAGTCTCACAATTTCCCTAAAAAACAAGGAGGCAATGTGTGAAGCATCATCCGTTCGGGAGCATGGTATAAAGTGAGCCATTTTTGAGAATCTATCAACTACCACAAAGATTGAATCATGACCATATTTAGTTCGAGGTAATCCTAGTACAAAGTCCATGCTTATATCGGACCAAGGAGCATAAGGGATAGGCAACGGTGTATAAAGACCATAAGAGTTGGAGGTGGACTTAGCTTGTAAACATGTCGTGCAACGGTTGCATAGGCGCTCCACATCGCGCTTCATTCTTGGCCAATAGTAATGGGTGGAGAGCATCGAGAGCGTCTTGTCACGCCCAAAGTGACCCATGAGACCACCACCATGCGATTCTTGTAAGAGCAAAAGGCGAAGCGAAGACATTGGAACACAAAGTTTGTTGCCCTTGAACAAGAAACCTTGGTGCAAATAGAAATCATCGATGCCCTTTTCAATGGAACACTTTGCAAAAATTGGGCCAAAGAAGGTATCGGAGGCATATTGTTCTTTGATTTCATCAAGACCCAACACATGGAAATCCAAACGAGTGAGTAAAAGGGTGAGCTTGCGGGAAAGGGCATCCGCAACGACATTGTCCTTGCCCTTCTTGTATTTGATTACATATGGAAAGGACTCAATGAACTAAACCCATTTTGCATGTCTTTTGTTCAAAGTGTGTTGACTTTTGAAATACTTCAAAGATTCATGGTCGGAGTGAATAATGAACTCTTTTGGCCAAAGATAGTGTTGCCAAACTTCAAGAACACGAACCAAAGCGTAAAGTTCCTTGTCATAAATAGGATAGTTGAGGCGTGCGCCATCCAACTTCTCACTATAATATGCCACGGGTTTTCCATTTTGCATGAGGACACCACCAATTCCAAGGCCACTCGCGTCACATTCTATCTCAAATGTTTTAGCAAAATCGGGAAGAACAAGTAGTGGTGCCTCGGTGAGTCTCTTTTTCAATTCATCAAAAGCTTTTTGTTGTGCTTTGCCCCAAACAAACGGAACATTCTTTTTAGTAAGCTCATTTAAAGGGCAAGCGATGGTGCTAAAATCTTTCACAAAGCGGCGGTAAAATCCGGCGAGTCCATGGAAGCTTCGAACTTGACCAACATTTGTGGGAGTGGGCCAATTGTGGATGGCCTCAACTTTGGAAGAATCAACTTCAATCCCGTTGGCGGAAACCACAAAACCAAGAAAAACCAATTTTTTTTGAGCAAAGGTGCATTTTGGGAGGTTGGCATAGAGCTTCTCGTGGCGCAATATGCATAAGACTTCTCTCACATGTTGAACATGGTCCTCGAGAGTTTTGCTATAGATGAGAATGTCATCAAAGTAAACAACCACGCTCTTGCCAATGAGCGGCCTCAAAATGTGATTCATAAGACGCATGAAAGTCGAAGGAGCATTTGAAAGACCAAATGGCATGACGAGCCATTCATATAGACCAAGCTTGGTCTTGAATGCCGTCTTCCATTCATCACCAATTGCCATGCGAATTTGGTGGTAGCCACTACGCAAATCAATCTTAGAGAAAATGGTGGCACCACTCAATTCATCAAGCATGTCGTCTAAACGCGGTATGGGATGGCGATAACGGACGGTAATGGCATTGATGGGGAGACAATCCATACACATCCGTTGCGTCTCATCCGATTTAGGCACAAGAATCACGGGAACGGCACAAGGGCTAAGGCTTTCTCGAACGTACCCTTTAGTGAGGAGGTCTTGTATTTGGCGTTGAATCTCCTTTGTGTCTTTGGGGTTGGTGCGGTAGGCGGCGCGGTTTGGAAGGGGAGCGCCGGGTATGAGGTCGATGCGGTGCTCGATGCCCCGAAGCGGTGGTAGTCCATGAGGTAGCTCGTCGGGGAAGATGTCTTGGAATTCCTTCAAAAGAGACAACAAAGACGAAGGAATGTTGGTTAAGTCGTTAGTCTCCTCCGAGGGGCCCTTGCAAATGAGCACGTAGTGTAGGGTGGTGGATGGGTTGTGGTGCACTTCTCTCATTTCACTCTTGGTAGCTAGGAGGACACTCTTCATCTCACTCACATATGGTTTGTGGCGCTCACTCTCTTTTTGGTGGATCACTCTCTCACCTCTCAACTCACTAGTGATAGTGGCTTCCTTAGCCCTCGCTAGAGCCTTTGCATTGTCCGCAATTACTTGGCTAGGAGTCATTGGGCGTAGGATGTAGGTCTTGTCGTTGACCTTGAAGCTATAGGCATTTGTGTAGCCATCATGGTTTGCTTTCTTGTCATATTGCCAAGGGCGACCAAGTAACATGTGGCACACCGTCATAGGAACGACCTCACAATCAAAGGTGTCTTCATAGGCGCCAATCTTGAAGGATATCGTGACGGTGTGTTGGATCTTCACATTTCCATTGTCACTTAGCCATTGCACATGGTAGGGATGGGGGTGTTTCCGGAGCGGGAGGTTGAGCTTGGTGCATAGTTCGGTGCTTGCAAGATTGTGGCAACTCCCTCCATCGATGATAACCTTTATTGACTTGCCATTGATTCCGGCTCTTGTTTGGAAGATATTGCACCTTTGGTCTTCATTGGGAAGTGCATGGGTTGTCAACACTTTGGTCACCACAAGAGATGGGCTTGCATCATGCACACATAGGACTTGCTCTTGGTCTTCCAAGTCATCATCTTCATGAGTGGTTGCGGCTTGTACCAAGGCTTCATATTCACCTTCACTCAAGTACTCCACATCTCCATCATCTCGAGTGATCATAACTCTTGTGTTCTTGCATTCAAAGGATTTATGTCCTTGAGCACCACACTTGAAGCAAGTGATGTTACTAGATCCGGTGGAAGCTTTGGAGGACATGGTTGATTGCTCCGGCTTGAAGCTTGTTGTCTTGATGGCACTTCTTGCTTGCTTTGGAGGATCCTTGGAGGCAAGTGCACTTGTGTTCTTGATGCTTGAGGAGGCATTCATTGCATTTCTTGCGGCGAAGAATGTCTTTGTCTTTGCACTTGCTAAGTCTTCTCGCACTTGGCGCTCGGCCCTTGTTGCTTGGTGGAGTAACTCAACCATGTTTTTGTAAGGCAAGAATTCCACTATCCTCTTGATGGGGATGTTCAAGCCATTCAAGAATCTTGCCATAGTTTGCTCTTCTCGCTCATCCACATTTGCACTCATCATGGTCATGTGCATCTCCTTGTAATATTCCTCAACGGACTTGTAGCTTTGCTTGAGTTGAGTGAGCTTGTTGAAAAGGTCACGCTTGTGGTGAGTTGGTACAAAGCGGGTGTGCATGACTTCTTGCATATCTTCCCATGTGTCAATGGGTGCTAGGTCTTCCTTCTCACGCTTCTTGTTTACCTCTTCCCACCAAACATTTGCATATCCTTCAAACTCAAGTGATGCCATGGCAACTTTCTTTGCTTCGGAGAAGTTGTGGATGCGGAATATCTTGTCAACCTTGAGGACCCAAGACAAGTATGCGTCGGGATCTTCCTCTCCTTGGAACTTGGGCATGGTGAATTTGAGCTTCCCAAAGATTTCTTCCTCATTGCGGTCATTGCGTCGAGGAGGTGGTCTTGCTTCACCATGATCTTGACGTTGTTGAGGTTGAGGTTGTGGACCTTGAGCATCTTCATTGTTGTTTGTTTGTTGTTGAGGAGGAGGTGGTCTTCCATGACCTTCATCTTGATCATCATTGTTGTGGCGTTGATGAGGCCTCACACTTTCTTCACTTGATGCTTGGTGATGACTTGAGTCTTCATCTATCTCAATATCTCGTGCTTGATGAGGTGGTCTTCTAGCATGAGGGCGATCATCATGATGTTGACGATTGTCTTGACCTTGACGGCGTGGTGCCCTACCACGAGGAGGTTGATCAACATTGATGATGCGGCGGTCTTGGTTCACTTCTTGTTCGGCATTATGGTGGTGCCTTTGAGCATTGGCCACTTGAGATGGGCGAGGTTGCCCTTGATGATGACGTGCCTCTTGCTCTTGGCGACGACGTTCTTGCTCACGTGCATGAAGGAGATCTTGATCATGACGAAGACGGTGTTGTTCCTCTTGGAATTGAGCATGGAGAAGCTCTTGTTGAAGGCGTTCTTCTTCAAGGCGTTGACATTCTTGGACAAGTCGAAGACGCGCTTGCTCCGCTTCTGGAGCTTGTTGTTGAAGCACTTGAGCATCTATGGTGGTGTGGGTCTTGATTGGAATCATGATGCGATGGTGTAGGAGCTCGTGACCTTGAGCTATGAGAGTGCGAAGACCTTGAGTGTTGGCTTCGATTGTTGGCGATGTTGGCAATAGCTTGCTCAAGGCGTGCCAACCTTTCTTCTTGTCTTCTCATGCTTTCCATGTTTTGTTGACCTTGAATAGCGAGTGTGGCCGTCATCTCATGGCCTTGAGCATCAAGCTTGTCATGGAGGTCTTGCACTTGGATATTGAGGTCCCTTCTTTGTACTTGAGCTCGTTCTTCATAGCGTAAGACGGTCTCATCTATCCTTGCCGTGAGGTCATGTATGCTCTTGTTGACGGCTTGAGTAGCGATCCAATGTTGATGCCGCGTCATGGGTAGTTGGTTCCCTTCTCCACTAGACATGGTTACAAACTAAAACAAGAACTATGTTGTGGGGGTTAGGAAAACTACCAAAAGTGTCAAAACTTGCAAACCAAAATCGAAAAGGTGTTTCAAGTCGAGGAACAACCGATATGTATGCACACACACAAAACAAAACTCTATATGGTGTTAGGTATGGGTGTGGAAAGCCAAATGGAAGAACCAAACGAAAAGTATATTGTCAAAAGTGGGTAAGATCCAAAAGTCACAAGTCAAAGGCGGTGATCACAAAAGGCATACACAAGGTGGAACACACGCGTGGGACAAAATGGGGTTAGCGCGACGGAAAATGAGCACGAACAAAATTGGTCCTAACGAAGACTACTAGCTCGGTGTCACGCTAACGCAAGAGAGACCGTGGCTTGGTTGCAAAATTGAGAAGCAACAAGATTTGCGCAAGACGCCTCTCTTCTCTTTTCTCTCTTTTGCTTATAAGCTTTGGACTCTTTTGTGTATAGGTGTCACTCACACTCTTTTTCTTTTTCTTTTTCTTTTTTTGTATGCTTAGAAGCTTTCTTTTTCTCACTATGGAAGACTACTACTATCTATGTAAGTATGTCACACTTCTCTTGCTTATCTTTTCACAACGAGCTTGCTTCGTAGCTTTGCTCAACACACGCACACCCTCACGGGACGCTTGCGCAATGCTTCGCAACACTAGAAAGCCACTCTCGATAGGAAAGGTACGCAAAGGAAGCTAAGGCTACAAGTTAGGGGCAAGTTATACCACTTGATGACGGTGGCCGACGATCTTGAACTTGCTATGGTGGAAGGTGTCAAATGAACCGCTTGGATCCTCGGGGTGCCGTCGTCGTAGTTGATGTTGCGGAAGCTTTCTGGTAGCTGAAATGGCACACAAACCGAAGTCCAAACACAAGGGGTTAGTGCCAAAATGAAAAACGAAGGATGCTGTCAAAATTTCGGCCAGGCGGAACTTCCGGTCCTGAGGGGCGGAACTTTCCCGGGCGGAACTTCCGGTCCTGCCGGGCGGAACTTCCGGTCGCAATCAGATCTGCGGGCTGTTCTTCGATTTGGGCGGAAATCCGGGCCGAAAATCTTCGAATTTGTGGAAAATTTGGCACTAAGATCGGTGGGAAGGTGGGGGAATTACAGATCAACACCAAAGACAAGTTTCTATAGGACCAAAACCACCAAAAACTCAACAAATCGCGAGATCCAACCAAGGCCAATTTGGGGCTGTTTTTTGGGAAAAAATTTGGAAATTTTTTGGGCGAAATTGGTGGATTTGGTGGGTGTGGGGGTCAAATCCGTGGCAACCAAGGAGCTCTTGATACCATATGATAAGGGCTAAGCCGAAGGATGTGCCCGATCTTCACGGATTTGAATGGATTCGTGGGGGTAGGTGGATGAACGCGATGAACACGTGGGGGAATCGCGGGGATACAACACACACACACACACAATTCGAGTTTTCCCTCGTTGGCTCGAAACACCAACTCGATAGAGCTTGCGAGAAAAGACCTTCCGGTAGAAGTCCCGCAAAGAGATCGACAAATCGAAGCTCGGGAGATCTAGAAGGGCGAAAAGACCGGAAGGTTTGATAGAAGTGCAAGCAAAAGACCAAATAGGTAGAAGTGCAAGCAAAAGATCAAACAAACGGTAGAAGTCGCCAAAGAGATCTTCACGAGTCGATAAGGAGCCCGGGTGGGGATACAAGATCATAGATCTAGGTAGGGTTCCCACAAGGGTGAGCTAAGCTCAGGTTTTCTTTCAAATCAAGTCTAATCTCAGATCTGAGCCAACATGGCTATTTATAGGTGGGGGCAAAGGGATAAGTTACACGCTGAAAAGTGCTGTTGTGCTGAAGTTCGCGGTGGCGGAAGTTCCGGTCGTCTTGGGCGGAAGTTCCGGTCAGGGGCAGAAGTTCCGGTCCTGGGGGGTTCCGGCCGGAAGTTCCGGCCTAGTTCCGAAATTGACCAATTGTCTCAGTAACATCCAGTTGTTTTTGGCGTAACGGAACTTGGGCGGAACTTGGGCGGAAGTTCGGGTGGGCGGAAGTTCCGGTCCCTCGGGGCGGAAGTTCCGGCTGGCTCCATTTCTCTGGGCGCAGGATGGCATCCGGGGGCATCCGGAAGGCATCGGCCGGAAGTTCCGGTCCTGGAGGGCAGAAGTTCCGGCCTGGACGCTGTAGCTCCATCTTCATCATTTCCAGCTCTCTCTCCATTGGCTTGGTCTCCATGGCTTGTGTCTTGACCGATGTACCTGATTGAACATAGGGTATTTGCATGAAGTAGCAAGCCATCCAAGGGGGTGTCAAAGGCATAGGTAGAGAGGAGCGAATTCACCTCTTGGCGTAGTGCTTGGGCTCGAGCTCGTGTCATTGGACCACGAGGAGGGCTAGTCGGTCTTGATGTAGTGTCGACCTTGGGTGGGGCTACATCAAAAATAATCCAAGAAAAGAAACTTTATTGTACATAGAGGATGACATGCGGGTCCCATTTTGTAGCAGCGGTCTCAACGTTTCCAAGGCGGCACAAGACCAAAAGAAAAATGAGGCAGCAGCATTTTCAACAATTCCAAGGCGGCAGGGGATCAAAAGAAAAAAAAAGGAAATAGCCAGAAATTAATTAGGGGTCAAAAATAAATCCACCAAAGGAAACTTTTATTGTTCATAGAGGATGACATGTGGGACCGACCTGCCAACATCGTCCTCATCGTTTCAAAGGGGGCAGGGGATCAAAAGAAAAAGGCAAATAGCCAGAAATTAGGGGTCCAAAATAACTCCAACAAAGGAAACTTTTATTGTTCGCAGAGGATGACATGCGGGACCCATGAGCCATCAGCTTACTCAACGTTTCAATGGCGGCATGAGATCGAAAGAAAAAGGCAAGTGACCAAATATCAGGAGCCAAAAATAATCCAAGATTTATTGTCCATAGAGGATGACATGTGGGTCCCATTTTGCAGCAGCGGTCTCAATGTTTGAAATGCGGCTTGAGATCAAAAGAAAAACAAAGTAGCTAGTAATTAGGGGGTCAAAAAAATCCAAGAAAATAAAGTTGATGGACATAGAGGATGACATGCGAGTCCCTTGAGCCAACAGCTTACTCAACGTTTCAAAGGGGGGGGATCAAAAGAAAAAGGCAAGCCAAAAATCAGAGGGTGAAAAAAATTCCAACAAAGGAAACTTTTATAGCACATAGAGGATGACATGCGGGTCCCATGAGCCAGCAGGTTCCTCAACGTTTCAAACGTGGCATGAGATCGAAAGAAAAAGGCAAGTGACCAAATATCGAGCCAAAAATAATCCAAGATTTATTGTACATAGAGGATGACATGTGGGTCCCATTTTGCAGCAGCGGTCTCGATGTTTGAAATGCGGCTTGAGATCAAAAGAAAAGAAAGTAGCTAGTAATTAGGGAGTCAAAAAAATCCAAGAAAAGAAAGTTGATGGACATAGAGGATGACATGCGGGTCCCTTGAGCCAGCAGCTTACTCAATGTTTCAAAGGGGGCAGGGGATCAAAAGAAAAAGCAAGCCAAAAATCAGAGGGTGAAAAAATCCAACAAAGGAAACTTTTATAGCACATAGAGGATGACATGCGGGTCCCATGAGCCAGCAGGTTCCTCAACGTTTCAAACGTGGCATGAGATCGAAAGAAAAAGGCAAGTGATCAAATATCAGGAGCCAAAAATAATTCAAGAAAAGAAACATGATTTACATAGAGGATGACATGCGGGTCCCATTTAGCAGCAGCGGTATCACCGTTTGAGAGGCGGGGGATCGAAAGAAAAAGGCAAGTGACCGAATATGAGGGGCCAAAAATAATCCAAGAAAAGAAAGTTTTATAGTACATAGAGGATGACATGCGGGTCCCATTTAGCAGCAGCGGTATCACCGTTTGAGAGGCGGCAGGGATCAAAAGAAAAAGGCAAGTGACCAAATATGAGGTGCCAAAAAATCCAAGAAAAGAAAGTTTTATAGTACATAGAGGATGACATGCGGGTCCCATTTAGCAGCGGTATCACCGTTTGAGAGGCGGCAGGGATCGAAAGAAAAAGGCAAGTGACCAAATATGAGGTGCCAAAAATAACTCCAAGAAAAGAAAGTTGATTGCTCATAGAGGATGACATGCGGGTCCCATTTAGCTGCAGCGGTCTCAACGTTTCCAAGGCGGCAAGGGATCAAAAGAAAAAGGAAGTAGCCAGAAATCAGGGGGTCAAAAAATCCAAGAAAAGAAAGAATTTTGGATCATAGAGGATGACATGCGGGACCCATGATCCTGCATCGTAAACGGCTCGATCGGAGAGCGTTGAACGAGATGGCGCGATCGAGAAAAAAACAATGCTAGAGAGGCTGCCATCTGGGCCCTACATCCCTAGGCGGTGCGGATTTGCGTTGACTCGGCCGGCGAACCCGAGAATTCGTGATGCACCACGTCCCGGGCCACCATACGCAACGTTTTGGCCGCTTTCGTCGGGATAGGTGGCCTCAAAAACGAGAAAAAAAAGTTTTGACATGAACCACGGAGGGACAAAAAATCGTCGGCCATGGTGCACCAGCAACCACGGCGCGACTTCAACTTCGTCGGCCATGGAAACTTTTATTGTAGTGAGATTCACTACACCGAGCCACATGTCTTGACCTTCCTATACACTACTTCAATTAATCAGTGCAAAAAGGCTTACCTGAGCTGCCTGAACCACGGCAGATTCTAATCCACCTTATCTATCTAGAAATACAACCTTTGCAGAAAGAGGATTTGCAGTACGGGGAGGCTGACATTAGGGACCCATGAGCCTGCAACATCGTCAACGTTTTAAAGGCGGCAGGAGATCGAAAGAAAAAATAAGCCAAAAATCAGTTGGTAAACAAAATCCAAGAAAAGAAACATTTACCTTTCTGAGAGGATGACATGTGGGACCCATGAGGCAGCAGCATCCTCAACTATTTCAAGGCGGCAGGGGATCAAAAGAAAAAAGGAAATAGCCAGAAATTAATTAGGGTAAAAAATAAATCCATCAAAGGAAACTTTTATTGTTCATAGAGGATGACATGTGGGACCGACCTGCCAGCTGCGTCGTCATCGTTTGAAAGGGGGCAGGGGATCAAAAGAAAAAGGCAAATAGCCAGAAATTAGGGGTAAAAATAAATCCAACAAAGGAAACTTTTATTGTTCATAGAGGATGACATGTGGGACCCATGAGCCAGCAGCTTCCTCAACGTTTCAAAGTCGGCATGAGATCGAAAGTAAAAGGCAAGTGACCAGATATCAGGAGCCAAAAATAATCCAAGAAAAGAAACTTTATTGTACATAGAGGATGACATGCGGGTTCCATTTTGCAGCAGCGGTCTCAACGTTTCCAAGGCGGCACTGGACCAAAAGAAAATCCCATTTATTTACCTAGTAGAGGTATGAGAGCATCACGACTTAGCAATTGCCTCTCTCGGTTATCTCCATGGCATAAACTAAATATTCCCTGGTAGATAACATCATAAAGAGGACAAGTGCATTAGTTTGACATCAAAAACATTCATATTATATTTTCAAATATTTTTGGAAAAGCGGGAAATTATTTTTCCTATTTTATAAAGCTTACATAACACTACACAAGAATAGGAAGTAAATGATATGCCACACCATTTGAAAAATTAAGCAAAACAATAGAACTAAGGTTAAGTTGCAGAGGTTTTTTTTTGCAAGAATAAAACATTAGTTGACCAATTTTAATACAAAGAGGTGGTTAAAGTTTTTAAACAAACCAAAAAGTTTTGGTTCAACAATCCATGTCACACATACACATTACTACCAGTATCTAATATGCATTAACAGAGACTAAAAATATTTTTCCTGGATAGCCAGTACTAAAGCAAGACTAACCCAATTGGATTCACCAAAAAATATTAATCCTACAAATTTAGGAATTTGCTTGAATCTGACTGTACAGAAAACAAGATCTGTATGCCAAAAATCGTAGAAAAATATGACGTCAGTGGCATCTGAAAGGTATTGAATATATGATTCCAACTCAATTGGTTTCATACAAAAATTATTTTCCAAGCTCCTGGTTTAATTAAACAAAATCAGATCTGACCAAAACTTGATATGTGCACCATTTCAATTTTATGAGGCAATTTGAAGTGGCACCTACGGGAAAATGAAGGTATTACAGAGGGGCTTTCACCCACAGTTGAGTTTTCCCAAAAATGTTTCGTAGAAAGATTTAGATCTAACAAACAGTGATTATGCATGTTTTCAGAACGTTTTTACCCAGGAAAATCTATAAATAATTCGACGATGAGACCGGTTACAAGTTGTAGATATTTTCATTAGCTATCAGTGGAACTTTGAATCACTTGATTCGGAGCTATACACGAGTTTTGGAGGATTTTACAATATCTTACAGAATCTGAAACAGCAAGATCGAAGAAATTACTATATAGTTTTGGACGAACTTTGATCAAAGACTTCAGATCTGAGGATAGGTGAAGCTTCTCCATGCTTGGTTCAACATGCACCTGCATCAAGATCCAATATTGTGAGAGAAAGAGAGATGGATTCATCTAGGGTTAGGGGAAAAGAAGGAGAGGGATGCTCTCATGGTGACCAAGGGAGAGGAGGAGCTTGAGGGAGGACGGGAGTTGCATCTTGGTGTGTTTTCCATGGTCATGGCCGGCCATGGAGCCTTGGGGGAGCAGCATTTCGTGGGGGAGAGGTAGGAGAAGGTTATGAGGGAGTGGAGGAAGGAGTGGAGAGCCAAAAATGAGAAGCAAAGGAGAGGAGGTGGCCGGCCAAGCCTCTTTTATAGAGGGAGGATGGTTGGCTGCCTCCTTTTTGATTGGCTAAGGTGGGTGACTGCCCATTTCTTAATTGGGTTAGGTGGAAGGCAAGTCTTGTGGAAGAAGGAAGTGAATAGATGGAGAGTTTAAGCTTGTCCATGACAAGAGCTAGTCATGGCCGGCTCCTTTTGTGTCATGCAAAAAATGAATCATCAAAAAGGGAGCTTCCAACATACATGTTGATCATAGTGGAGCCACATTATTTCTTTCCAAGATGGTGTCTTAGATGATGTGTATGAAAATATAAAAGAGATAGATATGGAAGGAGAGTGTGAGGATGATAAGCACCATGATGGTATTTGTGGCTTGAAGGTTTTCGTGCGAAGGAGATGATGGTGATGGTGGTGTACAAGATTTCATGGGCATGCCATTTTGGAGATGGCTGCAACAAGATTTGAGATTTGAACTACTTAAACAAGATGAGACACATGGCACTCAAGTGCCTATGCAAGACACACGGCACCACTTGTGTCATGCAAAGAAAATAGGTTCCTACAATTTATAAAGAGTCCAAGGTTTAGAGGGATATTAATGGAAATAATAATACAATACCAAAGATGAATTATGGTGACATAAATCATCAATTCATGAGGTCAAGGTGATGTTGGGAAGGAATCGAGGAGTGAGATAGATATAAGGAAATATAAGTTGTTCTTCAAATAAGAGGTCAATTGGGAGTGGTTTGAATTACTCCTTAAGTCTAGGGTTAGTTGAAGGGAGTCCATTTTAAAGTATCAAATGATCATCCACTTGATTAAGAATTGGAGGATGAGGATACAATGTGGTGGATCAGAGATGTACACAAGATGTGCAAGAGTGGCCATTTGAAAAAGAATCCATTAGAAAGGTATTTGAAACACCTTAAATGTCTAGGGACAATGGGAAGAAATTTAATTGAAAAGGACTTTGAAAAAGTGGAGAGAAGTTAGGTAGAACATTGTATTCAAAATGTTCTACTTACTTTATTTAGTAAGGTAGAGTTTTCTCAAATTTTAAAATAAACAGGAAATGGTATAGGTACCATAAACAAGCCATTTGTTAAAAAGGGGAGCAAAATAGGAAGTAATGTTTAGAAATCAGTACTTGGTAGAAATGGGATGATAAACAAAACCCATTTCATTTCCTTGTTTTATTTGAAGAATCACTTTTAAAAGCTTTAATAAATCTAGAAACAGTTTTGGGGTTAAATCTAGTGAAAAAAAGGAATAGGGTTTTGGAACAATTTACTAAAAGATGTAAGAATTAATTTTGGGAAATATGATCTCAAAGGTATGTGATTACTACATTATGTAGCAATCATTCACACACCTGGTTTTGTGGACATTTAACTTGGATTAACGGAAACCATGAGGTAAAAGTGAAGAAAGTGATCTAAAGTTGAAACATTGGATAGGGTATAAGATCAAGTGGAATATATGTGTTGCAAGGATAGACTGAGACATGCAAGACGTGGAGGTTGAAGAGGGTATTGCATAGATGAGATCCATGCATTGAGGTCAGCAAAACAGTGGTGGTTGCTTAGATATCAACTGCCAAAGTTTGATACTTTTAAGCCTGCCATAACAATATGATGACTTGTCCTCAAAACAGACAAGGATAAATGAGTATAAGAGGGATTTGGTTCAAGGCAAGGACATGGCTGGGAAGTGCTCATGGCAAGGTAGAGGTAAGACTAGATGCATTGCCTTAGATGGCAAGAGGTAGCTTAATCCAGGGGCTCCAAAATGGAACCTAAAACAGATTTAGGATTTAGCCAAATTTAGTGATGTCTTACGGGTTTCGACTAAAGTGTAAGAGATAGATGTTTTAAGGGGTAGATGATCCCAAATTTCTAATCGAGGATGGGTTGAGCTAGATTATACCACAAAGAGGAATTTTATGTAAGCACACTCATGTTGCCATAAGTGGGAAGGTTTGATGTAGTAAGAAGGAAAAACAACTTTTCCTAAGCCACACATTTGTTTTTAATAGGTGAGTTGTTTGTCTTACCACTAGGAGTGTTATTCTTTGAGGTAGCTCAAGACAAAACTTAACAAGCAAAACAAGACAATTCATCTACCAGCTGATCAAGGCAATTCATCTTAACAGACAGATCAAGGCAATTCATCTAATTAGACTTTTAGAAAAAGTTTTTGTTCCCCCTGATTTTTGCACTAACGACAATTAAACAAGGTTGCAAAAGTTGGGGTGTGACATAAATATTAGAGATAATGATTATGATTTCTCTCTGGATTTATCTTACATATCTATTGTTGAGAAAGATCCTTTCTGTGGTACTGAAAATGGAAGTGCTATGAAACATATGAATGAACTCTCTACTCTGAGTAATTTATTCTCCGATGATATTAAAATACGCACTTACTTTGTCACTAAAATTTCCCCTTTCTCTCTGAAAGGAGCAGCTAAAATTTGGTATGATAATTTATCTCCTGGATCTATTGATAGTCCTATTGGCTTGGTCAATGCTTTCTTTCAGAAATATTTCCCTGCTGGTGCTCAACATGTTGCTTTGCAGAAAATCTTTGACTTTGTGCACGTAGAAGGAGAGAAATTGCCTGAATCTTGGGCAAGATTTTGTTCTTTGATTAGAGCACTACCTAAACAACCATTTTCTAAAAATGAGCTCCTTGATATATTCTATAATGGACTAACCTTTGAATCTAGGACATACCTGGATAGTTGTGCTTGTTGTGTTTTCAGGAAAAGAACTCCTGCTGAAGCTGAGGAATTATTGGCTAAAATAAGAAAAAATTATGATGATTTTTTTGAAGAGCATGACCGTAGGGGAAACCCCTATGGTATTTTAGTTTTATATAATTACCAACTGGCCGAAAAAAGACCCAAAGTTACAAAGGAAATTATGATGATTGGACTACACCAGAGCTAATACCAATGTCGAAGCAAAGGGGAATGATTGAATTAAATGATGAAGTGATGTGGGAAGCCAAGAAATCTCTTAAGGAGAAGGGTATTAAATCTGAAGATGTGAAGAATCTACCACATATAGAAGAATTATCTAAGCCAGTCCCTCGTTCTTCCACTATTGAGGTACACTCTCTTCAATGCTTTGATAGTAGAGATATTCCCTACTCCAAACCTCCTGATCAATCCTTAGATGAATTTGATAATTATATTGTTAAGCAAGATAATTTTAATAAGAGTGGAAAATAACCTAATGGAAAGTTCTAGAGCTATCAATAATTTGCATGATATTGCGGAAAGGACCTCTAATGATGTTAAAATGCTTGTTAAACATTTCCATATGGTTCAAACTCAAATTGATCAGCTCACTAAGGTGCAAAAAGATTTGCTAGTTAATGCTTCTAGGAAAAAACATGCTTATGAAATAAGAACTAGAAGTGGTGTTTCTACTCAGGATCCTCTATATCCTGAAAGACATCCAAAGAGGATTGAACAAGATTCTCAGTGAATTGATGATACTAGGACTAAATCTAAGAAAAAGAAATAGAAACATAAAACGATTGTAGAATCCTCTGAACCTGCTAAAGATCCTAATACTATATCTATCTCTGATGCTGAAACTGAAAGTGGTAATGATAAAAATGATGCTTCCGATACAGAAGAAAATTGAAGAGGAACCTGAAAAGCATACTAAGAATACAAAATACACTAACGAAGATTTCATTGCTACTAAACATGGTAGTGAGAGAGAACCTTGGGTGCAAAAACCAATGCCTTTTCCTTATAGGAAACATAAATCAAAGGCGGAAAAACATTATAATAAGTTCTATGAATGGATGAAACCTTTGTTTTTGCAAATTCCTTTGACTGATGCTATTAAATTGCCTCCTTATTCAAAGTATGAAATATATTGTCTCTAATAAAAGGAAGATTCCAAATGAGGAAATTTCCACTATGCTCGCTAATTACTCCTTTAATGGTAAGGTTCCAAACAAGCTTGGTGATCTAGGTATAACCATTATTCCATGCTCCATCAAAAATAATTATGTTAGAACTGCTTTATGTGATTTGGGAGCAGGAGTTAGTGTTATGCCTTTTTCTCTCTATAGAACACTTGATCTAGAAAAATTAATACCAACTGATATATCCTTGCAAATGGCTGATAAGTCTACTACTATTCATGTTGGTATATGTGAGGATGTTCCTGTTCAAGTCATTGTATGATATTAACTGACTTTGTTGTGTTGGAAATGCCAGAAGATGATAATATGTCTATTATTCTTGGGAGAAATTTTCTTAACACTGCAGGGGCTGTTATTGATTGCAACCAAGGAAAAGTAACTTTCAATGTTGATGACAAAGAGTATACGGTTTATTTTCCCAAGAAGATTGATAGAAACTATGGTCTAAAATCAATTATTAATGTTGATACCATCCAAATTGGGAAATATCATTTGCCTTTGCCCAAGCCGAAGAAAGAGAATAATATTGTCTTGATTGGGACTATGTCGGTCGAGATTGAGGTAACATAATCATATAGTGAAATAAAAAGTTTTGATTCATATAAAATTGGTTTGATAACAAGACTTGATCAACCTTGTTAACAGTAATTTTGCATGAATGAAACTATGTTTTCACCTATGAACAATTGATTGAATTTATATAAGAATGTCTTAGAGCTGATGTTGATTTGCTTTTGATTTGTTTTTTCATCATTCCATAATTGTTTTCCTGCGATAGAATCATTATTTAAATTCTGAAAATTGTCCAAAAATAAATCTTCTTGAAAAATTAAAGAAAATATCTCTAAAACTTTTACGCATGAAAAGGGCAAGGGAGGCACCTGGGCAGCCCAGGGGGACCCATTGGACGACCACACCATGTGGTGGTTCTGGGGACACCCTGGCCGCGCCAAGGCCAGGTGTGGGCCCCCTGGCCCTCCACTTGCTCTCCCCTCTACCATTCTCTTCTCTCTCCTGAAAAACACCCCACCATTTCTCAAACCCATGTTCTTGTTGTTCTTCCTTGAATTTTCGATCTCCTTTCTCAACCCATATTTCCTGCTGAAATTTGAAGCATTTGCTCTCCGTTATGTGACTCCTTTGATTATCTAAGTAGAATTTTGATTGGTGGAGTATATCTTGAGTATTTTGCTGTTGTAGATGACATGTTATGTGAGCTTGCATGCTTGTATTATGATGGGATAAGTTGATTTGATGCATGTTTAGTCCCCTTATAAGTCTCCATAGTGTTCTCCTTTATTTGTTTGTCTTAAACCCACTTTTTATGAGGTTTGTTAAAAATTTCAGAGAACAAGGATGGACAACCACACATATGGAGAAATCTTTGAGAGGGAAGCACCTGGACCAAGGAGGTCTTCAATATCATCTACCCAATATAGGCAATCCTACAATGAAGATCTCATTGCTCCGGACTTTGGTGAAAGGGATGATGGAGATATAGGGATTCGTAGCATAGAAAACAAAAAAAATTCCTACCGCGAGAACGAATAACAAGCCAAGATCTAATCTAGTAGATGGTAGCACAACGAGGTGAAGATCAACATACCCTCGAAGATCGCTAAGAGTTAACGAGATAAATCTCGTGGTGGATGTAGTCGATCACTTGCCGCTTTCGAAAGCGCGTAGAAGATCTTGACGGTGCCACAATCGGGCAGCACCTCCGCACCCAGTCACACGTACGGAGTTGATGACGACGTCCTTCTCCCCATTCCAGCGGGCAGTGGATGTAGTAGATCCTCCTCGGAATCCCGCTAGCACGACGGCCTGGTGATGGTGGTGATGGAGATCTCCGGCAGTGCTTCACCGTAAGCACCGCGGGAGATGATAGAGGAGGGGAGTGGCTAGGGTTTGGGAGAGGGGGCACTTGGGCGCCAGCCTTGGTTGCCCTTTGGTGGTGCGGCTCAAGAGGTGGTCAGCCCTCTCCCTCTCCCTCTCTTTATATAGGTGGAACCCCCTAGGGTTTGCCCCAAAACCAAATTGAAGTCCAACTCCAAAACTGCCATATGGGTGAAACCTAGGGGAAGTGAGATTGCTCCCTTTCCTTCTCCCTTGGCCGGCCAAGGTGGTGGAGTCCACCATGGACTCCACCTTCCCTCTTGGTTGGCTGGTTAGGGTTGGTGGAGTCCTTCCGGGACTCCACCTTCCATAGTGATTTATTCCAGAAGGTTCTAGAACATTCTAGCGCCTTCGATAAATGCACCGGATCATTTCCAAACTTTGAAAGTGACTTCCTATATATATGAATCTTATTCTCTGTACCATTCCGGAACTCCTCGTGATGTCATGGATCCCATCTGAGACTCCGAACAACATTCGAAATCCATTCCATATTCTGTATCTACTTAAAACGACATCAAACCTTAAGTGTGTCACCCTACGGTTTGAGAACTATGTGGACATGATCGAGACTCCTCTCCGATCAATAACTAATAGCGGGGCCTGGAGACCCATAATAGCTCCCACATATTTCACACCCCACCTTTTGAAACCTTGTTTAGTTGTCCTTAGTGCAAAAATCAGGGAGAACAAAAAAAATTTACAAATACTTTGCCTTGATCTCTTTGTTTAGATGAATTGCCTTGATCTGTCTGTTAAGATGAATTGCCTTGATCTGCTGGTAGATGTATTGTCTTGAATTGCTTGTTGAGTTTTGTCTTGAGCTACCCCAAAGGACAACACCTTTAGTGGTAAAACCAACAACTCACCTAATAAAACCCATGTGTGGCTAAGGGAAAATTGTTTTTCCTTTTTACTACCTCAACCCTTTCCACTTTTGGCAACACGACTGTACCTACTTAAAATTCAATCTTTGTGGTATAATATTGCTCAACCCATTCTTGAATTCAAAACTTGGGATCATCTACACCCTTACTACATCCTTCTTTTATGCCGTAGTCAAAAACCCTCAAACCTCACAAAATTTGGCTAAGTCCTAAAACTGTTCTCAGGATCAGTTTTGGAGCCTTTGGATTAAGAAATCCTTTTCCATCCAATGTACTTCACTTGGCCTTAGATCTAACTTGTCATGTGAACTCCCCAACCATACCAATGCCTTGGGCCAGATCACTCCTATATCTACTTATCCTTGTTGGTTTTAAGGCCAAGTCAACAATTTGTTCTAGAAGGCTTAAAAGTTACAAAATTTGGCAGTTGATCTCTAAGCACCCACAATTGTTATTGGTAACCTCAATGCATGGACCTCATATATGCAACACCCTCTTCAACCTCCACGTCTTGCATGTCTCAATCTATTCTAGCAACACATCTATTCAACTTGATCTGGTATCCTATCCAATGTTTCATCACCAGATCACTTCTTCCTCTTTTACCTCTTGTGGTTATTTTAATCCAAGTTTAACCTTCACAAAACCAAGAGTGGGAACGAGGATACATTTTGTATCCACCATCTACCCTTGAGATCAGTCCTCCCAAAAATTAATTTCTCTTTCTCAAAAGTTCCCTAAACTTTATTGTTTTTCTTCTCTAGTTTTAACCACAAAATCAGTTCTAGTTTTATTAAAACTTTTCAAATGGTTTCTTGAAATAATAAGAGGGATTGTGTATGGTGTTTTGTATCATCTCATTTCCTTCAACCCAAAATGCTTTTAATAAAAGTACTTATTATATTCTTTCTTTAAAATGCATGGTTATGGTACATGTGCCATCCTTGCATCCTTTTGATAACATATGGAAAAAATCTATTTTGCATTATTATGCAAGTAGACCTAATTTATTTCAAAAAGATTTCAAGGGCAAGTCCAATATGAACCCTACCCTTATGTTTGATCAACTCTCATTGTGAGAAAGAACTTTTCTTTCAAAATAAAATTTGAATACCACCTTGTGTTCATCTACCACAACTCATTCCTCTATGGCATACCACCATCACCACCACCACCTTCCTCTCACATTAACTTTCTTTGTCAACTTTGTTACAAGCTTGCCATGCTTAGTATCTGCTGGGGTTCGTAGCATAGAAAACAAAAAAATTCCTACCGCAAGAACGAATGACAAGGCAAGATCTAATCTAGTAGATGGTAGCAACGAGGTGAAGATCAACATACCCTCGAAGATCACTAAGCGTTAACGAGATAAATGTCGTGGTGGATGTAGGCGATCACTTGCCGCTATCAAAATCGCATAGAAGATGTTGACGGTGCAACAATCGGGCAGCACCTCCGCACTCGGTCGCACGTACGGTGTTGATGACGACGTCCTTCTCCCCGTTCCAGCGGGCAGAGGATGTAGTAGATCCTCCTCGGAATCCCACCAGCACGACGGCGTGGTGGTGGTGGTGGAGATCTCCGGCAGGGCTTCGCTGTAAGCGCTGCGGGAGAAGCTAGGGTTTGGGAGAGGGTGTAACGGCCCCTGGTAGCGCCCATATTAGATTTGTTTGTTCTTTTTCTTTTGTGCATCATCATGCATCATGCATCATCACATCCATGTTTTCAATAAAATAAAACTATTTTATAAACCCCCTTGTCTTTTCTTTTAGATAAAACCCTAATCTTCCCCCTCATATTCCCTATTTTATAATTAAGTTGTGCAACAATTAATTGTGGAATAAAACTGTTGTTTTGTTTTGGTTACAAATAAGTTAGTATTTTGAAAACTACTTTTGAACCTCACTCTCTTTTCTGTCCCAAAATTCAAAACAGAATTGATTTTGAATCAATGGTTAAATAAATAATAAAAACAGAAAAGGAGTTTTAAAAGAAGAAAAAACCCTTCCCCTTTTTCTCCCTGGACTCTTTTTCTCTCCTCTCTTTTCTGGCCCTTCTCCACCGACCAGCCCAGCCCGCAACTCCCCTCTTTTCCCCGGAGCAGCCATCAAGCCCAGCAAGCTCTCTTTCCAGCGGCCCGTTTCTTCTCCTCCCAAGCCCAATCTCTTTTTGGCCCGACTTCTTTTCTCACCGAAGCGGTACGCCGCTGTTGTCGTCTTCCTCGCTCACGAGAGACGCGTGACCGCCTCCGTGCCGTGGTCCTCACCACAACCACCGCACCTGCTCCACCACCCCTCCTTTAATCCCTCTCAAGCCGGTCCTGCACGCCTCCCAGAAACCCTAGTGTCTCCTCTCTTCCTCCCTCGCGCCGCCAACATCTTTCCCCCTTCTTTCTTCTCCCCCATGAACAGAGAGAACCACCACAGAACCACCGTCACCCCACCATCTCCGGCGTCCTCTCGATGATCTGAGGCCACCACAAGCTCCGCCTTCCTCTCCTCGTTCTCCTCGTGCCCTCAATCGAGCCGGGGGCCTCCGCAATCGTCGCCATGGACCTCGTTCCCCAACTCCGGCCGCCGGCGAAATTCGACGATTCCGACCACCCCCGTCCTCCTCTGTCTATTCTGAGCACGCCTGCATGTTCCTGGTAAGGTGGCGCCCCTCCTGGACCTCCTCTTCCCCTCCCTTGCTTCTGTTTCTGCTTCTCACCGTGGAGGCCGGCATATCCTCCGCAGATCCTCCTCGATGGCGATGCTCCGGCGAGTCCCCGGCAACGCCGCTACCCCCATCTTGTCCGCGCTGAAGAGGCTCACCTCCTGCACCCTCGCTCGCTTGCTGGGGTGCCCGGGAACGTCTTCGCCCTTCCTTGCCGTGCCGCGGTGACCGCCCTGCCTACGACGCACGCAGCATCGCACGGCATCGAACTCCTCTCGTGCGTGCGCACAAGGTCCGCCAGCGTGGCGTCCAGCGTGGTGGCTGGGCCCCACCCGTCAGCCACAGCGCCTAGATCTCCCCTAGGTGAGAAACAACCTCCAGATCCAGATCTAGGTCTTTTGCAAAAAGGCCCCTGCTGCTCCTTGTTTTCTAACCGCAGTCCTTCTCCCCGTCAGCTGGGCCCCGTCCGTCAGCCTCTGGGGCTAGCTCCTTCTACGGTGAGAAACATCTGCGCCGACCTGTTGCGTCAGCGCCCAGTCAGCACCTCCCTGGCCCGCGCGTCAGCCTCTTTGGCTAGCTCTGCCTGGGTATAACGATCCCCTTTCTCTCCGTTTTTTCCAGGAATTCCAGAAAATGCTTATATTTTCTATAATTCATATCTTTCAAACTATAACTCGAAATAAAATGTGTTCTATATGAAAATTGATCAGAAAAACATAAGGAACATGAATATGCCATCCATATGCCTGTTTGCATCTCGCATCATGTCGCGCGTTGATAGTTCGTGCATCTCACCTCACATATATGCGAAGTATTTCGGATATCCACCTAAGGTTTCCCCGCTTCGTTTAATATTGAAGTAGTGCACCCTTGCCATGTTTTGCCATGCTAATCAACCATTAACTTTGTCGGTAGAAATGCAACTTCAACTCTTAATTGTTTGTCCGGGTTCCGATCCCGCTTAATATGGATAAGTTGCATTGCACCATATATGCCATGTCATGCATATCATCTTGATCATGCTGGATCTTCTTTATCCGTAGTATTAAGATTGCATACATTGTGTGTTCCAGTATTTGCTTCTTCCCGGATAGGATCGCGAAGTGGTGTTGTGAGATACGACAAGTTCTTCTGCAGCTTTTCACAGGCGAGCCCTCTCTCTTCACCTATTATACACTCTCCCTCGCATTGCTATCCTTATGTGGAGCTTCTTTATCGAGTCACGTGACCTATTCCACTTGTTTACCAAAATAATCCTATATATATCATTCCTTACCCATAGCCGTTGCTTGATGTTTGAGCCTTGCGAGTCGTAGGCGTGTTTAGGCTTTGTTGTTTATCTCGATCTGTTATCGGGATATGTTGGGTTGTTGGGAGGTTTTCACATGCTATATCATTGTTGGAGATATTCACACTTTACTTTATTGTTAACAACTAAAATTGTAGAGGCATCTGTGAGCCCCTTTGCGAAAGCATCGGAACTTTGACTCGCTAATGTCCCCTAGGACCCGAGTTCTTGTTATCTGTTCCGAGACTGAGCGCTCTAACCACACGTGGGTATGCTTACCGGGTCTCCCCTCGACCACTGCCGGAATCTACAGCTTTGTCCAGTGGCCACAATTAGTTTGAATGTTTGTTTGTTTCTCCCGGGCGTGCAAGCATGTTTCTTTGTGGTCAGATGATATGATGTTACTTTTGGGGAAGCCGTGAGTGCCTTGTAACCCCGTTGACTCTTGCACGCTCGTAGGATGCGGTGCCGCTGCGAAGTGGTCATCCCGCTGGGCACTGTCCACCTAGTACGCAGTCGCAACAGCTAAGTCCGTCTCGGAGAGTCGGCCGGACTCTGATACGGGTCTAACTTAGTTAGGTGGCTTCCTGGACATTGTTGTAGTGAAGGAGAGTGCGAGTCGTGATATCCACCTGTCGCAAGTGGGTTGAGCGTGCGTGTGGCTACATTTGGGCACCCCTGCAGGGTTAAATCTTATCGATAAGCCGCGTCCGCGGTTATGGACGACTTGGAATTGTATGGCTTGATCATAGAACAACTTACACCTTATACTTGTTGTTAATAATCTGATAATAACTTGCGTAGTAATATAGCATTACTACAACCGATACCTAATAAAACTTGTCCACCGTTGAGTGCCTTTTACATTGCCTCTTCGCCTTGTTGAAGGGGATATGTGTATTTGGCTGGGTTATGTTTGTGTAGTATTTATCTGTTACCTTATGTGCTCTCTTATCTTCTCTGAGTAGACGGATGTTGTAGCGTGTCTCTATTGGTTATAGTTTTGCTGCCGCTAAACCTACCAAATAGCCCCAGGTGATATATCTATTCGCCCGGCGAGCATAGCCATTTCTAGTCTCGCTAAGTACGTGCCGGAGTTCGTTCCTTGGTACTTACTCTCGCCTTTTCCCTTTCTCTTTTGCTTCCTTCCTTTTGTCGGCAACCGATGGCCCGACTTTGACAGGTACAAGAAGACGACGTTAGCAAGTTTACCCTTCCGGCTTGGCCTGGGCAGGGTTATGGACGCCATTGGTTATTTTCAGGACTCTTAGTCCAATTTGTATCTTGTCTGTACTCGGACGTATTTGATCTTCTGTATGAGTTGGATCTTTGTATGTATCTATTTGTATCTTGACTCGTTGGAGTGATTGTTGTAATATATGTATCTTGTGGGCTCTATTGTAATCATGTTGTAATGTTACCGCTCGTGTTAATTCTCTGGCATCACGTGTGTGATTCTTCGCGCACGTCGTGTCGGAGGGCGTCTCTGAATCGATATCGTGTGGAATTTGGTGGGATCGCTGGAATCCTCATGGTACCGGTTCCGGGGCCAAGTTGGTATCAGAGCTCAGGTTGACGGTACCCCACTAGTCCAGCCTGTAGGTTAATCTTGCCAACGGACGTTGTTGTGTCTAGTGTCAAAACTATTTCTGAAAACTCGTTGGATAGATCTGATTAGCTCTATTTTTCTCCTTACCTATATTCTTTCTCCTCTTACCTATGCGAGTTTTGAGTCTTCTCTCTTATCTGAGTTTTTCCGAGTCTTAGGTTCCGACGTGGGTTGGACGATCTTTGCTTTTATCCTATTAGGTCCGATCTTCGGAGGATCTCATCGGAAGTGCATCATCATCGACGGAACAACTACTTCATGTTAGTGGTGTCGCCGATCTACGTGGAGCAAGAATTCTTGTTAGTGGTGTCGAGGACATAGACACGTCGCCTGAAGACCCGATAGTTCACCTCTCTCCCCCGTACCTTGGCGTGGTATCTCGGGACGCGATCCCTTGTTAGTGGTGTCGATTGTAACGGCCCCGGGTAGCGCCCATATTAGATTTGTTTGTTCTTTTTCTTTTGTGCATCATCATACATCATGCATCATCACATCCATGTTTTCAATAAAATAAAACTATTTTATAAACCCCCTTGTCTTTTCTTTTAGATAAAACCCTAATCTTCCCCCTCATATTCCCTATTTTATAATTAAGTTGTGCAACAATTAATTGTGGAATAAAACTGTTGTTTTGTTTTGGTTACAAATAAGTTAGTATTTTGAAAACTACTTTTGAACCTCACTCTCTTTTCTGTCCCAAAATTCAAAACAGAATTGATTTTGAATCAATGGTTAAATAAATAATAAAAACAGAAAAGGAGTTTTAAAAGAAAAAAAAAAACCCTTCCCTTTTTCTCCCTGGACTCTTTTTCTCTCCTCTCTTTTCTGGCCCTTCTCCACCGACCAGCCCAGCCCGCAACTCCCCTCTTTTCCCCGGAGCAGCCATCAAGCCCAGCAAGCTCTCTTTCCAGCGGCCCGTTTCTTCTCCTCCCAAGCCCAATCTCTTTTTGGCCCGACTTCTTTTCTCACCGAAGCGGTACGCCGCTGTTGTCGTCTTCCTCGCTGACGAGAGACGCGTGACCGCCTCCGTGCCGTGGTCCTCACCACAACCACCGCACCTGCTCCACCTCCCCTCCTTTAATCCCTCTCAAGCCGGTCCTGCACGCCTCCCAGAAACCCTAGTGTCTCCTCTCTTCCTCCCTCGCGCCGCCAACATCTTTCCCCCTTCTTTCTTCTCCCCCACGAACTGAGAGAACCACCACAGAACCACCGTCGCCCCGCCGTCTCCGGCGTCCTCTCGATGATCTGAGGCCACAACAAGCTCCGCCTTCCTCTCCTCGTTCTCCTCGTGCCCTCAATCGAGCCGGGGGCCTCCGCAATCGTCGCCATGGACCTCGTTCCCCAACTCCGGCCGCCGGCGAAATTCGTCGATTCCGGCCACCCCCGTCCTCCTCTTTCTGTTCTGAGCACGCCTGCATGTTCCTGGTAAAGTGGCGCCCCTCCTGGACCTCCTCTTCCCCTCCCTTGCTTCTGTTTTCTGCTTCTCACCATGGAGGCCGGCATATCCTCCGCAGATCCTCCTCGACGGTGATGCTCCGGCGAGTCCCCGGCGACGCCACTACCCCCATCTTGTCCGCGCTGAAGAGGCGCACCTCCTGCACCCTCGGTCGCTTGCTGGGGTGCCCGGGAACGTCTGCGCCCTTCCTTGCCGTGCCGCGGTGACCGCCCTGCCTACGACGCGCGCGGCATCGCACGGCATCGACCTCCTCTCGTGCGTGCGCACAAGGTCCGCCAGCGTGGCGTCCAACGTGGTGGCTGGGCCCCACCCGTCAGCCACAGCGCCTAGATCTCCCCTAGGTGAGAAACAACCTCCAGATCCAGATCTAGGTCTTTTGCAAAAAGGCCCCTGCTGCTCCTTGTTTTCTAACCGCAGTCCTTCTTCCCGTCAGCTGGGCCCTGTCCGTCAGCCTCTGGGGCTAGCTCCTTCTACGGTGAGAAACGTCCGCGCTGACCTGCTGCGTCAGCGCCCAGTCAGCGCCTCCCTGGCCCGCGCGTCAGCCTCTTTGGCTAGCTCTGCCTGGGTATAACGATCCCCTTTCTCTCCGTTTTTTCCAGGAATTCCAGAAAATGCATACATTTTCTATAATTCATATCTTTCAAACTATAACTCGAAATAAAAAGTGTTCTATATGAAAATTGATCAGAAAAACATAAGGAACATGAATATGCCATCCATATGCCTGTTTGCATCTCGCATCATGACGCACGTTGATAGTTCGTGCATCTCACCTCACATATATGCGGAGTATTTCGGATATCCACCTAAGGTTTCCCCGCTCCGTTTAATATTGAAGTAGTGCACCCTTGCCATGTTTTGCCATGCTAATCAACTCTTAACTTTGTCGGTAGAAATGCAACTTCAACTCTTAATTGTTTGTCCGGGTTCCGATCCCGCTTAATATGGATAAGTTGCATTGCACCATATCTGCCATGTCATGCATATCATCTTGATCATGCTGGATCTTCTTTATCTGTAGTATTAAGATTGCATACGTTGTGTGTTCCAGTATTTGCTTCTTCCCGGATAGGATCGCGAAGTGGTGTTGTGAGATACGACAAGTTCTTCTGCAGCTTTTCACAGGCGAGCCCTCTCTCTTCACCTATTATACACTCTCCCTCGCATTGCTATCCTTATGTGGCGCTTCTTTATCGAGTCACGTGTCCTATTCCACTTGTTTACCAATATAATCCTATATATATCATTCCTTACCCATAGCCGTTGCTTGATGTTTGAGCCTTGCGAGTCGTAGGCGTGTTTAGGCTCTGTTGTTTATCTCGATCTGTTATCGGGATATGTTGGGTTGTTGGGAGGTTTTCACATGCTATATCATTGTTGGAGATATTCACACTTTACTTTATTGTTAACAACTAAAATTGTAAGCAGAGGCATCTGTGAGCCCCTTTGCGAAAGCATCAGAACTTTGACTCGCTAATGTCCCCTAGGACCCGAGTTCTTGTTATCTGTTCCGAGACTGAGCGCTCTAACCACACGTGGGTATGCTTACCGGGTCTCCCCTCGACCACTGCCGGAATCTACAGCTTTGTCCAGTGGCCACAATTAGTTTGAATGTTTGTTTGTTTCTCCCGGGCGTGCAAGCATGTTTCTTTGTGGTCAGATGATATGATGTTACTTTTGGGGAAGCCGTGAGTGCCTTGTAACCCCGTTGACTCTTGCACGCTCGTAGGATGCGGTGCCGCTGCGAAGTGGTCATCCCGCTGGGCACTGTCCACCTAGTACGCAGTCGCAACAGCTAAGTCCGTCTCGAAGAGTCGGCCGGACTCTGATACGGGTCTAACTTAGTTAGGTGGCTTCCTGGACATTGTTGTAGTGAAGGAGAGTGCGAGCCGTGATATCCACCTGTCGCAAGTGGGTTGAGCGTGCGTGTGGCTACATTTGGGCACCCCTGCAGGGTTAAATCTTATCGATAAGCCGCGTCCGCGGTTATGGACGACTTGGAATTGTATGGTTTGATCATAGAACAACTTACACCTTATACTTGTTGTTAATAATCTGATAATAACTTGCGTAGTAATATAGCATTAGTAATATAGCATTACTACAACCGATACCTAAGAAAACTTGTCCACCGTTGAGTGCCTTTTACATTGCCTCTTCGCCTTGTTGAAGGGGATATGTGTATTTGGCTGGGTTATGTTTGTGTAGTATTTATCTGTTACCTTATGCGCTCTCTTATCTTCTCTGAGTAGACGGATGTTGTAGCGTGTCTCTATTGGTTATAGTTTTGCTGCCGCTAAACCTACCATATAGCCCAAGGTGATATATATATTCGCCCGGCGAGCATAGCCAATTCTAGTCTCGCTAAGTACGTGCCGGAGTTCATTCATTGGTACTTACTCTCGCCTTTCCCTTTCTCTTTTGCTTCCTTCCTTTTGTCGGCAACCGATGGCCCGACTTTGACAGGTACGAGAAGACGATGTTAGCAAGGTTACCCTTCCGGCTTGGCCTGGGCAGGGTTATGGACGCCATTGGTTATCTTCAGGAATCTTATTCCAATTTGTATCTTGTCCGTACTCGGACGTATTTGATCTTCTGTATGAGTTGGATCTTTGTATGTATCTATTTGTATCTTGACTCGTTGGAGTCGTTGTTGTAATATATGTATCTTGTGGGCTCTATTGTAATCCTGTTGTAATGTTACCGCTCGTGTTAATTCCTCTGGCATCACGTGTGTGATTCTTCGCGCACGTCGTGTCGGAGGGCGTCTCTGAATCGATATCGTGCGGAATTCGGCGTGATCGCTGGAATCCTCATGGTACCGGTTCCGGGGCGTCACAGAGGGGGTGCTCTTGGGCGCCGGCATTGGTGCCCCTTGGGTGGTGCAGCCAAGTGCGTAGGCAGCCCCTCCCTCTCCCCCTCATTATATAGGTGGAACCCTCTAGGGTTTGCCCAAAATCCGAATAAGAGTCCAACTCAAAAACTTCCATATTGGTGAAACCTAGGGGAAGTGGGACTCCTCCCTTTCCTTCCCCTATGGCCGGCCATGGTGGGTCCACCATGGACTCCACCTTCCCCTTGGTCGGCCTAGGGTTGGTGGAGTCCATCCGGGACTCCACCTTCCATGGTGATTTCTTCCGGAAAGTTCTAGAACATTCTAGCGCCTTCCATAAATGCACTGGATCATTTCTAAACTTGGAAAGTGACTTCCTATATATGAATCTTATTCTCCGGACCATTCCGGAACTCCTCGTGATGTCCTGGATCCCATCCGAGACTCGGAACAACATTCGAACTCCATTCCATATTCCATATCTACTAAAAACGACATCAAACCTTAAGTGTGTCACCCTACGGTTCGAGAACTATGCGGACATGATCGAGACTCCTCTCCGATCAATAACTAATAGCGGGACCTAAAGATCCATAATAGCTCCCACATATTCAATGATGACTTCGTGATCGAAAGAACCATTTACATACGATACCGATTCCCTTTGTCACGCGATACTTTACTTGTCCGAGGTTCGATCATCGGTATCTCCATACCTTGTTCAACCTCGTTATCGACAAGTACTCTTTACTCGTACCGTGGTATGTCATCTCTTGTGACCTAGTCACATGCTTGCAAGCTAATCAGACGACATTCCACCGAGAGGGCCCAAAGTATATATATCCGTCATCGGGATGGACAAATCCCACTCTTGATCCATATCCCTCAAATCATACTTTCCGAATACTTAATCCCATCTTTATAACCACCCATTTACGCAATGGCGTTTCATGTAATCAAAGCATCCTTCCGGTGTAAGTGATTTACATGATCTCATGGTCGAAGGACTTAGGTAACTATGTATCGAAAGCTTATATCAAGTTGAACTAAATGACTTGATCTTATGCTACGCTTATTTGGGTGTATGTCCATTATATCATTCACCCAATGACATAACCTTGTTATTAACAACATCCAATGTTCATGATCACGAAACCATGATCATCTATTAATCAACAAGCTAGTTATACAAGAGGCTTACTAGGGACACCTTGTTGTTTACATAACACACATGTATCAATGTTTCGGTTAATACAATTATAGCATGGGATGTAAACATTTATCATGAACACTAAGATATAACAATAACTAATTTATTATTGCCTCTTGGGCATATCTCCAACGGTCTCCCACTTGCACTAGAGTCAATAATCTAGTTTACATTTGTAAAGATATAACACCTTGGCCTTCTGGTGCTTATCATGCTTTGCTCACGGGAGAGGTTTCAGTCAATGGATCTGACATGCTCAGAAACGTATGTATTTTGCAATTCATTTGCGTGTCAACGCATCACTCATTTTCCAAATGAGTCGGCATATATGTTCAGTCTTCTGGTGGAACCTTAATTCCGCGGTCTGAAATATGTCACTAATATTTTCACACACAATATAGCTTCAAATTTCTGACACTATCAGAAATACACCAAGTTCTCAAAGAACTCCTCGACTTAAACATCCTCAGTCATTGTCAAAACAATGACATACTCTGCCTTTGTAGAATCTGTCACATTATTTAGAACTCATCTAAATCTGGCATAGACATCTTCTAGCTCATTGTGCTACCTTTTAAATAACACTTAGCCTAATTGAGATTGAAATTTTATTTTTATATGTGACCAAAATAATATCGGTGCAACACCTTACAGCGATTTGTTTGTCATTACCCATACAAAACTATATATATATCCTTGGTTCTTCTAAAGCACTCAGGGATATTCTTACTGTTCTCCAATGATCATTATAGGGTGAATCATTCGGGTATATGCTCGTAACACTTTAGAGCACAGGACATCTGATTTTGTACATATTATTCGTGATCTAAAATCAGTCATGTGTTTTTACTCATCGAGTGTCAAATACACACAAGTCTTGTTAAACCTTCACATGGAAAAGAACGTCTTCTTAATATTTTTATATTGAACTACTTCAATATTAATTCTATGTACTTTGACTTAAACTTATTATGTGTTTCAATCTATCTTCATAGATCATGACACTAAATATGTTTCAATCCATATCCTTTCATTGAAGTTAATTCTCAATGAAACCTTTTAATCACATCAAGTATATAATTACATCATTTATAATCAATGATATGTCATCCACATATAATAATATAACTATGTCTTAGCGCTTCCACTTAATTTCTTGCAAATGCAAGCATCTTCATCGTTTCTGATGAAATCAAAACTCTTTGATTATTTCATCCGGTGAAGATTCCAACTCCGTGATACTTACTTCATCCAGTGAAGTTTGTATCCATATCTAGTATTCCACGGACTAGAAAACTCTTGGGTTTGTATCTAGTATACATCCTGCCATCCTACTATCATATCTCATAAGAGAAATATGTAGTGATTACTAGAATAATCCACATAGACTATAAGCATTGCTACGGAAGATCTAATCTTATCGTAGTCAACTCTTTGAACTTTGTCGTAAATAACTTTTCGACAAGTCGAGCTTCTTCAAGGATATTCCATCCAAGTCCATCAATTTTATAGATCCATTTACTTTCAAAAAGTATTCACCTATCTTGGATTTCATGGCGCATAGCCATTTAACGGAGTCAGGGCCCATCATAACTTCTTTTTATGTAGTTGGTTTATCATTGTTCAAAATCAATCCTTTGTCCACAAATCATTTATTTGATCACAAAGTAAACCTCATCTACAAGGTTCATTAAGTAATTTGATCTCCATGACTATAACTCTTTTGTAGACATGGGAGCCATGATCGTCGTGGCTCCTTCCGGGACCATTTCCGATATTGTGCTACTCTGATCATCATGCTCATGTTCATGAACCTTATCAAGTTCCATTGTCCTCTCACTTAAATACTTCGCTAGAAACAATTTCTTGGAAATAAGTAAGTAACATCGACAAACACTTTTGTCTTTGACTTTATAGTGGAAAGAATTCCCAATCAATTTTCTGGGATAACCAACAAAGACATTCATCCGATTTTGGTTGTAAACTCATTTACTTATGCTACACATACCAAAATTTAAGAAAGGACTATTAGGGTTTATACCCATTCCATAACTCATATGGTGTCATTTCAACGGATTATGATGACGCTCTATTTAGTGTAAAAGTGGTAGTCTCTAAACATAATCCACAAAAATATAATGGCGTCATTTTATTTTATCTCATCATTAATCCAACAAGGTTTGGATACGTCTCTCGGATACTCCATCATCACTATGATACTCCAAGAAACGTGAGTTGTAGAACAATTTCATAACTCTCTTAGATGTTCGCTAAAACTCGTAATTCAAATATTTCCACCATGATCCAATCATAGATATTTGACTTTTCTATTACAATGATTTACTTCATGCTGAAATTTATTTGAATCCATTCAAATGTTTCAAACTTCTTCCTTATCGAATAAATATATCCACATATATATACTCAATTCATTATTGGAAGTTTTCATGAAGTAGAAGAATCTCCCGCACACAACTATGCCCAGTGAACCACATACATCATAATGTATGTTTCCACTAAGCCCGTTCAACTCTTGGCCTATGAACGGTATTTCAGTCATTCTCTTTAGAAGAGATTTGCAAGCGCCAAACGATTCAAAAATCATATGACTCCAAAAATCTATTTGCATTATGGCATTTTAGCGTCAGTGTTATGTATGTGTGCTTCACCATAAAGATTTATAATAACTTATCCATCGTACATGGAATGTTGTTCTAATTTGAACAACTCATTGTTTTCATTTAACCAGAACAAAACAACAATTATAAAGTTATTTATTATAAATCTGAAGGGCTAGGTAGAATGCCAACGACAAACACAATAACACTTTATTTTGTTCCAGACGTGCATTCCTACCATATTCCTTGTCAGTCACTTAGGCCATTGTATTCTTGTATTGCGTTGTTTCGTATGACACCTCATACCAACCAATATGGTACAAATACCCAAGAATTTCATTGTGTAACCAAATAAAGAATACATTCATAACATGTATATCATCTATATACACCTGAGCTAGACTTTCTAGTCTTTTCTTTCTTTCTGCCAAAAATCTTTTGTAGTTTCTCTTTTAGCTTTCCTCATTCTCAGAAAACACTTCACCTTCAATAACTTCTAGGTCCATTGGTCAAATACTAATAACCTTGAGGTTCTTACTTTGAAGTTGATCATCACATGACAAGTGTTCCAGATTTCACTATTAGTAACCTTTTAATGTGATGAACAATTTCACTCACAATTTTTATCCATCAAATCATGACGACTTTCCGAGACCATGTCTGTACATGCTAGGCTCGTAAAGTTTAACCTTAGTATTTGTATGTGTAAATCTGGCTTGCACCCGTTGTATGCACACATAGAATCTATAACACACGATCATCACGTGATGCTTCGAAACGACGAGTCTTAGCAACGGTGCATACTAATGACGATCACTTCATGGATATGCGAATATCGTTAGTGCCCAACTAGTTGGAGGATTGGGACGCCTGGCGTCTTCAACCTTCATACATTCCCATAAACTTATGAGTTTATGTAGTCTCACTAGATTATATTCTATTATCTTGCAATAAGGTCTTAGATATCACATATATCTCACACCTTGCTTATTTCTGAAAACAAAATTTCCAGCTCCTTACTTTTCAAACGGATTTTAACTCAAGTTTCACGGAGACAAGATGATTTTAGGTACTAATTGAAACCATTGTTCTTTGAACCAGCAATGTGGTTTACTAAAAGTTTGCAATAGGACTTAATCATATCTTGATTTTTTTAACAATACGGTACCAGTCCGTAAAGTTACTTGTCAGACTTAATAGTACTTCTATCTCAACTACAAAACTAGCGCATGGTAGATAACGGATGCCAATTCTACAAATTTAATTCGAATACTATTCAGACTATGTTCATGATAATTAGTTCATGTTTTAATCTAATTACTAATGAACTCCCACTTAATACAACATCCCTCATAGTTGTTTAGTGGCACACGATCCATATCCACTACACCAAAAATCGATCATCACGTGAGATGATGTAGCTTCAATGGTGAACATCAACATGTTGATCATATCATTCATATGACTCGTGTTCAACCTTTCGGTTTCCTGTGTTCCGAGGCCATGTCTATACATGCTAGGCTCGTCAAGCAAACCCAAGTATTCCCGTGTGCAACATGGCTTACACCCGTTGTATGTGAACGTAGAATCTATCACATCCGATCATCACGAGATGCTTCAAACGATGTAGCAACGGTGCATACAAGGGGAGAACACTTCATTATCTTGATATTAATGTAAGGGATCATCTTATAATGCTACCGTCGCGATCTAAGCAAAATAAGATGCATAAAGGATTAGCATCACATGCAATTCATAATGTGATATGATATGGCCCTTTATCCTTTGAGCCTTTGATCTTCATCTACAAAGCAGAGACATGATCTCCATCATCAACGGGCATGATCTCCATCATCGTCGGCGTAGCGTCAAGGTCCATGGCGTCGTCTTCATGGTTGTTCACCACATGTAGCAACTATTACAACTACTTTGAAATAATACTACTACATGAAATATAAAGACAACCATAAGGCTCATGTCGGTTGCCACAATACAATAATGATCATCTCATACATATTCATCATCACATCATGGCCATATCACATCACCAAACCCTACAAAAACAAGTTAGACGCCTCTAATTTGGTTTACATATTTTACGTGGTTTAGGGTTTTCGAGTAAGATCCAATCTACTTACGAACATGAACCACAACGCTGATACTAGTGTTGTCAATTGAAATAGTAAATTGAATCTTAATTAACTATTGTGAGAGAGACAGACACCCGCAAAGCCACTTATGCAATACAAGTTGCATGGCGAGCGTGGAGCAAGTCTCATGAATGCGGTCATGTAAAGTTAGCCCGGGCCGCTTCATCCCACCATCCCGCAAGATGCAAAGTACACATAACTAAAGACAACAAAAGCATCAACGCCCACAAAAACATTGTGTTCTACTTGTGCAACCAATCTATGCATAGACACGGCTCTGATACCACTGTTGGGGTTCGTAGCATAGAAAACAAAAAAATTCCTACCGCAAGAACGAATAACAAGCCAAGATCTAATCTAGTAGATGGTAGCAACGAGGTGAAGATCAACATACCCTCGAAGATCGTTAAGCGTTAATGAGATAAATATTTATAACCACCCATTTACGCAATGGCGTTTGATGTAATCAAATCATCCTTCCGGTGTAAGTGATTTACATGATCTCATGGTCGAAGGACTTAGGTAACTATGTATCGAAATCTTATAGCAAGTTGAACTAAATGACTTGATCTTATGCTACGCTTATTTGGGTGTATGTCCATTATATCATTCACCCAATGACATAACCTTGTTATTAACAACATCCAATGTTCATGATCACGAAACCATGATCATGTATTGGTCAACAAGCTAGTTATACAAGAGGCTTACTAGGGACTCCTTGTTGTTTACATAACACACATGTATCAATGTTTCGTTTAATACAATTATAGCATGGGATGTAAACATTTATCATGAACACTAAGATATAACAATAACTAATTTATTATTGCCTCTTGGGCATATCTCCAACAGTATCTTCACCACTCTTTTGGCCCTCTTTTCATATGAGGACTTGGCATAAGGGATGAGCTAGCCACACCCATGAAATGTTGCATGTGGTCAAATCACCCTCTCTCTCTCATCTTGTTTTGAGTAGTTCAAGTCTCAAATCTTATGGCGGCCATCTCCAAAATGGCATGTACATGAAACCTTATACACCACCATCACCATCATCTACTTGGCACTAACTCACTAAGCCATCAAGAAACAAATACCATCGTGGTGCATACCACCATCACACTCTTCCTCCATCTCTATCCCTATTATATTTTCATATACATCATCTAAGCCACCATCTTGGCAAAGAATCATGTGGCTCCACCTTGTTCAACATGCATGATGGAAGCTCCCTTTTGATGATTCATTTTTGCATGGCACAAGGGTGTACCGTGGCTTGCATAGACACTTGAGTGCCATGTATCTCTCCCTTAATCTCTCACATTTTTTTACTTGTGCTTGACAAGAATGGAGCCGGCCATGTTGTGTGCATGTCAACTTTGGCCATCAATCTCTCCTCGCCCTCTCTCTCTACTTTACTCCACCTTGGGAATCCTCTCTTTCTTTGTCCCTTTCCAATGCTACTAATGAATTCAGCTTGGGTAAAATCCTTCTCCCACAAGCCAGCCACCCACCTTAGACAATCAAAGAAGGGGATGCCACCCCACTCTTCCTCTATAAAAACCCCTTGGCCAGCCACCCCTCCCCTTTTCTTCTCATTTTCTCCACTCTCCACTCCTTCCTCCACTCCCTCACATCCTCTTCCTCCACTCCATCCACGAGCTGCTGCTCCTCCTAGGCTCCATGGCCGAGCCATGGCCATGGAAACCAGCCAACATGCAGCTCCCCTCCTCCCTCAAGCTCCTCCTCTCCCCGGGTCACCATGAGAGCATCCCCCTCTCTCTTTTCCCCTAACCTTAGATGGTTTCCTCTCCCCTTCTCTTTTTCTCTCTTCCTAAGATTGGATCTTGGTGCAGGTGCATGTTGAATCAAGCTTGGAGAAGCTTAAGCCACCCTCAGATCTAGACTCTTTGATCAAAGTTCGTGCAAAACCATTCAGTAATTACTGCAATCTTGCTTTTCAGATTCTGTACGAATTTGTAAAATCCGCCAAAACTCATGTATACTTCCGAATCGAGTGATTCAAAGTTTCACGGGTAACCAAAGAAAAGATCTACAACTTGGCACCGGTATTATTGTCAATTTTGTTATAGATTTTCCTGGGTAAATAAAGTTCTGAAAACATGCAGAATCACTGTTTGTTAGATATAAATCATTCTACAAAACGTTTTTGGGAAAACTCAACTATGGGTGAAAGCCCTCTGCAATAGCTTCATTTTGCCATAGGTGCCACTTCAAGTGCCCTCCTAAAAGTGAAATGGTTCACAGATCAAGTTTTGGTCAGATCTGGCTTTGTTTAATTACACTAGGAGCTTGGAAACGAATTTTTGAGTGAAACCAATCGCGTTAGGACCAGATTTTCAATACCTTTCAGATGGCACTGACCTCATATTTCTAGGATTTTTTCAACGATTTTTGGCATACATATCTTTCTTTCTGTACAGTTCAGATTCAAGCAAATTCCTAAATTTGTAGGTTCAACCTTTTTGAGTCAATCCAATTGGGTTAGTCTTGTTTTAGTACTGGCCATCTAGGAAAAATATTGTTAGTCTATGTTCATGCATATTTGTTAACTGTTAGTAATATGTATGTGTTACATGAGTTGTTGCACCAAAACTTGTTGTTTATCTAAAATCTTTGACCACCCTTTGTGTTAAAAATTGGTCAACCTATGTTTTATTCTTGCAAAACAAAACCTCTGCAAATTAAAATTAGTTTCAATTTTTTGTTGGAGTATTCAAAATAGTGTGACATATTGTTTACTTCCTTTTATTGGTAGTGCTTTATAAGCAAAATAAAATAGGAAGAATGATTTCCTGCTTTTCCGAAAATGTTTGAAAATAGAATATAAATGTTTTTGATACCAAACTAATGCAGTTATATTCTTGATGGTGTTATCTACCAGAGGATGTTTAATTCATGTCTTGGTGATAATCATAGAGGCAATTGCTCATTTGTGAGGCTCTCATGCCTCTACTAGGTAAATAAATGGGGTTTTCTTAAAATGGAAATTATAAATTTGTTTTGTATTATCTATAAGTCCTTAGTATGTTAGCCCTTAGTAGAGTAGTTAGCTATTGATTGTTGATGGTTGAATGTATGATTTGTTGGTACAATGTGTTGATTGTGTTTCGTTTATACTTTTCCGGCGATACATGCGAACAATTCCGGAGAAGAAGAAGAAGAAATGGTTCGGACGAGGATTTTTTTTATATTGTTGGAATTATTATTTGATGGAGTTGAAGAAGTCTAGGGACAAATAAGCCAACCAAGGCAAGCCATCTCTTGATCTCTGAATGTTGAATCACATATTGTGGCTACTTTGTTGTTATTCTTGCCTCTCGATCTATTTTGTGTTGCATCTAGTTATGTTGATGAAGCATGCTCACCGTGAGCATGTTGATTTTCTTTGACACCTCACTTACAATCCCCTTTAGGGAAATGGTGGTCATCATCATGATCTTGGTGTACCCCTCTAAGTGTGATGGGTATGCCCACTTAACTTGCGTGTGTCGACCTCTTGACACCCTTCTTGTAACCCTTAGTGGTATGATGGTTAGAATCATGCCCTTGTCGTATCTTCTACCTATAACGAGGCTTTGCATACTTACTCTCAAGTATGTTGTACCCCTTGTTGATGTTATGCATACTTACTCCCAAGTATGTTGAACCCCTTGTTGATGATATGCATGCTTACCCTAAGCATGTATGCCCCCTTGACCACTTATATTATCTTCTTCATAGTGTTATGATGATTAACATCATGACCCTTGTTGAATCATCCTACTTATGATGTCCCTATGCATGCTTATCCTAAGTATGTATAATCCCCGTGACACCTCCATTATCATCTCCTTAGTGGTATGATGGCTAGCATCACGCTATTGATGTATCTTAGTTCCCACACAAAACTATAGGTTCGGAATCCCTTGGAAAAATACCTTGTTGAAAAGAAGTTTTGGAAAAACCTTGGGTGAGTTGATTTTACCCAAGTGTATGATTACGAAAGGAAAGGATCTTGGCAAAGATGGTTGGAAAGAGAATCCTGTTTTTTGAAAACTTTGGTGCCTAAGTATTCACTCATGCCAATTAACTAGCGCAACCACATTACCCCAACATGGGCACGGGGCTTAGCCCGTAGTTTGTTGAAGCTGGCGTGGGACACCTCACAACTCTCTAGGAAGGTCACGACGACCTTTGACGCTGGGTTGCGCTCTGGAGGAGGCAATACACTGTACTTGTATATAGCCGGACGATTACTGAGGGTCTTCTGCCATGGCGCCGGAGATACGCTCAAATAAGGAGGTATGCTACCGGGGTGCTAGGAAGGTTAAGCCCACAGGGAAAGACCCATGCCAGGGGAGATAAGCGAAAGGTTATGTCCGAGTTTCTGTCATGGCATAGTTGATATGAAGGGAAGATGCCCACATGATAGACTCGCGGATCTTGTGGGGAAATTGTGCAAACTCTGCAGAGTCAAATCTATTAGAATAGCTGCATCCGCGGTCATGGACGGTTGGAATGGCCGTTGCTTAGCCTGATGAGTTTTGGTTTACAAAGTTGTTTGGCAAACGAAATGAAAGAATGTGTTTTCATGTACCGGAAGGGTACGGAAAAGGTTGTGTCGACCATATGGAGATGGTCGGGAAGGATAAATAAAATGGGTTACCCCATCCTAGTGTTTATGTTGTGGAACTCTTTTGAAGTATCTTCTTCAACAAAGATATAGAGATGTCATAGGATATCTTTTGAAGTATCTCCTTCAACAAAGATATAGAGATGTCATAGAACCCTCTTAGTGTCCCCTTCAACTGCGAAGTTGGGATGCTATATCCACAAGAGAAACTAATTCTCTTTCACATGCTATATCCACAAGAGAAACTACTTCTCTTCTATATGCTATATCCACAAGAGAAAACTAGTCTTTCCCTCTTGTCATCCTAGATTAGCACTTGTTATCTTGCACTCTTGCAAAGTACCTTCTTGATGGTTTGCGAGTACAATTCCAATGTACTCATGGCTTTGTCCCTGGCTATTTACTTGGCCATACTTGGAGGAATTCGATAGATGAAGAAGGATTGGGCGACGTCTATGGGAGCTAGGAACGTCTTCCTAGTCAGTTGCATGTAGGGTTATGGCAGATGACTTGGGCTCTGCGATGTTGTAGTGATTTCGCTACTCTGATGTTAAGTTAGGCCCTTCGAGGCTTTTATGTAAGTATTGGTCATGTGACCTATTGTATTTTTTCTTATTCCATTTTGTAATGGATGATGTAATTCTGATATCAGTTCGGTTATGTGTTCACGGCGCACTGATCATGGGATCGTGAACTGTATACATAACAGGGTATTTCGGACAGCTAGTCCGGGGTCCCGACAGAGCTGGTATCAGAGCCATCTTGATTGTAGGAGACCATAGTTAGCATGGACGTTAGTTAGGATACAAGTACTTGGGAAAAACTATTTACACATCACATTCTTCCTTGAGTAGAAGGAAGAATAGCTTCCAATTTTCTTATCCCGTCAAAACTTTAAATTCTTACCTCGCTCTCTGATTTCCAAATAATTTGAAGCTTTTGATTCTACTACCTCATCCTCTTCCAAACCAACATATTGGACGATGTCCCAACTCAGCCGGAGACTCGAACTCAAAGATCGATCAATCGCTCGGGAAGACTCATGTATCTCCTACTGTAGCTATTGAAGATTGGGTGTCTATTTAGTCGTGCACATATAGGGATGATAACGTCATGTCTTTGGTTGTCACCAAAGTCTGTCAAGGAGCTTACCTTGTTCCTCTGTGAACTTGCACCTTTTTGCAGTCATCTGGGATCAAGTCCTCAGTTCTTGACTAGTAATTTTTAGGCCAGCCACCAGAAGTTGTCGACTTTGGGAGTACCTCAACAACAACCCCTCTGAAGACCTCACATCCTCGGGATGATGAGACCCCCCGGTTCTACGTAGTTTTCGCCTCCACCTCAACATCGACGAGTCAACACCAGGCCATCGTCACCACCAACTAGTTCAAGGATCCTTGTTGAACTGGATGTCAGCCAGATGAAGACATCAGCATGTTTGACCAACCCCAAACCTATAGGATGGATAGGACAAACTCAATCGCTTTGATTGAGCTACCCCCGCGTATTAGGCTTTCATGGGTACTTATGCTACCATGTCTGGTTTGATGATTGCTTGTATTTCCCTAGGAGTGTTGCCTTGAGTGTTTTTATCTATTTTTTGTGTCTATGATTCTCTTGGTCTTTAGGTCTGAAAAACACTCTTGGTGTAATAACCTAGCTTAGAAGCCTCCCTAAGATGTTTTCACCCTCCTCTACCTCGCCGATAAAATGCTAACTGCTAGTTATTGGATAAGTTAACCTTGTTGACCATCGTTTTTCAACCGTCAAAGAAACTAACCCTACCTGATCTACGCCAACTACTTTCAAGATCAGCCGAACCATCTCTACAATGCCAACAAAGCAGAAGCCAATAACTTCAAGATCAGCTAAAGCATTTCTACTATGCCAAGAAAGCAGAAGCCCATACCTTCAGGAGTGACTGCACTCTGCGAGAAGCCATACTAATTTGGTCTAACTTTAGAGCATAATCGCGCTAACCTCGAGGATATCTTCTTGAAACCACCCTCTAACACACCGTCTAATAAGCGGAGAGAACAACAACGTCAAAGCCAAGCTACATCACATGGTTCAGCTGGTCCTCATCAAGTGAAGCTCGCGAAGATACCTCAAGACTCAAGATTAGATGTAATTTACCCACTCACTTCTTAGCTAGTATAAGTCAGCACCGACCCTCAAGCTGAAGGTTGTCTTCGACGACCTTTGTTGCTGCTACATATGGATACCAACCAGGCATCTCATCAACTTACTAACTTACCGCGCGTCATATGGTTTAGTAAACACCGTGTTTATATATTGAAGCTGTGGACTACACATCGCTCCATGAAGATGTTTTCAATTCAAGATGAGAGATTGATGACTTCTTCGAAAGCGCCCGACAAGACCCCTGGCAGAAGCTCTGAGTTCTTCAGAACCCTCGACGAACAATCTTAAGGGTGGAAGACTTCATCTTCCACTAAAACTTAAGCTAACTTTAACCACATTCGACCTTTCTAAAGCACCGCTGGGATACACTAACTCTCCCAGAATCATGAACCCCGCTAGGATCGTTAAGAAGCTACAGATCTAACACCTGCACAGAGTAGTCAACCTCTTCATGAAGCTTGCCCTCGGAAGATTTTTATCGTGTCTCTCAGAAACTGAAGCTATGGCCTCGGCGGCAACGGCACATCTACAGAAGGATGGAGTCTAACTTTAGTTAAACTTTACAACCCCTCTAGTTCTACGCTTAGTAATATCGGGACGAGATTATTTTAAGGGTGGAAGAGCTGTCACACCCCAACTTTTGAAACCTTGTTTAGTTGTACTTAGTGCAAAAATCAGGGGAACAAAAAAAATTAGACCAATACTTTGCCTTGATCTCTTTGTTTAGATGAATTGCCTTGACCTGTCTGTTAAGATGAATTGCCTTGATCTGCTGGCAGATGTATTGTCTTGAATTGCATGTTGAGTTTTGTCTTGAGCTAACCCAAAGAACAACACCTTTAGAGGTAAAACCAACAACTCACCCACATGTGTGGCGAAGGGAAAATTGTTTTTCCTTTTTACTACCTCAACCCTTTCCACTTTTGGCAACATGAGTGTACTTACTTAAAATTTATCTTTGTGGTATAATCTAGCTCAACCCATCCTTGAATTCAAAACTTGGGATCATCTACCCCCTTACTACATCCTTCTCTTATGCCGTAGTCAAAAACCCTCAAACCTCACAAAATTTGGCTAAGTCCTAAAACTGTTCTCAGGATCAGTTTTGGAGCCTTTGGATTAAGAAATCCTTTTCCATCCAATGTACTTCACTTGGCCTTAGATCTACCTTGTCATGTGAACTCCCCAACCATACCAATGCCTTGGGCCAGATCACTCCTATATCTACTTATCCTTGTTGGTTTTAAGGCCAAGTCAACAATATGTTCTCGCAGGCTTAAAAGTTAAAAACTTTGGTAGTTGATCTCTAAGCACCCACAATTGTTATTGGTAACCTCAATGCATGGATCTCATCTAGGTAACACCCTCTTCAACCTCCACGTCTTGCATGTCTCAGTCTATCCTTGCAACACATATATTCAACTTGATCTGGTATCCTATCCAATGTTTCAGCACCAGATCACTTCTTCCTCTTTTATCTCTTGTGGTTATTTTAATCCAAGTTTAACCTTCACAAAAACAAGAGTGGGAATGAGGGGTACATTTGGTATCCACCATCCACCCTTGAGATGACTCCTCCCAAAAATTAATTTCTCTTTCTCAAAAGTTCCCTAAACTTTATTGTTTTTCTTCTCTAGTTTTAACCACAAAACCAGTTCTAGTTTTATTAAAACTTTTCAAATGGTTTCTTCAAATAATAAGAGGGATTGTAGATGGTGTTTTGTATCATCTCATTTCCTTCAACCCAAAATGCTTTTAATAAAAGTACTTACTATATTATTTCTTTAAAATGCATGGTTATGGTACATGTGCCATCCTTGCACCCTTTTGATAACATATGGGAAAAATCTATTTGGCATTATTATGCAAGTAGACCTAATTTATTTTGAACATCATTTTTGTCTCTTTCAAAAAGATTTCAAGGGCAAGTCCAATATGAACCCTACCCTTATGTTTGATCAACTCTCATTGTGAGAAAGAACTTTTCTTTCAAAATAAAATTTGAATACCACCTTGTGTTCATCTACCACAACTCATTCCTCTATGGCATACCACCATCACCACCACCACCTTCCTCTCACATTAACTTTCTTTGTCAACTTTGTGACAAGCTTTCCATGTTTAGTAGCTTCACCACTCTTTTGGCCCTCTTTTCATATGAGGACTTGGCACAAGAGATGATCCGGCCACACCCATGCAATGTTGCATGTGGTCAAATCACCCTCTCTGTCATCTTGTTTTGAGTAGTTCAAGTCTCAAATCTTGTGGCGGCCATCTCCAAAATGGCATGTACATGAAACCTTGTACACCACCATCACCATCATCTACTTGGCACTAAGCCATCAAACAACAAATAACATGGTGGTGCATATCACCATCACACTCTTCCTCCATCTCTATCCATATTATATTTTCATATACATCATCTAAGCCACCACATTGGCAAAGAATCATGTGGCTCCACCTTGATCAACATGCATGACGGAAGCTCCCTTTTGAAGATTCATTTTTGCATGGCACAAGGGTGTACCGTGGCTTGCATAGACACTTGAGTGACATGTATCTCTCCCTTTCTCTGTCACGTTTTTCACTTGTGATTGACAAGAATAGAGCCGGCCATGTTGTGTGCATGTCAACTTTGGCCATCAATCCCTCCTCTCTCTCTCTCTCTACTTTACTCCACCTTGGGAAGCCTCTCTTTCTTTGTCCCTTCTCAATGCCACTAATGAATTCAGCTTGGGGCAAATCCTTCTCCCACAAGCCAGCCACCCACCTTAGCAAATCAAAGAAGGGGCTGCCACCCCACTCTTCCTCTATAAAAACCCCTTGGCCAGCCACCCCCTCCCCTTTTTTTCTCATTTTCTCCACTCTCCACTCCTTCCTCCACTCCACTCACGAGCTGCTGCGCCTCCTAGGCTCCATGGCTGAGCCATGGCCATAGAAACCAGCCAAGATGCAGCCCCCCTCCTCCCTCAAGCTCCTCCTCTCCCCGGGTCACCATGAGAGCATCCCTCTCTCTCTTTTGCCCTAACCTTAGATGGTTTCCTCTTCTCTTTACTTTTTCTCTCTTGCTAAGATTGGATCTTGGTGCAGGTGCATGTTGAATCAAGCTTGGAGAAGCTTGAGCCACCCTCAGATCTAGACTCTTTGATCAAAGTTCGTGCAAAACCATTCAGTAATTTCTGCAATCTTGCTGTTTCAGATTCTGTATGAATTTGTAAAATCCGCCAAAACTCATGTATACTTCCGAATCGAGTGATTCAAAGTTCCACGGGTAACCAAAGAAAATATCTACAACTTGGCACCGGTCTTATCGTCAATTTCGTTATATATTTTCCTGGGTAAATAAAGTTCTGTAAACATGCAGAATCACTGTTTGTTAGATATAAATCTTTCTACAAAAATTTTTTGGGCAAACTCAACTGTAGGTGAAATCCCTCTGCAATAGATTCATTTTGCCATAGGTGTCACTTCAAGTGCCCTCCTAAAATTGAAATGGTTCACAGATCAAGTTTTGGTCAGATCTGGATTTGTTTAATTACACCAGGAGCTTGGAAACGTATTTTTGAGTGAAACCAATCGCGTTAGGACCAGATTTTCAATACCTTTCAGATGCCACTGACTTTATATTTATAGGATTTTTTCTACGATTTTTGGCACACAGATCTTTCTTTCTGTACAGTTCAGATTCAAGCAAATTCCTAAATATGTAGGTTTAATCTTTCTGAGTGAGTCCAATTGGGTTAGTCTTGTTTTAGTACTGGCCATCTAGGAAAAATATTATTAGTCTCTGTTCATGCATATTTGTTAACTGTTAGTAATATGTATGTGTTACATGAGTTGTTGCACCAAAACTTGTTGTTTATCTAAAATCTTTCACCACCTCTTTGTGTTAAAAATTGGTCAACCTATGTTTTATTCTTGCAAAACAAAACCTCTGCAACTTAAACTTAGTTTCAATGTTTTGTTGGTGTATTCAAAATAGTGTGGCATATTGTTTACTTCCTTTTATTGGTAGTGTTTTATAAGCAAAATAAAATAGTAAGAATGATTTCCTGCTTTTCCAAAAATGTTTGAAAATAGAATATAAATGTTTTTGATGCCAAACTAATGCACTTGTCTTCTTGATGGTGTTATCTACCATGGTATGTTTAATTCATTCCTTTGTGATAATCATAGAGGCAATTGCTCATTTGTGAGACTCTCATGCCTCTACTAGGTAAATAAATGGGGTTTTCTTAAAATAGAAATTATAAAGTTGTTTTGTAGTATCTATAAGTCCTTAGTATGTTAGCCCTTAGTAGAGTGGTTAGCTATTGATTGTTGATTGTTGAATGTATGATTTGTTGGTACAATGTGTTGATTGTGTTCCGTTTATATTTTTCTGGCGATAGATGCGAACAATTCCGGAGAAGAAGAAGAAGAAGTGGTTCGGACGAGGATTTTATTTATATTGTTGGAATTCTTATTTGATGGAGTTGAAGAAGTCCAGGGAAAAATAAGCCAACCATGGCAAGCCATCTCTTGATCTCTGAATGTTGAATCACATATTGTGGTTACTTTGTTGTTATTCTTGTCTCTCGATCTATTTTGTGTTGCATCTACTTATGTTGATGAAGCATGCTCACCGTGAGCATGTTGATTCTCTTTGACACATCACTTACAATCCCCTATAGGGAAATGGTGGTCATCATCATGATCTTGGTGTACCCCTCTAAGTGTGATGGGTATGCCCACTTAACTTGCGTGTGTCGACCTCTTGACACCCTTCTTGTAACCCTTAGTGGTATGATGGTTAGAATCATGCCCTTGCCGTATCTTCTACCTATAATGAGGCTTTGCATACTTACTCTCAAGTATGTTAAACCCCTTGTTGATGTTATGCATACTTACACCCAAGTATGTTGAACCCCTTGTTGATGATATGCATGCTTACCCTAAGCATGTATGCCCCCTTGACCACTTATATTATCATCTTCTTAATGTTATGATGATTAACATCATGACCCTTGTTGAATCATCCTACTTATGTTGTCCCTATGCATGCTTATCATAAGTATGTATAATCCCCTTGACACCTCCATTATCATCTCCTTGGTGGTATGATGGCTAGCATCATGCTATTGATGTATCTTAGTTCCTACACAAAACTATAGGTTGGGAATCCCTTGGAAAATACCTTGTTGAAAAGAAGTTTTGGAAAAACCTTGGGTGAGTTGATTTTTCCCAAGTTTATGAATATGAAAGGAAAGGATCTTGGCAAAGATGGTTGGAAAGAGAATCCTGTTTTCGAAAACTTTGGTGCCTAAGTATTCACCCATGCCAATTAACTAGCACAACCACATTACCCCAACATGGGCACGGGGCTTAGTCCGTAGTTTGTTGAAGCTGGCGTGGGACACCTCACAATTCTCTAGGAAGGTCACGATGACCTTTGACGCTGGGTTGCGCTCTGGAGGAGGAAATACACCGTACTTGTCTATAGCGGGATGATTACTGAGGGTCTTCTGCCATGGCGCCGGAGATACGCTCAAATAAGGAGGTATGCTGCCGGGGTGCGGGGAAGGTTAAGCCCACATGGAGAGACCCATGCCAGGGGAGATAAGCGAAAGGTTATGTCCGAGTTTCTGTCATGTCATAGTTGATATGCAGGGAAGATGCCAACATGATAGACTCGCGGAGCTTGTGGGGAAAGTGTGCAAACTCTGTAGAGTCAAATCTATTCGAATAGCCGCATCCGCGGTCATGGACGGTTGGAGGCCGTTGCTTAGCCTGATGAGTTTTGGTTTACAAAATTGTTTGTCAAACGAAATGAAAGAACTTGTTTTGAAGTACCGGAAGGATACGGGAAAGGTTGTGTCGACCATATGGAGACGGTCGGGTAGGATAAATAAAATGGGTTACCCCATCCTAGTGTTTTATGTTGTGGAACTCTTTTGAAGTATCTTCTTCAACAAAGATATAGAGATGTCATAGGATATCTTTTGAAGTATCTCCTTCAACAAAGATATAGAGATGTCATAGAACCCTCTTAGTGTCCCCTTCAACTGAGAAGTTGGGATGCTATATCCACAAGAGAAACTGATTCTCTTTCACATGCTATATCCACAAGAGAAACTGAATCTCTTTCACATGCTATATCCACAAGAGAAACTACTTCTCTTCTATATGCTATATCCACAAGAGAAACTACTTCTCTTCTATATGCTATATCCACAAGAGAAAACTAGTCTTTCCCTCTTGTCATCCTAGATTAGCACCTGTTAGCTTGCACTCTTGCAAAGTACCTTGACGTGGGCATTACCCTTCGGGTAACTACTATCGTGTTACCCCTTGCGGCCCAACCGGAGGCCCATGAAGACACCCGAAGGCCAGGTGGGCCATAACGTCGGTTCGCAAGGTGGATTCTTGAAGAGCAAGGCAAGAAGACGAAGAGTAAAAGGAAAGTTTAGAACTAGGACTCTTTGTAACCTAGTCGTACCCGGACAGATCTCTCGAGACCTGGCTCTCAATATAAGGGCCAGGAGAGGGGCTTCCGAGGACACACGAAATCTTAGCAACCATAGCCACCATAAGTCTAGAGTTAGGACCCTGCAGAACTGAGACTCTCGACGAGATCATAGCCGAAACCTTCGGCACCCCATTGTAACCCGATATTTTAATAATCAAGATCAGACAAGCAGGACGTAAGGGTTTTACCTCATCGAGGGCCCCGAACCTGGGTAAATCGCCTTCTTCGCTTGTTTGATAACCGATGTCTCGTGTCAGCCTACAGGATTCCATCAACCCTAAGGCCCATATGGAGCGCATTGCCGAGGAGTACCCTCGACAATTGGCGCCGTTTGTGGGAAACTTGTCGGCACAAGGCAGGTCATCGGCAGTTCCAGTTACATCAGCAGCGTTCGTGTTGTAGTCGCCAACTCCACCAAGTCCAAGAAACTCAGTTCGTTGCGGGTCCTTTGAGTTCGTGCCGCGATCTGAGGCTTCGCACCCGATCTCCACGGAATCACGCGGTAGCACGGATACTATTTTCGGTGGTGTCCACTTCATCATCGATTCTAGAGGGTTTCTTCGCCTTCCTAGTTCAAGCGCACCAAGCCCAAGAACTTCGGTTCCAGACGATACCACGCCAGCAGCAGCTTTGGCAGTCCCGCCTAGGAGTACGGGAGAGGGCAGCCGAAGCAGCTTCGGCAGCAGAGAGGAGCAAAGGAAAAGACGAAGGGATTCACGCCGTGAAGAAGAGGAGCAAGTTGCGACCCGCCCTCGACAGTACGAGCGAGGGTATCACAACACGCAGCCGATCAAGAACCGTCTTCGCACACCTTATCTATCGGCTACGGAGCAACTCAAAGCACCGTGTTACTTGCATTCTTACATCGACCCGAAGGACATTCTTGAAAAATCCAGTCATCTGCTCAAAAACTGTCGGCAGTTCCACGAGATTCGGCAGTTCTGCGACGAACTCAGGGCCGAAACGGCAGCGAGAGTCCATCTGAAGGAAAAAAGGGCAGCATCCTATAATTATTCACCCATGGAACCGTACATACCAGAGGGAGGAGACATGTACGTACCAACCGAAGTATTCCCGGTGTCTCGTGGAGAGTTTAGCATGATCCATAAAACCAGCTTTTCGAAGAGAGAAGCTAAACAATTCTCGAGAGAAGTGAAGTACGCAGAGGTTGCTATGGTCGAAACACCCGTATATATCGATTGGTCAGACCAGAGCATATCTTTCAGCAAAGCGGATCACCCGAAGGCCGTTCCAAGGCCTGGTCACGCGGCTTTAGTCCTTGAAGCACAGATTGGAGGTTACAACATGAGCAAGATGTTCATGGACGGAGGAAGTGGACTGAATTTGCTATTCGCCAGCACGATTAAGGCAATGGGCCTAACGACTGACATGCTAAAAGAATCTGACACAGGATTCCACGGTATCATTCCCACCCGACCCGCTTATCCCCTTGGTAAAATATCACTGGACGTGGTGTTCGGCACACCAAGCAACTTCAGGAAGGAGAAGCTCGAGTTTGAAGTAGTCGATTGGGAATCGCAATATCATGCTTTCCTCGGCAGACCAACATTTGCCAAATTTATGGCGATACCTCATTATGCATACCTAAAGCTGAAGATGCCAGGCAACAATAGGACAGCAATAACCGTCCACGGAAGCTTTTCTTGTTCTGACAGCTGCGATAGGGATTTCCAGAAGATCGCCTCGAAGTTTGGCATCAAGGAAGAGCTCAACGCACTCGACGCTATCACAGACCACACAAAGCCGCCAGCCGATAACCGGAACGTAAGATCCGATGAATTTGATGTCGCAAAGGAGGCAAAGAAACAACAAGTGCATCCCTCTGATCCGAAGAAAATAGTCAATACTTAGGTAGATCTTACTGCCGCATAGGAAAGCGCGCTCATCGAGTTCCTCCGTGAGCGCTGGGAAATATTTGCATGGGAACCATGCGACATGCCAGGTATTCCCAGGGAACTCGCTGAGCATGCCCTTAATGTTGACCCAAAAGCCAAACCTGTACAGCAGACGATGCGACGGTTTTCAGAACCGAAGAGAAAAGCCATCGGCGAAGAAATTAATCGACTATGCAAGGCTGGATTCATTCGAGAGCTCAAGGATGCCGAGTGGGTAGCCAACCCAGTCATGGTACCGAAGAAAGATACAACAGCTCTTCGCATGTGTATCGATTACACAAGTCTCAACAAGCATTGCCCTAAGGACCACTTTCCGCTGCCCCGTATTGACCAAATAGTCGATTCCACAACAGGGTGCGATCGTCTCTCTTTTCTCGATGCGTACTCCGGGTATAATCAGATCAAGCTCAAGAAGGAAGACCAAGAGTTGACCGTGTTCATCACCCCGCATGGTGTTTTCTGTTACAACGTCATGACCTTCAGGTTGAAAAACGCAGGAGCAACTTATTAGCGGTGTATGCAAGCCTGTCTTGGGGAGCAGATGGGAAGGAATATTGAAGTCTACATTGACGACATCGTAGTCAAAACCAAGCATGCAGCTACCCTCATCGACGATTTGCGGGAAAATTTTGACAACCCCGACAGGTACAAAATCAAACTGAACCCGAAGAAATGTTTCTTCGGGGTACCAGGAGGACAAGTGCTCGGATACTTCATCTCAGCCAGAGGAATAGAGGCTAACCCTCTGAAGATCAAAGCCATCCTTGACATGGAACCGCCAAAGAATTTGCACCAAGTGCAACAATTGGTAGGGCGGCTGGCAGCACTTAGCAGATTCATTGCCAAGCTGGGAGAGAAAGCTCTGCCCTTCTATCAGCTGATGAAAAAATCAGAAAAGTTCGAGTGGACAGAGGAAGCACAGGAATCCTCCGATAATTTAAAGAAGATTTTGTCGACATCTCCAGTACTTGTAACTCCACACGAAAAAGAGCCAATGCTCATGTATATAGCAGCAACGGTGCAGGTTTTTAGCACCGTCCTAGTGGTCGAGCGAGAGGAGGCAGGGAAAGTTCATGGTGTGTAATGACCTGTCTATTAACTCAGCGAAGTACTCACGCCAGGAAAGCAGAGATATCCTCATCATCAGAAGTTAGCATATGCCGTATGGAGAACAGCACGTAAGCTGCGGCATTACTTCACGGAGCACCCGATTATTGTGGTAAGCGAAGCACCATTGAAGAATATACTTACTAACCCAGAGGCTACGTGTAGAGTATCTCAATGGGCTATCGAGATAGCACCACACGACATATCCTATGTCAATCGAACGGCAATCAAGTCTCAGGTTCTCCTAGATTTCTTGGCAGATTGGATTCAATCCCAAACTCTAGCAGCACCCGATATGTCTGGATCATGGACAATGTATTTTGATGGGTCGAAGCAAAGTACAGGAGCAGGTGCAGGAGTAATATTGATATCACCGCAGGGAGACAAGATGAAGTATATCCTACGCATGAATTTCCCGTTGCCGACAAACAATGAAGAAGAATACGAAGCACTGTTGCATGGAATGAGAATGGCCAAGGCATGTGGGGCAACTCGCTTGGAAATTTATGGAGATTTGAATCTCGTGGTGCAGCAGTCGATGAATTTGTGTGATGCAATCAATGATAATATGATTGCTTACCATCAATTATAGCAGAACATGGAAGCCAAATTCGAAGGGTGCGAGCTAAAACACATCGGCAGAGCCAGCAATGAGGAAGCAGACACTCTGGCAAATATCGGGTCCATGTGCTCCCCTATTCCAGACGGAGTATTCTATGAAGTCATCGCCCAGCGATCGATCAAAGAGAAAGTATCGGCACCTTGATGACCCACAAGTATAGGGGATCGCAACAGTCTTCGAGGGAAGTATTACCCAATTTATTGATTCGACACAAGGGGAGACAAAGAATACTTGTAAGCCTTAACAGCGGAGTTGTCAATTCAGCTGCACCTGGAAACAGACTTGCTCGCAAGAGTTTATCGTAGTAACAGTTTTATGGCAGTGGAAATAGCGAAATAACAGCAGTGAAATAAAGACAGCAGTAGTGATTTTAGTAAAAGCAGGATTAAAATACTGTAGGCATAGGGACGGATTTAACGGGCGTTGCATGGATGAGAGAAACTCATGTAACAATCAAAGCATGGGCATTTGCAGATAATAATAAAACGGTATCCAAGTACTAATCAATCAATAGGCATGTGTTCCATATTTAGTCGTACGTGCTCGCAATGAGAAACTTGCACAACATCTTTTGTCCTACCAGCCGGTGGCAGCCGGGCCTCTAGGGAAACTAAGGTACTCCTTTTAATAGAGTACCGGAGCAAAGCATTAACACTCCGTGAACACATGTGATCCTCACATCACTACCATCCCCTCCGGTTGTCCCGATTTCTGTCACTTCGGGGCCATTGGTTCCGGACAGCGACGTGTGTATACAACTTGCAGGTAAGACCATAAACAATGAATATCTTCATGAAACAATAACATGTTCAGATCTGAGATCATGGCACTCGGGCCCTAGTGACAAGCATTAAGCATAACAAGTTGCAACAATATCATAAAAGTGACATCTACGGATACTAGGCACTATGCCCTAACAATCTTATGACTATTACATGACCAATCTCATCCAATCCCTACCATCCCCTTCAGCCTACAGCGGGGGAATTACTCACACATGGATGGGGGAAACATTGCTGGTTGATGGAGAGGCGTTGGCGGTGATGGCGGTGAAGATCTCCTCCAATTCCCCGTCCCGTGCAGAACGGAGACTTCTGGCTCCCGCGACGGAGTTTCGCGATGTGGCGGCTTTCTGGAGGGTTTCTGGCGCCTTCGACTTCTCCCCGTGCGTTTTTAGGTCGAGGCGATAAGTAGTCCGGGGCGGAGGCCGGCCGAGGGGCCACACCATAGGGCCGCGCGGGCCCCCGGGCCGCGCCGCCTTATGGTGTGGGGCCCCGGCCTCCACCCTTTTGCCCTTCCGGCTCCGTCGCATTCGGTAAAATAGGGCCATCGAAGAAATTCCGAGGATTTTCCGAAAGTTGGATTTCTGCACAAAAACGAGACACGAGCAATTGCTGAAAACAGCGTTAGTCCGTGTTAGTTGTATCCAAAATACACAAATTAGAGGCAAAACAATAGCAAAAGTGTTCGGGAAAGTAGATACGTTTTGGACGTATCAACTCCCCCAAGCTTAGCTTATTGCTTGTCCTCAAGCAATTCAGTTAACAACTGAGCGATAAAAGAACTTTCACGAACACATTTGCTCATATGATGTATATATTCTCATGCTATGGTTAATACTTAAGCAGTTCATAATGGGATACATGCAAATAAGATCATCCAACAGCTATGTCAATCATGGAGAAGTACCAACGATTAATAATAAGCATCATGAATCATGTATGTAAGCAAGATTGCAATGTTCATAAGAGAATATGATAAAGTGGTATCTCGCTTGCCTGGATCGGCAAAACATAAATGCCGAGGCACCTCTTAAGTTCATAGAAAGACTAGAAGTAGTGATTGTCAAAGATAAAAGCATCAAAGTTATACCTCAATCAATCATATTTTGAGACAAGCATATTATACTAAGAATGACAGTTGTGCTCTCAAGATAGTGCTCGAAGAAAGAATGGAGACACAACATAAAAGTAAAAGATTTACCCTTCGCAGAGGGAAGCAGGGATTAACATGCGCTAGAGCTTTTTATTTGTAAAACAGGAGTAAAATTATTTTGAGAGGTGTTTGTTGTTGTCAACGAATGGTAATGGGTACACTAACTCCCTCATCAACCGGACTCACAAGAGCGGCTCCCATTTATTTATTTTTGGGTGGCACTCCTTCCAACCTTTCTTTCACAAACCATGGCTAACCGAATCCTCGGGTGCCTGCCAACAATCACATACCATGAAGGAGTGCCTTTTTATTTAAGTTTTATTATGATGATGACACTCCCCCAACCTTTGCTTACACAAGCCATGGCTAACCGAATCCTTCGGGTGCCGTCCAACAATCACAAACCATGGAGGAGTGTCTATTTAATTAATTCGGGACTGGGAATCCCATTGCCAGCTCTTTTTGCAAAATTATTGGATAAGCGGATGTGCCACTAGTCCATATGAGAGTCCGTCAAAAGTAAATGACAAGGTTGAAAGCTAAACACCACATACTTCCTCATGAGCTATGAAACATTAACACAAATTGAGAAGCATTTTGAAGGTTTTAAAGGTAGCGCATGAGAATTTACTTGGAATGGTTTGAAATGCCATGCATAGGTATTTATGGTGGACACTTATGGAACAACTTGGTTTTCAGAAGCACGAGCGGCGTCACCGCTCAGTACAAGTGAAGGCTAGCAAAAGACTAGGGAGCGACAAATCAAGAGAGCAGTAACTGTCATAATCATGCTTGCGGCAAAATAAATTAACGGAGGCATAAAAGTGATACAATAACTCTGAAGCAATATAAATCATCGAGGCTTAATTGACTTTTTGTTCAGTCATATGCATGCGTGAGCATGTGCCAAGTCGATATAAATGAGTTATTCAGAGGAGGATACCACAATGCCATACTTACTTATGAATAAAACAATGCAAGCAAACATCCATGACATGCTACTCATATTAATAAATCGGAACCAAACATGAGAGATCATGAACTACTAGACTTTCTCAAATAACATATACCTCACATGAACCAACTAAGCAAGCTCATATGGATGAGTATATGTACAAAAATGAAAGCAAATAGAGTTCATACCAGCCTCTCACCACAATCAGATTGTCGTAGATCGTCATTATTGCCTTTTCACTTGTGTAGCTTGGATAATATGAAATGAAAACCACGCTCCAGCCACCGAAGACCATTGAACTCATGATGAACTTTACAAACCAAAGAAGAACAGCAAATATTTTTGGTGTTTTCGAATTAGAAATAAGAACGAAAGAAAACAAGCAAACAAAGCAAAATCTTTTTGGGTTTTCTTATAGCAAACTAACGATAGCAAATAAAGCAAACTAAGAGCAAGGTACCAAATAAATAAATGGTGAAGAGAAACAACAGAAATATTTTTGGTCTTTTTGTGTTTTAGGAAAGAAACAAAGTGAAAACAAAAGAATGCAAACTAACAGAAAAAACAAAGCAGGATGACAGAAATCTGCCAAATCCTGACAGCAGTACAGAAATCGAATTTAACAAAAATCTTCCATTGCTCAGACCAAAAAGTGTTCAACTAATGAAAGTTAGATAACAACCTGGGGAACATGCTCAAAAATTGGCAACTCAAAATAACGTTCTGGCTGTGCGTACGAATTTTTTTGGTAACAGCACAGAATCTGTTTTTGGACAGCACTTCCCCAAATATCATCTCCCTCTCATTAGAAAATCACTCTAAGAGACTAAGCAAGTATGTACAAGTATCCAGCAATCATAATATGCAAAGAATGAGTGATGCCGGTATACCCCCCCAAGCTTAGGCTTTTGGCCTAAGTGGAGTTCATTCCCAACGAGGGTCGGGGTTCCATGCCGGTGGATCATACATGGAGTGGTAATAAGGCCCCTGTGCAGAAGAATATCGTGGAGGCTCCACGTGACCATGATGTTGATATGAGGAGCTTGCTGCATCGGATGAAGAGTCGGGATGCTCCTCGGTCTCCTCCACATCTTCCCTCGCACGACGGCTTTCTCTTTCTATGTATGCATTTAGCTCATTTTCTGTGATCGACCACCCGTCCCTGGCATCAAGGTTAAACAAAGCAGGTGCAGGCAATCGTACTAGTTTTTCAATTTTCTTAGTTACACTCCATTTTTTCTTATATAAAGTTATCCTATAATGCAGGTTGTTCAAGTTAGATGCATCTGAAATAAACTCATGTCTAATCATGGAAACCACATCAAGCTTCTCTATAGAAAGCGGAATATCTAAATGGTGAGGTTCTACACCATGCATAGCTAATAAGCGAGAGGCGATAAGACCTCCACAAATTCCTCCTTTCTCACGGTTAGTAGCAAGTCTACAAGCTATTAAAGCACCCAAATTATAAGTCCTATCCTGTTGCAAAGCAGCAGCTAAGAAAGCCAAGTCTGGGACAGATAATTTACCTCCGGTCCTTCTTGCAAGGACGCACTTTGTAATGAAATAGGCAAAGTAGCGGATGGCTGGATGTTGAATGCTACTAATCTTACCATCATCATTGGAGAGGCTCCTCCCATTACAAATCCTTGTATAAAGATCTGAGAGCTCCCGCGGTGTTCCCCTGATCTTCTCGCAGGATCCCCATTGCGGTACTCCAATTGCTGCACAAAAAACACCAAATGGCAAGTTGACAGCTTTATTGTAAATTTTATACTGGACCATGGGGTCGGACCGCGACCAATTGAACTTGAAGTCCTGCACAAAAGACATAGTTAATTTTACATATTGTCTTGGCTCTCCTTCAACAAAACCACTCAGCCCTGCACGAGAGATTAGAGTTTGCACATCTTGTAAAATCCCCGCACTTCTCATAAAGTCCACGCATGGGTAGTAAGAGGGGTATACTCCCTCCTCACGATTGACTCTTGAAACTTGCTGGACTTCCAATTCTTCTTGGTTCAATTGGGGCACACCTTCCATTTTCAAGGAGTAAATGTGCCAAATTTCAGACGGAAATCTGGGCTGAGCAAGGAGATCGAAAAATCGCGAGTTCTTGAGCAGAAACACGAGTGAGAGAAACTTGGTACGAGTTTTTTCGGGAGAGAGAAGGTGCTGGGAGGAAGAGATGGTGTAGTGGGGCAAGGGGTGGCCCACACCACATGGTGGCGCGGCCCCTTGCTGGCCGCGCGCCCTATGGTGTGGCACCCCTGGTGCCCCACAGGTCATTCTCTGGTGCTCCAGGTGCCTCGTCGAAAAATAGGACCAACGGTGTAATTTTTGTAATTTTTAGAGAACTTTGAAAAATGCACATTTCTGGGTATTAAATTAATGATTACTGCGCAGGAAAATGATTTCTAAAATCTTAAATGACCTAAGCATATTGCAAAACAAAAGTGCTACAGCAAATAAAATAAGTGGAGGGAGAAAGAAAGAAAGAAGTGTTGTTTAGCTCTCCTATGCAATAAAATATACTTGTTAACAAGGTTGATCAAGTCTTGCTACCAAATAAATTTTATATGACATAAGAAGAAATAAACCTCAAATCAATCATGTTACCTTATATTGAATTGATATGGATCCAATCACAAGAGTTTGATATTCTTCTTTAGGCTCATATATAGGACAATCAATGGATCCCACTTTGATAGTTTTCACATTAAAAATTGTATTGACTCCACATACTTTATCAATCCTCTTGGGAAAATAGACAGTGTGTTCCTTATTATCAACATTAAAAGTAACCATGCCTTTATTGCAATCAATAACAGCCCCTGCAGTATTAAGAAAGGGTCTTCCAAGAATAATGGACATATTATCATCTTCGGCATTTCCAACACAACAAAATCAGTTAATATTAAGCAATGTTGAGTAACTTGAACAGGAACATTTTCACATAAACCAACAGGAATAGCAGTAGATTTATCAGCCATTTGCAAAGATATATCAGTTGGTATCAATTTATCTAAATCAAGTCTCTTATAAAGAGAAAAAGGCATCACACTCACACCTGCTCCCAAATCACATAGAGCAGTTCTAACGTAATTATTCTTGATGGAACAAGGAATAGTCGGTATACCTGGGTCTCCAAGCTTCTTTGGAATCTTACCATTGAAGGAGTAATTAGCGAGCATAGTAGAAATTTCCTCATTGGGGACTTTCCTTTTGTTAGTAACAATATCTTTCATATACTTTGAATAAGGAGGCAATTTAATAGCATCAGTCAAAGGGATTTGCAGAAATAAAGGTTTCATCCAATCACAAAATTTTTTATAATGTTCCTCCTCCTTTGATTTTAGTTTCTTAGCAGGAAAAGGCATTTGCTTTTGAACCCAAGGTTCTCTTTCATTACCATGTTTCTTTGTAATAAAATCTTCTTTAGTATACTTTTTATTTTTAGCATGCTTTTCAGGTTCTTTTTCAATTTCTTCTTTATCGAGTATCATTCTTATCATTATCTTCCTCATGTTCATTACCACTTTCAGTTTCAGCATCAGAAATAGAAATACTATTAGGATCACTAACAGGTTCAGAGGATTCTACAACATTCTTATGTTTCTTTTTCTTTTTCTTAGATGGAGCACTAGTTTTAATTAGTTGAGAATCTTGTTCAACTCTTTTGGGATGCCCTTCAGGATATAGAGGATCCTGGGTAGAAGCACCGCCTCTAGTTGTTACTTCATAAGCATGTTTTTCTTTAGAATTATTTCCTAACAAGTCATTTTGCACTTTAGTAAGTTGATCAATTTGAGTTTGAACCATTTGAAAATGTTTAACAAGTATCTTAACATCATTGGAGGTTCTCTCCACAATACCATGCAATTCACTAATAGCTCGGGAATTTTCCATTAAATGATTCTCTACTCGCATATTAAAGTTTTCTTGCTTAACAATATAATTATCAAATTCATCTAAGCATTGAGCAGGAGATTTTGAATACGGAATATCTTCCCTAGTAAAGTGTTGAAGCGAGTGTACCTCAATCATGGACGAAGGGGGAATTGTCTCACATATATCTTCTATAGGAGGTAAATTCTTCACATCTTCAGGTTTAATACCCTTCTCCTTAAGAGACTTCTTGGCTTCCCTCATATCTTCATCATTCAATTTAATCATACCCCTCTTCTTCACTATCGGTGTCGGGGTTGGTTCAGGTGTAGACCAATCATCATGATTCCGGCCTATTTTAGCCAATAATTCTTCAGCGTCGTCTGGAGTTCTTTTCCTGAAAACACAACCAGCACAACTATCCAGGTATGCCCTAGACTCAATGGTTAGTCCACTATAAAATATATCAAGTAAATCATTCTTTTCCAAATCATGGTCAGGCTGAGCTCTAATAAGAGAACAAAATCTAGCCCAAGCCTCAGGCAATTTCTCTCCATCTTCCTGGTCAAAATTATAAATTCTCTGCAAAGCAGCATGTTGAGCACTAGCAGGAAAGTATTTACGGAAGAAAACATCAAGCAATTCTTTTGGACTTTTAATAGAACCAGGAGACAAATTATTATACCAAGTTTTAGCATCATCCTTTAATGAGAAAGGAAAAATTTTAGCGACAAAGTAAGTACGCATCTTAATATCATCAGAAAACAAGCCACTAAGAGTAGATAACTCAGTCATGTGTTCAACAGCACTTTCTTTTTCAGTACCACAAAAGGGTGTTTTCTCAACAATAGCTATATGAGATAGATCAAGAGAAAAATCATAATCTTTATCCCTAATGCTTATAGGAGATGTGGCAAATTTAGGATCAGGAGACAATTTATATCTAACAGCATGTTCTGCAAGCAACTTTTTAATTTTTCTTGCATCAGTAGTAGCATTGCATTTTTCAATAAAATCATCATTAAGCTCTACATAATCCTCATCAAGATCATCACTAGAATATTCAACAGACTCAGGTGAATTAACAGGTGTAGCAACATTAGGAGTTTCAGTATTTTCAATTTGTCTAGACTTAGCAATTGTAGCATCTAGAAAAGATCCCAATGAACCACTATCATCAAGCACAGCAGAAACATTATCAATATTATGAGAATTTTCAGATTCAGCAGAAGTACCAGCACGCGAAGCATGTGGCGGTGAAACAAGTTTATCAATCACAGATGGTGAATCAAGAGCAGCAGAGGTACTCAGAGTTGTACCTTTTCTTGTAGTGGATGGTAATATGGCGATCTTAGTATCGCGAGGTTTACCCATAATGGAGAATTTGCAGCGAACAATATCAATCCAAGTGAACTTCCAAATAAAGCTATGCTCCCCGGCAACGGCGCCAGAAAATAGTCTTGATGACCCACAAGTATAGGGGATCGCAACAGTCTTCGAGGGAAGTATTACCCAATTTATTGATTCGACACAAGGGGAGACAAAGAATACTTGTAAGCCTTAACAGCGGAGTTGTCAATTCAGCTGCACCTGGAAACAGACTTGCTCGCAAGAGTTTATCAGTAGTAACAGTTTTATGGTGGAAATAGCGAAATAACAAATTGAAATAAAGACAGAGTAGTGATTTTAGTAAACAGCAGGATTAAAATACTGTAGGCATAGGGACGGATTTAACGGGCGTTGCATGGATGAGAGAAACTCATGTAACAATCAAAGCATGGGCATTTGCAGATAATAATAAAACGGTATCCAAGTACTAATCAATCAATAGGCATGTGTTCCATATTTAGTCGTACGTGCTCGCAATGAGAAACTTGCACAACATCTTTTGTCCTACCAGCCGGTGGCAGCCGGGCCTCTAGGGAAACTACTGGATATTAAGGTACTCCTTTTAATAGAGTACCGGAGCAAAGCATTAACACTCCGTGAACACATGTGATCCTCACATCACTACCATCCCTCCGGTTGTCCCGATTTCTGTCACTTCGGGGCCATTGGTTCCGGACAGCGACGTGTGTATACAACTTGCAGGTAAGACCATAAACAATGAATATCTTCATGAAACAATAACATGTTCAGATCTGAGATCATGGCACTCGGGCCCTAGTGACAAGCATTAAGCATAACAAGTTGCAACAATATCATAAAAGTGACATCTACGGATACTAGGCACTATGCCCTAACAATCTTATGACTATTACATGACCAATCTCATCCAATCCCTACCATCCCCTTCAGCCTACAGCGGGGGAATTACTCACACATGGATGGGGGAAACATTGCTGGTTGATGGAGAGGCGTTGGCGGTGATGGCGGTGAAGATCTCCTCCAATTCCCCGTCCGGCGGAGTGGAGACTTCTGGCTCCCGCGACGGAGTTTCGCGATGTGGCGGCTTTCTGGAGGGTTTCGGCGTCGACTTCTCCCCGTGCGTTTTTAGGTCGAGGCGAATAAGTAGTCCGAAGGGGGCGTCGGAGGCCGGCCGAGGGGCCACACCATAGGCCGCGCGGGCCCCCGGGCGCGCCGCCTTATGGTGTGGGGCCCTCGGGCCTCCACCCTTTTGCCCTTCTGGCTCCGTCGATTCTGGTAAAATAGGGCCATCCGAAGAAATTCGAGGATTTTCCCGAAAGTTGGATTTCTGCACAAAACGAGACACCAGCACTGAAAACAGCGTTAGTCCGTGTTAGTTGTATCCAAAATACACAAATTAGAGGCAAAACAATAGCAAAAGTGTTCGGGAAAGTAGATACGTTTTGGACGTATCACACCTCCAAAAATATCGAGTGATGATTCAGGAGCAGAACCAAAGAAAGATGTCGAAGAGTCTACACCGCAACTCCCAGAGCAAGTCCTTCTACTCGAGCCCCTTTGGACCAAGCCTTTTTTAGCATATCTAACGGAACAACGATTACCGGATGACCCAGTGGAAGCCAGGCGTATTGCGAGACGCTCTAAAGCCTTTACCATAGTAAACGGGGAACTTTACAAGCGCAGTATCTCCGGTATTTTCCAAAGATGCATCGCCATCAAAGACGGCAAGGCTCTTTTACGCGAGATACACGATGGAACATGCGGTCACCACGCAAGTAGCAGAGCTCTTGTGGACAAAGCTTTTAGAGCAGGATTTTGTTGGCCAACAGCAGCATCAGATGCTCGAGACTTAGTTTGGAAGTGTGATCCTTGCCAGCGTTTTTCGCCGAAGCCGCACGCTCCCGCAACAGATCTAATGACCATACCCTTGGCTTGGCCTTTTGTGCAATGGGGACTGGACCAAGTTGGACCGCTGCCAAGATCATCGCCTGGAGGACACACATATTTGTTGGTCGCAGTTGATAAGTTCACCAAATGGATCGAGGCTGTACCTGTCAGAGATCAAAAAGCTGAAACTGATGTCCAGTTCTTCAAGGGACTAACTTGTCAGTTTGGCATGCCACACAGCATGGTTATGGATAATGACACTAACTTCGACTCCAAAAAGTTTCGAAAATTCTGTGACGACGGTGGTATCAAACTAAAATTCGATTCAGTCGCACATCCCCAAACAAATGGTCAAGTCGAAAGAATCAATGGATCAATAGGAGATGGCAAAAAGCGCCTCACAGGCGCAGCTGGAGCTTGGGTCGAAGAATTACCATCTGTACTTTGGAGCTTGCGTACCACACCAAACAGATCGACTCAGTATACTCCTTTTTTCCTCGTTTACAGAGCCGAAGCAGTTCTACCAGCCGACGTCCGCTTTGAACCTCCTTGGGTGACTGCATACACCGAAACAACCTCCAACAACGCATTGCAAGATGTTGTGGATCTCCTTGACGAAGCTCGGGACATTGCCTTAGCAAGAACAATGGTGTATCAGCAGGCGTTAAGAAACTACCACAGTCGATGAGTACACAATCGAAGCTTCAGCATTGGAGATATGGTGCTACGATTAAAGCAAGAAAGACCCCTGAAGCTTGAGTCTCCGTTGGAAGGACCGTTCATAGTCACTAAAGTGATACCAGGAGGAGCTTACCGTCTCAAGAACCCAGTTACGGGTGCAGACGTCGAAAATCCATGGAATGTCGCACATTTGGGACGATTCTATGCATAGGGTTCAGCTACCTCTTACTTGTTACGTGAAAGCTTTTAGCTTGTCCTATAATATGAATAAAATTCTCGGTTGGGCATCCACCCTTATTATTTCAAGAATTGCAACCCGAACGACGGTTCAGGTTCATTTAAATCGGCTCTTACTCCCATCGGGAGCGCTGGCCAAAATTATGTTCTTCGTGGTTTACTCGATAATATTCGAGTGTTGCAAGGAATTATTACAGTATTAGCGGCTAATACTCCCATCGGGGGCTATGGACGTCAATATACAGCAAACCATCCAAGCCTCAAGATTACGCGAGTGCTGCAGCCGATCGACATATTATTACTTATGAAAAGGCTCATACCGGTGCACCGTGTTACGTAGCCAAGCGCCTAAATCCCTCGTTTACTCTACGGGTGTCGCTCTTACATAATTTTCATATCGACTCTGCAAACTTTGTAATTACAACGGAGTCGTCGAGTGAGCAGGCTGACTTGATCACTCAGCCGCCCTTGACAAACGTTTATTAATCGAATTAACAAATTCAAAGAAAAGAAGATGATGTATAAAACACGCATCAAAATACATACGAGATACCTCTTGCAATGCAAGATTGTTATATATGTTTACAATTTTATGACAGGTTTCCTTGGTCTTCTAGGGCCTTCAGATCCCTCTCAATCCCCGTTTCCATCCGGGAGATAATAACATATGCAGGGTTTCTAGCAATATCATAATACTGGTCTAATCTCCTATTGGTGTTTGCTATGGCCTCTAAATCCAAGGTCGGATGACATGCTAAAACTGAAGCGAGAGCAAGTTCAGCACCAGCCAGGAGTTCCTTCCGCACCAGCAATCGAATTCTTTCTGGAGTTTTGAATCGATTGAACAAAGCAGACAAAGTCTCGGGTGCTTGGTCTAATGGAAATAGGGTTCTCCATATCATTGAGAGATGAGCATTGTACTTCTCAAAGTAGTAATGCACCTTCTCCGCCCGATGCTCAAATTTAGCTATGGCAACGGCTTTCGATCGGTTGGTCCATAACTCATGTGTCGGGTGATTGACACCAGTCATCGCCTCGATCTTTTCATGAATCCTCCTGTTTTTCTTCCGATTCATCAAAGGCCACGACTGGTGGGAAACAAAAAACAGTCAGAAGAAAAAGCTTTCGGGGAAAAAACTTCAATCGAAGATGGACATATGCTTACAGCTCAAGCTTTCAGTAGCAACACGGAGACGATCAAGAGCATGTTGTTCGATTGCAGTCGCAATCTCACTCTTTCTTTTCACCAAAGCCGCCATTGCGTGCAGGGTGGTTATGTCTCTGTTTAATCGGGATATTTGGTCACGCAAACGACGAACAAGGTCGGACTCATCGTTAGCCAAAGAATTTAAAGAAGAATCGGCACGAGAAGAAGTCGAAGGAATCTGCAGCACAACTCTCAGTTCAGAACAAGCATTAATAAAAACTCCCATCAGGAGCGTGGTGCATATATTACATCCAAAAGATTGTTGACACTGGCAACAGAGCCAGTATAAAAAAAGACTAGGTTAAATTTTATCAAGCTTTAGTTACAGTGACAGAACAAGAATCCATTCAACGAAGAGCTGACGATGATCTAGGAGCAGCTTCGGGCACAGCTTTAGTCTTCGCCTCGTCGACCAGCTTGAGGAGTTGATTAGCACATACCACAGCCGATTGTTTGAAGGGTTCAAGATTGACTAAGCAATTGTTGTCATCCACAGGCAATGCCTTAGAAAACTTCTCTAGTTCAGAGCCTAACCCGTGACCCATCAGCAGCTGAAAAGTAAGAACCGCCCCAAACAAACATGAACGACGCTTAAGTACCTCTACAGGCTCAGAAGGGTCGACGAAAAAAGCATCTGCCATCTCGCCAAGAGTCTTGGCCTGCTTCATCTTTGGGAATATCATCGAGAATAAATTCGACAATGCTTCCTTGGTTTTTTGCAAAAGACCAAGGACCTGGATGTTGGACTCAGTGGCGAGTGAGAGAGCGTCAGACATGGAATCTTCCCGGATCTTGCGGGCTCGATTGATAGTCATATCGGCAGCATCTGCAGAGGAACGGATAAGCAATCCGAAGGATAATATTAGAAAAATGTCATGCATGAAGGAACTTACTCAGTAAGTTTGTGATGGATTCGCGGAGGACACCTTCTTTTTCATCGGCTGCAATAGCAGCCTCGCGTCTAGCGTCTTGCTTATCCTTCATCTTCTTTTTCAGCTTCTTAAGCTCATCTTTCAGCAGGATGTTCTCATTTTGAGCATCGGCTGTGAGCTTGTTAGCTTCCAGCACTTGGTCAGCCGAAGCTTTGATGGACTTTCGAAGCTGAGCATTTTCCGACTCCAGGCGAGTGAATTGGTTGGCAAAATTTGCCACAGCATCAACTGTGGCATAGATTGGCTGTGAGGAAAAAGATAAAGAGTTTCAGCCAAGTGGGAAAGTATACCGTAAAAGGAAATCAAGCTAAAGTGGTTTACTTACATGATCACGGGCAGCTGGAGGAATGGGCGTGCTAGCAGAAGGAATAACCTTTGACACCGAAATCTTCACCACACCCGTTTTTGAGTGCGGCGTTGGGTCGGCAGTCGAAGGATTCGATTCCTTGACTGACTCGGCCTTTTCAGAAAATAACTTGACCCTCTTTGCGAGAGGGACTTCGTCATCATTGTCAGAACTGTTTGGAAGCAAAGATATCAGTTACGTAGAATAAAGAAGAATGGATGTAAAAGGGAAAACAAATACTCACAGGTCTAAGTCGTCTTCGACAGCAAAAAATCCTGTCGAGCTCTTTGCGGCAGGGGGAGGCGATGCATTTTCATTGGCATCATTATCTTGTCCGCTAGGACTTGATTCAGCCGTGGTTATCAGATCTTCATTGATCCTCCTGCATTGCCTATCCTTGGTGAAAGCATCGTCTTCAGGAGCTTCGTCTCCATGGACGTCACTATCCTCAAGGACGTGATGCGCATCTTCGGTCCCCTCGGAGTCGTCATCGTCATCCTCAGGTTCCACATCACTTTCGGGTGTAGGTGGATATCATTGAGCGACAGCGGAGGCCTGCCGATAGATAACGAAGTTGATGAAGAATCGAATAATAAAATAAGAATAACAAGTAAAACAAGCACAATGAAGATTACCTCGGCAGGTAGATGCTTGAAGTCATATGGAGGGCAGGCCGAAGTTAGGACGATGTTGTCCTTCTGACTGAAGCGAGTAAGGCGCCGCACCTCATCACGGAGTTCCCCATCCGACAGGTCGGTTGAGCTAACTGTCATCCTTATCGACATACATCCACAGCGGGTGCTGTCGGGACATCAACGGTTGCACTCGACGCTTTAGAAACACCGAGACCACCTCAGTGTCGCACATTGTTAGGCCTCCTGTGTTCTTCAGATCTACGACCTGTTTGAACAACTGATCGGCTACAACACGTTCTTCAGCAGTCAAGGTGTTTCGCCAGGACATCTTCGGGCGAGCCTCCAAGACGTCTTCGAATGGGGGGAGGTTGGAGCGTCGCCCGGGGGCTGGAATATCTCGCGGGTAGAACCATTTTTGTCGCCAGCCTTGAACTGACTCCTTCATCGGGTAATCGAGGTAGTCGACCTCCTTTCTGACAACGAAGCCAACGCCACCAACAACGGGGGGGCGTCATTGTCATTGTGGCGTTTGACATAGAAGATTTTCCTCCACAAACCCCAGTGGGGGTCAATGCCGAGGAAAGCTTCACAGAGGGTAATGAAGATGGAGAGATGAAGAATGGAATTTGGGGTCAGCTGCCAAAGTTGAATCCCGTAGACAAAGAGAAGGGAACGAAGAAATTCGTGGGCAGGAAGAGAAAACCCACGAAATAAGAAAGCGGCGAACATAACAGTGAAGCCTTTAGGAGGCTTTGGGCGAGAAGATGGACCTGGGAGATGAATTTCATTGACGAATGACGAGATGAAGCCGAGGGTGCGCAGCCTGTTCACGTCACGGTTGGAGATGGTGGAGGTGCACCAATCGCGGCTGGCCTTGCTCACGCCAGACGCAGAACCTACCTCGCCGGTTCCCTTCTTCTTGCCCATGGTGTCTCGAGCTCTTGGAACTAGAAACGGAGGAGAGAGAAAAGGTTGAGGAGGAAGATGAGCAGTATGGAAGCGTGAAAAGTAAAAATGATGGAAGGGCCTCTTATTTATAGCACAGGCTGTTAGGAGATCGTGGCCATAACTCTAAAGCTATCGTGGGAGATGGACGAAGATCAAGTCATACACGTGTCAGGAGAATGGAATCGGCGGCCCATTACTCCCACTACGCGCGGAAATCGAGGAGGCGCTCTGGTCAATGCACAAGCACTAGTCATTTCCTAAAACTGACCGCGCAGAAGTAGAGTGGGCCCGTCAGGTCACGTCCCGTCAATCAAACCACGGCAGTGGCAGCGTCATCAATGATGTCATGAAAAATATCGAGTCCATAAGAAGCATCCGAAGAAAAATTAAACCCGTCGAGTAGTACAAATTGAGTCTACGCACGGTTGCAAGCACCCGTACCTAGACTCGGGGGCTACTCCCATCGGGAGCGCGGGGCACGCACCCGATATATTCTGGACTCGAAGATTCAACTGAAAGGAGAAGCATTTCAAGGGTATCTAAAGAAAGGATGAAATGGTTAGATCGTTTGGCCTAAGTCTGCACTCGGTTGCAAGCACCCGCGACCAGACTCGGGGGCTACTCCCATCGGGAGTGCTGATTGCACACCCAACGAAAGTTTTTGCACTCCAGGATCATGCCCGGGGACTTGATTCTGTGTAGGGTAACGTTGTTTTTCCGTCGGTAGTTAACCAGCAAAGCTGGGCACGTTACTCGATATCCTTTACGTACTGAATTAAAGACCCGACATAAATGTATCGGATGGTCTATGAAGACCTGCAGAAAGTTTCGACAGAAGAAAGCATTCGAGTAGTACAACTTGAGTCTATGCACGGTTGCAAGCATCCGTACTTAGACTCGGGAGCTACTCCCATCGGGAGCGCTGGACGCGCACCCGATAGAAGAAGATGATGCTGGTACAAGGAGGACAAAATTTATCGGATGGAGCAAACAAGTAGACAAAGGCATGCTTTAGTCTCTACCCGAAATATTTTAGGCTAGACACTCGGGGGCTACTGACGTGGGCATTACCCTTCGGGTAACTACTATCGTGTTACCCCTTGCGGCCCAACCGGAGGCCCATGAAGACACCCGAAGGCCAGGTGGGCCATAACATCGGTTCGCAAGGTGGATTCTTGAAGAGCAAGGCAAGAAGACGAAGAGTAAAAGGAAAGTTTAGAACTAGGACTCTTTGTAACCTAGTCGTACCCGGACAGATCTCTCGAGACCTGGCTCTCAATATAAGGGCCAGGAGAGGGGCTGCCGAGGACACACGAAATCTTAGCAACCATAGCCACCATAAGTCCAGAGTTAGGTCCCTGCAGAACTAAGACTCTCGACGAGATCATAGCCAAAACCTTCGGCACCCCATTGTAACCCGATATTTTCATAATCAAGATCAGACAAGCAGGACGTAAGGGTTTTACCTCATCGAGGGCCCTGAACCTGGGTAACTCGCCTTCTTCGCTTGTTTGATAACTGATGTCTCGTGTCAGCCTACAGGATTCCATCAACCCTAAGCCCCATATGGAGGGCATTGCCGAGGAGTACCCTCGACACACCTTCTTGATGGTTTGCGAGTACAATTCCAATGTACTCACGGCTTTGCCCCTTACTATTTACTTGGCCAGACTTGGAGGAATTTGACATATGAAGAATGATTGGACGACGTCTATGCTAGCTAGGAACGTCTTCCCAGTCAGTTGCATGTAAGTTTATGGCAGATGACTTGGGCTCTGCGCTGTTGAAGTGATTCCGCTACTCTGATGTTAAGATAGGCCTTTCGATGCTTTTATGTAAGTATTGGTCATGTGACCTATTGTATTTTTTCTTATTCCATTTTGTAATGGATGATGTAATTCTGATATGAGTTCGGTTATGTGTTCACGGCGCACTGATCATGGGATCGTGAACTGTATACATAACAGGGTATTTCGGACACCTAGTCACATGCTTGCAAGCCAATTGGATGTCATTCCACCGAGAGGGCCCAGAGTATATCTATCCATCATTAGGATGGACAAAACCCACTATTGATCCATGTGCCTCAACCCTATACTTTCCGAACACTTAATGCCACATTTATAACAACCCATTTACGAAGTAGTGTTTGGTGTCATCAAAGCATCCATCCGGTGTAGGTGATTAACATGATCTCATGGTCGAAGGATTAGGTTACAATGTATCTTAAAGCTTGAAGCACAATGAACTTAATGACTTGATCATATGCTATGCTTACTATGGGTGTATGTCCATCACATCATTCACCTAATGATATGATCTTGTTATTAATAACATCCAATGTTCATGATCAGGAAACCATGATCATCTATTAATCAACAAGCTAGTTTAACAAGAGGCTTACTAGGGACTCCTTTATGTTTACAAAACACACAAGTATTAATGTTTCTGGTTAATACAACTATAGCATGGGATGTAAACTTTTATCATGAACACTAATATATAACAATAAACACTTTTATTATTGCCTCTTGGGCATATCTCCAATAGGAGATTCACATCCATCCACTTTCCCTTGCACTAACTTCATGATAGATGCAGGGATTTATGATGAATTCTTGCTCTTTGTTGACAGGGTTGGCTTAACTGCTTACATGAATGATGAGAGTGAGCAATATGCTATGCTCACTAAAACCTTTGTTGAGAGTTTCCACTTTAGCAACACTACCTTCAAGCCAAGTGTTGCATTTAAAATCTATACCAAGTCTGTCACTTTGCCTTTGTCAAAATTTTGTGCAATCCTAGGTATTCCTACTACTGGGGCAGCTAGGAAGATTAGGACAATCCCGCTGATTTGTTGGAGAACTACCGGGAGGTGACGAATGATGATGACCGCAGATCACAACGTGGAAAGATAAGGAACATTCAACTCCCAGCTATTAGATACTTTACTTATTACCTTGCCACTAGTATTCTTGGTAGGGAAAATACTAGCAATATTTCTCATTATCACTTAGTTTTTCTGGCTACTGCACTCACCAATAGTACTAAGTACAATCTTGGTGCTCTTATTGCTCGTCGCTTAACTGATATTAAAAGGAGTACCTTAACTACCAGTAGTTTCCCTTGAGGCCCCGCTGCAACAGGCTGGTAGGACAAAAGATGTCGTGCAAGTTTCTCATTGCGAGCACGCACGACTAAATAGGAACACATGCCTATGGTTATCTTATACTAGGATGTTTATATCATTATTACTTGCAATGCCTATGTCATGCTATTATATGGACTATGTCATTCATGCAGCGCCCGTTCATCCATCCATGTGCCTACAGTATTTTAATCATGTTGTCTACTGCAATCATCACTACCGATGTTTTCATTTCTCTACTGCTATTACTTCACTACTACCACTGCTATAAAATTGTTACTACTGATAAACTGTTGCGAGCACGTCTATTTTCAGGTGCAGGTGAATTGGCAACTCATCTGTTAAAGCTGATAAATATTCTTTGGCTCCCCTTGTGTCGAATCAATAAATTTGGGTTTTACTTCCCTCGAAGACTGTTGCGATCCCCTATACTTGTGGGTCATCGACGCCTCTAATTTTATTTGCATGTTTTACGTGGCTTGGGGCTTTCGAATAAGAACCGCTCTTACCTACGAACAAGAACCACAACGCTAATACAAGTGTTGTTAAGTGCAGATTGTAAATTGGATCTTAACTATGGTGGGAGAGACGGACACCTGCAGAGCCACTTATGCAATACAAGTTGCATGTCAAGAGGGGAGCAAGCATCATGTGCGCGGAAATGTAAGGTTAGCCCAGGCTGCTTCATCCCACCATCCCGCAAGATGCAAAGTACACGAAAACCAAACGATAAAAAGAGCATCAACGCCCACAAAACCATTGTGTTCTACTCGTGCAACAGATCTACGCATAGACACGGCTCTGATACCACTGTAGGGTTCATAGCATAGAAAAGAAAACTTTTCTACCGCAAAGAAGAATAAATCCAATATCCAATCCATGGAAAAATCCAAGATCTAATCTATGAGATCGGAGCAATGAGATAGATGAGAAACTAACAGTCGAAGATCCAAAGCCTTAACGAGATCTGATCTCGTTGATGAAGAGGTTCCTTCCGGTGCTGCAATCCAGCAGCACTTCCGTACTCGGTCACACGTACGGTGTCGATGAAGACCTTCCTCTCCCCATTCAAGCGGGCAGCAGAGGTAGTAGATCCCCTCGGAATCCCAGCAGCACGATAGCGTGGTGATGGCGGTGGAGGAGAAATTCTACAAGGCTTCGCCAAGCCTGCGCAGGAAGAAGGAGGAGGGAGAGAGGTGGTGGCTAGGCTTAGGTCAAGGGGCTGGTGGCCGGCCACCCCTATCCTATATTTATAGAGGGAGGGTGCGGCCAGGGTTGCCCCCTTGGCCCACTCCCATCTATGGCCGGCGCATGGGTAGGGGGGAAAGATTTCTTCCCCCCCCCCCCCTAAGTCTTCCCCCTTTTTAGGGTTTTCCCTAAACCCTAGGGGGTTTGGTCCGCCTGGGCCTTGAGGACTGGTGCGCCTGCCCCATTAGGGCTGGGCTGCACCCCCTCGACTCAGGTGGCCCTCCCGGGGTCGTGGGCCCACTGGTGGCCCCTCCGGAACCTTCTAGAAACCCTCCGGTCATCCACCGGAAAATTACCAAACTTTTCTGAACCCCTGAAAATGACTTTCCTTATATGAATCTTATTATCCGGACCATTTCGGACCTCCTCGTGATGTCCTGGATCCCATCCGAGACTCCGAACAAAATTCGGTCTCCATCTCATATTCCATATCTACTAAACAACATCGAACCTTAACTGTGTCACCCTACTGTTCGTGAACTATGCAGAACTGATCGATACACCTCTCCGATCAATAACCAATAGCGGGGCCTAGAGATCCATAATGGATCCCACATATTCAATGATGACTTCGTGATCGAATGAACCATTAAAATACGATACTGATTCCCTTTGTCGCGCGATACTTTACTTATCCTAGGTTCGATCATCGGTATCTCTATACCTAGTTCAACCTCGTTACTGATAAGTACTCTTTACTCATACCGTGATATGTGATCCCTTGTGACCTAGTCACATTCTTGCAACCTAAATGGATGGCTTTCCACCGAGAGGGCCAAGAGTATATCTATCCGTCATCGGGATGGACAAATTCCACTCTTGATCCATGCGCTTCAACTTATACTTTCAGAATACTTAACACCACCTTTATAACCACCTATTTACGAAGTGGCATTTGATGTCATCAAAGCATCCATCCGGTGTAATTTATTAACATGATCTCATGTTCGAAGGATTAGGTTACTATGTATCGAAAGCTTATAGCAAGACGAACTTAATGACTTGATCTTATGTTATGCTTACTATGGGTGTGTTTCCATCACATCATTCACCAAATGATATGATCTTGTTATGAATAACATCCAATGTTCATGATCAGGAAACCATGATCATCTATTAATCAACAAGCTAGTTTTAACAAGAGGCTTACTAGGGACTCTTTTATGTTTAAAAAACACACAAGTATTAATGTTTCCGGTTAATACAATTATAGCATGGGATGTAAACATTTATCATGAACACTAAGATATAAAAAACTTTTATTATTGCCTCTTGGGCATATCTCCAACACAAGGTGCCCACTGCCGTGGCTTTGTCACCACATACCCCGCGGACTTGATGTTCATTCGGTATGAAGACATCTTCAGGCTCTACTGCGGTGACCCAGCATACCAATGCATGATGTAGTTTACAAGTCGTTGATATGATCTTCATGAAGGGACTTCTTCACAAATATCAATCCCTCAGAGTGGTACAACAGAAACATTGCAGGTCATAACACTCGAGATTATATTACAAACATGGTCTTAACAAGTTGGTATTCTCACAGGTCCGATGAGAACACCCTACGATACTAATGAAGTACGATTACAACTCAACATAAAGATCAAACTGAGCTCAGCAATTTAGTTAAGCTACTATGCTGCTCGGCTCTAAGATATCCAGGGTAAGACACTACTCCTCCGCCTCATTGTTTTCAGCTCTGTAGACTATTCTGTAGTCCACGCCTACCACTCCTCCGGACAGATCAGGTTCCTCGTAGACCAGCTCATAGTCTCCCTCTGGAGCTCCTTCGTTGGCCTCCACTTCATTGTCACAGTCTAGCAAGGGTGTCGAAAGAAAGTGAATACAGGAGTACTCAGCAAGTTCAAAAGAGAAAAGGTGTTTGATGCGCTAGCTACAACCATTGATCAGAAAATCTCAAGTCAATGCATGTCTCGAAAACATTTCTTCAAAAGGTTTATTTTATTCTCAAAACTATGCCCGCCAGTCTTCACAAGTTGACCAGAACATCATGGAGTTCCTTTCATGCCGCGTTCGTAGTTCCCTTCCCGGAACAGGGAGTGACAGCCACAATTTAATACACTCTGCACAGGTGCATTACTTTTCCCATAAGAGAACTTATCCTTGATACCAACTGAGATGCGTTTCTCGTCCACACTTCCTTGGTGTGGGGCCAGGTGTAAGATCCAAGCCACTCACTGCCTTCTCCGCGACCCTGCATACCCACCCTTTTTTCCATCCGCACATCCCTGGTAGACATCTCCCATTCATACGGCTTTACACTCGATGTACTACGGACAATCCATCGTAGACGGTAGAGCACTCGCATCCACTTGGATGAGTATTTAAAAGGATTTCCACACCTACTGCGGCGTTATTACAACACCCAGCCAGGCCCTATCAAGTCCGTTGATATGCATAAGGGAAAAGATACAGCTGACTTCACCATAGCCATTATAGATCTCACGGTTAACGCGAATTGTACGGCGCTAGAATCACTAGACGGCATTGGTGATTAGTCCTATATGAGTAGAACCCTTGCAATGGAACCTCCACCATATCATAACATACCATGGTTCGATTGCCCATCACATAGTCATATTCATAATTGGAAAAGTAACTTTTTTTTCAATGCAGGAATGGTAAGTATAGTACTTTTGCGAGTAAATTGATAGTAAATAATCAAGATGACATGAGCAAGGGTGAACTTGCCTGGTGACTGCGAGATAATGCAGTTCGATGTGTTGGATGGAACCTGGACCTCGGGTTCTATAAAGAAGCATCATTGTCCGGTAAGGACAATGTTATAAAATCCAAATGATGCAGGCATGGGCGTATTATTTCATGTTGAGTCCCTTTCCCTGGAGTATTTATTAAGATTTAGGTTTGATTTAAATATTTATGCCTTTGGCAGTAATTTATAAGTTCTTTAAATCATTAAAAATGGTTTTCTTTAAAAAGAAAATGATTTAAGAGTAATGGAATTTCCCTTTTGAAAATATTTACTTCAAATAAAGAATTTGAAATAATAGAGTTTTCCTCTTTTTGGAGATAAAAATAATTTTGGAATATTAGAATATTTCCTTTTTGGAAAATATTAATCTTTAAAAGAAAAGACTTGTAATAATAGAATTTCTTTTGAAAATATTTGTTTATATCAAAGGAAAATTGCAAATTTAAAATTCCAAGTTCATAATTAAATTCAAAAATTCCAAAATTTGAACTTGTGTTGTTAATTTCATTTCTTATTTTATTCTGGTTGAGAATTATTTTTAATACACTAATCCAATTTTCATGAATTTTTACAGGTATTAATCATTATTTGGAATTTTGTAAAGTCCAAGGGTTATTTAAAATGTGAAATGACCAAAATATCCCTGGGCCCACCAGTCAGGTCAACCAAATGGGTTGAACCAGATTGGCCCAGGCGGTCGGTTGGCCCACCAGCCACTCTCTCTCTCTCTACCACTCACGCACGAACCCTAACCCTAAACGCCTGGCGATTCCCGTGGCGATGGCGTCGCCGCCATGGACGCCGCCACTCTCCGGCCGTCTCCGGCGGTTCTAGGGCGCGTTCGACGCAGCGCGCGACTGCGCTCACTTCCATCCGCGTCGATCTGGTTTTCCCCTCCTCTGCCGAGCGTGCGCATGCTCGCCCGTGCCAGACGCCGACGAGTTCATCGACGAACTCCGTCGATCTGCATCTCCTGGGCACGCCCGTGTATTCGCTGCCTCCTATGCTGGTGGTGCGTAGCTTGGCACCGTCCTGGCCGTGGTTTGGCTCCGCCATGGCTGGCATGTGCCACTGTGCTGCCATGGAAGCCGCCATGTACACGTCGGGTACTCTGCTTCCTTCTCCTACTCCTCTCTACTCCATCTGCTCCATCTGCTCGAGCTCTGCCTACGGAATCCTCTCATGCGTATGCTGCTACTCTTGCGCTTGTTGTGCTTGCTGGATGCCCTTCCTATGCCTACTGATGCTATGATCTTGCCTATCTATGCCTACTGATGCTATGCGGAGGCCTTTTTGATTCCTACTGGTCAATTGTTCTAGGCTTACCCTATCTGTTCATGCCCTTGTGCTGCTCATATGCTTACTTATGCTTACATATGTTGATCCTATCCTATCTATTTATGCTTCTGTGCTACTCCAAATGCTTATTGGTGGCCTTGCTGTTGGCAGAGGCTAGCATTGCTGACACTTGTGGTGCCAGTGATGCTCTCATGTGCCCTGTGCTTGATCTAATTGATCCATTTGATCAACGGATGCTAGTGGCTAGGCTACAGGGTTAATTCTTGGCAAATTGATGTGCTTTCCCTAGCTACTACTATGGTTTATACTTTCTCTAGCTGTTGTTCATGTGTGTGTGTGTGCTACTGTTATTGTCCATAGCACATTGGACAAAATCCAATGGCTAGGATGCAATTGGCCATGCTACTGGTTGCCTTTCAGTGATGCTATTCTCTACTATTAAAAGCAAACTGGTGAATGCCTGGTGTCACATTTTCAGGATGGACAATAATACCCCCACGTCCTCAATTCATATTTCCTCCCTCAAACCACCCGGTCCGCACTCCTCAAAAATAGCTAACCATCTTATCTTATCTTATCTTATCTTATCTTGCTAATAGGAACAACTACCTTGATGGAGTTATCATAGTTTGACTCAATTTACCACACGCATATCATCATGGCAACCCATCGTTTCCGACTCTGGTGGCGTGGCATCGCCGCACCGATGGGTGGGACTGCCAGGCGCAAATCTGGAAGGTGTAGCAGTGCGAGTCGGCTTTCCCATGGTGCGTGCACGTCGCGGCCGCCGGTAGCTCTTTGGATGAACGGGGCGACTGAATTTTTTCGGCTCTTTGGATGGAGGAGGGAGGGAGTAGATCGAGGGTTAAGCAGCGACCATGGCGTGTGGTCTACCGCGTACGCCTCATTTGCCGTGCGCAAGAGAAATTGAGAAAAGAGATGAGAATAGCTGGAGACATAGATTTGGCTTGTGTGTTTACTGCTGCTGCCGCTGACTGCTAGCGCGCGTGTTTGCCTGCCAATTGCAAAGGTGTGTTTCCGCTTCGTCTTATTTTATCTCAGAATGGCAGGGAGGCCGGCAGCCGAAACCGTGCGCCGGGGGGTGTGGAGGCCGACGGTGAGTGGCTCGGCGCCGGAGGATGGGATGGACGTGAGAGAGCTAGCCGTGGACGGGCGCCAAACAGCGAGTGACCTTGGCGGCGTGTGTGGCCACAGGCGGCATGAGTAACCCATGCGGTGGTGTCGGGAGAATGTGAAATTGGGAAAAGTTTGTTATTTTAAAATTAAAGTTGGGGAAATTTGGGTGAGGAAGAAAGCAGGATTGTCCGACTTTTCTCAGTACTCCAATACCAACAAGCACTGACATGTGGTTTTCTGTGGTTATCATTACAAAAAAATTATTATCATCCTAATGACCAAGAGATAATAATATTTTCCATTTATTTGCAAAAAAATGTTTGGTTACTTAGTATTTTCTTTTATGCTTTCATGCGATAAATGATTTGTTCATCCAATTTGCACCGGGAGTACTTTATGTTCACATTCTTATATTTTTATGAAAATAAAACTTCATGCTAACTCGATAGATTGATTGTGCGGGATGGCTACGAGTTGACAAACAGATTTTTGATACACATACTCAAGTACCTTGCTAATGACATTGAAAATAACATACATGATGTTGTGCGAGCATATGTTATTCACGATCAAGAGAGCATGGATTTAATAAATAATATAAAAAATAATATGTTGGTCTCGTTCCCTTTTATAATTATTACACTAAATTATTTGATATGATCTTATGATATTTTAAATATTATGTGGTTATTTTTATGTACTTAAATGTTTTTGCGCATCATTTACACTTGTAATATTTGTGAAACTACATAAAGTAGAGATCCATGTAATATTGTGACTGGCACAAGGTAGGGAGCCGTGGCGAAGCACGGGCATTCCACTAGTACTTGTCAATGTATGGATTACTTTGTATTCATGCCTTGGTGGATTATTTATATATGAACTGCTTATGCAGTGTTGATTATATGCATTGATTTGTATAAAATGATATCTCCAATATCAATTGAAGATAACAAAGTCTGAATCCATTTCTGGATAATGATGATTTGTTAATTTGGCTTAATGGATGGATTGTGGTTGATGTGACCACAGTAGCCTTGCTACTGCTTGGGGTGCTCTCACTGTTGGATAAATTCTTGTTGGCTACTCATCTTTGCTTGCACAGTAGGGTATCAAAATTCATTTGAATGCCACTATGTTTGCCTGTGAAGAAATAAATGTATAATCTGATGGTTTCTTGGCTAGGAATCTGCTAGGTGGTCTTTGTAGCTTCTAGCACCTATGTATCACTCTACTTGTTGCTATTTGTGCATCTATACTTGTCTATTTGCACAAGAATAGTGTATGGATGATATTTGGATCTAGTTGCTCTATTTCTGCCAGTAATCCTTGGTCAAAACCAAGTGATGATAACCCCCATGAGCATCTGCTCATGCTTATGCCTTGTATCATGCTAAGAGATGGATTGGATCCATTGGATCCACTCCAGATATAAGTTATACCTTGTTCCAGCTCCTAGATGGCTATGCTTAGTTGATGTTGAGCTTTTGCTTGATGGTTTTGATCACTTGCCCTTTTCCTCCTAGCTCCTGAATGATCTTGCTTAAGTTCCCATGTCTCTGTCTGGTTTTGGTTGGTTGGTTTGGATGAATGGAAGGTTTCTATGGTTGGTCTTGATGTTCTTGAGCAAGAACAAGGATGAACTAGCTACTGTTCATTGCTGGTTGTTGGTGGATGCTTATCTGGTCGACTAGGTGAATTGTTTCAGCTGGTTCTACCCTTTTATACTACCTGATGGTTCCCCCTTGCGATGACACACATACATGTGCCCTTTTAGTGACTAAGCCATGGTTGGCTTGCTGTTGAGCATGCACAACAGCTTTGTGAGCTGTGTGTGTGCTTGTGGTGGAACTTGAGCTCGTGATTGCTCAAATTCTGGTCTGCTGGTGCTTATCTTGCTTCTGGATAGGTATTTGGACAATGACAATTGTCCTTGACACTTGTATTAACCCCCCTGTCTAGTTTCTTTTACTATTGCAGGTTTCCAACTCAAAGTGATATAGAGACAAAGTATTCCAAGACAATTAGTTTAGGATTTTTGTATATGATCCAACACTTGTAATCTTATTTTGTTTTATTTATTATTCTGTCAATTCTTGTATAATGAATATTCTAAATACAATGTAATTTGTGTGTATGATCAATAAAGCTCAAGGTTTTGCTTATGAGCTCTTATGTAAATTCATTATTCACTTTTGAATTATTTGTGTATGTGTGATGTGATTTGAATTATGAATTCATAATTCATTTATATATTTTGTTTACTTATTATTTCTTTTGTTTGAAATCAAATATGAAATGCCAAATCAAATATTCTTCCAAAATCTCTAAGTTTCAAAAGAGGTTATGTCGAAATTCATAACACTCACATTTCTCTAACCCTAATAGCAACGAGAGAGAAACCTCGATCCCTCTTAGGTTTTTATGCAATAAGGCGCGAAAATTTCCCTCGTTTTGCGATGAAATGCACATCCCATTCCTAAATATAACCTTCGTTGTTCCTATGTTCTGGGATATTATAGCCTCTCCCACTTAACAGAAACTTCGTCCTGAAGTTGTGGTTGAGGTACCTGAATAGCTCGGGGTAGGATTTTCTGAGATCGTCTTCTTTTTCCCAAGTTGCTTCTCGCTCGGGGTGATGCTTCCATTATATCTTACAGTACTTGATTGCCCTATTCCTTAGCTTCTTCCAATGTACTTCTAATATCGTCTCGGGTTTTTCGACATAGGTTAGGTCTGATTGCAGTTCTAACCTTCATGTGAAACTGGGTCATCTGGTGCCTTCAAACACTTCCTGAGTTGAGATACATGTAATACGTTGTGAATCAAACTCAACTTCTCGGGTAATTCTAGCTCAAAAGTTGTCTCTCTGTTTTGGCTGAGTATCTTGAATATACCATGTCTCCCAGTTTGGGTTCCCACAACCTTCTTTTCTGATTGGCATAACTCTTCCGTCGACTCTGAGCTATCGTGAGTCTATCTCTGATAATCCCGATGACTCCTTGTCTCTCCTTGATGTAATCCTGATAAAGGGGGATCCCAGCTGATCCTTGATAAGGGCTAAGCCCAAGGATGTGCCCGATCTTCACGGATTTGAAGGGATTCGTGGGGGTAGGTGGATGAACGCGATGAACACGTGGGGGAAACGCGGGGATACAACACACGCACACAATTCGAGTTTTCCCTCGTTGGCTCGAAACACCAACTCGATAGAGGTTGCGAGAAAAGACCTTCCGGTAGAAGTCCCGCAAAGAGATCGACTAATCGAAGCTCGGGAGATCTAGAAGGGTGAAAAGACCGGAAGGTTTGATGGAAGTGCAAGCAAAAGACCAAATAGGTAGAAGTGCAAGCAAAAGATCAAACAAACGGTAGAAGTCACCAAAGAGATCTTCACGAGTCGATAGGAGCCCGGGTGGCGATACAAGATCATAGATCTAGGTAAGGTTCCCACAAGGGTGAGCTAAGCTCAGGTTTTCTTTCAAATCAAGTCTAATCTCAGATCTGAGCCAACTAGGCTATTTATAGGTGGGGGCGAAGAGTTAAGTTACATGCTGAAAAGTGCTGTCGTGTTGAAGTTCGCGGTGGCGGAAGTTCCGGCCATCTTGGGCGGAAGTTCCGGTCGGGCGGAAGTTCCGGTCCTGGGGGCCGGAAGTTCCGGCCGGAGGCCGGCCCGTTCCGGAAAGTTCCGAAAGTCGTCCATTTCCTCGCAGTAACATCCAGGGGCCTTTCGTGGACTTTCGGAGCTTGGGCGGAACTTGGGCGGAAGTTCCGACCGGCGGAAGTTCCGGTCCCTCGGGGCGGAAGTTCCGGTCCGATGCTTTTTCCTGCGCGCTGGAGGGCATCTTGGGGGCATCTTGGAGGAATCTGGCCGGAAGTTCCGGTCCTTGGGGGTGGAAGTTCCGGCCTGTGCGCTGTAGCTCCATCTTCATCGTTTCCAGCTCTCTCTCCAACGTCTTGGTCTCCATGGCTTGTGTCTTGGTCGATGTACCTGATTGAACATAGTGTATTTGCATGAAGTAGCAAGCCATCCAAGGGGGTGTCAAAGTCATAGGTAGAGAGGAGCGAATTCACCTCTTGGCGTAGTGCTTGGGCTCGAGCTCGTGTCATTGGACCACGAGGAGGGCTCGTCGGTCTTGATGTAGTGTCGACCTTGGGTGGGGCTACATCATCTCCCCCCTCTTGGGAAAGAGTCATCCTCGACTCGATGTTCTCCTCATCTCCATGGTATGGTGAGAGGTCGGACACATTGAACGTGTTGCTCACCAAGTACTTGGATGTTGGTAGACGTAGGCGTTGTCGTTGATGCGCTTGAGAACCTTGAAGGGACCATCACCTCGGGGCTTGAGCTTGGAGTTTCTTTCTTGAGGGAAGCGGTCCTTGCGAAGGTGTATCCACACTAGGTCGCCTTCATTGAAGATCCGTGCCTTTTTCTTCAAGTTTAGTCTTGTGGCTTGACGGAGAACTTGTTGCTCGATCGTTGCCCTTGTGTCTTCATGGAGTTTCTTCATGTATTGTGCTCGCTTGTCGATGTCCATGTTCACTTGCTCATGTAGCGGAAGAGGAAGGAGGTCAATCGCCGTAGGTGGTTCAAACCCGTAGACGACCATGAATGGGCTTCGCGATGTCGTAGTGTGCTTGGCGCGGTTGTAGGCGAACTCCGCATGTGGGATGCAATCTTCCCATGCTTTCAAATTCTTCTTGACAAGGACTCGTAGTAGCGTGGAGAGGCTTCGGTTCACCACTTCGGTTTGCCCATCGGTTTGGGGGTGCGAGGATGATGAGAACAAAAGCTTGACGTTGAACTTGGCCATTAGTGACTTCCAAAGATAGCTCATGAACTTGACATCTCGGTCGGAGACAATGCTTCTTGGTACACCGTGGAGTCTCACAATTTCCCTAAAAAACAAGGAGGCAATGTGTGAAGCATCATCCGTTCGGGAGCATGGTATAAAATGAGCCATTTTTGAGAATCTATCAACTACCACAAAGATTGAATCATGACCATATTTAGTTCGAGGTAATCCTAGTACAAAGTCCATGCTTATATCAGACCAAGGAGCATAAGGAATAGGCAACGGTGTATAAAGACCATAAGAGTTGGAGGTGGACTTAGCTTGTAAACATGTCGTGCAACGGTTGCATAGGCGCTCCACATCGCGCTTCATTCTTGGCCAATAGTAATGGGTGGAGAGCATAGAGAGTGTCTTGTCACGCCCAAAGTGACCCATGAGACCACCACCATGCGATTCTTGTAAGAGCAAAAGGCGAAGCGAGGACATTGGAACACAAAGTTTGTTGCCCTTAAACAAGAATCCTTGGTGCAAATAGAAATCATCGATGCCCTTTTCAATGGAACAATTTGCAACAATTGGGCCAAAGAAGGTATCGGAGGCATATTGTTCTTTGATTTCATCAAGACCCAAGACATGGAAATCCAAACGAGTGAGTAAAAGGGTGAGCTTGCGGGAAAGTGCATCCGCAACGACATTGTCCTTGCCCTTCTTGTATTTGATTACATATGGAAAGGACTCAATGAACTCAACCCATTTTGCATGTCTTTTGTTCAAAGTGTGTTGACTCTTCAAATACTTCAAAGATTCGTGGTCGGAGTGAATAATGAACTCTTTTGGCCAAAGATAATGTTGCCAAACTTCAAGAACACGAACCAAAGCGTAAAGTTCCTTGTCATAAATAGGATAGTTGAGGCGTGCGCCGTCCAACTTCTCACTATAATATGCCACGGGTTTTCCATTTTGCATGAGGACACCACCGATTCCAAGGCCACTTGCGTCACATTCTATCTCAAATGTTTTAGCAAAATCGGGAAGAACAAGTAGTGGTGCCTCGGTGAGTCTCTTTTTCAATTCATCAAAAGCTTTTTGTTGTGCTTTGCCCCAAACAAACGTACATTCTTTTTAGTAAGCTCATTTAAAGGGCAAGCGATGGTGCTAAAATCTTTCACAAAGCGGCGGTAAAATCCGACGAGTCCATGGAAGCTTCGAACTTGACCAACATTTGTGGGAGTGGGCCAATTGTGGATGGCCTCAACTTTGGAAGAATCAACTTCAATCCCGTTGGCGGAAACCACAAAACCAAGAAAAACCAACTTGTTTTGAGCAAATGTGCACTTGGGGAGGTTAGCATAAAGCTTTTCATGACGCAAGATGCACAAAACTTCTCTCACATGTTGCACATGGTCCTCGAGGTTTTTGCTATAAATGAGAATATCATCGAAGTAGACAACCACACTCTTGCCAATGAGAGGTCGCAAGATGTGATTCATGAGGCGCATGAAAGTAGATGGAGCATTTGAAAGACCAAATGGCATGACAAGCCATTCATAGAGACCAAGTTTGGTCTTGAATGCCGTCTTCCATTCATCACCTATTGCCATGCGAATTTGGTGGTAGCCACTACGCAAATCAATCTTAGAGAAAATCGTGGCACCACTCAATTCATCCAACATATCGTCTAAACGCGGAATGGGATGGCGATAACGGACGGTAATGGCATTGATGGGTCGACAATCCATACACATCCGTTGCGTCTCATCCGGTTTAAGGCTTTCTCGAACGTACCCTTTGGCGAGGAGGTCTTGTATTTGGCGTTGAATCTCCTTTGTGTCTTCGGGGTTGGTGCGGTAGGCGGCTCGGTTTGGAAGGGGAGCGCCGGGTATGAGGTCGATGCGATGCTCGATGCCCCGAAGCGGTGGTAGTCCATGAGGTAGCTCGTCGGGGAAGACGTCTTGGAATTCCTTCAAAAGAGACAACAAAGACGAAGGAATGTTGGTTAAGTCGTTAGTCTCCTCCGAGGGGCCCTTGCAAATGAGCACGTAGTGTAGAGTTGTGGATGGGTTGTGGTGCACTTCTCTCATCTCACTCTTGGTAGCTAGGAGGACACTCTTCATCTCACTCACATATGGTTTTTGGCGCTCACTCTCTTTTTGGTGGATCACTCTCTCACCTCTCAACTCACTAGTGATAGTGGCTTCCTTAGCCCTCGCTAGAGCCTTTGCATTGTCCGCAATTACTTGGCTAGGAGTCATTGGGCGTAGGATGTAGGTCTTGTCGTTGACCTTGAAGCTATAGGCATTTGTGTAGCCATCATGGTTGGCTTTCTTGTCATATTGCCAAGGGCGACCAAGTAACATGTGGCACACCGTCATAGGCACGACGTCACAATCAACGGTGTCTTCATAGGCGCCAATCTTGAAGGATATCGTGACGGTGTGTTGGATCTTCACATTTCCATTGTCACTTAGCCATTGCACATGGTAGGGATGGGGGTGTTTCCGGAGCGGGAGGTTGAGCTTGGTGCATAGTTCGGTGCTTGCAAGGTTGTGGCAACTCCCTCCATCGATGATAACCTTTATTGACTTCCATTGATTCCGGCTCTTGTTTGGAAGATATTGCACCTTTGGTCTTCATTGGGAAGTGCATGGGTTGTCAACACTTTGGTCACCACAAGAGAAGGGCTTGCGTCATGCACACATAGGACTTGCTCTTGGTCTTCCAAGTCATCATCTTCATGAGTGGTTGCGGCTTGTACCAAGGCTTCATATTCTCCTTCACTCAAGTACTCCACATCTCCATCATCTCGAGTGATCATAACTCTTGTATTCTTGCATTCAAAGGATTTATGTCCTTGAGCACCACACTTGAAGCAAGTGATGTTACTAGATCCGGTGGAAGCTTTGGAGGACATGGTTGATTGCTCCGGCTTGAAGCTTGTTGTCTTGATGGCACTTCTTGCTTGCTTTGGAGGATCCTTGGAGGCAAGTGCACTTGTGTTCTTGATTCTTGAGGAGGCATTCATGGCATTTCTTGTGGCGAAGAAGGTCTTTGTCTTTGCACTTGCTAGGTCTTCTCGCACTTGGCGCTCGGCCCTTGTTGCTTGGTGGAGTAGCTCAACCATGTTTTTGTAAGGCAAGAATTCCACTATCCTCTTGACGGGGATGTTCAAGCCATTCAAGAATCTTGCCATAGTTTGCTCTTCTCGCTCATCCACATTTGCACTCATCATGGTCATGTGCATCTCCTTGTAATATTCCTCAACGGACTTGTAGCTTTGCTTGAGTTGAGTGAGCTTGTTGAAGAGGTCACGCTTGTGGTGAGTTGGTACAAAGCGGGTGTGCATGACTTCTTGCATCTCTTCCCATGTGTCAATTGGTGCTAAGTCTTCCTTCTCACGCTTCTTGTTGACCTCTTCCCACCAAACATTTGCATATCCTTCAAACTCAAGTGATGCCATGGCAACTTTCTTTGCTTCGGAGAAGTTGTGGATGCGGAATATCTTATCAACCTTGAGGACCCAAGACAAGTATGCGTCGGGATCTTCCTCTCCTTGGAACTTGGGCATGGTGAATTTGAGCTTCCCAAAGATTTCTTCCTCATTGCGGTCATTGCGTCGAGGAGGTGGTCTTGCTTCACCATGATCTTGACGTTGTTGAGGTTGAGGTTGTGGACCTTGAGCATCTTCATTGTTGTTTCTTTGTTGTTGAGGAGGAGGTGGTCTTCCATGACCTTCATCTTGATCATCATTGTTTTGGCGTTGATGAGGCCTTACACTTTCTTCACTTGATGCTTGGTGATGACTTGAGTCTTCCTCCATCTCAACATCTCGTGCTTGATGAGGTGGTCTTCTACCATGAGGGCGATCATCATGATGACGACGGTTGTCTTGACCTTGACGGCGTGGTGCCCTATCACGAGGATGTTGATCAACATTGATGATGCGACGGTCTTGGTTCACTTCTTGTTCGGCATTATGGTGGTGCCTTTGAGCATTGGCCACTTGAGATGGGCGAGGTTGTCCTTGATGATGACGTGCCTCTTGCTCTTGGCGGAGCCTTTCTTGCTCACGTGCATGAAGGAGATCTTGATCATGACGAAGACGTTGTTGTTCCTCTTGGAATTGAGCATGGAGATGTTCTTGTTGAAGGCGTTCTTCTTCAAGGCGTAGACGTTCTTGGACAAGTCGAAGTCGTGCTTGCTCCGCTTCTTGAGCTTGTTGTTGAAGCACTTGAGCATCCACATTATGGTGGCGTGGGTCTTGATTGGAATCATGATGCGACGATGTAGGAGCTCGTGACCTTGAGCTATGAGAGCGCGAAGACCTTGAATGGTGTCTTCTATCTTCTTGACGATTGAGTGTATGGAGGATGTTGTCCAACGCCGTCTTCATTTCTCTTGTTTCTTGACCTTGCATGGCGAGTGTTGCCTTCAACTCATTGCCTTGAGTCTCAATCTTCTCATTGAGTTCTTGAACTTGATTGTTGAGGTCAATCCTTTACACTTGAGCTCTTTCTTCATAGCGGACGTTGGTATCCTTGAGCATGGCTTCAAATTGATTGAGCTTGGCGTGGACGGCTTGAGTAGCTATCCAATGTTGGTGCCGCGTCATCGGTAGTTGGTTCCCTTCTCCACTAGACATGGTTACAACTAAAACAAGAACTATGTGGTGGGTGGTTAGGAAAGACTACCAAGAGTGTCAAAACTTGCAAACCAAAATCGAAAAGGTGTTTCAATTCGAGGAACAACCGATATGTATGCACACACACAAAACAAAACTCTATATGGTGTTAGGTATGGATGTGGAAAGCCAAATGGAAGAACCAAACGAAAAGTCTATTGTCAAAAGTGGGTAAGATCCAAAAGTCACAAGTCAAAGGCGGTGATCACAAAAGGCATACACAAGGTGGAACACACGCGTGGGACAAAATGGGGTTAGCGCGACGGAAAATGAGCACGAACAAAATTGGTCCTAACGAAGACTACTAGCTCGGTGTCACGCTAACGCAAGAGAGACCGTGGCTTGGTTGCAAAATTGAGAAGCAACAAGATTTGCGCAAGACGCCTCTTTTCTCTTTTCTCTCTTTTGCTTATAAGCTTTGGACTCTTTTGTGTATAGGTGTCACTCACACTCTTTTTCTTTTTCTTTTTCTCCTTTTTTTTGTATGCTTACAAGCTTTCTTTTCTCACTATCTATGTAAGTATGTCACACTTCTTTTGCCTATCTTTTCACAACGAGCTTGCTTCGTAGCTTTGCTCAACACACGCACACCCTCACGGTCGGGACGCTTGCGCAATGCTTCGCAACACTAGAAAGCCACTCTCGATAGGAAAGGTACGCAAAGGAAGCTAAGGCTACAAGTTAGGGGCAAGTTATACCACTTGATGACGGTGGCCGACGAGCTTGAACTTGCTATGGTGGAAGGTGTCAAATGAACCGCTTGGATCCTCGGGGTGCCGTCGTCGTAGTTGATGTTGCGGAAGCTTAGTGGTAGCTGAAATGGCACACACAACGAAGTCCAAACACAAGGGGTTAGTGCCAAAACGAAAAACGAAGAATGCTGTCAAAATTTCGGCCAGGCGGAACTTCCGGTCCTGAGGGCGGAACTTCCGGTCCCCGCGGAACTTCCGGTCCTTCCGGGCGGAACTTCCGGTCGCAATCAGATCTGCGGGCTGTTCTTTGATTTGGGCGGAAATCCGGGCCGAAAATCTTCGAATTCGTGGAAAATTTGGCACTAAGAGCGGTGGGAAGGTGGGGGAATTGCAGATCAACACCAAAGACAAGTTTCTATTGGACCAAAACCACCAAAAACTCAACAAATCGCGAGATCCAACCAAGGCCAATTTGGGGCTATTTTTTGGGAAAATTTTTGGGAAAATTTTTGGGCGAAATTGGTGGATTTGGTGGGTGTGGGGGTCAAATCCGTGGCAACCAAGGAGCTCTTGATACCATATGATAAGGGCTAAGCCCAAGGATGTGCCCGATCTTCACGGATTTGAAGGGATTCGTGGGGGTAGGTGGATGAACGCGATGAACACGTGGGGAAACGCGGGATACAACACACACACGCACACAATTCGAGTTTTCCCTCGTTGGCTCGAAACACCAACTCGATAGAGGTTGCGAGAAAAGACCTTCCGGTAGAAGTCCCGCAAAGAGATCGACTAATCGAAGCTCGGGAGATCTAGAAGGGTGAAAAGACCGGAAGGTTTGATGGAAGTGCAAGCAAAAGACCAAATAGGTAGAAGTGCAAGCAAAAGATCAAACAAACGGTAGAAGTCACCAAAGAGATCTTCACGAGTCGATAGGAGCCCGGGTGGCGATACAAGATCATAGATCTAGGTAAGGTTCCCACAAGGGTGAGCTAAGCTCAGGTTTTCTTTCAAATCAAGTCTAATCTCAGATCTGAGCCAACTAGGCTATTTATAGGTGGGGGCGAAGAGTTAAGTTACATGCTGAAAAGTGCTGTCGTGCTGAAGTTCGCGGTGGCGGAAGTTCCGGCCATCTTGGGCGGAAGTTCGGGTCGGCGAAGTTCGGTCCTGGGGCCGGAAGTTCCGGCCGGGCCGAAGTTCCGGCCAAGTTCGAAAGTCGTCCATTTCCTCGCAGTAACATCCAGGGGCCTTTTCGTGGACTTTCGGAGCTTGGGCGGAACTTGGGCGGAAGTTCCGGGCGGAAGTTCCGGTCCCTCGGGGCGGAAGTTCCGGTCCGATGCTTTCTGCGCGCTGGAGGGCATCTTGGGGGCATCTTGGAGGAATCTGGCCGGAAGTTCCGGTCTGGGGGCGGAAGTTCCGGCCGTGCGCTGTAGCTCCATCTTCATCGTTCCAGCTCTCTCTCCAACGTCTTGGTCTCCATGGCTTGTGTCTTGGTCGATGTACCTGATTGAACATAGTGTATTTGCATGAAGTAGCAAGCCATCCAAGGGGGTGTCAAAGTCATAGGTAGAGAGGAGCGAATTCACCTCTTGGCGTAGTGCTTGGGCTTGAGCTCGTGTCATTGGACCACGAGGAGGGCTCGTCGGTCTTGATGTAGTGTCGACCTTGGGTGGGGCTACATCAATCCTCCTAGGTGTTGCCCGATCTTTCACAGCGAGAACCCGGTAGATAGATACCTCCAATTACGCGCGGAATGCAACCGGAAGTAGGGGATGAATCCAGCAAGCAACGTGATGGAGATCACCACGCCTCAAGACCAACTCAATCCTTGATGAACACAAGAACCTCCGCAGCAACGATAATATATAAATGGCGGCGCTGTCCCCGGAGGGATGACTTAACTCAAACTGCTTCTAACCCTAAAACCCTAACTGTCCCACCCTTATATGAGGGGGTGTCCGGCCAGCCCTAGTGGGCCTCCCTAACTTGGTTTGGACAGGCCCAAACCAATACTAACTCGATCTTATTAAAAAACCTAATTGGCCCACATATGACCATTACATAAAATAAGATAACTAGGCTGGTGGAGTCCTGAAATTGGGATCCACATAGGCCTTCATGCCCGTATCATCCTCCCCCATTCAAGAAGAGTTGTCCCCAACGCGTGAGGGTCTTCTGGAAAAGGTGACGTGATATGAACATCACACGTCCGCGCCGTCCTCAAGTCTTGCTTGCCTTCCACACCACATCCTCCCTTGCGGCTTGGTTCACTTGATACAGCACTTGGCGCCTCCTTTCTTCTCCACATGAATTTGGACTTCAGCGTCAATACCTTCTTCTTGCGAGGTTTTGATGGACCCCTGTGTCGCTGAACATGACCCTTCACAAGATGTGTAATGCCTGGGCCACATAAATGTCTCACATGTCCATCCTTGCCTCGATGGATCCGCGGTGTCGCGGTAAACTGGACTGCAGTACTCCTAGCACGGTAGTGCCGCTGCCCACTGTCTCCACTGACGCGCTCACCTCCCACTCCTCCCACGTGCATATGCGCCGTATGTACTGACACACCATCAGCACAAACATCATCAGTCTGTATACTGGCATCAACACAAACTGGAACTGTAGCACATGCTGAAACATCCGCATCAACAACAAGTGTAGCTTCATCCGGCTTGTCACCAACAAGAACTGGCTTGTCATCTACAGGCATGGCTGAAACATCACCAACATCAATGCTCGGAACATCAATTACCTCATGCTGCACTGTAGGCTTGTGCAACTTCTCCTTGCGTACCACTAACTCCACATCAGACTTGATATGATCATCACCCAAAGGCTTCAAAGTCTGTTGTTTGCCACCATGCATAAAATAATATGTATTTGCTCTCCCAGCATGTGTCACATTACGATCATACTGCCATGGACGCCCAAGTAGCAATCCACGCACCTCCAATGGCAACACATCGCACTCTATCTCATCAACATGCTCGTCAACTGTAAATGGCACACGCACCTTGTGAGTAATCTTCAGCATACCATAGCTATTCAACCACTCAAGACGCTTAGGTTCAGGAAGACGCCATGTAGACAACCCCAATGTTGCCACCATCGCCTTGCTTATGCTATTAGTACAGCTACCACCATCAATCATCAACTTGCAAGCCTTGCCCTTGATAATGCACTAAGTCTGAAACAAACTCCACCATTGAACCTTGTCAACTGTCTTGCAAGCATCACCTTGTACCTTCGTGAGTTGCATATTCAGCCTGCTCAATGGTACATCCTCCTCTATAGTCACAGTAATGCCCATGCTATCAGAGCCAGGTTCCTTCTCCTCTGAAGATATCACCTCGCCCTTAGTAACGGTCGGTAGTGGACCAACCTCCTGAATAGGAACTATGCACTTTCCCACTTCCTTTATTGCATGCTCAACTCCGGACGGCTGCTCACTCTCCTCCATATACGATAAGACGAAACCATCACGAAGAAAAGTTTTGAAATCCTCCCAAGTACAAGCAAACTCCCCTCTGTCAACTGCATCCCACCACCAATTGTCTAACTCGTCGTCCACACGCCGGTGAGCAAGAACATATGCATCATACCCACTGAACTTCCCACTGTATATGCGACATGGAGTGAAACCCAATTCCATGTTCTTCTCCCAATCTTCATACTCCTCAATTGTTGCCAAATGGTGTAGATACCAATCAAGATCGGATGCAGGACGTTGTATTCCCAGCCTAATGTTAAGATAATCATTGAACACATAACTGGACTTCTTGCCACGCGAACACCGGATGCCAAACACATCGCCTGGAAACGAATATGTGGTCAAAACTACAGTAGCAGACAACACTGCCGAAGGCGACACAACAGCAACAACAGCAGCTTGGCCGGCCAGGGGGCCGGTTTGGCCGGCCTGGGCACCGGCCTGGCCGGTCTGCAGCCCGGTCGAACCAGCATGCACGCCGGTCGGGCCGGCCTGGGCACCGGAGCATCCGGTCAGGGACCCTGTTGACCGGCCTAGAAACCGGCCGAGCTGGCCTGACGCATAGTATGTCGCCCCAGAAGGCACCGGCCTGGGGCCCGGTCTTGGCCGGTCTGGCCGGTCTAGGACCCGGTCTGACCGGGGCTGGCACCGGCCCGGCCGGTCCTGGAGCTGGTCGACCGGCCCTGGCACCAGATTCCGTCGCGAATCTCCTTCTTCCTCGCGACGCCAAACACAAGAAAACGTGATTTTGGCACCTGGAACAACCATGCATGATAGGAAAAACTACACCACAATAGCACCAATCTTCCTCACCCAATCTCCTTCAACCTAGAGCCAAACTCCTCTGATGCAAACCGATCTATATGCGATCGATCAACAAAACCTCGCTGTGAGCAACCCAGAAATCTGATACCACATGATAAAGGGGGGAGCCCAGCTGATCCTCCTAGGTGTTGCCCAATCTTTCACAGCGAGAACCCGGTAGATAGATACCTCCAATTACGCGCGGAACGCAACCTGAAGTAGGGGATAAATCCAGCAAGCAACGTGATGGAGATCACCACGCCTCAAGACCAAAGCACGACAATCCTTGATGAACACAAGAACCTCCGCAGCAACGACAATAGATAAACGGCGGAGCCGTCCCCGGAGGGATGCTTCACCAAGCACACAAGCAATAGCGTATAGACTTAACTCAAACTGGTTCTAACCCAAAACCTAACCGTCCCACCCTTATATGAGGGGGTGGCCGGCCAGCCCTAGTGGGCCTCCCTAACTTGGTTTCACTACTAGGAAATGGCTATTCAGTGGCGCACCACTATTCCCCATCAGTGGCGCACTACTGGTGCGCCACTACTATCACGCCACTGCTAACTTTTAGTAGTGGCGCACTAGTGGTGCGCCATTGCTATTTGGCTTAGCAGTGGCGCACCAGGTAGTGCGCCACTACTAGCTTCATGGTGCGCCACTCCTAAATGTCCGAGGTGCGCCACTGGACAGAAACAAGGTGCGCCACTACTAAAATTTGAAATTTCTAGATCTGGATCTGGATCTGGATCTGGCACATTTTTTTCGAATTTTTTTGGCTCGTTATTTTTTCTCGTTTTTGTTGCTAGAATTATTTGTGCAATGTTCATTCTCATTTTTCTTAGCCTAGCCGCCGGTGAGGATGGATGAGAGAGGTAGGAGAGGTGAAGAGAGGTGAGGAGATGGAAGATGTAGAAGAGGATGAACAAGAGGACGAAGGAGGTAATGGAGGCCAGAGGGTCGCCGGAGGGTCGCCGGAGGATCGTCGGAGGGCCGTCGGAGAGTAAGGTCACCGGAGGTCACCATAGCGGAGGAGCTCGCCGGAAAGTAAGGTCACCGGAGGTCGACATAGTGAGGAGGTCGCCGGAGGTGAAGAGAGGAGGAGAGGAGAGGAGGAGAGGGGTAGGAGAGGTGAAGAGAGGAGGAGAGGAGAGGAGGAGAGGAGGAGGAGGAGAGGAGAATGAGAGCAGGAGAATGTGTGGAGGAGGAGGGAGGAGGGGGTAAGTGGCTGGCTCCTCCCACTTTGAATCCCGGCCATTTTGAAATTCGTGGGCGGGAAGCTTAGCAGTGGCGCACCAAGGCATGGGTGCGCCACCGCTACTTTTTTTCTATTTTTTGAATTTTTTCACCCAAATCTTAAACCTCAAAAAAGTCCTGTTTCTGTTTTCCAATTGACGAATCCATTTTTTCTCCAAACGGCCGTAGGCAGTTGAATTCGAATAGAAAATTTCGCGTAGATAGAGTTTGATATAAAAAAGTTTTTCATCGGAGGTCGTATGCAACCAGAAATCCCGTTTTACCGAAAGATGGCGCCATTTTGCATAATATATCAAAATTCATTTTTTAAAAAATTTCACTAAACCTAGATGACATATTACATGGACATCTCGAAGGATTTTATTTTTTGAAATTTCTATCTATTTCTTTTATTTTTTCCAAACCCGAAAAGGCGATCCACGGGGGGGGTGGAAATGTTTGGGCACCACTTAGCAGTGGCGCACCAAGCATGGTGCGCCACTACTAAGTGATGCCCAAACATGTCCATCATCCCCTTTACATAGCAATGGCGCACCATGTAGAGGTGCGCCACTGCTACATAAAATAGCTGTGGCGCACCTCTACATGGTGCGCCATTGCTATGTATAAGGCTGGGTCAAACCCATGGTCAAACTTAGTGGTGGCGCACCACAGAAGAGGTGCGCCACTACTACATTTTTTATAGTGGCCCACCACTTTCCGGTGCGCCACTGCTAAGTAGTAGTGGCGCACTGCCCTCCTGGTGCGCCACTAACACCCATCTTACGGCTAGGCCTTTTCCTAGTAGTGTTTGGATAGGCCCAAACTAATAATAACTCGATCCTATTAAAAAACCTAATGGACCCACATATGACCATTAGATAAAATAAGATAACTAGGCTGGCGGAGTCCTGAAATTGGGCTCCACATAGGCCTTCATGCCCGCATCAATCCGGTGCAAACTCTTTATATTCTGCCGTCTCAAACCAACAAATTTTAGATCTGCACTTTCTTCCATATAATGCTTCATATGGTGCCATTTGAATACTACTTTGATAACTGTTATTGTATGAAAACTCTGTTAGTGGCAGATGGTCCTCCCATGAGCCTCCAAAATCTAGAGCACAAGGTCTAAGCATGTCTTCAAGTATTTGATTGGTTCTTTTCGTCTGTCCTCCGGTTTGTGGGTGATATGGCGTGCTGAAGTCCAACTTGGATCCTAGAAATTATTGGAGTTCTTTCCAAAATGCTGACGTGAAGATTGAACCTCTATCTGAGACTATCTTCTTTGGTACTCCATGTTTGCTAACTATTTCCTTGACATAGATATCCACAAGCTTCTCAAAAGTATCTTTCTGAATTACTGCTATAAAATGGGCACTCTTGGTAAGTCTATCAAATATTACCCATATCATATCCTTCCTTTTACTGGTCATTGTTAGACCGGTAACAAAATCCATTCTTATTTCATCCCATTTCCATTCCGGAATATCCAAAGGTGTAAGTAGTCCAGCAGGACTTTGATGTTCTGCCTTTACTCGTTGACATGTATGGCATTCCGAGACATACTTGGCTATTTCCCTTTCCATGTTGTTCCACCAGAACATTTCTTTCAAATCCATATACATCTTGGTACTACCCGGATGTATTGAGTAAGGTGTTTCATGAGCTTCCTTCAGTATGATTGCCTTAACTTCCGGATCATCTGGTACACACATCCTCTCTTCTGAAAGTATAATGAATCAAACTCTCCTACGTTGAATTCAGATGGTTTTCCTTCCTCGATCCTCTTGATTCCTTCTTGGATGAATGGATCATCCACTTGTTTTCGAATGATCTCATACTTCAAATCAGAATACATCTCATCCATGACCCTCAAGGTTGCTACACTTCCCCCTGTATCACCTTGAATGAGTAAGATCTGAGCTTCTTCTAGTTCTTTCCGAAGTTCCTTTGGAATTTCCCATTCCGTAGGTTGATTCTCAGTACTTTTTCTACTCAAAGCATCTGCTGCAACATTAGCTTTGCCTGGAGTATAGTTGATCGTCAATTCATAATCCTTGATCAACTCTAACCATCTCTTCTGTCTCATGTTCAATTTCTTTTGAGTAAAGAAATACTTCAAACTCGTATGATCCATATATAGCTCACACTTGGATCTATAGAGAAATTGCCTCCAACTCTTCAAAGCATACACGACTGCCGCCAACTCTAAGTCATGGACTGGGTAGTTATGTTCATGTGACTTCAATTGTCTTGATCCATAGGCTATTACCTTATGGTCTTGCATCAGAACACATCCAAGTCCATTCTTGGATGTGTCACAATATACCATGTAATCCTTTCCTGGTTCTGGAACTGCTAACACTGGTGTTGTAGTTAACTTCTCCTTGAGTTTCTGGAAACTCGCTTCACACTCATCAGTCCACACAAATGGGGTGTTTTTCTTAAGTAACTTGGTCATTGGTCCTGCAATCTTATAAAATCTCTCAATGAATCTTCGATAGTAACCTGCCATTCCAAGAAATCCTCTTATTTTCTTAGCAGTCGTGGGTGAATTCCACTCCAATATCGACTGAACCTTGCTTGGTGTCAACACCCGGATTTTTAAGTCCAGATGCCTATTATGCCATACATCGCAATCCCAGGAAGATTGTTGTTGCGAGACATAATAGTTGAATATCATAAGTCATCATTCATTACAACCCATAATCGTCTTACAAAAGTAGATCACATGATCCGATATTACAATAATAGTTGATCTATTGATCAACGAACATCACAAATAGCGGAAGCGAAGTAGTAGTGGACTATCTAATCCACATGCCAACGCTTGACTTCAGGAGCAGTCCTAGTTGTCGTAGACGTCCTGTTGTCCCTCTTCCTCGTATTGCTGTTCTCCTTCATAGTCTGGCCATTTGAATAGCCAGGGACAAAACCATGAGTACTTTTAAAGTACTCGCAAACTAATACTAGTGTAAGTGCTATTAATTTTATTAAGGGGTACTAAGCTCTAGGTTTATTTGCATAAAGCCAATTTTATTTCATAAGCATTTAGTAAAAGACTCTTCATTTGCTAACTAGCTCAAGTGGGAACATTAGTGTCATTCCCACAACTCTGTTGTGATTCAAGTCAAAGTCACCGTTCACCTTTCAAGTTCAAGTCACAAGTCATATGTCACATTTTTGAAAATGGTCTGATGACGGAACAGTATGGCCTTTCCAATCGTCTGTAACCGTGGACACGGCTATTCGAATAGTTCTACACTTTGCAGAGGTCGTACACTTGTGCCACAACATTTGCAATAATCCGTCAGGGTTAACTGGCCCTGATTTATCACACTCCGTGTGCGGACTACCAACCATAACCTTTCACTTACATACCCTAGTATAGGCACATCTCCCCATGAGCTTGGCCTCCCAGTGAAGACAAACCGTCAGCCTGGGAACTGCACAGGGCTTGGGCCGGACATTCACCTCATTTCATGTCATTTCACATCAATTCACTTTCAACGGAGGCAGCCTCGGCATAACCCCTATGACGCTTGTTTAGAGGGAACCCATACTAGAGCACATAAATTTCTAGTTAAGCCCTTACCCATGTTGGGTATTGTGGGGGTACTTTCAAATTGGAATGGTATCGCATCCGAACCCAACCATCAGTTTTCGTAAAATTCACCAAGTCATTCACAAGTCATATTCACCTTAAAAATCTATCAATAGAATGATTCATCATTCCAAGATTTTCAAAGTCATTTCGTTTCACATGTTCCCATCTAGAGTAGTCACTTTTAGTTCTTTTGCACTAGCAACTAGTCATGAGGGGTGCTAGTTTGCTTGTATTGCTCTAGGCTAAATTTGATACTCTTGTACTACTCTATATCTAGACCAAGTGAATCATGAATCAAAAAGTAAACTTTGATAAACAAAACTCAAAAACTTGTAAGGTAAAAACTTGGGATAGGAGCATTAAACATAAAGTAGGATGTAGTGGTGCCTTGCTCTAGTAGAGCTTTGCACTTGGGTAACTTGCAAGAATATTAGCTTGCCTTGGTTGGTGAGGTGATCAAAGTTCTCTTCTTCTTCCTCTTGGTAGAAAACCTCCTCCTCTTGATAGTCTCCGGTACTAGCGTCTATAAACGAATACGAGGATACACTCACCAAATAATACTTAAGTGCTAGACTAATCACACAAATGACTCACACAAGCTATTCTAGCATCACCATATTGTTATCATGTTGGTTGACTTTGTTTTCTTTTAAAGAAAAATAATTTCCTCTCATTACAAATATTGATTAGGGTTTCCATTTAATTCTTTGGAGAAATAATTTCTTCTCATTGAATCTTGTTAAGATTTAATTTCCTCATATGATAATATATGAACTCATGTTGACCAAGGTCAACACTTCATAATCATCATTTGGGAAAATGATTTAAATGAGGTGATGCACCTCATGCAATTTAATCCTAACATGGTTATGATTTAATGTCCTCAAATAATTCAATATTAGATCAATTACACCATAGTCACTACCTCATGTTGATTTACTTGAGACAAAGATTTAAATGAGAAGAATCCATCTCATATGATTTAATACATAGTTTTGATTAATTTAAATACTACTATTGAAATGATTTAATACTCTCAAGAATAACATATGGGGTCATGAGGACATGTGTCATCACCTCACATGGAATCACTTGGAGTAATGATTTAAATGAGATGCTACACCTCATATAATTTAAATACTATTTTTGAAATAATTTAAATGAGCTAGAAATGGCCACATAGCCACTATTTGGATTTAGCCCATGATCATATACAGTACCCCTATCATATTTTTGCATAAACAATTAGAGTATTTGAAATATGAATTATGAGAATTTGAATCACCTCAAATTCATTATGGTTGATTTTATAAATTTATTTGAACTCTGAAAACTCTCTGTATTGTTATTTTTGCTATTCAAATTCTACAATAGATCTTGGTTTGAATCTAGTGGGGTTCGATAGATCATTTCTTAGGCTTTCTAACAATTTAAAGTTTGTCCAAATTGGTTCTGTATATTTGAAGTTATTTGAAATTGAATAAAGCATGTGCAAGTAAAATTGACTGAAATTGTTTTATTCGAATTCAAAAATTGGGCCTAGGCGGGAAATCATAACGGGCCAGAGGGGGAGAGAGAAGCAGGCCAGTCCAACTGTGCCCACAGTGCACGCGGGCCGCCTGACAGCGGGGCCTACTTGTCAGCGTGTCTCACACGCCGAAGCGGTACGCAGCGATGTGAGCTGTTGGATTAAAAGACGATCCAACGACGCACCATCGTCGTCAACGTCGACGAGAGCGAGGGTTACTGCGGCGAGGCTAGGGGGTCGGAGGGGTACCTGAGCTCCGGCGAGGCTCGGCGAGGGTGCGCGGCAGGGTTGTCGAGGACGAGGAAGCGAGTTGTGGTCGCGGCAGCTCCGGGGGTGGACGAAATCGACGACGGCGTCTGCTACTGGCTCCGGCGATCGCCGACGCGATTGGGGCTAGCTAGGACTCAATGTGGATGGGTGAGAGGTCGAGGCTGATCAGGAGGAAGAGGGGAAGCGAGGTGTGTGAAGAATTTAAGTGCGGGGGCTCTACTTTTATAGGGGCGTGAGGTGCTGCGGGGGTGCGGGTGAGGTCGACGGTGGCAATGGCGTTCTAGGGCGCAAAAGGGCAAGGTAGGTTGCGCGTGCGGTAGGCGACGTCTAGGAGAAGCTAGTGAGCTTGATGGCACGGCAAATGATGGACGAGGGCGTGCAGGCGAGTGATGGGAGCTGACAGTGCCGTGGCGGAGGACGGTGATCATGGCGACGTCGTCAGTGCTTCCGCGAGCCAGCGAGGTTGTCTAGCAGGGTCCTGGCACGGTGTGGAGTGCGCATGCGCAAGAAGAGGGGAAGGGAAGGACTACGGCGACGAGGCGACGCAGTGTACTGGCGCGTCCAGTGACGTGCCAGTGCACGCTCTGGCGCGGCCTGGGCGTGGTGATCACGCTGCGTTCCAGTGTGTGGCATTTTCCATTTGACTTGGGATTGTGTCAGGCACGATCAGCAAGGTCCAGGCGATTTACAGGACATGGTGACAAGGCTTGGAGTGGATGGGAGAGGGAAAGGGCATGGTGGTGATAATAGGGTTGGCATGGGCATGTTCTATGATTTTGTGTGCATATTTCTTTGTCTCTGAGGGCATGGCAAGCATGAGTGAGGTGCGAGGAGCTAGTTTGGCAAGGTAATGGTGACCAGAGAGGGTAGGGGAGTAGGGTTGGCATGGTGATGTCTAAATCAATGGCATGGCATGGCATGGATCATTGGTGCAACATTCTTGTGTAACAAGGGTGCTGCAAGCTTAATTGTGATGAGTTGAGTGTGCATGACATGGAGCACAAGGTTGGAGAGGCTAAATGTGTGCATAATGAAATAATTCCAAAAGTGTATGTGGTACATGCAATGAGTGGCAATCATGAGCATGGTGATCATGGCCAAGGTGGTGTCATCTCATTGATGTGGCTTTAGGGTACAAAGTGTACAATCAAGGAGTACAAGGGAGAGAGAGGGGAAAAGCAAAAAGTGAGGGAAAAGTGAATTGTACCTCCATTTGATTCTATGTGTACTACATATATGACAAGCAAATGTCTCTCTTGTGTGTAATTTCGACCAAAATTCTGCATGATGATGCTCTAAATGATGTTGGTCAACAATGGGTGGCATTAGTTTGAAATTTGGAG